>CAOKZL010000081.1:0-600000 GCA_948472985.1 Iguana delicatissima | reverse complement strand
GGGGAAATGGAAAAGAGAAGTAAGGGCAGATGGAGAATGAAGATATTTATTTGGTGAATAAATAATGAGAGCTCACCAGTTTTGATGCATGTTTAAGAACAATGTGGCCAGTGTCACGTTTGTCAGACATTTGACAGATATGGAACATGGAATAGGAACTTGGAAAACTGCCTTGGTCCAACAGGGCAGTGGTGTCCACACCAACTTGCAGGGGATTTCAAGGGCTTCAGGCAGGAGGTTCTCCATCCTTACCTCAAGATGCCAGAAACTGAACCTCGGTGCAGGTGCTTTCCCACTTAGCTACACTTTGTCCTGTACTAATATGACTTGTTATGAGAAAGAATGGAATAATTTTGGTTCTTTTTTGCAATGTCTGTCCGTCATACACATAGCTTGGCACCTGCAGAGTCTCTTTTTGAACAACTGAGAATTGAGCTTTTTGTATGATACTGGATTCCACCACTGTTGTGCATATTCAGTGAGCGTGGCTTCTGCATTTCCTGTCATTTCCTCTGTAGCTGATTGCAGTATTTTCTCTTGACTTCTCAGGGAATGAGAAGTCTTTTTGAAATGCAAGTGGATTTTTGTCTAGTTTTAGTTTTCATTGTTACTTTTTTTTCCTTTGACATATGGTGATTTGTTCTGTCTCCTTGTGTTTTCTAACATGCATATTTGTTACTCTTGTACCTTTACTCCCAGACTAGGGGCCTTTCCGCACTACAGTGTTATAGTGCTATTATTCTACATTCAATATCCTGTGGAATGGTGGGGTTTGTAGTTTACTGAGGCCAAAGAGCTCTCTGGCTGAGAATTCTAAATGCCCCTCCTGAAACTGCAAACTCCAGGATTCTATAAGATGTTGAAAGTGAAATAATAGCGCCAGAACAGTGTAGTGCAGAAGGCCCTAAATCAAAAGCATTTAACTCCAATGAATGCTTTTGGAGGAGGGGGGTTGACTCCTGTGTGGCCATGATCTAATATTTCAAAGGATCTTGTCAGTTCTCTTTAAAGAGGTAACATACCAACAAAGCAAATGATAGAAAAGAAAAGTGGAAGAAAATCCATATGTAAATACAGAGGTAATTCCCAGCTCTGTGCTTGAACTTCTGAAACTCTTTAAACTAATTGCCACACATGATGGTAATTGCCCTAGAGGCAGAGAATGCAATGATCTAAATGTTTAGCTTTCTGAATATGGTTCCTTGCTTTCATATCCAAAAGCAAGCTACAGTTCTTAGTGTGCCTTGATTATCACCATGACTGGTTAATATCATACAGGACATTAAAAACAGAGCTTGAAAAATGGATTTTACTGGTGTTACCAACTTGATATGTTTTCAAACTGTGTTTTCTTTATATATATGGAATTGTTACCTGGTTTGGTTTGTGTTCACAGTATTTAATTAACATCTGGCTATTTATAGGTGATGTTGATTACACACTGAAAAATAAATTGAAAAGATAGTACTTTGTTGTACCCTATTTGTTTTCAGTTACAATCTGAATTGTGATTTTTTTGTTGTTTATTTTTTGGATACAAATTTAATTGTCATGTAAGTTTTTACATGTGAATGGGGAGCAGTAGTAATGGACTTAAGTATATGTGTCTAACCTTAACATAGCTGTTTCTGCATGCTGGATCACTTCAATCCTTTATATTTAAATGATATACTTAAAAACCTGTTGATAACAATGAGCTGAAAATAGGAAGGAAGGGAAGAAGGATAATAAAGTTAATGTCCCTCTTTCTATTAATGGAATGTAAATTGAGCTGCTGCTGGTAAAATATTTTGTTTTTTAATTTGTATTTGTGTTTGATATTCAATTGTTGTAAGTTGTCTATTTTGTAAACAATTTTACTTCATTAAACTCATGAGCTTTGGGTAACCAGTAATGGCAATAATAACAACAACAACAACAACAACAATGGATTTTGGCTAACCAATAATAGTATGTAATAATAATAAAGGAAGTGTACATATATAAACAAATGATAATTAGTGAACCATTTAATATATTTTTGATATAGTTGGGACTCTGTTGTAAACTCTATTGTAAAATATTTTTGCTTTTTTTTAACTGACAGTTGGCATTGGAAAATGTAAGTACCAGTGTTGGATATTTGAGTGTTGTGTATTGCTGTGTTCCCTAAACAATTTTTGAGTGATAGTTATATTAGGATGACCATCGTACAAAAAGTGCTTATACTGTGAGGCTTTGATCCAGCTATACACACAGACAGTGAAATGTGGATGCACACAACTTAGTTCCTGTTCCCTTCTAGCAGGAGAGATTTTGCATGTGCAATCCCAACAAAACTGTTGAGCAAAAGGACTGTTCAACAGTGTAGTGCTGATTGGCCAAATATTTTATTGCCTTGTATCATTCATAGAAGATTACAGGGGCCCAAGGTGTCATGGTCTTCAGTTTGTAATCCTTTCATGTTTCATATTTCCCAGCTCTTCTTCATGTTTCATGTTCTCCCAGATCTCTTTCTATCTGTTTTCTTAACCAGAAAAATGAATTTATTAGAGAAGGAAAGAAGGAAGCTGCTCAGGCTTTCAGACTGACAGCTTTAGATGCTTCCTGTGGCAGTCCCACTGCCAACGCTAACACTCATCTGAGGGTGTTGCTAACACAGCAATCCCCTCTACTGTCTGTGTATGTCTTCTTTTTAACCCTTAGGCTCTACCTCACTGTAACACTGGTAACGTTAACCCAGAGGAAGTTGTAATTATGATGAACAACAAATATTATTGCATTGGATACAACTTAATATTTCACTCTTCACTTTCTAGTGTACAAACACTTGCAGTTTTCCTGTTTATTTCATGTAGTACTTACAAAATAGTCTTAACAGAATTTTCCCATGATCTGAGAACTCTTAAACTATCTCCCTCTATCTTCTTCAGAACCCTAATCTTCTTTGACATACACAAATTTACCATATCATTACAACAGTACCTCCAGCTCTTACTCTGTGAAACTGTCACCACTGATGTGTAAATTCACTGCATTATCTGCATCTGTCACTCAGTCTTCTGGCATCATTTTAACTGTATTTACTATCTTGTATTATGCTAAAAATGAAATACAGGAACTCATACCATTTTTAAATGAAACTATTTTTAAATGTATGTAACATCACTGCCACCATTTGGAAGCACCTTGAATTCAATCCTCTGCTTTGTCCTCCAACTCCTGGACATATTAACATTGCTTTTTTTGATAATATGGCTGCAACTGTACACAGAAAGCACTCAGTACCTATTTTGACATCAGCCTTCATGCAGCTACCAGTATGTGTGTACAAATAGAAATAACCCGAGAAATCTGCCTGGACTTTGAGATCTTCAAGGGAGGCATTCCTTTTTGCCTTTCTTTTTATTCCATCATCCTCAGAGGCATGTAGGGACATAAGACAGGCTTGCCTTGGTGGCTGCTCATAGACTATAGTATTCGCTGCTGAGGGAACAGGAAGCTTCCCTCTCCTCCTATTCTTCTGATGCCAGATAAAGGCTTTCTGATGCAGGTTTTTGGCAACTGACTGTTGAGGATGAGACTTGTTCACACTTGGGTGATGTGCTTTCCTTAGGGCTTAAATTAGGCTTTTAGTTCAATATTCTGATCTTGGTTTGTGTTTAATTGTAACATTTTTTAAATATGACTTTGAGCTGCCTTTTGGGGAGAAAGCTGGAACAGAAAGCTAATGGATAAACTTGGCTGAAATTTTTAGAAGCAACCTGCTTAGATCTCCAGGTCTTTTAAGGCTCCTCAATCTTGAGAATTCAAGGATGGTTTTTTTAGACCAAGAGGAGGAGCCTAGTGTTTTCAAATATTCCTGCCAAATGTGTTCACTTTTTCCTTTTACCTTCCCCAAAGCAAAAACAAATTGTCAGGTACTGCTCTCGAACTTGTTTACAAATCAATATGTTGACAATAAAAAACAGCCCTCCTTCCAATGAGCTCTTCCACATGCACATGGAAAGATGCTGTACAGTGCAGGATAACTTCTATTCAGTCGCTGGCACTGAACACATACCAGTCATCACCATGGGAGAGTTTATATTTTGGGTTGCAACTACTGGGATCCCCAAGCAGCATGGCTGAGGTATTCTCAGAGAGAGAGAGTTGGAAAAAGTAATTTTATCGTTCCAAAGCAGTTTTTGCCAGACTCTGCATGTGTTTGGATTTAGTATGTATGTCAAGGAAGGTGAACTGATTCAAGCATTCCATTTACTTACTCTCCTCCCAGTGGATGATTATGGGATCACATCTGATAGCAGCACAATTCAGGAAATCAATGAGGCTTAATTTCTGCTTATATACAGTCTTAATCACTTGTTTACTATAATACAGGGAAAGTGCACTTAGCTCCCCCTGTGCCCACCCAATAAATCCTAGTAAATCCCTAACCTCCCCAACTTATCTTCCACCGCAGCTCAATTTTAATTCCAGACCCTCTATCTTTGCAAGGGATGACTGTTGCATAGATAAATCACTCTGTCCCTTCTGCTGATTATTCCGTGTAGTTGTCTCCTTAAGTGAGAAGAAGGAAATATGGAGCTGAGAATCCCACATTTGTTGCACATCATCTAGTTTGGCTTTGTGCATCCTGCTTTGTGGACCTTTGCATCCAGAGCTTGGACAAATTACATTTTTGGATTCCAGTCCCTCTGGCCAGCATGGGGAATGGCCATAGTGGCTGGGAATGATAGGGGTTATTACTTCTACGTGGATCATAACCACTCTTAAAGTTGTTGAGGAATGGAGAAGAACCTGATTCTGGAATCACTATGTGCAGATCAGAATGATTTGGTCGCTACATTTCTTTTTTTAAAAAAATCCTAGTATAAAATGTTTATGATTCTAGGCAATAAAACTAGTCATCCAACTGTCGGGCATGGAACTCTCCTTGTGTTTTCAAAGCCAACACAACTAGGTATCCAGTTGTAATAAACTCATTCATTAGTGTCATTTGAAGGATGTTGATTTATCCCCAGGAAGGCTCTGATGAGTCAAACAGGAGAATAAAGGTTCTGGTGATGTGAGACCCTTAACATAATTATAATTTTTTTCCCCAAAATTTCCCACTTTGGTTAATATGTCACTTTGTGGCTCCAGAGGGGGTCATATTCCAGACATTGTGGTGCTGTGCGATTTGGTATGCAGAATGAATGTGCAATTTGGTATGAGAATGAATGAATAGCTGAACTGTGCATATGTGCTCAAGAGTTTCCAGTTCAGTGCTAGTTCCCTAGTGCAGAGATGAAAATGATATACCACCAACAAGAACCTTAATCTTAGAGACTGAATGTTTAAAAGCATTAAAAAAAACCTATTTTGTTTTGGCTAGTCAGTTTAGTCTGTTATACAGATGTAGGCATTCTGGGTTGTCAGCATGGAAACACTACAGCTAAGTGACTACTGGAGGTGTTGATGTCCTCAGAAAAATCATCCCAGAGTGTATGTAATTATTTGGTTTTTTCCTCTCCAATAGTTTCTTTAAAGAAAAGTACCCACAAAAAGCTGGATTCTTGGGGGGAAAGGGCTGTTTAATCTTTACCATGCCATCCATCTGCTAAAGCCCTTTCACCCCCAAACAACACTCTGTTGTCCCACGCAGGGAGGAGGAACACAGATGCCGGGGTTTTTTAAAGGACAAAAGGAAAGGAAATAGTCATGTAATAGAAGTGCTATGTAGGGGGGCCCCTTTAAGACTTATTTGGCTATAAATACTTGATCATGAGCCAGTTTACAGAGGAGCACATGCAAACTCTGCTAGTGGCCATATCCAAGAGCCCCCTGCTACAAGTGACTTTGTGTTTTTTCCCGTGGTCTCTGTGCCTCATACATTAGGAGTTTTCGCGCCTGCGCGGTAGCTTTGGGAAAAATTCGAGCTCGTTAGCTTTGGGGGGAACCCCTCCCCCACGTCGGTACTGCGCATGCTCCTCCCACCGACTAACGGTCTCTCCTCAGTTCTTTCTTGTCCCCCCAGCCAGAGGGTTCTGCTTGTTGGCTTGCTTGTTGGATTGTTATTTCGGTTTTTTCACTTCGATTTGGCTTTTTGACTACCCCTCACGGATTTCGGACTTGGTAATTTTCTTGATCGGTTTGCCCTTTTTTTTTTTTTTCGGTTACGACGATTTCGGATCTCGGACTGTGTTTGGCGTTCTTTCTGGCCTTGCCCCCCGTTTATGTCGGCTCTTTTAAACGCTGGCCTCCTGGGGAAGGAAGGTCGCTCCCCCACCCACTCTAAGTGCCTGATTTGTTTGGGCGAGGGGCACACGCCCAGGCCGTCCATTGCAGAGAGTTTACCCACCAGACTCTCCGCAACAGGTCGGCAAGGCTCAAGCCCCATTTTGGGAGGAGCCCGTGCAAAGGGACCCGAAAAGATGGCCGAATGCCCGTCGTCTTCTTCTTCGGCAGCAGCGGCGGCTGCCGTGCCCTCCCCCATCGCATCGGACCGGGCTCGGACATAATGAAGTTGCCGAGGATACCAAGGTCTCGGCAACTCGGGCACGTGAGGTCCTGCTGGCTCGCAGGCCTCAACCTCCTCCTCCAGGCCATTGACCGCGGCTAAAAAAAAACACCCAGCCACTGAGGGCCGGGGGGAAAAAGGGAAAAAAAAGAAGAAGAAGGAGAAAAAAGCTCTCCATCGAAGGTGGTGCGACCCCCGACTCCACCACCCACCCAGCCCGCCAAGGAAGCCCTGCTGATGGAGCTCCCCGTGGAGGAGGAGCCTCCGGATGAGGATGTTATCCTCAGGGTACAGGAGCAGGCCGTGCTGGTCTCGCCCCCAACCACCCGAGCTGGTGGGGAAAAAACCCTACCATCGCCGTCCCCCCTCGGCGAACGCCGAGAGGAGGCCGTGGTCAGACAGCGCCTGGCCTCTCGACGCGACGAGTCCCGCTCGCCGGAGCAGCGGGCCAGGCCTCCATCCCCGCGATTGGGAGATGCGCCTGGAGAGGCATCACTCGGGAGAGAGAGCGATTCTCCGGCCTACCTTGGACGGTACGCCCAGGAGCAGGTGTGGCAAAAACCGACCGGCTCGTACTACTCGTACTCGCTGTCCTACAGGGACCGGTGCCCCAGCCCTCGGTACTGGTCGCCTCGTCGCCGGTCTCGCTCGCCACCTAGGGGGGCTACACCCCCGTATGAATACCTCTGCATCGCTCGCCGAGTCGCCGTCGGCCCCCAGAGCCCTCACCTCGCTACAGGGCTGTTTCTCCACCGCCGCGGACGATGGCTACAGCTACCCGCCCGACGCCACAGTCCACCGTGGCCCAGCCGGCAGTAGCGGCGACTTCCACCACGAGGGGCACACCGCCCGGGCCCCGCGGTCGGCCCCTGCAAGTCCAATCCGGTCACGACCGTATCGGTCCGACGCAGGCTGCAGCTCCGGCGGCTATCCTGGCACCTCCGGCCTCTGGGGCATCCGGGAGAAGGAAGCAGAGAGGTCGCCGTCTTCATCGGGCGCCTCCATGATTCCATCACTTGGGGAGTCCCTCCTTCCTTCATGAATCCCCACCGTTGGGGTTCGGAGAGCCAGCTCCGGAGCTGCCCCAGAGGCGCTGCAGTCCGGCAATTCCCCCCGGATGGCCACAGCCCTTGGCCTTAAGGTGACCGACCCTGTCCTCAAGCCCAGGACCCCGTCTTCCAGTACTTGGAAGCCCCCCACCGTCAACCACACTGCTGCCGTTTCACCTACCTTGGTGGACGCGATGAAGCAGCCGTGGGCAAAACCGGCGTCAGCACAGCCTATCCCCCACAGGCTGGAGCATTTTACAGGACTCAGAAAGAAAACGCGGATTTTCCCTTTTTTCAACCCTGTACCAAACTCCATTGTGGTGAGCGGCACAGACAAAGGGGGGGGCAATCGAGCGCATACCACCCCTCCGGACCGTGGGACGGAAGCTCATGCCTTCGGCCGAAGGTTCACTCCATCGTCCCTGGTGGTCAGGACGATGAAACGATGGATGCCTCGCGGCATACCATGGGAACCTCTTCGACCGACTCGGCCCGCTCCTTGCTGACTTGCCGGAGGACACTGCCCAGCCAATCAGATCTTTGGCGAGGCCGTTGCGGTGGCACCAGCAGCCACCACCTCGAGGCACGCCGCGGAAGCTACCTCGAGGGTGATGGTCGGTGCCGAGCCCTCCGACGCCATGCGTGGCTCCTCCTGTGGGCTCCAGGAGGACAGCCGTCGAAGGATTGAAACCTTCCCTTCAACGGCGAAGGGCTGTTTCATTCCTCCACTGACGAGGCCAATACCTCGTCAAGGCCCGGCTGACTGCGAAGAAGATGGGCATAAACCGCCTGAGCTACCCCACCTTCCCGCCGAGGCCTACGTGGAGAAGGTCCTCCCTTCTTCGGCGTACCAGCTGCGGTCCCGCGGTGACCGCATTAGGCCCTCGACCTCTTCGGCTTCCAGGAGGCTTCCCCGAGACGCCCCTCTTCGTCGTCCAAAAAGTCGTCCTCGGGAGCGAAGTCCCGGTTTTTACGGCCTTCCCGGCTCCACCCGTGCCATCCTTCGCCCTCCCAGAGAGCTCTTCCACCACCCGAGCCTGGCCAGACACCTCGACTGCTGGGGGAGATCACGTGGACTCCTGGGTACTTGCCATCGTCCGCCTGGGGTATACCATCGAGTTCCAGGCTATTCGGCCACGGGGTGCTATATTCCACTCCGGCCCGTGGTTACTGGAAGAGGTCCAGTCCCTCCTGGAAAAGGGGCGATCAAGAGGCTCCCGCCTTCAGCCAAGACCACCGGCTTCTATTCGAGGTATTCATGGTGCCGAAGGCGGACGGATCCCTGCGGCCCATCCTAGACCTCCGAGGGGTGAACGTACATCCGCCCCAAGAGGTTCAAGATGGTCACGCTGCTGTCGATCCTCCCCTTCCTCCGCTGAGGGGACTGGTTTGCGTCCATAGACCTCAAAGACGCTTATTTCCACATCTCGATCCGCCTGCAGCATCGGCGATACCTTTGGTTCGCGATCGACGGCATAGCTACCAGTACCGGGTGCTGCCGTTCGGGCTTTCCACCGCACCGAGGGTGTTCACCAAGTGCATGGCTCCGGTCGTGTCCTTCCTGCACAGAGGCGTCTCCCCTACCCTTACCTGGACGATTGGCTTTTGGTGGCGTCCCGCAAACAGAAACTGTACAGGGACATCCATCGGACTTTTTCCCTTTACTCGGCTTGGACTAGGGGAACCCCCAAAAAGTCCCATCTCGAGCCCACCCGGGTTCCGACTTCATCGGGGCGACCCTCGACTTGGTATCGGGGAGGGCCTTCCTCCCGGAAAAAGGACGTGGACGCTTCGCGGGCAGCGTCCTCTGCCTTCGAGGCCTCACGCTGTCAGCAAGGAGGGTCCAGCAGCTCCTCGGCTACATGGCCTCACCACCACTGTAACCTACCTCTCCTGGACGCGCGGCCCTCCAGCACTGGTTCGTCAGGGCCTTATCCCCTCTGGGACGACCAGTGCCCCCGGTACTGTCTGCCCCGAGAGGTACGTCGGTCGCTCCTGTGGTGGCTGTCGTACCGGAACTTGCTGTCGGGCATGCCGTTCCCCGAACCCAGGCCGTCGGGCACGATAACGACGGATGCCTCGCTCTTCGGCTGGGGAGCGCACACCGGGGAAATTTCCGGGGCTGAGGCCGGTGGATGGACGACGGGTTCCTCCACATAACTCGCTAAACTGTTGGCGATCCACAAGGCCCTGAGAGCGTTCCCACACCTAGTCGTGGGCCGCACGGTGCTATCCTCACGGACAACACGACGGCGGTCTGCTATGTGAACAGGCAAGGCAGGACGCACTCCCCCGCGCTGCTGGGCATCGCGCTCGACCTTTTGGGAAATGGTGCGTCCCGCTTGGAAACCCCCTGGCGGTTCACCCGGGGGGGGCAGGAGAACACCACGGCGGACGCCCCAGCGGGACACCACCTCCCCTCACGAGTGGTCTCTGTCTGACGAGGCCTTCCCGGATGTTTAGACCGATGGGGGGAGCCGACCATCGACCTCTTCGCGACCAGCCAGAAAGCAAGTGCCGCCGTTCTGTTGAGGGCTGGTCATGATAGTTCCCGTGGGACAAGGGCTGATCCGCCCCCCCCGTTCCCGCTCCTGGGCCGCTATCACGAAGATCATCGCGGACCAGGCGGACGCGATCCTGGTGGCGCCCCACTGGCCGAGGACACTGGTTTGACCCCCCATCGAGGCCGCCCGGGGCAGGACTCTCAGGTTTCCCAAAGGTACCGGACCTGCTGTCTCACTCTGACGGACTGATGTTGCACCCGGACCTGCCGCTGTTGGCCCTCCATGCTTGGAGGATATCGCCCTAGAGACCAACCATCGGGAAGTTTGACCGCGGCCAGGAAAGAGTCCACGCGAAGGAACTACCACTATAAGTGGCAGCGCTTTGTGGCCTTCGCCGAGGAACATCGGACCGGTTTGCCTGTCACCTTGCGTACCGTGCTCCACTTCCTCCTCCATCTCCGGCAACAGGGCCTGGCTTTTCCGTCGCTAAAATCTACTTTGCCGCGATCAGGCATACCAGCCGCCACGATCCCCGTCGGGCCCCTCTTTTCAGGAACGGTACCGTCAAGCAGTTCCTGAAGGGCCTGCAGCACCTCTACCCGCCGGGATGCCCCGCATCGCCGTGGTCGCTGTCATTGGTGTGTCCCAGCTGACGAAACCGCCCTTCGAGCCCATGGCCACGACGGACGACAGGCTGCTCGCGATAAGACCGCGTTCCTAGTGGCCGTCACCTCTGCCAGGCGGGCGGGAGAGTTGACGGCGCTACGGTGCATGAACCATCTTTGGGCTTCCATCGTGACAAGGTGGTCCTCCGGCCACATCTCCTTCCTGCCGAAGGTGGTGTCCAACTTCCACCTCAGCCAGGACATCATCCTGCCAGCCTTCTACCCGGACGCGACGACACCTCTGGAGCGTTCCCTCCACTCCCGGACGTGCGTCGGGCGCTGGCCTTCTATAAGGACAGGACTGCAGCCTAAAAAGACACTCCACCTGTCTGAGGAGGCGCCGGAGAGGCCACAAAGTGTCCACCCAACGCTTCTCTAAGTGGGTGGTACAGACTGTTCTTCTGGCGTATGAGCTTGCCAGGAAGCCTCCGCCAGACCTGCTTCGGGCCCACTCCACCAGGGCCGTGGCGACATCTGCTGCCCTCCTGCGAGGTGTCGACCTGTCGGAACTCTGCCGTGTGGCGACCTGGTCCCAGCCGTCGACCTTCGTGCGCCACTACAGGCTCGACTGCCGTTCCAGGAGAGATGCCCGGTTCGGACGTGCTGTGCTGTCTTCTGTGCTGTAGGGTCTGGGACCTGACCCACCATCCTCTGGTAAGCTACACAGTCTCCTAATGTATGAGGCACAGAGACCACGAAGAAGAAGAACAGGTTGCTTACCTGTAACTGTGGTTCTTCGAGTGGTCATCTGTGCCCTCATACATCCCCGCCCTGCCTTCCCCTCTCTTTCAGGTCCCATCTGCTTCGGCGGACCAGAACTGAGGAGAGACCGTTAGTCGGCGGGAGGAGCATGCACAGTACCGACGTGGGGGAGGGGTTCCCACCAAAGCTAACGAGCTCTAGAATTTTCCGAACGCTACCGCGCAGGCGCGAAAGCTCCTAATGTATGAGGGCACAGATGACCACTCGAAGAACCACAGTTACAGGTAAGCAACCTGTTCTTACCAGGGCATCGGAGCACTGATCTCTCAGCTTCAGGAAAATGCAGTATGTGTATGTGCATGTGTATCTGTGAGCATGCGCTTGAGGAAATCCCTGCAAAATCTGCTATAAGCAGATGAAACTTCCATTTTGGTTTTTGGATGTGTTTGCCATTCTATATAATCCTGACTGTGAAGCACAGCCCTTGCTGTCACTAAAAATGACTAACATCTGAGCAAATGTTTGCTTCTTTAGCAAAGCTGTAGAGTTAGTTAAACAGTACTTTTATTACAGCCAAACAATGCTGGCCTGTCAAGAAAGTGGAAAGGAAGAAAATCAATTAGCTTGAATATTGTGCTGGAGGAGAGTTCTGCAGATATCATGGACTGTCAAAATGACCAATAGATGATTCGTAGAACAAACCAAGCTTGAACTTCCCCTAGAAGCCCGAACAACCAACTGAAAGCTATTGTATTTTGGACATACGATGTGACTCTTTGAAAAAGATGATAGTACTTGGTAAAGACAAAAGGAATAGGAAAAGACTCTGGCATATGAACCTGCCAGAGTCTTGGGATCTGCAGGGGAAGGCTTTCTTTCAGTCCTGCTATGATCATAGGCTAGCTTGGTGAGGACAGAGAAGCAAGTCTTCTCAGTGAGTGCTCCCCACCCCTCTAGAACTCCCTTCTGTGAGAGGCTGGACTGTCTCCCTGCTCCACTTTCCTTTCGCCAACAGGCAAAGACCTTTTTGCTTAAGCACTTAAGCGGGTTTCACTTTCACAGATTTGATTACTCACAGATTATTTGCTGTCATCTCTGCTGCTTCCCCATGCCATTTTTAATGGGGACTCTTAAGTCTCGTGAGACTGAGAAACTGCGAACAAGGCCTCTTTAAGTCCCTTTTAAAAATAGTGTGGGGCAGTAGTGGAGGTGGCAGTAAGCCCCACCAGCCACCCACTTCTACCTTGTGAAGGAACCCTGATGCTTCAAAGGAATCTACAGTTGGTTGAACGTTGTGGTCATACTTTTTGTGTGTGTTAAATATGGTTTGGGAGGGCCTAGAGTTATTCATGGTTTTTCCACTTTCATGGCTGTCCCCCTAACTGTAGTGAATGTGAAGGGATGACGGTAACATGATCCCAGGTCCCCCTTCACAAGTTTGCTGGTATGAAAAGGAAATCAAATGGGATTAACAAGAGACATGAACAACTCTGTGACACTGAAAGAAGTCTAGGAAGCCAGGCTATAAAGAAAAATCTAACTATTCTAACCTGGAATCATGAGGATTCAAATGTCCCTGCTTCTTTTATTATATATTTTGAAGTGTATGCCAGTGTAAACATAGTACAGTTAATATTCTGAGGTATTTTCAGAACAAGACTTGTGAACTCATTTAACTTGCCTAACTCACATTCCTAAACAAAATGGCTTTTATAGGATCTTTTAAAAAATGGCTGGGCAAATTCATGGAGGATAGACCTACCAACAGTTTCTATTCCTGATGACAAGTAGAGTGTCTTGAAAGGAATTCTGAGTCAGAAAAAGATTGTTGAATGAGAATATGAGAGACATCTTGAAGATGATAGGCTGTAGGCAGGGCCCAACTATCATGGAGGGAGAGGCAGTACAAACCTGTAAAACAGGGGCGGGCAACTGCGGCAGGGCTGGGGGCCACATTCAGGCATGTGGGATTACTTAGTGGCTGTACTTTTTAATTTTTTTTTAAATTACCTGACTATTATCTTTTTTAGGAAGAAGAGGTAGGAGAATTTGGAGGGATTGACAGGATTTCTGTTGAAGGGAGTTGAGCAAAGAGGATTTAAAGCAAGGAGTCAGGCAAGAGTCTGTGTTTCCCATTGTAGAATATCAGCAGTTTTTGATGAGTGCTAGCATGAAGAGTTGAAGAGAGCCACGTGGTGTGGTGGTTTCAGCATTTGACTACAACCCTGGAGACCAGGGTTCAATTTCCTACTCAGCCATGGAAACCCACTGGGTAACCTTGGATGCGTCACGTTCTCAGCCCCCAGAAAACCCTGTGATAGGTTTGCCTTAGGGTCTCCATAAGCTGGAAATGACTTGAAGGCACACAGCAACAAGAGCTGGCTGAAATCCCTTTCAGGTTTTACCACAGTCACTGGCAGAATGCAAAAAACTTGGTAGGACTTTGTACACTTACTGAAAGTTAGTTGAAGCTGTTTTGTGTAAATCTAATAATTCACATACCTTTCCAGTAGTAGATCAAGTGTATTTTCTTTTTCTGTTGCCACATATCACATGGAAAATTATCAGAAAACTCTAGAATAGTTGTGATGTAGGCATTTAGAAGCATCTTCCAGTTCCCCAAACTTCAGTATCATAATTTTTAGAACTGAATGCAGTGTAAAACAAGTGCTGTTGATTGCTCTGAGTCAGTATTCTAATGAATAGATGGTGTTGTCTAAAGTGATGTTCAAACTGTGAGTGAAATAGAAACTTAAGGGCTTGCAATCTTACCAAAAGAAGCAGAAGCCCTTGCAGGCACTGTCATGTCATGCTTTACTTTACCCTTCCCACAAAGTGTCCCTCTGTGGTATCTGTGCGCAAGGAACTTTGGGACTGCTTCTTATGGTCTCACAACCCCCGGTTCAGATTTTGAGGCTGTGAGTGTTGAGGAGAGCAACATCAGAGAGTTAGAATTACCTCTACCATCTTCTGTTTCCAGAGGGCTGATTTTGTAATGTATAAGAATGGACAGGCATCCTTATTGCAGCTGTGGAGGCAATTTGTGGCCAGTATTGTTTCCTAGCATCTCATGTCTCTTTGTTTGGTTTTGCTGAGCCAGAGCTCAAGGATGACTGTGGTTTGCTGGAGATGAGGATACTCCGGGGACTCTCTCAGAGGATCCTGGTGCATCTTTATGGTCTACTTCAAATATACTCTATATGCAAACAGCTGTGTCATGGGGCCTCCCTACTCTGAGAGCCACAGAGGGGTGGATGAACATGGTGGCCCCGTTTGCCCAAGGCACAAAACAGGTCCATTGCTTCTCTTTTTCCTAACATGCTTTGGCATACAGTTTGAGAATTGTATGCCAGAGCTTATTAGGGAACTAAACCTTTTGCTGTATAACAGGGAAATCTATATCACATTATGCCTTTAGTGTGAGATATTTGAGAAACATTGCCTTACAAACCCACCCACTATTTTCTATAGTCTCTAAGCTTTACGCACATAATTTCCAATTTACCTTTGCTGGCATGAAGACTAGAAGGCTGATTTTTAATAACAAATTAAAACTAGGATGCGCAGGAGACAGAATTTTTTTTTGGCTGATATCAGTGAATACTCCAGACAGCAGAGTACCCTTCACATTTGGGCAAACCATTAGTTTTCAAAGAGTCGCAGTTTTATTTTGTTTTAAAAAACAACTTGTAGTTCTCATGGCAACAAAGCTGAAGTACACATATGTGGATGTAGAGTCATGCAATATATATAGCATTGGATATGCTGAGTTTAGCATTTTGAATTAATTGCTTTTGGGATATGTTGTGATTGTTAGAAGATTTTAATGTGTTCAGTTTTCTTAGCCAAACGTTCAGTTATGTTTGAGTGATTTATTTGTTTGTGTGTATATGCGTCCACCCATGGAAAATGAGGCATTTGCACTGCAATATACTGAAAATCAGCACAACTTTGTAATTATTCTCAAAAGAAATGCATTGGTCACGCCATGCAGTCCCAGATGATTGTCTTATTTTAGAATGGTACTGTGTTGTTTTTCCACATAGAACAAAACACCCTGAAATACTAATGCTGTTTGCTTGGAGCCTCTTTTTAAAAGCAGATTGCTATGACATTTATATCTGGAAGATTCACAGTTACTCAGTTATCCTAGTACCCCTTTAAATATCTTTTGTTGGCACAGACCAACAAGACTTAAGATTTAAAACCCTAAAGTGCATCAAATATTTATTTAAAGTGGCTCTTCAAGAGTCTTCAAATTCAGAGAGAAAGGAGAAATAAGTAAAGGCAGACACTGCTATTATAATATTTTGTATTGGGATGATTCTGTACAAATTTATTTATCTTCTTTTCTTTTTTTCTTCCTTCCTTCCTTTTTGTTTTAACTGTAAAACTCATATCATTTATTCAAGCCTTCACAGACCCCACTGAAGATATCACAGACCACTGAGGATCTATAGACCACAGGTTAAGAACCATTGGTTTAGATTTGTGAGTCACAGAGACCATGAAGAAGTCTAATTTCCACACAATCTTAGGTTGTGATTTTGTACCTTATAGTATGGTGTCCTGTTAAGATGGGTTGTTAGGTTTCATCAGTTTGTAGAGACTAATGAATTGCGTACTCCTGGGAATCTCCTCGGTGGCTTCTTCTTTGTGGGTAGCCAGTACTACTTAGTTTTCAAGAGTAGAGGACAATCGTCATTTGGAGTCATATAGAGAAATCTGTGATCTCAAATGGGCAGTAGGTGTGGGTCTCATTCATGGCCCGACTTCTGCAATCAATTGTGCAATTCCAATATTGTTGAAAAAACTATACATACAATCAGCCCTCTATATCTGTGGGTTTAACTTTCATAGATTTGATTATTTGCAAGTTTCTCTAGCCCCTGTACCCCCACCTCAAGCACTTCTTTTCTGGGGTAACTCTTCCTTCCAGTGGCTCCAATGAGGCCATGCAGCCCTTTAAAAACCACCCCCGGTCCTCTTCCACTACCACCACATCACCAGCCTTTGCCTGGCCAGCTGAGGAGGGATCACAGGCTGATTTCTCAGCACCACGGATCCTTTCTTTTCCCTGACCTTGTTTGGACCCTGGATGCCTGCTGTCCCCACTATGCCTCAGCTGCCTTCACACACACACGCGCACACACACTTTTATATTTGCATTTTTTCAACTTTTGTGGAGGCCCTTTGTGCCTAACCCCTGTGAATGTGGCAAGCTGACTGTAGTAACCTGTTCAGATGGATTTGTTACTATGAGAGAAAACATTCAGCTATGTCTCACCACTAGCTATCTATTTTTCTCACAAATCCAGAAATGTATGGTTCCCGTCTCATGTTATATCATAGTTTAGCAATATAATAATGAGCCTTAGGCTCACTTGCTCAACCATTCCATACCTGGCATTGTGAAAGGAAGAAGATTGCTTTTTCCTTAATTAACTGTCACATCAAACTGGTTATTTAAGCTGGTATTTATTATTTATTACAAAGCAGGATTGATCTGTACATTGTGAACCTGTCAATAAGCCATTGTGCACGGTAGCCATTGTTCAAGCTAGCTAACAGGTCAGACATACTGAGAGGTTCTTTGTGTGTGTGCCTGTATGCATACGTATGTTCATAGCAAGTGCTCATTTCTAATCTCTTTTTCCAAGTTTTAAGATTTACTCCCATTTTAACATGTTATTGTGTCTGCACACTCTGTGCTTGTGCAGACTTCTCCGTCCTCTTAATGTGATTGGCATGACTGAAGAATTCTTGAATTAATGAACCATGCATTCCTCTATGTCTGAGGTGGAAAATTGTGGCTCCTAGGTTCAGAAGAAAGGAAGGTGGATGTTAGTATCAGATCTTGGTTTGTTCCAGATCTGATAGCCAGCTTCCCACATTGGGTGTATTGGGAAACTATGGTAAACTACCCATGAAAACTTATATCACAGGCCAGAGGAGGAAAAGCATTGCACAAGAATGGAGCACATTGGGTAATTCATATCGTTGCTTGCTTAGTTGAGATATATTATGTCAAAACCTAGCCTAAATCTCATTTGCAAAGTATTTTGACAGTTTTGGATCTGAATAGCTCTTAAAATAAATATAGCTTTTGGCTGTAATATCAAATGAATGAGATATAGATTTCTTTTCAAGCCACTAGGCATGAGCTGTGAGAAACAGCTAACAAAACAGCACATCTGACCAGTGCTCCTATGACCCTGTTACAGCCACTAGCATCTTAGCAAAGGGTAGTGACTTAACTTCCAAAGTTCAGGTCGGCCATAGGTAGAAATATATGGCCACAGTGAATAAGAGGGAAAATAAAGGACTTGATGAGAAAGGGAAAACAGGAACTCAATAAAAGCAGATATGAAAAAGAACTATCCTTGTAGAATTGTGTGCAATATGTTTGGTTGATGGTCATATGAACTCTCTTAAGGTACTATTAGAAAAATTGATGTTGGGTAAGATAATAAAGAATTATACACATTGATGCTTAATAAATTATTTGATCTCTGGGGTTTTTTAGGTGAAGCCAGTTACTCACAGTAGAATAAATGTGTCTGCACGATTTCGAAAGCCACTTCAAGAGCCATGCACTGTTTTGTGAGTACAACCTCATGATAAAGCAGTTTGCTCAACATTCTCATGTAAAGCATCAAACTATTTGTAACATCCCATCATCTTTTTTAGCCTGATTGCTAATGGTGACCTCATAAATCCAGCAGTGCGTCTCTTCATCCCAAGGAAAGCGCTTAATCAATGGGATCATGTCCTTGAGATGGTTACTGAAAAAGTCACACTCAGGAGTGGAGCTGTACACAGGTAAGACATAGCTGTGTGGTGTAGGTACAGAACCATATTTTGAGTTCATTGACACCAAAGTGGAACTAAATAAGATCAGCATCTATGATGTACTTTGGAGTGGTGAACCTCCAGCCCACAGATCTAATTTGGCCCAAGGAGTTTTGCCATCTGGCCTCCTGAAGTCCCTAGGTAAGCCTTGCCCTTTTTGTGGGTCTTGTCCCCTTGCTGGAGACTAGTCTGAAATGAATCCTTGCTAGCTCTTTGATCAGTGTATATTGTTTGCCCATTTCACTAGTTGGTTGAAGCTGCCGGTAAGCACATTTACCTTCCTCATGTGTTCATGCTTGAATGTCACAAGTGGGATCAGTTTTTCTGTTTTGCATGTGGTTCTTCATATACAGACAGCATATTTCTTACCTTTCCTGAATATTGCTATAAAAATAAAAAGCAACTGGTACTCTAGAAAATGTATAAGTAAGATTGGATAGGCACAGTATTGTGAAAGAAGCAGGCCTCCAGCTTTTGTGATGTTACTGGTCTTTGAGCAGAGGTCCAGATGGAATGCTTTCAAGTAATATCAAGATGATGAAAGGAAAGTCTGTATTCTGAAGACAAGTTTCACAGCTTTGAAGCTTCATACTGGTCAAAAATTTCCCTGCCTTAGATTGGAAAGCCCCTAGCATTTTTATATGGCCATACTGTCTATTAATACAGAATGGGAAACTACTGAATAAGACATTGCTTTATGTGCAATTTTTTTTTAAAAAAAACCTTTCCTGATTTCCTATAAATCCATTTTTCCTCAGTTTTTTTTTAAATGTTGAGTGAACACACTAAATAGGTTAGTGAAATTTATCATTCTTTAATAATTAACAATCCAGCTATTGTGGTTTACGGTAACTGGACTACGATTAGTCAAAGTTCCAGTAAAGACTGCTGATCCTGATAAGGATAAAACTCTTCATTAAATCAGTGAATGCAACATTATGAGTTTAACACAGCGAAGACTATCCAATCAGTCACACATGTCAATAACAATGTAGATTTGTGCATGCAGATTCCTGGTATGCTATCAAAATAACTCAAGAGTGGAACAGAAAATCTGTGGCTGGTCAGCATGATTCACAATGCCCCAAACAATCAAAATTTATTACAGTTGGAAGTCAGCAGTCGAACTCACTTGCATAGTTAATTGGATAGACAGAAGAAAATGTAGAGAGAGTAGAGCCTGGAAAAGTTATTTGGACCATAGTCCTAAGAATCTCCAGCAGGCATGCAAGCTGGGAGATTCTGGAAGTTATTATTCAAAAATTCTTCCAGTCTGAGGGCTGAATTCAATTTCAGAGAAGTTCTCTGGGACCTGATGCTGGTGGCAAGTGAAACCAAAGGCAAAAGGATAGGACCAAAAATTATATTTTAAGTTAAAACCCTAACTCCCTTTGGAAAGGCAGTTCAATTTTTAACCTCTTAAAAACCTGGGAAACCATTAAGTGATGCTGTGTGGGGAAATCAAGAATGCTGGATTGGGACTCCAGGAAAGCCCAGTTCAGATTGAGGTTCATAGCCTTTACTGTAGTAGATGGTCTGTGCTCCCAATATGAAATAATAATTTAGCTAAATGCACAATTGTTTAGCCAGCCTACTGGAATTAAGAGAAACTCAGGTAATTTTGTATGTCTTTTAACCATCCTAGGATGCATTTTGTCTAAATCTGTCAAGTACTGAGTCTTCAAAATATAATATGACAACTAACTTGTGGGAGTATGTGTTTTTAAGTCACTTGTCAATTTCTGGCAACCCCATGAATTTCACAGGGTTTTCATAGGCAAGGAACATTCAGAGGCTGTTTTGCTAGTTCCTTCCTCTGAAATATAGCCTAAAGCACCTGGTATTCCTTGTCGGTCTTCATCCAAGTACTAACATAGATCAGATGGAATCTTGTGCCTTTAGAGTATTCAGTCCTAGCGTGACAACTTAGATCAGAATAATACTTTGAGGATTGTGAATCCTTGAATTACACTGGTTTCCAGTCAGAATTTGGAGGAATAGAAGAAATAAGATGGCCTTACCTCCCATCTAGTGGCTCTTGTTTAGTGGTACAGGTGTGAAAAAGAGTTTCTTAAGATATTGATGGGCTGGAAGTGATATACTTTGTTATAAAAGATGCTAGTCAATCTCTCCCTCTCCCTTTCTCTCACTCAAGTGATAGCAAAATATTAACATTTATTTATTTATTAAAGTTTATTTATTCAAATAGTACACTAAAAACCAGGGCTTCTGAAAAAACAAACAAACCCTGAATAATCAGAGTTCCAGGAGAATTAAGTATAGATAGTAAACATACACATATATGCATAACGTAATTTTAGCAATTTTGTGTCCCATTAATTATAGATAGATGGGCTTAAGGCAACAGTGTGACTGGCTTTATTGATGGAATTGATTTCAAAATCTCATACTAAATCCACAGTATTGTTATGGTTTGCATAAAAGGGAAAAGGCACTCAACACTTTAAGAAACACTAATATATTTCACATGGAAACCCGTTAAAAAACTCATTTTACAAAGTTTACATTGCGTTACACTGGTTATCTATACCAGGCCAAACTTGCAGAAAACTCCTTGTGTACATACCTAAATGAATGAATGAGAGCATTCCCAGATTGGTGGGGGTTCTGCTACTGGTTCTGACTATAATTTTTTCCTGTCAGTTAATATTGTTCCTGTGAAGGTACAGTATATACCCAAAAGTGAATTCATTTCTCTCTTGGGGTAGTGCAGTGTATTCCAAGGGTTATCCACTGATCTAAAGGGACACTGAATTTATTATTTGGAGCGCAGGGGTATTGTGTATGAACTGCTAAAGAACAGCGTTTGTTAAAACTGATCATGGAACTGTTGTATATTCTTCACAGGCTCTACACCTTAGATGGAAAACTTGTAGAGAGTGGGTTGGATTTGGAAAATGATCAGTTTTATGTTGCAGTTGGTAGAGATAAATTTAAGAAGTTGCCCTATAGTGAATTGATGTTCAGCAAGTCCACAATGAGGAGATCTAATGGGTAAGTTAATTTTTTTTGCACTAGCCATAGTTATGACATATGATTGTGTTTATGAACAACATTTCTAAGAACACAATGCCATAAACCCAAATGGTTGCTATTACAAAGGGTACGAATACATATACGAAAGACTAGAGCATGCAGTGCAAGAGTTCATTTTCAGAGTTTTTCCATGTGACCATATACTTGTCACTGACTAGTTTTATTTGCTGGAATTTTAAAATATCTTATTTATTAGTTAAATTATCTTGCCTTTGCTCCAATGAGTTCATGTTCTCAAGTTTGGGAATAATAGTAGTAGTAGTTGTTATTATTATTATTATTATTAGAATAATTCCTTTTCCCTCAAAATTGGGACTCAAAGTCAATTTATTCATTTTTTGGGGGAGGTTTATTTACATTTATAAAAGTTTTCACAGTAAATACAAACCAAGCAAAAGAAAAAAATAACAAGTTACAACAGGTAAACAAGAAAGACAAATGGAAAAAAGAGAAAACTATAGAAAGGAAAAATACTGAATGCCTAACTCCTAAAAACTAACCAAAAACATAAAAGTATTTTAAAAGAGTAGTTTTCAGCTTTGTTATTGTGGACTATAGATAACTCTCTGTTAAAAAAAAACCTTCTCTAATTTCAAATACTATTCAAATGCTTCAACTGCTACGTTCACTAAAATGGCTGGATAGCAGTACGTGTGAAGGGGATCTAGGAGTCTTAATAGACTACAAGCTGAACATGAGTCAGCAGTGTGATGCGGCAGCCGAGAAAGCCAATGCAGTTCTTGGTTGCATCAATAGGAGTATGGTGTCTAGATCAAGGGAGGTATTGGTACCACTTTATTCTGCTTTGGTTAGACCTCATCTTGAATACTGCGTCCAATTCTGGGCACCCCAATTCAAGAAGGATATGGATAAGCTGGAGCAGGTCCAGAGGAGGGCAACCAAAATGGTGAGGGGTCTGGAAGCCATGCCCTATGAGGACAGACTTAGAGAGCTGGGTATGTTTAGTCTGCAGAAGAGAAGGTTGAGAGGGGACATGATAGCCATGTTTAAATATTTGAAGGGGTGTCATGTCGAGGAGGGAGTGGGCTTGTTTTCTCCTGCTCTTGAGACCAGGACAAGGAGCAATGGATGCAAGCTGCAGGAGGGGAGATTCCGCCTGAACCTCAGGAGGAATTTCCTGACAGTCAGGGCTGTCCGGCAGGGGAATGTGCTGCCACAGAGTGTGGCGGAGTCTCCTTCATTGGAGGTTTTTAAGCGGAGGCTGGATGGCCACTTGTCGGGAGTGCTTTGAGGGTTTTCCTGCATGGCAGGGGGTTGGACTGGATGGCCCTTGTGGTCTCTTCCAACTCTGCATTTCTATGATTCTATGATTCTATAGTCAGCATATTATACTCTTTTTCTTGCAAAAAGCATATTAAAGTTTCCCATTCTTTTGCAAAAGCCGCCACTGATTTTTCTCTTAACAGTATCATCAGTTTATCCATTTCAGTTAAATTCAATAACCAATTTAACTAATCCTTTAACCCAGTGGTTCTCAACCTGTGGGTCCCCAGATGTTTCTAGACTTCAGCTCCCAGAAGCCGTGAGCATTGACTATAGTGGCTGGGGCTTCTGGGAGCTGAAGTCCACAAACATCTGGGGACCCACAGGTTGAGAACCACTGCTTTAACCAATCCTTCTTCTGTCTCTAATTTAGTCAGTCAGATGTTCAACATCTGAGCACAACTGTTTCTCAAAGTCAGATTTAGTCAATTCAAAGTCATACAATTTTTATTCTTTTTATATATCTCTGCTATCTGTCTGTAAGAGAACCATTAAAACTATAAGCTTTAGATATTAACTCTTCAGTTGATTTGATTCCATGTTGTTCTTGCTCATATTTCAGAAGACCTTGATAAATCTCAGTTTATGCCTTTCTAAAGTGGCATACAATTTAAAAGAACAATACAATTAAAAACATACAAAAAGTTAATATTAATATAGAATTAAATTATTCATAGTATTAAAACTTAGTAGAAAAATGCAATATCAAGATAAAAGAATGAAATGCAATTAAAGAGATAAAAAGTGTTTAAAAATATTTTGGTTTAAAACAATACAGTGCCCCCTAGCCCATTCTTTAAAGATGTTCTGTTTCAAAAGCCTGATAGAACAAAAATGTTTTAACCTGCTGATGGAAGGACAACAAAGAAGGACCATTCTGATCTCCCTGGGAAGAGAGTTACAGAGTCTGTGGGCAACCATTGAGAAGCCCCTCTTTTGTATTCCTACCAACTGCTTGTGATGGTGGTGAGACTGAGAGAAGGGCCTCTCCTGATGATCTTAGGGCCCAGGCAGACTTATGTGGGGAGATACAGTCTGACAGATAGTCTGGACCTGAGCCATATAGGGCTTTAAAGTCATAACTAGTACTTTGAATTGTGCTGGCAAACTGGCAGCCAGCAGAGCTGTTTTAACAGGGGCTTAGTGTAGTCTCTGTAACCTGTCCCAGTTAACAGATGGATTACAGCTTTATGGGTCAGCTGAAGTTTCAGCTGAAGTTTCAGCAGAAGTTCAAAGACAGCCCCATATAGAATGTGTTATAGTAGTCCAAACAGGATGTAACTAAGGCATGTATGACCATCCCACATCCAATGTTTCAAGGAATGGGTACAGTTGGTACAAATGGTGTTAAATGTGCAGAAGTGCTCCTGGCCACCCAAGAAACCTGAGCCTGCAGTTTCAAACCTGAGTCCAAGAGTATGCTCAAACTGTGAACCTGTGTCTTCAAAGGGAGCAGAACGCTATCTAACACAATCTGAATCCCTGTTCTGTTATCTGCCCTTTGACTAACCAGGAGCACCTCTTGTCTGGATTAAGTTTCAATTTGTTTGCCCATATCTAGGGCAGACTCTGATTTAGGACCAGGGCAGCCTCCTTGGATTGAGGTGGAGAGGAGTAGTAGAGTTGAGTGTCATCCACATAGGTACTGCACCTCCTAACCCTGAATGACCTCTCCAGTGACTTCATATAGGTGTTAAATAACATCAGGAACAAAACAGAGCCAGGAGGTCCCTGCAGGTCAATTGTCGGGAGGTCAAACAGCAGTCCCCCAGCACCACTTTCTGGGCTTGACCCTCTAGGAAAAAAGAGAGACTCTGTAAAAGTAGTACCTCTAGTTCCCATCCCAGCAAGGTGACCAAGAAGGATACCATGGTTGATGGTATCAAAAACTGCTGAGAAATACAGCAGAACCAACAGGGACATCCTCCCCGTGTCCAGTTCTCAATGTAAGCTCTCTTGCAAGGTAACCAAAGCTGCCCTATCTCATAGACAGGCCCGAAACCAGATTGAGGTGGATCTAGATCAGTGGTTCTCAACCTGTGGGTCCCCAGATGTTTGTGGATTTCAGCTCCCAGAAGCCCCAGCCACTATGGTCAATGCTCAGGGCTTCTGGGAGCTGAAGTCTAGAAACATCTGGGGACCCACAGGTTGAGAACCACTGATCTAGATAATTCATTTCATCCATAAATCCCTAGACTTGGGAGGCCACCAAATACTCCAATACCTTACCCAAACATGGTGTTGAACACTGGAGTGACTTACCCAAAACCATCCTGTGAATTCCATGACTTAGTGGGGTAGAACCTCAATCTCACAAATCTCTAGTCCAATTCCTATCTCCTCATTTTAGTTGATGTAATGATGCCATTTCATGGGATTTTTGTCAGATTTACATCCTTTTTTGGACAGGCATGTTGTCGTCATCATCATCATTTATACCCTGTCTTTTCCTCAAAACTGAGCTTGAGGTTCATGGTGCATTGTAAGATATACCACATAATCCTGTGCATCTAGACATTTTGGGAAGATGTAAAGTTTACTGGCAATTTATGAGGCAGTTTTAATGTAGTAATTTATTATCCTGAGAATATTCAAAGTGTTTAGAACTTAAATATGTTTATTTCTTTCTGTAGTGCAAAAGCATCCTCATTACCTCCTATAGGTGGATCTGGAAAGTCCAAAGGAAGTGTAAGTGTCCCAATGCATCAGGTTCTTTTCCAACAGATGGCAGGCCACTTTGGGTGTGGTAGAGAGTACACAAATATTCTTCTTTAGGCAAGAGTCTTGAAGCACATGTTCTTCTTGTACTTCTATCAGATCCAAAGCCATGCTTAAATAATTCTGGTACCATCAAAAACTTTGCCTTTTCACTCTAAAAGCCAAACTGCAATGATGTTAGGAATGTTGTTTTGTTACCACGGCAATCTGGTCTGCTCTTTGGTGAACTAAGATATCATTTTGATATCATAATTCGGCCCTTTTTCCTGCCATTAGCTAAGTGTTTGTAAGGCCCCGCTGGACAAGCACGACGCTAGGCATGGGTGACTTGTATTTTCCTCAAAAGTACCAGAGATAGCCAGTTCCGCTTTAGGGGGACTTTGCCTGTGAAAACACCCTGGCAAACCAGGTACTTAACGGCCGAGCTAGCCACATCTACGTCTCAGCTATACCATTGTCAATTCGGTTCATAATTCAATCATGCAAATTCTGACCTTTCGGAGCTTTTGTCTCCAGACCAAAACTCATTGTTCTCCTGTAAAAGACCAGTCTAGCCTGAGGTCGTTCTTTCCCCATAAAAGATGCCCCGTTCTGAGAGCTCTTTGGAACTCTCGCTGGACTTTGCTGAAATCACTTAACCTCTTACTGAATCATTGGAACTCTCGTCGGACCTAGCTGATATCACTTGCTGAAATCACTTGAAGCTCCTTTTGGATCTTCACCCTCGCCTCGCTGCCGCTTGGTTCAGCAGATTCCTCTTGGTTTAATCACTGGGTTTCCTTCCTTATCTCCAATTGGTGTCTCCAGGACTTCGGACAGGTGGCGTATTGCTTATTTCTCCAAAACTCTCTTTCTTCCCTCTCTAGTTAGGTGTGCTTGAGTTTTATTATTTTCTTTGCTTGATAAATACTGTTAGTATTGTGAAACTGCTTGACTCCTCACTGACCTGAACCAGTATACATAGGATAAAAGGTCTCACTGCGTTGCCCTGCCTCTCGTTAGCCAAGAGAGTGCTCCAGCTAATTTTCCCCATCTTGCTTGTTGGTTGTTTATTTGGGCACCCCTTCCAGTTTACAGGGTAACAGTTTGTTGTTGTGTGCTTTCAGTCATTTCTGACTTATGACACCATAAGGTGAACTTATTATGGGTTTTTCTTGGCAGAATTTGTTCAGAAAGGGTTTGCCCTTGATTGTTGTGGGATTGCCCTTGCCTTCCTTTGAAGCTGAGAGAATGTGACTTGCCCAAGGTCACCCAGTGGGTTTCCATAGCCAGGCATGGATTCAAACCCTCATCTCCCAGTGACCTAGTTCAGCACTTAAACCACTACACCATGCTGGCTTTCCCAATTTAGGAATATTGTTAACAAAAATCCACATATACACGTATAAATTTAATAGGGATAAGGAGAAGCTCTTATTTAACATTTTCACAAATTAACTAATGCTTCTTTTTCTTTGATGGAATGATCACACCAGTCAAAATCTACTGACACAGGAGAAACAGTCTCTTCTCCTCAACCTCCAAAGGGAAAGGAAAAGCCTGGATGGACTAAAGAGTTTAGGAAACCTGTAAAATCAAGAACAATAATCAAATCTCATGCTCTCCCAGATAATGGTAAGTACCCAAAGTTAATAGCACAATGCTGGTATTTTAGGAAGCTGAACAAAAATTGGAAGCCAATGAGTCCATGACTTGTGATCTTTCTCAAAAATATATATCAGTTGGCTGCTGCATTTTTCACTACTTGTAGGTTCTGAACAATCTTGAAGGGGAGCCCCATGTAGAATGCATTACAGTAATCAAAGGGTAATTAAGGCATATGGCCAAATCTGTCTTCTATAAGAAGAAGTGCAACTGGTGCACCATTTGAACAAGGGCAGACACTCTTGGCCCTGACCTTCTAGAACTTTCCAATAAAGTCATCATGTTCTCTCCTTGCCACTCTTGTGTACATTCTCTTTTTGTCCATGTGGTCCTTGTCCTTTCCACTCACAGGATACTTTTTCCTGTTGTGCTTACATAATTGTGAGTAATGTTCTAGGTGTGCTTGGTATGGAATCCTTGGTATTGAAGTGAGACTTGAACCCCTTCCTGAGGGCTTGGAACTGGCTGAGAGTTGTGATTAAGATGCAGACAACTTCTTTCTCTGTCTGACTCTGCTTTTACCTCAGGAAAAAGAATGTTTCCACACTGCTTGGTGACTGTGTTTGAGCTTGTGGCTCCATTGTTCATTGCCACCTCCGCTTCTACTAGGCTTTTTTTAAATCTCATCAGTGAGGTGCAATGAGCTGATTTTGGAAGCATGCTTGTTGCATTCTCTGTGGGAGAAGCTGTGGACTGACATCCATAATGATGTTATGGATCTCTAGTTGTTGCTGTCACTACATATTGATTGGCACTTTTCATGCACGAATGAAGAGGGAACATCATTAGCATGCAACATTGTGATTGGTGGGTGATGATGGAGCTGTCAGGAATGCTGTGGAAGCCACTGTCAGTCTAGCTACATTCACTCTATTTATAATATTGTGCTTTTGTGTGTTCCTGTTGGTTGGGCACATGGGATCAGTACTGAGACAGTTCTGTTATAAGAGCTGCCAGAAGAGCAAAACCATAGGATTTATCTTTTTTGTGAGGAGGGAGGCAGGGATCGCCTCCCCATTTCATACACTGCTTCATGTACAGGAGTGACTTGGTGTTGACCTTCCTTCAACTGTAGGAGAGCTGTGAGTGTCAATGAGGAAGAGATTAGATCCAACCCTCAGAATGTGTGTGTGCGTATGTGAGAGTGTGCCTTCAGATCACCTGTCAACTTATGGTGATCCCATCAATTTCATAGGTTTTTCTCAGAGGTGGTTTCCCAGTTCCCAGGTTTAAATCCAATCTTTCTCTCTCCTCTCTCTCTGTATATGGCTTGATTTAACCCTATTGGTTCAGTGACTTAAAAAGTCAATTACAGTGGAGAATTGGTTATTTTCTAAACAATGTAAATTTTAAGGAGGATATAAAATAATTTAAAGGTCAGAATGTGAGATGTCAGTGAATACGTAGGTGACATTCAGTGGCTTGGTTTGCTCTGTGCTTGTGTGTTTGTCTCTCTGTGTGTGTATGTGTTAGAGAAAGGGAGTACATCTAGAGTGAAATGGAAACAGATCACTGCATCAAAACTTAATTCAATTTCTTCCAGTGGTCCAATCTTCTGAAAGGGCCATTGTACCACTTTACTGCACTTTACTGACTGCACTGTTCTGTTACTGCAACCTGAACAGAAGAGCAGAACAAATTCAGAATCATAATTTGTCAGCTTATGGGCCTCAGTCTGGTTTTCTGTAATGCCAAGTCAGCAGTCCAGAAGGAACTGAGGGTACGATTTTACTGCCCAAATGTTCTAAAACATCATCCTGAAGCTCAGATAATAAGCAGTTATTTCTAGACATTGCTAGGCCATGACTGTTGTAGTTATTTCTAAACATTCCAAATATTAACACAAAATCTGCTGTCCTGTGTCAACACATAACAACACATTCCTTTACCTTTTCCACCCTGAAAGACTGAGGAGAAGCAGTTAATATTTACTTACAGTAGAGTCTCGGTTATCCGACCTTCATTCATCCGACATTCCGGATTATCTGACGTCGCGGCTGCCTGAGGGTGTGGCTGTAGGCATTTACACGCCCCCAGACAAGCCCCCAGAATGGCGGCCACCACGGGCCTCCGGATTATCCGACATTTTCAGGTATTCGACGATCAGCCTGCCCGTTTATGTCGGATAACCGAGACTCTACTGTATTTATTTGTATTAAATGAGTAATAGCCCTTCTTTTTGCTAACAATGCATGTTGAGTTTTTTTCCTATTAACGGAAAGAACTTGGACTTATTTTGAAATAGTTTGTGCATCCTCGTTTTCACCTGCATCATACACAGTTTTGACCACTTGTCTCTTTGATTCTGAGAAGCAGAATGGAGAACTGGCACTTCAATATTTTATACTTGTATGTTTTCTTTGTATCACATTCAGCATCCAATGCATTTCATAATAATAAAGCAACCTATTGCAATAAAGATAGAAAACAATAATATCCCAAACCTGAAAAGCTAAAAACCAAAAGCAAATTCATATGGCCAAACTCCAGAGAGGCGGAGCATGGAAACTAAACATTCATCATGTACCAGCAACAGTTTCGATGAACAGAAGTTAATTGAGGCCTGAAAAGTTAATTACATAAGCCTCTGATTAATTTAGCTAGGCACTATTTAGTGTAGTGTTGTGGAGAAATGTTAACTAACAATCCTGTATTCTTTTAAAGTCTTTCTTGAAGCAAAAGTAATGGACTGATCTAAATAAATTCTTTGAATATGATATTTGTCCCTTGTTTAGCCATTGAGAGACATGATAAGAGGCAAAAAACAAAAAATAGGAGATGCTCTTCCCATTTTCAGTCTCATTGTCTTGAACTGGAGAAAATAAGAGGTTAGTGGAAGAGAATTCTCTTCCTTCAAGAGAATTCCATGACTGCAGTGCCACCCCAGTCTCTGGTACCTGCCAATTAGATTTTTTTAAAGACTAGACCATAGAGCAGAATCTTAGCTGTTGAACTTCAGGCTTTGATTCTAGACAGACTCAAATAGGTAGAGGAGGCCCTTAAGATAGCATTGCTTGGATCCTTGCGACATCTTGTAGTCTAGTAGCAGTCTCTCAGCACCACCTTCTGGCAGTCATCTTCTAGGAGGAACTGGAGCCACTGAAAAACAGTGCACACATAGAGAATATTTAGCTGTTTGCCATATAGCTACAAAACATGAAGACAATACTATTTATTTGCTTATGAATCCTTATAAATTAATGAGATGAAAATATTTCAGAATGGAATGCAGTATAATAAAATATACAGTATTCATAGTGCAAAGAACTAAAACACAATATTATATTATCCATGAAACAGATGGTACGTTGGACTACACTGGAAAGATTTGTAGAAATAATATATTTTCAGGCAGGATCCAAACAAAATTTGTTGGACCATGTTGAAATGTAAAGAGGAGAGTTTTGTACAGTGCTAAATGCCCTTCTCTGAATGAGTAGAGCAGACTTCAGGAGCAAGTGGCACCACCAGGTGGACTTTTCCAGATGATTTCAAGGACTCTGTAGGTAGGTAAGAGAAAAGTAGTCTCTTCGGCAATCACATACCAGAGTGTGAACTGATAACAAAACTTCACGCTTTGCCGGCTAGCAAATAGTCAGTACAGTTCCTGCCAGGGAGACATCATGTGCTGAATGGTGCTTTTACCTATCCAGAAACACCTTAATTCCACAATGAATATATTGCAGGAGTTCAGATTTCAGAGGTTACAGTGCCTAATGTACTGTGGCCAAACTGTCACTGCACAGTTTCTAATTTCTTGGGTGTGTGTGTGTGTATGTATGTGCCTTCAAGTTGCTTGTTGACTCATGGAGATACCATGAATTTCATAGGGTTTTCATAGTCAAACGATACTCAAGAGGTGGTTTGTCATTCCCTGCCTCCAGATATAGCTTTGAGCACCTGATATTCCTTGGTGGTCCCTCATCCAAGTAGTAACCAGGCCTGACCCTGCTTAGCTTCCAAGATCAGATGGAATCTAGTGCCCTTAGGATATTTAGGTCTCTGCTTCCTGGGCCTAGTGGTACCTCTCTCATACAAAATACTTCCTGCTAAATCTCTTAATTGCTCATCAGCAGTCCTACTGTAATCAGATTTCAGTTCCTCCCCTGTTGGCGGTGGGTATGTCAGTATGAATGCACACATTCTTTCTGAATTTCCATGAACGTGGGCTTCTGGCAAGGGATGGGCTGCACCTCACAAAACTGGGCAGGAATGTTTTTGCAGTCTCGCAAGGAGGATTAAGAGGTCTTTAAACTAAGTTCTGCTAGGGAGGGAGACAATATTATTCAGGGCAAGGACTCGGCGAGTGCAGGGGGGAAAGGCCCAAATGATATTGGCCCAAGTAGTACAAGCGTCCGATGGTGGGAGGAGTAGAAGCTGTAGTACAGGACTTGCAGGAAGGATATGGGGACTTAAGTGTCTCTACTCTAATGCACGGAGTATGGGAAACAAGCAAGATGAACTTGAACTCCTAGTACAACAAAATAAATATGATTTGATAGGCATCACTGAGACCTGGTGGGATGAGTCTCATGACTGGAATGTAGGAATAGAGGGGTATAGCCTATTTTGTAGAAATAGACCAAACAAGAAAGGAGGAGGAGTAGCCTTGTATGTCAAGGATGTTTTCACCTGTGAAGAGATCCATGACTTAAACCCAGAAAGCCAGGTCGAGAGCATCTGGATAAGAATTAAGGGAGCAAGAAACAATAGGGATATTCTGATGAGGGTTTACTACAGACCTCCAACCCAGACTGAGGACTTTGATGATCCCTTCTTCAACTAAATGGCTGCACGTTCAAAAAGGAGAGATACAGTAATAATAGGAGATTTCAATTACCCGGATATATGTTGGCAGTCAAACTCTGTCAACAGCAAGGTCCAGCAAGTTGCATCAATTGCAAGGTCCAGCAATTGTCTTGCAGACAATTTCATGGTCCAGAAGGTGGAAGAGGTGACAAGGGGATCAAATATTCTGGATCTGATCCTGACCAACCTTGTTAATGAGGTAGAAGTGGTTGGATCTTTAGGGGCGAGTGATCATGCCCTGTTGGAATTTGGCATTCAGTGGGAAGGAGAAGATAAGTGTAGCCAGACACTCATCTTAGATTTTTAAAAAGCGGACTTCTGTAAACTTAAGGAGCTGCTGGTTGAAATTCCGTGGTCAAGAATAGTGAAAGGGAAAGGAGTTCAGGAAGCATGGGAGTTCCTTAAAAGGGAGATACTAACGGCACAGTCTAAAACTGTGCCAATAAGGAGAAAAAATGGAAGGCAACTGAACAAACCAGAATGGTTGGCTAGAGAACTCTCAGCTGAGCTAAGTGTTAAGAGAACATGTACAGGAAATGGAAGAAGGGGGAAACCACCAAAGAATAATTTAAGCAAGTAGCCAGGAGATATAGGGAAAAGGTCAGAAAGGCTAAAGCACAGAATGAACTTAGGCTGGCCAGAGACATTAAAAACAATAAAAGGCTTTTTAAAATATGTCCGCTGCAAAGGAAAAAGAAGCAGACAATATGGTCGCTTCGGAGAGAAGATGGCGAATTACTAACGGGGAAGAGAAAAGGCAGAACTACTTAATACCTTCTTTGCCACAGTTTTTTCCCAGAAGGATACAAGCACTCAACCTGGCGGTTGGGGAGCAGGTGAGGAGGTAGGGGAAATGCGGCACATAATAGGTAGAGAGGTGGTACAGGAATACCTGGCCACACTGGGTGAATTCAAGTCTCCAGGGCCAGATGAATTGCATCCTAGGATATTAAAAGAACTGGCAGAGGTCATTTCGGAACTGCTTCCTATAATCTTTGAGAAATCTTGAAGGACAGGAGAAGTTCCAGCAGACTGGAAGAGGGCAAATGTTGTCCCCATCTTCAAGAAGGGGAAAAAAAAGGACCCAAATAATTATCGCCCAGTCAGCCTGACATCAGTACCCGGAAAGAACCTGGAGCAGATCATTAAGCAGTCAGTTTCTAATCACTTAGAAAGCAATGCGGTAATCATGAGAAGTCAACATGGATTTCTCAAAAATAAGTCATGCCAGACTAATCTTATCTCTTTTTATGATAGAGTTACTAGCCTGATAGATGAAGGGACTGCTGTGGATGTAGCATATCTTGATTTCACTAAGGCCTTTGACAAGGTTCCCCATGACATTCTTGCAAAGAAGCTAGTAAAATGAGGGTTGGACAGGGCTACTGTCAGGTGGATCTGTCACTGGTTGACTGGCTGTTCCCAAAGGGTGCTCGTCAATGGCTGCTTTTCATCCTGGAGAGAAGTGACTAGCAGGGTGCCACAGGATTCTGTCCTGGGCCCAGTGCTGTTCAATATCTTCATCAACGACTTGGATGAAGGAATAGAGGGCATGCTCATCAAATTTGCAGATGACACCAAATTGGGAGGGGTTGCTAATATACCAGATGACAGGATCAAAATTCAAAAGGACCTGGACAGATTGGAGAGCTGGGCGAAGGCTAACAAAATGAAATTCAACAGAGAGAAGTGTAAGGTCCTACACTTAGGTAGAAAAAATGGAATACAGAAATATAGGATGGGGGACATGTGGCTGGATAGCAGTACGTGTGAAAGGGATCTAGGAGTCTTGATAGACCACAAACTGAACATGAGTCAGCAGTGTGATGTGGCAGCCAAGAAAGCCAATACAATTCTCAGTTGCATCAATAGGAGTATGGTGTCTGGATCGAGGGAGGTACTGGTACCATTCTACTCTGCTTTGGTTAGACCTCATCTTGAATACTGTGTCCAGTTCTGGGCACCCCAATTCAAGAAGGACATGGTCAAGCTGGAGCAAGTCCAGAGGAGGGTAACCAAAATGGTGAGGGGTCTGGAAGCCATGCCCTATGAGGACAGACTTAGAGAGCTGGGTATGTTTAGTTTGCAGAAGAGAAGGTTAAGAGTGGACATGATAGCCATGTTTAAATATTTGAAGGGATGTCATGTCGAGGAGGGAGCAGACTTGTTCTCTGCTGCTCCAGAGACTAGGACAAAGAGCAATGGATTCAAGGTGCAGGAAAGGAGATTCCACCTGAACCTCAGGAAGAACTTCCTGACAGTCAGGGTTGTCTGGCAGTGGAATACGCTGCCTTGGAGTGTAGTGGAGTCTCCTCCTTTGGAGGTTTTTAAGCAGAGGCTGGATGGCCATCTGTCGGGAGTGCTTTGAGGGTGTTCCTGCATGGCAGGAGGTTGGACTGGATGGCCTGTGTGGTCTCTTGCAACTCAACATTTCTGTGATTCTATGATTCTAAGGGGAATTGCTTCTTATCAAATGGTAGACTCTCTTCCTGTATTTTTAGGAGGCTGTTGGTTTTAGCCAGAGCAGGTTAATGCCTGTACCCAGAATCCAGCTTGTAGATGTGTGAATGTGGATGCAAGTGATGAAATCATGTTTTTATATTTTTCGGGGTGAGGGGAAGAAATATAACAATTCCTACAAGCCAAATACATAACTTTTTTAGAAGTTCTTTGAAATGAGAATTTTTACTACCTGCAGAGTAATAGCTTTCTCTTGCCATGTATCAGTTTGGTTTGCTATACTGCTGGGATATTTCAATCTATTTTATGTGTTCTTTATGCTGTGAAGAAGTTGATAAATTTTGTTTTGAAAAGTGGATTCTAAGATATTCATATCTAGAGATATTTTGGAAGTAATTTTCCAAAAGATGGAATATGCATTCATTAATGAAACTACTGGTAAAAGGATAATCTCTTTTGGAATCCTGACTCTTGGGGACCGCTGCGCAGTCTATAGGTTATGTAACCAGTTGGCACATAAGCACAAAGAAGTCATGGCAAGCCAATGTAATCACAGTCCCCACCCTATTTCAACATATGAGACTTCTTCATTTGAAAAGGGATTGCAACTTCATTTGGAGGTTGGATCACCACATATGAAGGATACTTGGCAAGGGCTTGCTGGGTCAGGTAAGTCCCAGGCCCTAAGACTTCAGAGGCAATGTCTGAAACCTAGAGATGACCCCCTTGTAATGTCATGGGGGTAAGCCCTGGTAATGTTACATGGTTGATATTCCAAGGGTCATGTTACAAGAAGCACAGCACCAGGGAGTGTTGTCATTAAGCAGAATATGTTAAGGATCTTTGTTTTGAGGACTTTTCCTGATTCCCCACCTCTGTGACACCAACTTTGGGGTAATCTCACTGTACATATGAGGATTTATGCAACTTCTGTTCTCAGTGGGTACCACCTCCTATTTTCAGTGGTGACACCACAGGCTGTTTGTGTGAAGAGTCACTGCCAGTTAGTGCAGTCACTATTAAACAATTGACTTAACTCATTATAAGATAACCTCTTGTGTTCCTTTGGCTAATGATAGCATAGCTTGCAGCATGCTCTGATAGGTGAAGCTTGGGCTGGTTTATTATGAATTTATATGTATGATGGAGAATGTCTTGTCAAATGAATGTGTTGTTGTTGGATGTCTTCAAGTTGTTTCTGACTTAAAGTGACCCCATCACGGGTTTTTCTGAGTTTGAGAATATGTGACGTACTCAAGGTCACTCAGTGGGTTCCATAGCTGAGGAGGGCATCAAACCCTGGTTTCTCGGTTGTAGTCTGATACTCAAACCGCTACACCATCCTGACTCCCACTGAGTACATCCTTAAATTCAGACTAACAAAGTGTTGTTTCCTGTTAGTATTAACAATATCTGAGCAGGAATTCAGTAATTATGTTTATAGGTAAAGTAAACAGAACCTATCTCAAGGTCTGCCGGAGTGAATAGCTTTTCATTTAACTTCAGTGGGCTTTTTATTGCATCTATAATTGTTTGTCCTAAAGCACCTGCTTAGGATCTTACTTGAAACTCCCAGGAGTTGGCAAATACATATTGAATCAAAGCCTGTAAAGTTAATGGTGCATATATTTTGGTTGGAGTATATGACTAAAAAATTGAAAAAGTACTTCTAGAATTAAGGCCTGATAAGATGTCTTAAATTTCATTCTTAGATTGAAATATATAAATGTGAGCATAAATAATCGTAAAACTTGGACACATCACAATTGCTTCTGCTTCTGCTTAGACAACTGTGTGTTAACGGTGGGATATCAATCAATCAATTAATCAGTCAGTCAATCAATCAATCAATCAATCAATCAAATAAACAAAGACTTCCCAAGCAGCTTCAGCATGCCTTTTTTCTTTCCAAGCCAATGGTAAATGGTGTGCAAAATGATGTTTATATTTCATACAACACAATTTATATTCTTGCTTTTTGAACGTTAATAAATCCAAAGCCTGGTTACATTCTTGTACACATAAATTGTTCTGGCAGAGCTGTTTTTCAGAGTTCTGTATTGGTACGCAATGTATACTTTAACAACAGTCCTTGAGCAAAATACACCTTTGCATAATAAAATAAAAAAGCTAAGACCATGGTGAAGAAGAGCCATTTTTAATATCTTTTTGGTATTTGCTTGTTATAAAAGCTTTAGTAATAATAAACTTCTTCGATAATGCATCAGAACATCCATCTTTAAATGATATTTGATTCATATCCCTAACATATGTTCTGCAACAACCTGATAAAGGTTACATGTTTACTGTAAGCTCATAAATCACCTTGCACCTTGTAGTATGTTGCTTCGAATTTCTGAGAAAGCATATTCCTAGCTAAGGACTAGGAATGGCCAGCTGAGTCTGGGAACAGCTGAATCAGGAAACAAAGCATGGTAGTTATTTAATAATAATTCACATTATCTTTTACTTCAGCCCAGATGCTCACATTTATCTAGTATTCTAATGTTCTTGGTGTTCACTTTTCAGAACATGTAACATCAGATTTTTTTAAAAATTTGCACTGATTTCCAGTTAGTTTCTGAACAAATTCAATGAGTGTTACCAATCATAAAAATGGTCTGAGACTTAGTTATCAGGTTTTTGTTTACTTAAGATATATACACTACCCTTAGTCAAAAAAAATTCGAAGCAGTGAGAAACAAATATGAACAGTGATCTCATACAATTTTACATATACCATAAAACTTTAACATTAAAAATAAAGTTAATTTGTAAGTGGCCACCCCACTTACCATGCTTCTGCAGTTGTGAGGAAGTGTAGGGTGACATTTCCAGACCTCACAGGCGTGGAAAGAGCCACCACATTAAGCCAGCTGCTGCTGACAACTCCTATATCAGTGGGATGGTGAATCCACTTTGGACTTTAAAAAGGCTATCCAAGGTGTTGAACCTGTGTGGTGGATAGGATTTATTTGTCATGGTACCAATTGCTGCTGCCATTTGGAACATTATGAAAGTTGATGAGTCAGTTTTCATCCAGTCTGTGCTTGTTGCAGTACATTGTTTTCTGAAACTACCATTGCTGAGATTATTGGCCATCTCCCTTGGGAAACCCCTTGGTTGTTCTCTAAAGACTTCTTAGAAGCTTTATTTGGTCCAAAATGCTGCTTCTAGACTGTTGATTGGTATTGCTTCTCAGACATTGGTCTAAATCCTATTGTTTTACTGACTAAAGAAAACCCATTGAATCAGTGGAATTTACCTGTTTGTTGACGCACTGTTCGACAATCGATTGACTGGATCTCTTCTGATTGGAACCAATCCACAGGAATCCAGCCATTATCTGCCAATCCATTTCTGAGCATGTTTCGGGCACCATTTTGTTAGGTTTTTTGTGCAAGGGCTCACCACCAAATATGGACAAGTAACTATGATTTGGTGAATCCTCCTTGCTCTTGCACATTTATTTAGGTATATTTCCCACTGAAGTCACTTAGTTCTAAGTAGTCATGCATAAGATTACGCTGTTCCTCTCCTCCCTTAAGAGACTGTGGTATCCCATGCCCTGGATTTCTGCTTTGGGTTTATTTCCTAATGTTGACCATGTATCTTCTTGAGTTGACAGTGTTCTGAACTGACAGTGACATAGTAAAATAAAACTACCCAGGCATGCTAAGTTCAAGCTGATACTAAAATGACAAAATAAGCTAAGAGTTGTTGTTCTTGCTGCTGTTGTTATTGAGGGAGCTTTTCTCTCTCTCTTTTCACTTCACCTCCTCGTGACAGCTTTGACACAATCAGTAGGTTAGAGTTTTGTCACTAAGCGTCTTTAGCTTAAATCCAAAGTATACAAAAACTTAAAAAAGAAATTAAATACAAATCTAGGGTAAAAGATTTTGCAAAAAAGAAGAAATATTTATTTAGCAAATGGAGTGTTTCTCCAGTTTTTATACTGTCCTTCACCACCACCACCAACAACAATGACAATAACAGCAGCAGTGTTTCCTCTGTATTGTTCTTTGCCTCCTTCCCCCGAGGTCATGAGAAACGTTCTCCATAGCAAGATGGCACTTCAGAATATCAAAAGCCAAAGGTTTTGCATCTGAAGAGGTTTTATTCCTATGCTTTTGCCTGGTGAGGTCAACTGAATTTAAGGCCCACTGCACTATGTGGCACTTATTTCTGAGTAAATGTCCCTAGGACTTGGCCATTGCTGTTTAAAAGCTGGGTGTAGTTAATAACTTGGACTCAATCCAGTCTTCTGCGATTATCTGTAAGTGCTGTGCCTCTCGCAAAGGGAACTGAGCTAGTTACTATCAGCTTAAAGAGCTATACTGCTTACCTAGCTTCAGCTTTTTTTTTTGTCTTACCATACTGAATTCATAGTAAATGAATATTATCTGGCCACAGAATAAGTTTGTGTGTATTTATTTATGACAAGTGAATGTATCAAGGGCTGCCTTTTGAACACTAAACTGTTCTATATCTATGACATTTTTTAAATTCTCTTCAGACATTTTAAAATGAATCCCCCCAGCAACATGCTGATTTCCTTACCTGATTTCCTTACCTTCTTTTTTGGTTTAGTTAAGGTAGGTAAACAATCCCCTATTTTCTTCACCCTTTTTAGTTTTCCATTGGATTTCATGAAGAAAACAATCCTTATGCTGTTATTTTTCCCATTCTGACTTTATGAGGCAGCATCTGGTATATTATATTGAGTATTTTTTGTAGTTAGATTAAATCCCACTCTTACATACAGAGCTTACAGTTCTGTAAATGCCCCTGATTTCCATAAAATATTCAGGGCAGACTGTTATTACCATGATTATTTTCTCCCTAATGTTGAACTTCAATCAGCTTCAAATTTGAAATGACTTTCATGGTTATGCATAATGCTATCATTTGTGCAGCAATATTTTTATTTTTTTATTTTTATTGCTGCCTAGGAAAGGAGCTTATGCAAGAAATGTTAATTTTCTGTGTTTAATTATTTAAAGTATATTGATTTCTTGTTTGAATTTATAACTCATTTGCTATTTAATACAGTAGTATAATTTTCTTGTTTGCTGATGTGTACTAAGTTTCCGTTAGGCTAGATGGATATACAGAGCTGGATAAAACTAGGAAATGCCCGTCAGTAATTTCAGAACTCAGGAGGCCACCAGCCTTTTGAAGGACAACCTAGGAACTTCTACTGTGCTCCAGCCTCAGATTGGTTCCTATCAAATTCTCATGCCTTCTTCTATAGCAGGATATGTTATGCAAAGGTGCTAGACAGTCTTGTCCGATGCATCCAGCTACTCCTTCTCTTCCATTATCTCCAGGCAACAGGATCCACTTTTTCCCCTCCTCTTTGCTCTGAATAGCTCTTGTATATGCTCTGACTATCATTTTGTGTATGATCTCCTGTACTTTTTCCTGCCTTGCCACTTGGTTTAGAATAATGGTAATTTGAGTATTGAAATCCTTAAACTTGGTGGTTTTACATAACACCAGCACTGCTCTCGCCTTCCCGCTATTTACTCTGCACAAATCTGTCATTTTGATATCTTCAGGTATCTTTCCTGTCCCATCATGACAGTTAGTGAAGTGTGGACCAAAACTGGTAAATTCCTCTTGGCAAATCCTTCCTGTACCATCAGCTTAGTCAGTGAGCTTAAGGAAGCTATTTTTTCCCGCTAAGCGGTCCTGTCTGATATACGGGAGCAATAAACTTAATCTACCTTGCCATACCATTGTAAGGATTATGGAAATGAAATGGATGAATGTCTTTGAAATCTCATGAGAATTGTACAAATCACAAGTATTATGATTATTAGAAAAATATGTGAGCTGCTCTTGTATTTTGAAAGGTCTCTAGGAGGGATATGTTGTGCTTGAATTACACAAGTCATATGTATTATAATTACTAGAAAAAAGTGTGTGTGTGTGTGTGTGTGTGTGTGTAAAAGGGCTGTTGCTATATTGCAGGGATCTCTAAGGAGTACATTGTAGCTGAATGGTAGGATTTATTCTAAGAGCAACAGTGTACTTGAGTGCTGCACCCTATCCATAAAAATGAATGCCAACCATTAACAAACAGAAGGGGAGAAGCAAGTATACTCAAGAATAATGCTGCAACAGTAGTGGAAACAGCAGAACTGAAGGGCATTAGGCAGAGAGTCTGTTAGAGAGTAGGATGGGCCAACAGCCAGAGTAAATCTTAGCAGGGAATCTAAACTTATTCTCTGGCCGCAGTGATCATTCTAGTAGTTAGACAGTCAAATTTGCTATTCTCTGTATAGCCTGCCCTCTTCATCTGTGTAACCTCATCCTGGGTTTTGTGTTTTTTAATTGCACTAAAGTCTGACAGGATGTTGGAAGAACAGAGGTCTGTGGAAGGCATTAGCTTGCAAAAGGAGCATGCGGTGCAGAGAAACTGGAGGGGTATGCCTGTAAGTCCTGCCCCCATCATCCTTGGAAGGCTCGCACTGATCAGATCTTGCTATGTTTACTGTGAAGAACTCTGAAAGATCTTGCAAGTATGTTTGGTTGTATGTGCTTACAGAGCAATCCTAACAGGGAATTTGGGGTTCTCTCTAAAAAGGTTTTCTTCACCTCTTGACAGTGGGCCATAAAAAAGGGGGCTAGACAGGTCTCTCTGGGAATGGAGTTGCAGAGTGGGCACCACAACAGAGAAGGCACTCTCATATGTCCCTACCAGGTTCAAAAAGGAACAGGTAAAATGTTAATGTTTACAAACGTTTTTTGCAGCACCCCTTTTCTAAAGCTGGTTTAGTGAAACAGATAAGGTAATTATGTTAGATTCTGCAAAAATAGATACCTCTGGTGAATGAGAAATCAGATGTTGGCCTCTGTGCTTGTATTCTCTGAATGCAGTTCAGCCCTTTTACCACATGGTGTCACAATTAGATTCTGCTTTTTTTCCACTTTCAGAAGAAGGTGTTTACAAGGCTGGCAAAAAACGATCTGAAATGCGGGGTGCTGTGGAAGTTCAGGAAGATGAAGACACTCAGACTGAGGTCCCAGTGGACCAGGTAATTTAGAAGCTGTGAATAAATGGCTAATGTTGAAAATACCCCCCTCCTGCCATTAACCTTAATGATTTCCCAAGCATGCATCATTTACAGATTGGAACATGTAGGCTGCAGAATGCCTAGGAAAAAAAAGGAAATATTAAAACAGCAGTCCCACTGGTCTGATGTAGCAACTGATTAGTTACATCATGTTGTCATAGGTGGAAAGGATGCAGAGAAATGATATTTGTGCAACATGGAGATATATTTTTCTTCATGATGTGACATTAGAAAATGACAACGCTATTATTTGTCCTGTGTAATTGATTTGTTTATTTCATTTGGGCATCATGAAGTTGCCTGTCTCAATTCTACTTTCCTAACAATTAGTTCATGAGGTTTCAAGAAATCTGTTTTTTATACTTTGTAGGTCTCTTGACCCTTCTTGTGGGTAGCTTTTGATAGTTCCAGCTGGGTCACTGGAAGCTGTGTGGTTTTAGCACTTTGTGATGAATTTAAACAGCTTTATTGCATGTGAAAACTGCCAAATGGACGGCAGTGTGGCAGAGATAAGAGGCAATCACTTTGCCAGCCTTTGCATTAATCCAAGTTCTGTGAATATAGTACAGCTCAAACTGGAGAAGTATCTCCCTTTTAAATAAAGGATACAGTACTCTCACATCTCTTTTCAGGTCAGAATGACTCTTCATTGAGAATGTCAAGAAAGCTCATTAGCAATGTACATTTTTTTTAAGGCTGCAAAATTATACCAAGCCACTGGTGTCCTTTGTAGAAAACCAGATGTCAGGCTGCAGCTATTTCAATTGCTGGTTTTGAAATCTTGCCACATGTCCTAAGAAATGTAGGAAAAACATGACACATGGGGATGTGTGTACTTCCTTTTTATATTTTAGCTAAGCATACTTGCTACCAGTAACACTCTGTGTGTGTGTGGATGTGCATGTATATGTGATATTATCAGATTAGCAGATTGGCCTATGTATAATAACACAGTTTGAAGAGATTTGGACCAGTCTGCAGATTCAGATTCAGACAGTGTATGTCTAACAGAACCATGTAAGGAAAATATGAAGCTAGTATAATGTGGAAGAAGAAGGAAGGGAGCTTGGGTTTGCTAATTTCTTCCTTCTAGTGTCCAATCTGAGGCAAGAAACTTCTTGGCGGTCTCCAAGTATAATGCTTATAGGGAGAGTATATGTGAAGTTATTGAAGTTATAGAGTCAGTTATCTCTTGAATCTCTTCCTTTGTTTGTCTGATTTAGCTGTGACATGGATTTGAATGGTTGCTAGTTATTATCTGGACTTGATCTCTCCAGTTTCCCAACCTTTGGTCTTGTTGAGTAGCTAACTTAACTCCTTGTTTGCCTTCTTGCTTTTTGTTCAAGTATTCATGTGTTTTATTGGTGTAGATCTATGTGTGTTAGGTAATGCCCAATTTGGATCTAGCTGTTGTTAGGTTAGATGTCTGATTTGCTTTCTCAGTGTGAATAATTTTTTTTAAAATATAATCTCTCTTGCTCTTCCATCTGCTTGTTTCTCTGTGCAGTTTTTTAATCATCAACAGGCACGCTTACTTTGTTCATAAGGCACACATATTGTTATTTTGCATTTTTATTGCTAGAGAACATGAGTTGGGAAACATGCCATAGTGCTCATGTGAGCTTCTTGTGGGTAACTGATAGGTCACTGAGTGGACAGAATGTTGGACTAGTCCAGCATGGCTCTTCTTCTGTTCTCATGATTATTTTACTGCCTGTCTCATCCATAGGGGTTGAACGAACAAACATTCAGTTGAATTTTCCATCAGTCTGCTTAGATATCATTTACAGTTTATGGTTGGCTATTGTCTTGGTTTGTCATAGATAGAGTAGATCTGTTCAATCACTTGTTGAATGGGGGAGTCAACACATAGGGAAAACTTATTGACTGAAAGAGTCCCTACTTTGAACAGAACTAACAGTATTTGTTACCATTACCGTTGGGTTACCATTACCTTCAGTCATTACATTAACTTAATCAGTCATCAGTCATACAAAATTGCCAGGTGTCTAGCACAAAGCCCCCAGGGAAGTCAGTAATGGCAACAAGCTGTACCAATCTTTCTTCACTCTTTTGCTTCCCAGAAGCATCTTCCTGTCCTTCAATTTGCAGCAGACTGGCCAGCTCTTTGACTACTAATTTGACTACTGTTATGTCCCAAATTGTTGTAGAAGCTAGAAGTTTGCAATAGCTTTGTGATGTCTCTCTTGTGCTTTGGTGTGCCAGGTTTTTTTATTCACCCACTTTTTGTTTACCAATCAAGTTGTCTTTTTCCCCTTATCAATTAACTGTTCCATCTGCTAGTATATTCAGATAAAATGATTAAAGCTTTCAGAAAAATTCTTTAATTTTTTTCTACTTATTCAATGAGTCACCAGTGTCCTTTGTAAATTTTAATTTATCTATTTTTTTTAATTTATTTATTCCATGTTCAAAGTGTGTCTGACCAAACATGGGCTATAGCCTGTTTGAAGGTCTACTCAATGAGGGCAGCAAATAAATAATTCTTTTTTGCCACTATTGTGTCTGCAAGGAGCCATCCAGCAGAGCTGTTTCAGGTGGTCAGAGGTCCTCAAGTAGAAAATGTAGATCATTCACTCACCCTCTGTAAAGAATTTGCACAGTACGTTGCTTCTGTGCTGTAGTGTAGACAGCTCCAGCAGATGTAATCTTGACTCCTGCTTGTCCTGTATTATTGCATACTTTTCAGTTTGTGCAGCCTGAGGATGTGGACAGTATCCTTGGAGAGATGAGAGCCACCACATGTCTGCTAGAGCCCTTCCTCTCCTGGCTCATTAAACAGGCCAGAAGAGGACTGGCTGGGTGGATGAAGTGATAGTCATTGTCTCCTAACAACAAGACAGAGTTCCAACTGGCCTAAAGCAGGTCTTTGTTTGCAAAGAGTTCCCCAAATCCCTCTGCAATGGCTAACTGTTGACCAGTATCCAACATACCATTTTTTGAGCAAGGTATGAGCATGTTTTGGCTTCACACCTCTGGCCTTCCTGGATTATATGAATTATCTAGATCCATTTCAATGTAGTTTCAAGCCTGGCTTTGAGACTAAGACAACTTTGGTTGCCTTGGTGGTTGTCCTAAGCAGGGAACTGGATAGGGGGGAGTATGTCCCTCTTGGTTCTGCTGGAGCTCTCAGTGGCTTCTAATACCATTGACCATGGTATCTTTATGGTCTACCGTGCTATGATGGGAGTTGGAAGCACTGTTTTACAGTGGTTCAGTTCCTTCCTTGAAGGGTAAACCCAGAAGATGGGCTGCTGTTCAACCCCCTGACCATTGACCCATGGGGTCCCTCAGTGTTCTATTTTATCCACTGTGCTATTTAACATAGACAAGAAAATACTGGGAAAGATTATCTGGAGTTTTAGGATATGGTGCCATCAATGTGTGGATGATACCCAGTTCTACTGTTTTCCACCTCAATCCATGGAGACTGTCTTAGGCCATTTCCACACTAGACTGTTATAGTGCTATTATTCCACTTTCAACATCCTATGGCATCCTGGGGTTTGCAGTTTAGAGAGGGGCCTCCAAGAGGTTAGTTCTAAACCAATGCCTGTCATCAGTAAGTCAGACAAGATAGAAGTGCTTCTGGTTAATTACAAGGCAGATCAGAGAACATAGGATGCAGCCTGTGCTGGATGAGGTTGAAGATGCAGTTTCGCTGTTCAGGTGTTCACCTGGATTCAGCTTTGAACATGGAGGCCTGGGGTTTTGCAGAGGCCAAGAGCACTTTTGCACATTTGCACCATGGCATATCTGGCCGTGGCAGTCGACGCTTTAGTTATGTTGTGCTTTGACTACTACAACACATTCTACATGAGGCTGTCTTTGAAGAGTGTTAGAAAGTTTGGGCCAGTACAAACAGTTGTAGTCAGAGTGTTAACTGGAGCAGGTTACAGGGAACATGCAGGTCCCTACTACAACAGCTCCACTGGCTGCCAGTTTGTTTTTGGGCACAATTCAAAGTGCAAGTTATGACCTTAAACGCCCTGTATGGCTCAGTTCCAGGCTATCTGGAAGATGTGGCTATCTCCCTGTATGAGCCTGCCCAGGCCCTGATTTCCTCATTTCCTGATTTCTCTCAGTCCCACCATCATCACAAACATGGTTGGTGGGGATGCATGAAATCCTTCTTGTTGCCCCTAGACTCTGGATCTCCCTTTCCAGGGAAGTCAGAATCGTCCCCTTATTGTTGAACTTCCAGTGGCAAGCAAAATTTTAAGGGTGGTGTATTTTTTTAAACTGAACTGTTTTTAATTTTAATTTTAAAAATAAAAATAAATTCAATAAAATTGATTTTTTCTTCTTAAAGTGAAGGTTTAAATTGACTTAATGCTGTAAATAGTTTAATTCCATTTCAGAGTTCATTTTTTGTTATCTGTTTAGCTATATTGTTCTTTCTAAAATTGTAAACTACCTTGAGTCCCAATTTTGGAAAAAGGGCAGGATGAGAATGAGGATGATTTATGGTATATCTCATCATTCTCCCAATATCAGATCCAAGGCAGTTTACCGTGTAGTTAAAAAAAAGTATAACTAAAATATAGTATAGTAATAACATTGGGCAGGTCCCGAGACTAATTTTCTTCTGCATGGATCTTTGGGGATCTGCACAGACTAGCAAAATGGTCAAAACCCAGTGCAAAACAGGAAACAAATGGAAGTCTACTCTCATTCTGAAAAACTTGGTAGTTCTTGATGGTAAACAGTGGAGGGCTCCCATGCAACCTATTTTAAAAGATGAGATGCTCTGCATCTTATTTAAAAAGAGTCCTCCAGAAGAGGCAAATCACCTCTCCTTTGGGGAGTGGAGATAGAAGAATTGCCATCTAGGGAGTTGGGAGAGGTCAAGTGCCACAAAACAACCTTGGGGGTTGCATGTAGTCCTGGAGCTACCTTTTGCCAACCCCTGTGCGGAGCCAAAGCACATGTAGGCTCTGCGTGTCTTTAACTTTTATATGGGCTGCATGAATGGACGTAAAATGAAATGCTAAAAAGGCAAACCAACGTTATGAAAAAACCCTATTTTGCATTCTGAGTTATTGCCTTAGACAGTAGTGTTTCCCACATTCAAAGAAGCCATTTGATATTAGTTTCAAAATTTTGACAATTCACATTTACAGTTGAGTGGTAATAGGGACATACATTTAATTTAAAAAAATGTGGAGAAATCATGTGACATTCAGGAAGATAATGACCCTGTTCTGTAATGAGGAATGAAGTAATCATGGGACCAGATTACAAGGTTGAAGCAGCATAATGATGAAAATTATATGAGCCTCTGACTACTTAACTCCGATAGGTATTGGTCTAAGCCAGCAATCCTGTTTACAGACCAGGTTACCTAAGTATTTGGGACATAAACCAAGACAACTTATTCTGTTCTCTTTGTTAATACTTTACTGATCATATGTTGGATCAGTGAGAACAGAAGGGGAATCCTGAGCAGATAGGTTGGGTGCTTGTGGATTTCATGCAACTTTTCCTGTTCTGGTTTAGCAACTGTTTAAAAATCTCCCCCCTCCCCAATATTTGCACTCTCTCTCTCGTTCTCTCTCTGTGAATGTGCCAGTGTGTGTGTATAGCCAGCCTTTGTATGTTACACTGGCAGTGATAGAATGGTAGCAGCAACACAGAGAACTTTGTTGTGATGGCAACAAAAGGAGCAGAGACAGCACAGGTTAAGGAAGATGGAAAGAGGAATAGGCAGTGCAGTTTGACAACTTGAGTGTGCAGTTAGCAAATCCCATGTCTGGTGTGTTCATTTCCACCTGAAAGTCAGTATGAAACTAAATGAGATACAGTTGATAACATGATCAGACCTCTGAATGTTTCCTTTATCAACTTTTTTTAAAAGAAAAACAGTAGCTGGAGATACTGCACAACTGGATTGGGGTTGTGACTTTGAAAGAGGTCTTTGACTTCCCCTCCCTCTAACATTTTCCCATTCTAAATCACCAAACACAGGTTCCTATGGCTGCTACATATGGCTACTGATATATAGTTTTAGAGTGGAGATAGCTGTTTCTCACGCAGTTTCTTTTGCGAGAGGGCCCCTTGAGCATCACGTAAATGGGAGCGCTGGTCCGTACGACGCACTCTCATTTACGCGACATTCACAAGCCTAACGCGAACCGCGCACGCATTTTTTTATTTCCGGCTTCAAGCTGAAAATGCTGCGCAGTCGCGCAAAGCTCCCGGGGCCCTCACGCACTTACCTGCCCTGCGGTGCATCGGACGAGCGGGCCAGTAGCGCTTCCTGCCTCAGCGCTAGCCTGCAATTCCCAGGTTGCGCTGCAGTAGGAAGGGGCGGGGCGTTCGCGTGGCGCTCGCATGACTGGCAAGCCAGCTGCGGGACAACAGAGCAGCGAAGTGAGCGCCTTGCGCAAGAGGCTACTCGTGCAAACGCCACCCCCCACCTCCGCAAAAAAGTAAGATGCGGAAAGGCATTGGGAAACAGCATAGGAGGAAGCACAGTCATGCTGTGGTGTTAGATCTGTTAGAGTATCCAGCTGCTACCTTTAAAAAAGTAATTATAAATGAAAATTATGGTTTCCGTAGCATATTTATGAACAAAAGTGGATATGGTTTTAGAGACTTGATAGATATTAGATATTATTTTTAAAATTCAGTGTCATTATAGTTCTAGCACACATTTTTATATTGGCAAATACGTTGCAGTATTTATAATAGGCTGTATCCTAATCTCTTGTCTTTCTTCTTGATTTTTCTACTGGAGTTAACGTCACAAAAGAATACACATTACATGTCCAGCTTCACTTGGGCAAGCAGCCCTTTTGTAGTTGCTGATAGCATTAGGCCTTACATACACTCTTTTTTATATATATATTTTAGGCCTTGCATACACTCATACAGTATTTATACTCCTTGATATTCTCTTGGAACAAGAGTCTTCTGTATATCTTAACAGAAACTTGATTGATTTTAGAAGGATTGTGAATCATGATATGCTTATGTCTTTCCAAGAAACTTTAATTTTGGGAATAGGTTGGTGATGTTGGTGCCTGTATATGTGGTTGGACCCTGCTAAGATCAATGGCTTCATTTTTTCTATTTGAAAAGGAAGGCTACCATCCACCTTCACTTTTTACAATTATTTTCCTACTCCTTTTGTCCAGTACTACTTTTACTTTGTCACTGAGGACTACTTTTTGTACCTGTTTGGTGGGAAGTGAAAGAAACTGTATCATTATTAACAGAACCATGTCTTTAATCTCTTGCTGGTATGTGAAACATTCACTTAGCTGTTGCCCATGTATTTCACCCGAGTCAAACTTTTCTTTCTTCTCTAGTCCTATTTGCTTTGATCCAAGCTCAAAATAGGCAATTCTAGGAAATCCCCCTTTATTTAAATGTCTTCATTTTTGGTAATAGTATAAATCCTGTGAGTGACCCTTACCTCTGAATTCTTATGTGAGTGCAAAACATGCATGTTTAATAATATTTATTAATCACTTCCTTACAAATGATGTTCAGCAGATCTCTGAATCATAATTCTAATTGAATTAGGCAAGAAACTGAATTATTCATTCTCGGATGGCTCCATGTAGAAAGGAGATTACTGGTCAAGTATATGAAATCTTTTCCAAAGGATTGCTAGCCATTCTTCCATACCAGCTAAATAACAGAAAATGAAGTAATCACTAAACTTGTTTTCTAAGCCATTTGTAATGCTACCTGGATAAAAAGGGTGCTGCCTAGAGAGGAATGAAATTGTAAAGAGCTCTGGGCCATTGTAGACACCATGCAAAACTATGTGGCTTTAGATGATCAGTGTGGTTATCTGGGGAACAAAAATGTGATGTAGATATCTTACTGTAAACCACATCTAAATGAGTCCTTAATATACTCTGAGATCTCTGAAATTTTATTTGAATGTTCATGATTCATGTATTGGCTGGCATGCAGATATTAAAAATTGTTAAAATGAAATGTTTGACTCCTGGAATCAAAACAGCAAATACGAAGGAAGGGGACAAAAGTAAAATGTGTTGTTTTATGCCTTCAAGTTGTTTCCAACTTATGGAGACCCTAAAGTGAACCTATCATGGCTTTTTTGGGGGCTGAGAGTGTGTGACATGCTCAAGGTCACCTAGTGGGTTTCTATGGCCAAACAGGGAATTAAATGTTGGTCTCCAGGGTTGTTGTCCAGTGCTCAAACCTCTTAAGGTAAAATGTACATTATCCAAAATGGCAAATATATAGCTTTAAACAGAAATCAGCCAATGCTGAATTGAGTCTCAAACTAATTGTTCCTCTTTTCCTTTTAAAATACGTTTAGAGTTTGTAAAAACGTGGAGGCTTGTGCTCTGTTGTTACTTAGCAACCCTAAATGGTTTAGGAACAAAATGTTTCTTCTAGTTTTGGAAAGCAGTTGGGATATTTGTGAAGCATTATTCAGTACTGGAAAATAGCAGCTGCATTTAAGTGGTGTTCATTTATTCAAAGCTATGGTAAGTGCTCCTTGAAGGTGTATTCCTGCTGCGGTGTTTGTGTCTATCAGGCTTTTGTTGCTCATCTCTTTTCACCTCTGTTGAACAATGACCTGTAATATTCACAGTCAGTGCTTCATACCTCTAGTGGAAGGGGTAAATATTAATAAGCTACTAAAAACCCCAGACACCTATTAAAACAGTGCTTGTTTTTCTGAATTTTCAGCCTGAGTTGCTTTCAAATTATGATGTTTTACCTACAGTGAGTAGTAAGTGGTATATTCTGAGCTGGTTTTAGCGATTTGAATACAAGGGCTGTGTGAAAATGGCACTGATTATCCAATCTAGAAAATCATCACTGTCAAAAAAACCAAAGCAGGCTAGGTATGTAGTTGAAGAACAGGTTGCTTATATGTGTATGGCCGATTCAGCAAATCATGTGTTTATTGCAAGGTACAAACATTATGGAATTGTATGAGAATAGTAAATGGCAAGTTGGATATAAAGAACCATTAAAATATGTCCAAAACCAGTTCAATTTTGTTGTTCTGTATGCCAGTCCTCTATGCCTTTAAATTTCCTTTATTCCCTTCATTTCCCTTTAGTTTCAGTTTAATTTCAAGAGTGCTTGCTATGTGGTTTTTGGGTCAGTGTTACTTTTTAAGAATTCTGGAAGAACCCTGATAGACTGGGCCAGAAGTCCCTCTAATCCACCTTTCGGGATCTGTTTTTGTGTATCCAGGTGAAGCTGAACAGCTCTCCTTCTGTCTTATTGTTTGCTTGTTGTCTGGAGTCGTACCTTCACCTGTTCATTTATTTACTGCATTTGTATTCTATCTTTCTTCCCTAACTAAACTTAAGGTGGTGGACAAAGTATTCCCACAAAGTCCAGCAGACCCAGATCTGCTTTGCTTTAGCACTGTGTACTTCAAGAATATGTTAAGCATATGTGAAGGTCCCACCAAGACTAATAACCATATAAACTTTGAGCTAAGAATATAAATCCTTTACTGTTTTTCCTTGTGTGTGAGAACAAATAAATGAAGTAGTGTTCTTTCCTCTGCAGAAGAAAACAAATATTTGTCCAGTAGTATTCCCACCATACTCAACTGTCCTGAAGTGTTATACAGGAATTGTTCTTCAGAGAAAATTACATGTTATTTTTTAAGCAAAAAACTATTTTTGGGACAGAAAACAGGTTTCTTACACTGGAAACAGTGTTTTTGTAATGAAGGAAACCCATTTTCAATACAGGAAATAGCGAGAGGGTTTGCACAAAAAAGTGTGATTTCCTCTGCAGAATAATTCCAGGGCAACACTTGGGGACATCTAATATGAGGAGAAAAATGCACATAATTCTCACTATTCTAGTGTCACTGCTCTAGTATGTCAGGACAATCTGGGAAAGAATAATTATGGCTATTCTTTCTATTCCCACATTGGACAATTTATAGATCTTTCTTGATCTCTCTGAGCCCGAGCCTCCGAGTTATACAGGTATTTGGGTTCTCCTGACTCTTATAACTGCACCACCAAGGCTGCATCATTTAATCAGAATAGGTGACTAGTGTTTATTTTCTGGGAGAAGAACAGGAGAGTTCATGAAAGTGAACCAAAAGCAAGCAAAGAAAGTAAGTTTCAAATCCTGATAATATGCCATGGCAGTACTATTGTAAAGGTACTTGTACTCTGTAGCAGTCCCTTGAGGAAATGTCAGACCTGAACACAATGACTCACATTGAAACAGACTTTAAGTGTCTTGTATTTACTTTAGGGTTGTCATATGTTAACTTTATGGAAATTTTCCCAGCAAAACATGATTTTGTTGTTATTCTTCTTCCTTCTAAGTGATGTCCCAAATGTTGTTGGTGGTAGGTATGTATAGGAAGGGTATGTGTAGATTAGAGTTTATACATGTAGTATGAAGATGTAGTAGGAACCTGAAAGGTGAGACAAAGCTAAATGACTGGTAAGCTGCCATAAAGAAGTCCAGGGAGCTGCAGAAATACCATGCTTTTAAGAATGTAAGACTCCTGGATCTCCATCTGTCTCAAAATGGTCTACACTGCCTGACAACAGTTCTCCAAAGTTAACATAAGTCTTTCCCAGTCTGAACCTGTAGCTGGAAATACTGCATTCTGAATCTGAGTCCTCATGCATCATCTCTCGTTGTCCCGTAGTCCGTTCTCCAACATTTTCAGACATGCTGGGGTCAGCAGCCTCTTGGCAGTGATCAAAGGCAACAGAGGTGCAGAAAAAGAGTATCATAAATTCCCACGTATAATGCAACAAAGAGAGAAGGAAACATCAGTGTTGTTGAGAATCAGTCAATTTCTTAATGTCAGCATGTTAAAGTTGAACAACTCTTCCACAAAGGCAAGTGAACTATCTTCTTGATGGTGAATTGTTGGGCTCAGGGAGAGTGATGCCAGAGGCTGACGAAGTCTGTGAAGCTGCCTCCATGGAGCTGGGAAATGGTGGTGAGGGGGATACAGGGAGACACCCACCCTTCCTTCTTGCCACGTCTTTTTTCTTCTGTTATTACAGGAACTGCATTCTTTGTTTCGTACTGTTTTCAAAGGACATCCTATTTCACAGTATGTAGGATGTTATTAATGGCTCTGTCGAGAAACTTGAGCCTTAGTGCTAAACCCTGTTTAGAATTAAGTCCTGCCAATTTCAGTGGAACCAGTAGAATGTGTTGAGCATTGTGTTGCCAGGAATGTAAGCTGTCTGAAATCATTTTGGTCATAAGCATTAGTGATTTTAGTGGAATTTCAATATGCATAGGTGTCTGTAGGATTTTAGCTACAAGGAAACAATACTTTAACATCTGCTTCCATGTTCTTGGAGATGTTCTTAGCAGTGGTACTGAACAACGTGTAAATGGTGGTTAAGAAAGAGCGTGCTATATCAGTTATGTGATAGTCCACTGAAACAGCTTCCCCAAGGTGAGCTCTCTAGAAGATGGCCATAATGTATAGATCACCTTGCTACATTGGTCATTCCAGATAATGAACATGTAGCTTGTAGTGTACAGCATGTAGATTTTTCTTAAATCTCTCAGAAGGCAAGTAAGGCAAGAGCTTGGTCTACTTTTCGTTGTACTATCATCTTTGTAAAGTGAAAGAACAATTTGTATCTATATATGCACACATCTGTATTGTATCTATATATGCAAACACAGTTCTCAGCCATTTGTTTCATAATCATGGTCTGGTTCATAACCGAGAAGGAATTTGCTGTGAAGTAACATTGGCATCAGAGCATATAACACACCATGAAATGCATATGTCCTTTTCCATCTTTTATTTAGTTCATCATAATACTTCTGCTTTGGATATTTTACTCTAAAATGCTGATACAGTGAGCCCATCTTTAAATGCCACCTTGTAGCCTGACAGTTCTCTTTTCTCAGAGACCAGCGGAAACTGTGGAGGAGGAAGAAAATATAGCCTCAGAACATAAGACTCAACATCAAGGAGAATATTCAGCAATGAATGGAGAGGCTGATCCAGGTGAAGAAACTGAGGAGGCCATGGATGGAATGGAAGATGGCAAAGAGAAACTGAATTCCCATTATGAAGATGCACAGCAAGGCCAGAAGCTTGACCAAGAAGCAGAAGATGAGCCCCTTCCTCATACTCATGGTGAAACAAATGAAGAAAATGGTGAGGAAATGGATCACAACCATCATGAAGAAAAAATGAAAGAAGGTATTGATGATCAAACCCAGGTAACATGTCTTTATTGTCTTGTTGTGTCAGTGCTTCCATTTGTTTGCTTTAGTCATAGGGTTGCTTTCAGCCAGTCTACTCCAGGCCTCATGTTTCAAGCTTTGGGATGACTTTTTTGCCTCATTTTTGTGGCTGATTCCAGTAATGGTGCTATCACATGAGACACTGAATCCAGTGTTGTGAGAATGTTTCAGTTCTTTGGCCTGCCTCACAAGAAGCCCCTCTGAATGCTAACCACTTTTCCAGAGGATAACTGGAAACTGAGTACAGCTTCCTTACAATGTCACAGTTCATGCCTCCTGACAGGCTAAGTGCATGATTACTCAGACTGTGAATCCAGCAGATTATGCAGCCACAAAATCACAGACCTGATGAAGCGTTGTTTGCTGCACCACTGGAAAATCTGCTTACAACTATTGCGAGTCTGGTGCTATTTGACAGCTGCCATCATGGAATTTCCCAAAACGATTGGTGTACTGTAGAAGAGGGATGGGTAACTTCCAGGAATCTTTGGATTGCATTGGATCCCCAGAACCCATTTGAAGCTATAGTGCTGCTGTTGACAGAGAGAGCCTTCTTGCCCAGTATATATCTGCCAGTGTACGAGGCAGAGCATATCCATGTTGCTTTTGTTTTCCCTAAGTGGTGCCATCATGGGACAATGGGGTGGGGCTGAGGTGGGGCAATCAGTGTCAGTTCTGTGGGTTGCATGTTGCCTAGCCTCCTGTAGAAGGAACTAAAAATGCTCAAATACATGAACCTTCATTTGGGTGAGATGGTTAAAGCAAGAATGGGGTAATTGGGTCCATTCTGTCATTGTGTTGCTAATTTTATATACCAACTGCCCCCTTCTTCTTATTTCTTCATCTTAATAGGAGTTTCCCTTGTTTGTGGAAACTATATGTTAGTGCTGTTTTCTTCATTCTTTGTCCTTTATTGTCAGCTACATTTTCCACAGATAGCAGGAAACAATCTGTTGTTGATTGCTCAAGTATAGGGTGGGCTAATTATTTTATTACTAGAGTTTATACTTAGTGGCTCATCCTGTAGAGCACAATTCATCTGCTAGATGTGGGGGCCTATTTCTGGTTTGATGGGCCTTCTAGTTCTGCTTCCTGTCTTCAACGGCAAAAGCAGAAGGATTGCCAAGCGTCTGCTGTGGCTGATGAGCAGAATCTGGATGGACAGGGCTCAGGTTGTTCAGGTCTGTTCTGTGTGATATGTACATACATACATACCCAAGAAAAACTGCCCTACAACAATTCATGATATCTTTCTTTGTCCCCTTCTAGGCTGATTCCAGTTATGAAAAAACATCAGCTCCAAGAGTCACTGTCACCAGTCCACAGGAAAGTGACAAAAATGAACAAAGCAATGAGTACACAGCAGTAGCATAGACATATTTCAAAGGACATAGCTTAACCAAAAATGAAGGATTTTATATTTTGAATGCAAAGCATCTTTCTCTTTGCTTGATTAATTTATAATGCGACAATATGGTGGAGCTCCACCCGTTGATCCCTGATGTGATAATGTGGTATCCAGTAAATAGATAATTAAATGAATGGTTATGAAGAGGAAGATGGAATTATAGTCCTATTGGTTGGCTTTCCTCCTATGTGAATTTTAAGAGGAAATGTGGGTATTAATTTAATAAATACTATCATTACAGGATGCTTAATGTGGAACTAGCCCCCATATATGCTCACAAAAGAGATGGTTAAACTAAAAGCACTTGGTTTAGAAGAATTAAATAGTATTTTTGCAACTTTGAAATAAAAAACCTGTAATATTTTTAAAGCTGAATAAATCTATATGTATATGAACTGTGGTGTATTTCCAGAATCTAATTTAGGGTTAGCAGCCAAATTCCCACTTTGTGATGTGGAGAGTGGCTCTAGGAGGTATCAACAAATACAGAAACGAGTCTTGATTCAAAGCCCTGGGGTACGTCTGTTGTGCACATGGGGCTCTTGCATGCACGGGCCATTACCCTCATTTCAAATAAATGCTCACAAGGATATGCTCTCCCCATTAAAATGCACAGAGGAAACCTTGGAAGTGGATGAATATTAGATAGGCTGATCGGTACTCCCATATGTGGAATTGATTGCTGGATTGAGGAGGCAGAATGTACCCACGAGGAGAAAGGTTCTACTACATCCATTAATACTTTAAGTAACACAAATAGCTGCACTTCAGCAGCCTTGTCCAGTCCAGTGCCCACCAGATGTTTAGGACTGCAGCCCTATCAACCCCAGACAGCATGGCAAATGTTCAAGAATTGTGGGAGTTGTCGTGCCCCCCAAACATTGAAAGGGTGTCAGCTTGGGGCAGGCTGTGTTTCATAGTTAGTGTACATTAATCACTCCGTCCTATATGCATCTCTCTGTTAGTAAATTCCATTAAGCTTTGATGAATCTTTCACGTACTTATGAACTCACCCAAATGAGATCCATGGCACTATTCTGCTGTGGTTCCACTGTAGGTAAGAGTCGTTTAGATCAAAATTGCCTCCATTACGATGGCCACAGAAGACAAATTGAAATTGGGGCAAAATTTCTATATAGATTTTATCTTTAATGCTGGAAGACTTCATTTTTAAACAAGGACAAGTAACCAATCACAATATTATGGACTGGGGACATTTGTGGGAAAAAATAAGTTAAAGATTAATTTCAATTTGTTAGTTGTGTTCTGATTAACTTATAATTTCAGCTCATGAGAAACAGGCATAGTGAAATATTGGGTAAGATGTATCAATGGTAAATAATAGTAAATAGGCAAAGTTTGACTGATGTGAAGTTTAGGATGATAGACTTTGCAAAAAGACTTGGCCTACAGTTGTTATGGGAAGCAGCAGTTTCAGTTTATATGAGATTTCTTTATAATTTTATATTTCAGCCTGAAAATATTTTGATGCATGAAACAAATGATAGTGCATTCTAGATTTGGGTCTTTGAATGTACTATTAAAACCGGAAAATAACTATTGAAGATTATGCTATTACATTGCGGGTAGAATTCAACTTTTGTTGTTTCTAGGCAACTGACAAGGGCCTGGTAATTTTCCAAAACCATTTTGTTATATCACAGTATTGGCAAGACAAACATATTATCTGTGACACCATTAATTGCTTCATCAATAGTAAAATAAGTCTGGTCTCATCAGCATACTCCTCTGAAATAAATTCAGAATGATTTGTTCTATCTTAAAGCGTTTAAGTATTGTCTTGTGCCCTTTGGACAGGTCAAGGGATAGTTTACCTTTAGCACTGTGCAGTAAAAGGCTGTGGGGCAGGTTGCTCAAATGCTTAGGACTCACATTCACATTCACATTCCATAATTATAGCACTACGATTCTACTTTAACTGCCATGGCTCTAACCTATAGAATCCTGGGATTTGCTGTTTAGGGAAGAGTATTTAGAATTCTCAGCCAGAGTGCTCTGTAGTGCCCTCACCAAGCTACAAAACTCAGATTTCTATATGATGCAGCCATGGCAGTCAAAGTGGAATATAGTGCTATAATTTTGTATTGTGAAAGGGCCCTAAGATATCTTTCAGTTTCAGAGCAAAAAGTGTTTCATTGTGTGGATCAAGTCTTGGGACCCAAACAGAGAAGGTGAAAGAATGATGAAGGGTAATTTCAGAAATTGGAAAAGTTACTTTTTTTTTTTTTTTGCACAAGTGGCCATACTGTCTGGTATTTTGGGAATTATGATCCAGAAAAAAAAATTCCAAGCTTTGGTTCAGAAGTATGTGTCCATCACCCAATAACAGCAACATCATCAAGCTGCGATGACTAGCATGAAATATTGAAGTGTCTTTGGACCTATAACATGACTTAACTAGCGCTCAAAAAAAATTATATCCATACAGAAAATGACTGCTTTAGAAACATAATGACACAACCAAACATGTTTTGACTTGTATCTTCTTTAGTGGCGGAAACAATAGTTTTCTATGAGAAGTGAACAACTGAAAAATGACTAAAAAAACCCAATAAAAATACCATCAGGTATGTATTCCCATATGTCCCAACAGAAAGAGGACCACAGCTCCACTCAGATTTCAAATCTAAAGCCAAAAAAGTTGAAGGAATGTGCCCCCCAAAGGCTCTCTTCTTACAAGCCTCTGATGTTCTTCCAAAGCGGATCAAAAAGTGTACCAGACAAAGTGGCAACCACACTTCAAAGGAAGAGGTCTTCCAAAACTGTGTTTTTTCTCTTCCTCAATGGGAAGAGAGTTTCATAGTGCAGCAGCATGGGTGCATACTAGTTGTGATCCAGGGATCAGTAACCTCACCAGGTCTCCATAGAATTCTGGAAATTTAGTACCATTCTAGAAACTTCCCTACTTTTCAGATGGTAACCTTCCTGAAATCCTACTGTGGGCAGCTGGTTTCCTTTTCAACTCTAGGAGATAAAATACACTCTGCCTTACATTGCATTTTCTGCTTTTGTGATAACCAATACCTGCAATTATGCTGCCCCAGATCTGGAAAAGAGCACAGTCAGGTGGTGCCATTCCAGTCGAGGAGGAGTATAGTTAAATTCAAGTAAAGTTGACGGAGGTGTAATTTCCAGGGAATGCAGTTTGAGATAAACAAATATAACATTAAACTGATGACTGTAAATTGTCAGCTCTCTGTCATCCATGATAGGGAAGTGACAGTGAAAACATCTAGAATGATTCTACTGTGATTTAAATGAGACTTGTATAAGAAATGGAGGAAGGGAAATCACCAAAAAATACAAATGAATAACCAGTACTTGTGGGGAGAAAGAAAAGTGAAAGCTCAAAAAGAGCTTGGGCTTGCTAGAAAGGTTTAAAATAATAAAAGTATGTGTATGAGGGGTGTGTGTGTCAAGAGCAAGAAGAAGAACAAGGAAATATTAAAGCCATTGTGTAGGGAAGATGGTGAAATGCAAACAGAACAAAGAGTAGATGGATGTTCAACACCTTCTTTGCCTCAGTCTTCTCCCAAAAAACAGAACAGTGTGTACCTTGTGAAAATAGAACAAATGATGCAGTAAGGGGACAGTAACCCATAGGTAAAGAGACAATAAAGAAGTACTTAGCTATTGTTAGTGTATTTAAGTATTCAGGGCCAGATCAACCGCATCCAAGAGTACTAAAGGAACTTGCAGCTGTAATCTCAGAGCCACTCTCAATCAATTTTGAGAATTCTTCAAGAACAGGGTTGGTCACAGTGGAGTACAGAAGGATGAATGTTATCCCCATCTTTGAAAAGGGAGATAAAAGAGAACCTGAGCAACTACAGACCAGTCAATGCCAGGGAAAGTTCTAGAACAGATAACTAAACAGTCAGTCTGTATGCACTTAGGGATGCTGTGATGTGTTTCTCAAAAACAAATCATGTGAAACAAATCATATCTGACTCTCGTTTTGATAGTTATAGCCTTGGTAGATCAGAGGAGAGCTGTGGATGGAATGTATCTTAATTTCACAAAGGCTTTTGACAGGGTTCCCTGTGATATTCGTGCAGGCAAACTGGTGAACTGTGGGCTAGACAGTGTTACAGCTAGGTGGTTCTGTAATTGGTTGAGAGACTGAATCCAGAGAGTACTCAATGATGGTTGCCCTTCATCCTGGACAGAAGTGACCAGTGAGGTACCTCAGAGTTCTGTTCTGGGCCCACTGTTGTTCCCCATCTTTATAAATGATTTGGAAGATGGCATGCTTATCAGACTTCAGATGACACCAATGTGTCAGGATCAGGATTCAGAATGACCTTGACAGACTGAAATTCAACAGATGAAGCATGACATCTAGACTAGAAAAATGAAATGCACAAATAGAGGGTGGGTGAGACCTAGCTTAATAGTAGTATATGCAAAAAGATGTAAGTGTCTTACAAGCAAAACATGAATCAACATTGTGATGAAGCAGCCAGGAAAAACCAATGCATGAACAGGCCTGCATAAACAGGAGTATAGGGTCCAGATCAAGGAAAGTAATAGCACCACTCTATTCAGCTTTGGTCAGACCTCAGCTAGGACTGGGCACCTCAGTTCAAGAAGGATATTGACAAATTTGAATGTGTCCAGAGAGGGGTGACCAAGATGACCAAAGGTCTAGAAATCAAGCCCTATGAAGAATGACTTAGGGAGCTGGGTATTTTTAGCCTGGAGAAGAGAAGATGCAGAGGTGATAGGGTAGCCATATTACCTGAAGGGGTGTCATGTACAAGACAGAGCAAGCTTGTTTTATGCTGTTCCAGAGACTGGAACAGAAACTAATGGATTCCAATTATAAGAAAATAGATTTCACCTAAATATCAAGAAGAATGTCTTTACTGTAAGAGCTGTTTAACAGTGGAATAGACTGTATCTGAGAGTGGTCAGTTCTTCTTCTTTGGAGGCTTTTAAACGAAAGCTGAATAGTCATCTCTCAAAAGTTCTTCAAGTGTTGTGCATGGCAGGGTTAGACTAGACAGGCCTTGTGATCCTTTCCATCTGTAGGATTTTTTGACTTTCTGATTCCGTAATAGGGATACCCATATTCCTGATCAAGAGATATCTTTTTTATTGATTACATTCTGACGCTTCAAAGGCAGTTGCCCATTAAATACACTTTCTCTCTTCTGCTTCTGCAGGACTTTTTCTGTATCTGGCTGCTGCATTGTACATTAGGTAAGCAAGTTGGAGCAGCATTTTGTATCTGGTCATAACATTAAACATTTCACTTTTTTTGTTTACATGAAGACTGCCTGCAAGGCCCCTCCCTAAACCGCAAACCCCAGAATTCCATCAGATGTTGAAAGTAGAATAATAGCACTGTAACAGTCTAGTGTGGAAATGGCCTAACTGAGAGAAAGAAGTCTGTAGCATAAGCTTTTGTAGACTCAGGCCATTTCCGCACGGGCTTAAAGAAATGGTGCAGAGCATCCTCCAGAGAGGACGTCTGCACCTGGGAGCGGACTGGGTCGGATCTACTTACTTTAGATCCGCACCTCAGCCTGCTCCCGAACGACCTGAAGTGGTCGTCCAGCATGCTTTTGGAAGACCGCTTGAAAGAGGTCTTTCAAAAGCATGGAGTGCGCCATTCTGTTCCCGCACTCTGGTGCAGATTTGCAGGCTCGCACCAGTGCAAGTCTGTGACCTGGCGGGGGGGCGAGTTTTAGGCTGGCGAGCTTCAGCGGTTGGTGGAGAGCCTCCACCAACCAGAAGCTGCCATTTTCGTCCCTGGAGCAGTGCGGAGCGGCAGCCACGCACTGCTGTGGACCAGCCTGGACCCAAGTGTCGAGCCCAAAGGTCTGGTAAGTACTGGCACGGGGCGGTTCCCTCACCCCGTGCGGAAAGGGCCTCTGTCTTCATCAGCAAATACATGGAGCAAAGCACCTGTGGACATTTATATGAGTATAAAATATATTTATTATTGTTTTATTTATAACAAAGAATGGGCAGTGTGTATGAATAGTAATAGAAATGCAAAACATGTGAATGAGTTTAGTTTCAACAAGTTCAGTTTCGATGATGGTTCTAAAGAGTAATTATGACACAGAGATAGGAGACAGGATCTACAGAAAGCTAAGTAGGTGGGTAAACATGAAAAGCAGAGACACACATGGGGTTCATAACCCCTCTCTACTGCTAGCTGAAGACATGGCTAAGTACCCTGAAGGCATCAGATCCTATCTGATCTTGAGAGCTAAGCAAGGTCAGCACTGGTCAGTACTTGGATGGGAGATTGCCAGGACTACCAGGTGCTGTGGACTGTATTTCAGAAGAAGGAATTGATAAAACAACCTCTGAATATTTTTTGCCTAAGAAGACCTTATGAAACTCACGGGATTGCATAAATTGCCAGGTAGCTTGAAGGCAGATACGCACATACTGGTAGCTTCTCTAACATATTCAAGTTGGGACAGATTTTTTGGGGGGAGAGCAATACACTCATTTGTCCCCCCACAGCTATAATCCTCTGTAACTGTTATTAATAATCAATCAAGTTTTTATCAGCATTAATTATGCTTTCTAAGCATCTGGTCTTACTTTTGGTTCCCAGAAGTCTTAAAGCTTTAAAAGCAAACAATGGGAATGATAGGGGAAACTGGAAGAGGGGAAATTGCAGTAGTGCAAAATAATCCCTCCAAGGCTAACCCAAAAACCATAAGGGAGAATCTGCTGTTGCATAGCGGAAGAAGAGAGGACGTGTGTTCCCCAGCCTTGTAATCTGTGACTCATTGTGCTTGTGCTATCAGAATACTTACAAGGAAAAAGAAAAGCAGCGGCGGCGGCAGCAGCAGCAGGGTCAAGGTAGCCCGCAGAGAACAGCCAGATGGCTGGCATGCACGGGTTGTGCAAATCTGAAGGGAAGCAGCAGACACAAACATCCTGAGAGCATGTGTTCATCAACGTGAACAAGATAAAAGGCAATGATTGCCAATCATGCTATGCCAAATTTGATTTCAGCACAAATTGCATGAATGATTAACTCTTCTGTTCAATGGCTTTTGGGGGTTTCTAGTCCAGAAGCAAAGGGGAAAGGATTCCAAATCTGCATAACAGATTGATATTTGATTGTTAGTAGAGGACAGAGAAGGTTACTAGCCCCCCCGCAGAGATGACACTCATGTAATTGCTTCAGGGAAATGGAAGGATGGGGGAAGATGGTTACTGCAAAACTTTGGATTGTGGCACACATATAAAAGGCAGACTGCCCCGACAGGTCTCAGGACACACATTCCTGCCTCATCACTTCAGACTCAAGGCTATTTGCCTCTTACTGAATAAGACAACACTCCTTTCGCCATAAGTTCATTTATTACTGGCTAATCACTTTAGTTTCAGGCATGAGTGGTGGGATGGGATCACTTGCGAGCTGAGTGTTGGGGACACTCTAGGACAGGATGTCAGGAAGACAACCAATTGTCCATTTGTCCTTTGGCACAGAAGGGTGGAGGACTTCAGAGCATTAAAACTGTCCTTGAAGAATAAACCAGCATCAACTTCATTTTATTTGTTTTATGTTTAATCTAATAGGGGATGAAACATGTTCTCTTTTCTTAACAGAATAAGTAACAGTAGGATTTATAAAATGTGCCCTTGAGTAGTGCTGCATTGCTAAAAGTTAATGTTCAGACACTCATCATGATACTCATCATCACTCCATTTTCAAGGAAGATACAAAAATGTGAGCAATTGATCTGATCCATCAAACTAGATCCATCAAACATCATCCCACCCCAAAAGTCCACAACATCATAGCTTATCCCTCTTCTAGCAGCAGCCCCTCTATGCTAGTTGAAGTTCTCAGCTGTTTTTCATGGACAACTGCCATTACAATAGTCCACTTGAGATGTAACTAATACAGACTGGATCTGGCCATGTCTGATTGTACCAGACAGTGAATCCAGATGGTGCACCAGACAAATGGAGCCAAACCTCTGACCAGTAATTGTTCTCTAATTATTCAGAGGACTATTAGCCTTGCCAAGGTTGCTCTGGGACAATAATGGGTCCTGTCCTTTTCAATGCAAAAATTTTCTAGATGTCTTGGTTGCTTTTTCCAGAAAAGCATGTAAATTAGATTTGCGATCTGATTTTAGAAATAATGTTATCAAAAAGAAATGGGCAAGATGGAAGGGGACTAGTGGAGATTGCAGCCATCATTTTAAATGCCCTTCAGCAAGCTCAAAATGTCACGTGTCTGCTCCTCACTGTCTTTAATTAAACTTCCCATTGGAAAGGTCACTGTGCCCTGCCTAGTTGCTGCCCACACTGTTAGCTTGACAGCAGTGAAGGAAGAACTGCACTAAACAAGTTTCCATTTACATGACAAGAAAAAAACAAAACCCTGTCATTATGATTTGACATTGTGACTCTAAAGCCTGGTTTAATAAAAGAAGCATAGTAGCTTAGCAGATGATTGTTCTGAGCATTTCAAGTTGAATTATTTCAGTAATTCTTCCAACAATGACCCTGTAAGATTGGCCAGCATGATCAGCCTCAGGAGGCAGATGGTGGGAAATAAGATTACTCAAGTAGGCATTCCAAACTAAGGCCCTTTTTGCACAGTGTTTTGGAAGCGAGAGGGACCTTTGAGTGTCGCGTAAATGTGAGGAGCAGTCTGCATGATGCAGTCACATTTACGTGACGCTCAAGGGCCGGATGCAGAGCGGGCACACGTCTTTTTATTTTCGGCTTAAAGCTGAAAATGGTGCATGCTCATGCATCGCTCTGGCACCCCACGCGCACTTACCTGGCGTGCGGTGCGTCGGGAGCCGGGCCGGTCGCGCTTCCTGGGCAGTGCAGGCGAAAGGAAGAGGCGGCGTGCTCGCGCGAAAGGAAGGAGCTGTGGAGCTCAAGCAGCAGGGAAGCGGGAGCGTTCCTCCCAAGCTTTCATGCACAAGCTGAGCAGCCCAGCACTGGTAAAAGGTAAGGTGCAAAAAGGGCCTAACACTTGAAACTTAATGTCCCAAACTGAGCTAAAAGGCTGAAATGAGATTTTAGCTATAGTGTTTGGCTTGGCTTTGAAACTAGTGCTCAGCTGGATGGTCAGGCCTGCTTGAATGGTTTAAATTTCAGGAGGTGGAGAGAAAATCCACCCAACACCACAAGACTGAAATTTGAGAAGTTGGAAAATTCTAACCTTTTTTAAAATGATGCAGAAATTTCACTTTTAAAGATGTGCTGGCAGAAGGGTTTTTTTCCTCTTCCAACGAGTGAATGGTGGTGGTGTTTCCACAGATACTGGGAGCACAACTGTTATTTTTACACTGAGTATGCACTACCTCATAGTCATACTTTTCTCCCTTTCTTAGCTGAACACAAAGATGATATTTTATACAGGAAAAGGTGACTGTTCTACTGTCCTAGAGGCACCATAAGCATGCATTGTTTATTGTTAATTGCAGTGAAGTCAACTTCAACATGGTGACCCTATGAATGACAGATGAGAGACCTCTAAGTTACCTTGTCATCAATGGCACTGTTCTATCTTGCAAACTTAGAGTCACGGCTTTGTTGATTGAGTCTATCCACCTGTAAGGGGAGGTCTTTCTCTTTTCCTAGTGCTTTCGACCTTACCAAGCATTACTGTCTTTTCTGATGAATCATGTTTTCTTATGACATGATCAAAATACAGCCATCTCAGTTTAGTCATCTTGGATTTGTTACTATGCCATAAACCCCACTCCAAGATATGATTAGCAATGGACATTATTTAATTGGCATAAAATTCATATACTGTTATGGCTGAAAAGCCATGCTGACAAAGAGGCTAATCACATGTGAAAACAGGTCAGATGGGACCTCAGTGAATGGCCAAGTCATAGTTCAAGGGATTAGTCAAGAACCTCTGAAGCAAATGAACTTGCAATAACTCCCTCAACAACTCAACCTTTAAAGACAATAGCACCTGAAACAGTCTCAATAGAACAACTGTTTGTCATCAACCTGTTCTCTCTTCCCACGAAAGTTCTCCTCTGTTTCCTCATCTGCCCAGACATTAAAATGTTATCATTCTCTCTCTCTCTCTCTCTTGCTTGAGACTGCTTGAATCTTGTGCGTGATTGGGATTTTCCTCCAGTAAAACATTCTCTGAATCTCTAACTGGTGTTCCTGCATTAGTACTGGTATACATAGGTAGAAAAATCCTGTAAGGTTACCTGCCTCTCACAGGTCTCCCTTTGAGCTAATAATTCCCCACCATTCCATGGAGGTACTGGCACCATGGGTGGACCTCTGAGTCATCCGTTTTGGGGCAACAGATTCTAGGGCAGTGGTTCTCAACCTGTGGGTCCCCAGATGTTTGTGGACTTCAGCTCCCAGAAGCCCCAGCCACTATGGTCAATGCTCAGGGCTTCTGGGAGCTGAAGTCCACAAACATCTGGGGACCCACAGGTTGAGAACCACTGTTCTAGGGAGAGTTCAGGCCTGATTTCCTTTAGACCCATTTATTTGTCTTTTTGTTAGTCCCTGGTACCTGTAGAAATCTCATCCAGCATCACATTTTTTCCTATCAGTTTTCTTCACTGCCCATATGTGAGCATGTCTACCATAATTGTCATGTAGAATTTCCCTGGGCATGTTGCTTTACTACAAAACTTTTTGGATTCTTCTCACTTCTCAAACTCTTACAGCTATGGACAGCAGTGGTGGCTGGGGAATTCTGGAAACTGCAGCCTAAAAAAACCCACAATTTTTCCAAGTTTATTATATATTGTTAATCACTTTGGGAACCCATCTGGAAAGAAACACACATTAAAGATTTTAAAGAAACAAGAGATTCCTTGTAATGATTGCTTACCTCTCAGTTACTCATTAAGTTCAGAGTGTGACTGTTTTCAGAAGTAGCTCAGCACATTTTTGCTTATGTTTATTTTATTAAGAGACTTTCAGAATGGACTCACTAGGTGACTTTTAACAAATACTAATCATCACAGCCATATCTATCCTGCTTTAGCAAAAATGATAAAGCAAAAGAGTTATGGAAATAAAAATATTGCTGGGTAAAAGTCATTCTAAACACAAAGCACAGTGAGCATTTGCAGCTTTGTTCTAAGATAGCAGCTGCCATGTATTCTGCTACAGATCAGATAAATTGGGGAAAATCAGAGTCTGGAATTACTGGAAGAACCAGGGCATTGTAGTTGACTTATGCAGTTGCTGCAGGAGAAATCAATATTTATCAACATCTATAAGGGTTGCAGGAAGGGATAACTCAGCCTTAATTCAGTCTTAATTCCCTGAGTCCCAAATGTTATTTAAAAATAAATGCAAAGAAAGCTAGATTGGTAACCACATTTTTTAAAAAAAAATAATCAGAATTTGAGTGTAGCTGTGATTGGGCACCAGTTGGCCTACCCACGAACAAAACAAAACACAGCTTGATTGTTCATTTGGAAGGACAATATAAAGGTCAGGAAGAAATACTGGAAGAAGGGATTCTCAATGGGGAGTCAGCAAACAAACCTCAAGTCTTTATTTTCTCTCTGCCCTTGCTTAAATTTGCAGTATGGCCAAGCCTATTTTCAAGTGAGAACCAAGATACCAAATCCAGCATCAAAGCCAAGCTTAGATATGGCTCTGAGCCTGTAAGACTTGAGCTGGGCTGTTGATGATGGAGTGACTTAGAGGTATCTCATTCATAGGGGCCATTTCTGCACTAGACTGTTATAAAGTTTTATTCCACTTTCAACATCCTATGGAATCCAGACTGTACACTAGACTGTATAGTGCCATTATTCTACTTTCAACATCCTATGGAATCCATAGGATGTTGAAAGTAGAATAATAGCACTATGCAGTCTAGTGTGGAAATGGCCAGGGTCACCATAAGTTGAAGTCGATTCGACAGCGGTTAATAATAAGGAACCTGGCTACAGGATTGAGTGTTCTTATTTCAATAATCACAGCAGCAATGCAATTTATTAAGGGCTATTTGGGGTGTCTCTGGATGTATGGCTCAAAGAGGGTGTGAAAATTTTAATCTGGCTTTACTCCTGGAGGCTTGAGTAAGCTTACCCCACTTATTAATCATGCCAAGGCACCACTAGAGGAGTAAGGAGCTAAGAATTATTGTTAAGAGAATTGATAAGCCATTTCTCATTCCCTGCCAAAGACATTCTTTGTAGATTCTGCTGCTACTCTCTGCTGAACAGTGGGTGACTGCAAGAGGCATGGGGGTTGAACTTACCCTCTCCAACACACACCTGGGGACCTCAGCTGCACCCATCCCACCAACTGCCCCATACACATACACGTTAGGTCTAGGAGATCAGGTGTCCCTCTAGGGTTCATGATGGGCCATTTTATTATAGGATGGTGACTTCTGGCTTTGGAAAAAAAAAGGATCCCAGAGGCCTAAAAGAGATGTTGCAGTTTCTCTTTTCTCTTTCCACTTTCCTCTCTTGTCTTCAGCTTACTTCAGTTCTTGCAAAATGAGTTCAAAATGCAAATGTAGTTTGCCCTCAGTTAACTCAACAGCAGGGAGAGGAGAGAAAGGGACAGAATCCTGTCCTTTGCTGGAGACTCAGGCAAAAGCAGACTGCTGCAGCCTCTACCAGTTTGTGTGCTCATCCTTAATAATAACTTTTGTCATCCTGTCCACACTCTGATGCTGCGAGGCCACATGTCTCCTGGGTTTCATCTGTGAAATATTGGAGAGTGTGTGCATTCTTTTTTATCAGAAGGGGCAAAAGAGACTGAGGGCCCCAAGCTTTGTGCACGTCAGCTCTACAGACTCTTTACCAGTGCTTCCTAGATGAAGGAAATCCTTCTAAGAGAAGAGTGGACAAAGAATGGTCTAAAGTCCTGAGGAATTGAGCCCACTTGTTGGATTTTTATAAAGCACCTAAATGGTCAGCCTAGGAGAAGGGGATTGTCTATTTCACTGTGTTCTGGGGGACTGGGAGGGTGCCACCTTTATTAAGCCTGTAGAATCCTTTCTTCAAAAGAGGGAATCTGCTGGAGGGAATTTGATCACTCCAGGTTTTTTTGAGGGGGTAAATGCCTGAAAATATGGCAAAATGGGTCATAACAATCCCCCCAACTTAGTGGCACTGCTAAATATTTTAGGCCAAAATGTTATTTTTCGTTTTCTGGAATTTGGGGGCTGGTTATAGGTCCTAATGTATATATATATAATACATAAAATCTTACTTTTCCAGCTAACAGATATTTCATATACTTCGTCCTGTAATTCAAGCATATTAATTATCAAACCCTACAATTATCATACCATTCTCTTTTATACTGCAAAAAGGCAATCAAGAATTCCTAAACTTTCAAAAATGTCACCAATGATTTGCAGCTATGCACATTGTGGCCAGAATCCTTCTGGTGGCACATGTAGGCATTAACTTGTACTGTTTATGTTGAGTGAGCTTTTTGGAAAGTGAAGGGTAGTATATCCAGCTGATGGTGGTCGGAGCAGCTTTCCATATGGGGAACTTTTGCTGATGTGCCATAACATTCCTAGAATGGTGTGACAATGTGCACTGTGCACTGTGCAATGAGGTGATAGCTACATGCATTCATCATTTCTCATATGTTGCGTTACACTGGTATTTGGTATAGCAATTTTGTAGTGCTAGCAAAGAGTAACGCTGCCAGTGAATATTTACATTACCTTGAGATTATGTAAGATCTTGGCCTATATGTATATTAACTACAAACACAGACCACTGTGAAACTTTCCTTTCCCTACCACCTATGTATACTGGAAAATTCTTGTCCAGTATCTCCTCATACTGTTTCAATTCAGTTCATTGTGAATACTCAATAGTATTATTTGGAAAGGACAACAACAACAACAACAGTTCTTAATAATTTTATTGACTATGTTAAAAAAAGAGAGAAAGAGACAGACATTGGGCACACGTTTTCAAAGAATACAAAGTTCACATTTTAATTTTTTAATACAATTTTGTTTCAGAATCATAGGTTAAAGGGATAACAATAATCATGTCTTTTGAGCCAAAGACAATTTATACCTTTAGTGAAAGGACAAATCTGTAGGTAAGCATTTACATAGCTGTACTCTTATTAAGGATAAGCTTTCTCTATTATCTAGAAAAATAGAAGTGTCACATCATAGTTTCTTCCAAGGTCAGGCAGCTGGGTTTAAAGATGAATATTTCATGTTTAAAAATAGACATGGTCTACCAGGAACTTTCCTTGTAACATACCTACTACAGTTAATGGGGCTTGGGCAAGAATTAGCAGAGAGACGCCTTGTATGTATATGCAGAGTCAGCTGTATCACCAGGCAGACCGAAGTATCCACCGCATGCAGCAGATGCTAGTGGCAGAGCCCTGGTCTTTCCTCTGTTTTGGAAGGCAGAACAGCATGTACCATGTATCCAGTTCCATACTTTCCAACTGTCCTGATTTAGCAGGGACAGTCCCAGTTAACTTCTGCCATCCCACTATCTTAGCTGCTTTTAAAATGCCTCAGTTTCTTCCTCTTCCTCCCGCTTTCCCCTTCATCTTTGGCATACTTAAATTGCTGTAAACTGAGTTCAAAGTGCAAAAGTAGTTTGCAATCAATTAATACAACAGGATGGAGAAGAGAGGTGATTCTCTACTTACGATAGTAGTTTTATGTGTTCTTCCTCATTAATACTTTTTGCTTTTGTTGCCTCACCACACTCTTTGATCACACTCTAATATAAAGATTCCCAGTCCAGAAATTTGCGATAGATATGAGGGCTTTGCCTTTGCAATGAAGGGTGCAGATCTGAGTATGCATTTTTTTTGTTGTGTACATTTATGCCCACAATGGATATGAACAGGGGAGCCACCTGTATGGGCCAAGAGTGCTCCACATACTTCAGTAAGATCTGTGTGCATATCTCAGGGCATAGGGCATAGAACTGAGTTTTTATGCTCCTTGTCCTTTAACTAATGCGAACACATCCTTCGGAGACAAAACATCATCCATCACTTTTTTTTTCTAATAAGAATTTGAAATTGAAACTATCTGGCTTTAATTTTCTTCCAAAATAATCATCATTATTAAAGTGATATCTTTCAGGATAACACATCCCACTATTGGAAAAAAAAAAACCCCAACATCAGCAATCTCAGAAGTTCCATGGAAAATAAGGCTATCTGGGCCTGGAGATTAAATAGGAAGCTCAGAACAGATCATTTTTCATTACAGCAAATATAGAGGAGAACATTTTGTAGTGATTACAGGAACAAATAATGTGATCAGGCTGCTATAGAAATGTGTAGAATTCTCGTTACTTAAAATCCAAAGAAAGCTTTGCTGGTATTTAGTTCCTTCCTTCTTTCCCTCCCTCCCTCCCTCCCTCCCTCCCTCCCTCCCTCCCTCCCTCCCTCCCTCTTTGATGATAAGAACAGCTGGAGAGAACTCATAACACGACTGAGTTGATGATCTAATATTTAGATTAAAATAAACAGACAGTGATGTGAGAGCACTGGTGGTAATCTAATAGAGCTGTATGAGCATGAGGGAAATTTGTGTTGATCTCTGTTATGTTCTACCACATCTCCTTGTGCTGATGGACATGGCACTGGCCTTTTAGTTTACAATGGAGCCTTCCGCAGAAGCAGGAAAAACAGGTGTGGTGGAAGCGTCAAAGAAATCTACTACTACTTGCATCATTTTGTAAAGTCTGGCTATTATTTTTGAATAAATCACTGATTACAAAGTGTAAATCACATTGTCCACAGCAAAAACAGATATAAATATATCACTGATCAGAAAACAACAAAGTGGCCCAGTTTACATATAACTCTAAGCCAAAGCTCCACTAGTAGCCTGGCTTTCATTTATAAGCAGCACGCTGCTATCTGATTAGTCTTACTGCAAACGAGACTGGCAGAAAACCATCAGGTGGCTTCAATCTGTGGTTTATTTATAATGGCACATGAATCAGGGACTCTGGCTTGCCTCCCTGCTAAGAAGCCAGAGTTATAAGCCAAGAACTTGCTATGGTTTGTGACTCTGCCTTGTCAGAGGAAGAGATAACTTTCTGGATCATAAGTCACAGAGGATGCGCTGTTTGTTTAAATTTTTCCAATTATACAACAAGCCAAAGAGGAGTGATCAAGCAGCATACAAAACCATGCTGACTCATTAACAATAATCAGAAACCTTCAGAATGTGGGATTACTATAACAAGTGAATGTGGCTAGTGTATGACAATAAAGCAAGGTGTGGGCGAGATTGTATTGTGTTTTGCAAAGTCTTGTGGTTCAAAAGAGGTTGATGCACTTTTAAATGGACGCGCGCACACACACACACACACACCTTACATTGGAATGCTCTATCCAAACCACTAATGGCTGCGCCTTCACCTTCTTGCCTCTTCTATGCTCTCATCAGTTTTTTTCTCCAGTCTGCTTCTTTTTCCTACTGGGTTTAGAATGCAGTGATGCTGCACTGCAGACACAGACTTGTTTGCTAGCCATAGCCAACCTTTACAAATTCACAAGATGGGAGAAAATATCAGGTTTCAGATAGTGGCTGGACATTTTGAATTTTGGACAATGTAACAGGTATCTTGGATTCTCCTGGTGCTGGGGCTTTTGTGACTGGGTGTGTGTGGGCTTTTATGTCAGCTATTCTCTCTTTAAATTTTTGCTGCAGATACTTTTCTTCTTTGGAGTAGCTTTTAGCAAATGCGGACATGAGCAAGCAGGCTGCCATCGTGGTTCCTCCAATGCAAAATAATACCGCTCCTGCCAACTTGCATACGTCAAGGGCTCTGTTAAACTGAACAGCACGCGTATCCACCACTACAAAATCTTCTACTCCAAGGGCTTCAATTTTAGGGGATACTAGGAAACCTGCTACAAGAACTATAATCCCTGTCAGCATAAACACTGTCCCCGAGATGAGTCCGACCTAGAAAACAAAGAAGTTAGGAAAAATCAGCAAAGCTGAATGCTATGGGTTTTGTTTGATTGCTTTGGTTTGAGCAGCTAAATATATCTGACATGTCACTGACATCTGTCATCACTCCTGTGGAACATGCAATGCTCTAAGTCCCCTGAGGCTTCTGTCATGTAGAATTTGAGTAGACAGATGATTTCCGCAACATTAACTGAATCAACAAACAGCAGAGGAACATAGTAGCAATGAAGAGTCTGGAAGTAAATATGCAGAGACAGAATGTGTGCATGGACATAGGTCTAAATCCAACAGCTAGTCCCAAACTACATAGACTCAGTGAATCAATGGAGGTTACTTAAGTGTTGACTTACCAAATTCCCATTGATTCAATGGGCTCACTCTGGCTGGGATTAGCAATGAAGCTAAGCCATAGATCTTTAGATTTTAAAGAGGAGGAGGCCATAATAAGCAAAAAAAAGATCAAGAACAAGAGTAAGTTTCCATTCCTGTTCTTTAATATGTTCAAGCTGAAACTGAAACAGATTTGGATCTTAGAAAAGGTACTTTTTCAGCCTACTATTCTCAGCATTCCCAGCTAGCATGACCAGTTGCAGTATAAAAACCAGGAACTTTTCCAAGCTCTGAACAACTTAAGACCATTTAGTGCTGCTTTATTTTTGTATGCGTAGCATACTGTTTGTATTACAGCAGCAGGGAATCTTTGTTTCTCTGAATACTTTGGGTTTCAAATTCCAGATGCTCTAGCTAGCACTGGAGATTGTAAGGGATTGTGGGAATTGTAGTCCAAAACATCTGGAGAGACAAAGGTTCCTCACCTCTGACCAATGATGTATTTAAGTCCTTTACTCCAAGTCTCAAGTCAAGTCTCAAGTCTCTACCTTCAAGTCCCAAGTCCTTAAAGATACTTTCAAGTCAAGTCTCAAGTCTGGAAGCCAACTTTATGCCCTAACCAAAATTCCAGAATTATTGGATAGAGTGAAATAAATTCAGTTTTAACAATTTAAGCAGAGTCGGCTCTCCACATTTGCAATTTTGCCATCTGCAGCTTTGGAAGTGGGGAATAGGATCCTATCTTACTCCCCACTACTGAAGATTCAAAAGATTTAGAAGGAACGATCCTTTTTCCTCAAGCCCGTTGCCTAACACATTTCCCGGGCTGTGCTGGGGCAGGAAGCGCGAGCACCGCAGCTCCGGAGGCTCTGCATGCGCGGTAAGTGCGTGCAGGGCCCTGGAGTGATGCACAATCGTGCCAGAAGCCGAAAATGAAATAGCGCGTGATTGGCGGCTGCCAACCCTGGCAGCGTTGCACAATTGTGAGGATTTCATGTGGGCGGCTCCTCACAATTGTGCGACACTCCAGAGGCCCTTTGCATGGCGAATGCCATGTGAAAAGAGCCTGAGAAATGCATTAATACTTTGGGCTTGAGAGAGATTGATGTGTGACCAGTAGGCAAAAAGAGATGGAGGCGTTGTTCAAAGTTCTAAGGTTTCTGGATGAATACGTTATGTTACTAAATCAAGGGCAATGAACCAACCAAAAAGCCCCCTACAGTAAATGCTGTGCAGATCTGCAAAGCTTCTGAACACCACAGAAAGACTTCACCCAGGACTCAAAACTTCCCATTTTGCTACCTGCCTAGAAATTCCAATGCAAAGGGGAGAGTCAAGCAACTGGAAGGCCCAAACTGATACATATTTAACAGCTCAGGACAATGATATGGTAGTTGTACCTTCCAGAATGCAGAGCTCCACCTGCTGGGTGATCTCTGGATCTGAAAATCATCATCATACTCCCAGATGGATGCTGTGCAGTCCTCATAAAACTGATGCAGGTAGGACCGAACACCATAGCGCTGGTAACCACCCTCTGGGGTTCTCCGTGGTGCCTGCTTGGATGCAGAGATGTCCGCATAAGCACTCATCCTTCTCACCTGCAATGAGAGAGGTGACAATGGAGTTCAACCAGACTCTGGCATGGCTCCCAAAATCAAAGAAAAGTTGTAAGAAAATTACTTTTGTGGCCATATTGGCTGGGGAGACTCCAATCTAAAACAGTAATTTTTCCAAGCAACAGACATGATTTGTCTTGGACCTGTCTAAGGCAGTCTCATATATATTCACAGTTTACCTTTATTTATCTTGGTACATCATATCTTGATATGTTTCTCCACCTCCACTCTCTCATGACTGATTTGTTTGCAGTCCTCTATACAATGTTCTTGAATTGAATTACATGATAGTATTCCCTGTGGCCTCGTGATTTGGCTGCAGTGACCAAAGGGAATTATAAAGCCAAATGAATGCATGATCAGCAATCTTCATGGTTCAGTGTAGTTCTGCATGTGGAACTGTACTACACTTGGCCATTCACAACCCCCTAGACTTAACACAAAGCCACTGCAGCTTCCCACACCCATTTTATGGCTGGTGGAGAGTGGGAGGCAGAGTTCGGAAAAGCATCTGACTATGTTTCCACAGCCAGATGCAAAAAGATTACATAATCCATTCAGATCAGTTGTGGTCCTCAAGAGGTCTCAGAGGATGATGTAATCATTTCATATCTGGTTACAAGGAATCAGTTAGACACATCTCTGATTCCCTCCCTTGCTTCCTACCAGCCACAGAATGGGCATGAAGGGAAGCTGCCATGGTCCATGGGGAGGGGCTTTGGTCATTTCAGAGGGAGGAACGGAATATCAACTTCCACGATGACCAAAAAGAGAAGTTGACTTACAAAAGCGTATGCCACTAAGAGGATGCCAGCTGATAGTCAAGTTCATATCTCTGTTGTAAATGCATAATAGCAACTAAGAACCCTCAAAATTTGAACTAGGCTATTTACTAGTAGGATAATTGTTTGTGCTATCCATCTATCATCTGTCTGTCTGTCTGTCTGTCTGTCTGTCTGTCTGTCTGTCTGTCTGTCTGTCTGTCTGTCTGTCTGTCTGTCTGTCTATCTATCTATCTATCTATCTATCTATCTATCTATCTATCTATCTATCTATCTATCTATCTATCTATCTTTCCACCACTGTGCATTTTTGATATGTATAACAAAAACATAAAAAATTTGGTGAACCTACTCTTCCAGACTACACCACCACTGGCTGTCTGGGGAATTCTGGAGTTGTAGCCCAACATACAGCTTTGCCAACATCTGATTATTAAAAAAAATCTGTCAATCGAGAAGTCAATGAGTTTACACACCCTACATCAGGTAGTGTTTAGAAGTAACATTACTGCAATGCAAGTTAAATTATATTATACCCCAGAGCTATTATAAATGGTTGCTTCTGCTTCCTGACTCAACTGTTCTTCCTCTTATATTTTTTGGAAAGATTATATGAATAGGAACGTATGAGTAAGGTTAGCATCAGCAAAAAATAAACGTACCTTACTCCCTAAAAATAGGCTGTGATTTCCTTTTATAGAATTCATTGATTCACTCTGATGTAAAGCAAGGTTTCTGTTCTATAACTTCTGTTTCTAAATATATATTTTTAAGAATGACTTTAGCTTTTAAGTCCCTTTCCCATTAAGCAATTAGAACAACCAGTAACCCCAACTCTGCATACATTACTTTTGATGAAGCAGAACAGCAACCTTCCAGTTTAAATTGCATAGAAATCTATAGGACAACAGAGTAAAATGACAGCACAGGCACAGACTACTGGTAGTTTCATCACTATGACAACAGTCTCCAAATCCCTCAGATTGCATTCATCCAAGGTTTTGGTTAAGGTGCATTATGAGTCTCTCCTACCTGCTGTGAATGGTATTTTTCCTATTGGCTTAGGAATGTCAATGCTTTGTGAAATTTTGTTTTCCTGCTGTCTGACCCTCTTATGTATTTTTTTTCCTTCACATGAAATGCAGACATACCAACAGTTTGGATTCAGAATCACCTTGATGTATAGCAATTTACAGTGGCAGAGACATACAGCCTGCTTTATAGATACCATTTAAAACCCAATAAAGCATTTTTCTAGCAATGTTATATAAGGCATTCTTCCATTCTCAGTCAAATAGGTGGACAATTTATTCCTCAATACTGTGTAGAGCTTGAAAAAGTTGTTTTTTTGAACTACAACTCCAAAATCCACCAATTAGCATGGCCAGTGAACTTACTGGCTGGGATGTAGTATGAGCTTTGGGCTGAAGTCCTATACTTAGCAGGAGGAGTGTAATGCTCTGCCAGCACAGTTTCCCTTCGGTCCCAGCAAGGGTTAAGTCTCAGAAGGGGCTCCTACTGGTCCACTAACCGATGAGGAAGGGAAGGAGGGAGAGGCAACTGAGGCAATGATGTAGCAGCTGGTCCTTGCTTAAAGGGGGAAAGAAATGAGGCTGTGCTCATTTTCCTCTTCCTTTTCCTTCTTCTGCAAGATCACACCAGCTGCATCTTAACATCTGGATTCCTTTGCCTCTCCGCTAGTAAGGAAAGTTTCTTTTCTTCACTGTCAATAGCCAAAGCAGCTATTGGTGGGGAATTATGAAATAAATGAGTTGAAAGGAGGTAGAATTAAGATGACTGAGGAGGAGAGCTTGGACAAATTTTATATACAAACAGACACACAATGCTTAGAATCCCCAAGCCAGCTGGGAGCTGTAGCCCAAAAAATAAACTTTTCCAACCTCTACAAGGAACTTGCACCTTTTGGAAAATATGCTTTATTTCCCTAGGCTGTTTAAGCTGTTTTGACTTTAGGTTGTATTTACTATGCAATTATTTTTAAGCTGTTTTATCCCGTGCTAATTGTTTTGTTGCTACTGACTTCTGAATTCCTTGATTTCTTGATGGAAGCTGTCCTGGGACCTCTGTTATTTTTAAAGCCTCTTAACAACTGGGGCTCTTCTGGGAGAGTCTCAGAGGAGTGTGGTAGAATTTATTCTGGGACTGCAAAATATCTCTGGAATGATCTCCGTAAAGACACCAGCTCAATCATCCTTTCAGGGCCAGGGGACAACATATTATTTCTCTCTCTTCTAAGTGCAAGACTGTCTTGTGGATCAAAACTAAGACTTGCAGTAGTAAATTAAAAGAAAAGAAAAAGGAAGCACAGTTAATGCAATCCATGATTACAATTCGTAACTACAACTATTACAAGTTGATAGGAAATAAAGCAGAACAGAGGTACTCTGCTGGACTAATTCAGAATGGCACTGTAACTGTGCCAATTGCAAATCTTCTGCTTGACAGAAAAGGTATTATCTTTACCATCTGAAGGCCAGCTGGAACATGCTTGCAAGACAAAGTTATCTCCACTGGAAGAACAAGGAATTAATTCCAAATGCTACATCGTCCTTCTTCCAAAGTAATATCCAGTCTTTTTCCTTTCTTGTTCTTCTTCTTTTTTTTTTGTACTGGCTAGATTGTTTAATTCAATTTCCCCTCTGCTCAAAGAGGCGAAGATACAAATGCTGTCAAAGATGACAGCATCAGTCATCTGTTTGGCACTGCATGCATTTCTAATTGAATGACTGAAGTGACTACCAATGAGAAAGAAAGGAATTCAGTAACCATTAGCACCAGAAATCTTTTTCTGGGGGCATTTTTTGGAGGCAAAGCATGGGACGCCCCACACAGGATTGCGGAGGGGGACTGTTGGGGAGAGGCCACCATCTTCTATTACAAATTGATGAGATTGCCCTCTTTATTTGGGGCAAGTCTGTCCATTCCCCAACTGTGCTTAACTTGCTGGAAAGGGGGTCCCTGGTCCAAGTGATCCAATATCCACCAAAAAGACTGTGAGGGTCCCTCTTTTCTTGGCCTTTGCTCAAGATCTGTGTCCATTCATTGCTTTCTTCTGAGCAAGGCAGAATGGAACATCAGGAGTAGGCATACACAAGATATACAAGCTACTTGTTGTTGAGTTCCAAATCCATAATGCAGTATAATCATGAACAAGAAACACTTTGTGAAAATATTCAAGGTCTAGATCAATCTAAAGTGTCACAACCTCAATTTTGAAGACTAGCCAGATGAGAAAAAGCCAAAGAGAGAGAGAGGGAAGGAGGGATGGAGAGGAGAGAGAGAAAGAAAGAGAGAGAGAGAGGGATGACTCAGGAGTACCATGAATGCAAGCCCAAGAAATGCTGAACTAAGACCCAGGACCTAACCCTGACTCACAGGCTGTCATTTAGAAGTCTCTGAGCCAGAAACCCTCAAACTAAAGGCCATAGAAGAGGATTCTCTAAAGAAATCAGCCTCCTTTACACCAGAGGTCTGATGTCCCCATTGCTCTTTTGCCAAGGCAGGGGCTGACAGGGAAGAACAGGAAGACTGGACTCAAGGCCAAATGATTATGTCTTCAAGATTCTCCACGCTTTAGATGGAGGAAGGATCTGGAAGGAGCAGTCCAATCCAAGAATGAAAAAGGGTCTCAGCTGAGATCCAGGCTTTGGTCTTATTCAGGTGGTAATGCTCCTGAATAAACAGAGCAACAGGGAAGGGGGTCATGGGGCCATATCCATTAGACCTGCCTCATGTCTCACTTGTGCTAGATAGCTCCTCAAATTTGCATCAAGATGCACATCACGAATACTTGCAGGATTTTGGTATCCTGCACAACTTGAAAGACTGCCTGGGATATTTTCAGACATTACACTAACAATTAGAAGACAGCATGTACCCCTAGAACAGAGTGCAAGAGGGGCTCAAGCTCTCCACCCCCCCAAAGATTAGGCTTGGTGTCCAAGCCCTATCTGAAATGATCAGGGAAAATTGGATCACCAAGACCCCCATGTAGCCCCATGTAAGTGACTGCACACCCAGGAACTCTCAATCAGAAGTATATTAAATGATAATGATTTTGCTGTTGCTTTCATGGTAACTCAGATTGTTACCATCTTCCATTGCATGATGATGATTGCTTTAATACGCTGTGTTGTGTTGTCATTACTTTGTTAAAAAAAGAGAGAGAGAGAGAGAGAGACTATCTGCAAGTAGTCAAATTTAATAATGATCTAGCTATCAGTGTTGAGCTGCCCACATCCTTAAAAAGAGTTTGGGGGGGGCTGGAAAACACTGTGCCACTCTTCTGTCTTTTTTCCCCTCTTAAGAGATTTTCTATCCTAAGATAAAAGACAAAGAAACAGTGGTGGGGGAAAAAAAAAGGAAAGTTAGGAGTGGAGGATGCTGCCATTTGGAGCCTCAGTAAAATTCATGGAATGAGGCAGGATAAAGGTGAGATAAAAACCTTGTGTGGAGTCATCCTGAATAGCACAGCTGCCTGCTTGGAGCTCTCCCAAATCCTGAAGTGCCATCCTGATGCTGACTGCTTGCCTAAGCTAACCTTAGGCACCGTGGACTTCTGCTTGAAGTCAGGACAACACATAATGGTTTTAAAAACCTGAGCACCCCTGCCAGATGAAGTGAGTCATAGAACTAACAGGTCGAGGATGTTTATTAAATCAGCCAAAGCACCCCAGTTATGAAACAGTTTTGAAAAAGAAAAAGAAAAAAGAAAGGAAAAAAGAAAAAAAGACAAAGAAGGACTAAAGAATACTAAAGCATAAGAGTTAGAGATTAAAGAATAAATAAAAAGGTGACTTCCAGTCTTCCTTTAGATGATATATGACAGTCAGATTATTATGGGCCTCTCAGAGATAATATTCAACAACTGTCTTCTTTCCATCTCCTATTTCATTTTTTTCAACAACCAAAAAGAGAAAAAAACTTTCTTCTTCCAAAGATTAACATATCTAGCATTAATATATCAATCATTATCTCTATTCTTATCCAACATGTGACCCATTATATCATATTACATTGTGATAAGTGGTATTTCATTTTCTAATGTTGATACTAAAAGCTGCTTACAGAATTAAGGACATGGTGTTAATCTTCACTACTTAAAACTATAAATCTTTTACATATTATGTAACATCATTAAGTCCAAATATTTCTATAACATTTTGTATTGTAAAATCCTTTTCACATTTGTCATCAAATCCAGTTTTCATTGTCATGTATCTGTAACCATATCAGAATGTGTATTAAAACAACCTCCATTTTCCTATTTCATTTTAAATTTGGCTCTACTGTTCCTTTTCATTCATCCTGTCCATGAACTTCCCTCTAATCCTCTCAGATTCCCTTCCATACCCCTTGTTAATGTTTCCATGTGTTATCTCTTGCCTTAGAATACTTTTCCTTTTCCATTTTTCTATCTCTCCCTTCGGTTTGGCAGACTAATCCTTTCTTTGAGTCAACTTGGTTTCATTTGACCATTGCTGTAGTTTCCATGCATATCAACTTCAGATTAGCATCATCATTCTCCTCCCCTTGGGCTGTAGTCGCCATTTCACAATCCAAAACTTCTCAGCCCCTCATCTTTCCCATTTTGATGCCTAATCCCTTCATCAACTCTGCTTGAATTTGTTTTTCCATGTGATTTTCAGCCTCCCTCACTTCCATATTACCCCAAAATTTCTCCGCCATTCCTTGTCTTACATCTCCCAACAGTTCTCATTCCTCACGCTCTCTAACAGATCTTCTCACAATCTCTTCTCCAAGTCTGGGAGTCTCTCTTCTCTCAGAAAACATATCTCCTCTAGCATCCATTGTACAAAGTCCTGAGAAAGTTCCTGGGAAGTTTCCATCTTTCCTTCAATCCAGAATTTACAGACTTAATAGTTCAACTATTATCTTGCCACTACTCAATTACAGCCAGTGAGTCAGTCTTATCAGCATCATAGATATAAACCTGTACTTTCTCACACTTTAGTTTCTCCTTGCTAAAGTTCTGTTCAGTCTTGTAAATGAGATGACATCAACTATCCATGAGAGTATATGGACTTAAATCCTCAAATATTCTCTTTTAAACATATCAACCACTATTCTTCTTATGGAGTAAGTATACTTCCTCAACTCTTGATTGCAGAAAGAAGGTGACTGAGAAGGCTTTTATCCATCCATTTTAATCAGAAGAATTATTCACTTGTGTAATTCCAAAGTTTTGTTTAAGAATTTTAAAAAAGCAGGTTGCTGATTTGGGGCCATCAGATCCTCAGATCAAAAGAGCTGGGTTTCACAGCAAAGGTAAAAGATGTAACTCTCTCAATCCTTCTCATTCATTCCACATTTACTCATGAGTAAATCCAAGTAGTGGGAATTCTGGACTCTTGTGGGTGATCCTCCACTCCCCCTTTAATTCAGGGTGAGTTTCTCGAAGCAGAGATCCCTTTGGCCAGCACTTTTAGTGGAAAGCTCTCCTCATTGCAAAGCTGCCATGAGAAGTGTCCGCCTGCTATTTGCTCAGATCTTTTAAATGACTCATGTAGTTTGGACTTCTTAGTTTTAAAATCTGTGATTATCATTTGGTTGTTACTGCATGAGAGTTTATTCATTTATAAGCTCACTTCTGATTTTATGACTGTATGTTCCATGTATCTGTTGTAAGCCACCCAGATAAGTTTATGGTAAGAGACAGCAAACAGATATAAACAAATAAACAACACTTTGAAACTGAAAGTGAATTTTCTTGGAAAATAGTTTGGCTGGGAAAGAGATTTCTTAGCAGAATCTCTGCTAAGTGTTTTACTCACCAAAATCCCAAAGTCATTTTTTTTAATTTTTGGTAAATTTTAGCAAATGTTCACATATAGAACACGTTACCCTTTGTCAGTGAGTCCATTTAAGCTTATAATCTTAATACTTTTTAGAAACCCTTCTTTCTACGATCAGTAGGCCACTATTTTTACAAAATAAGTAATCAAGAGAAATAGATTATTCGCTTGTTATCTTATTTATTAAAGGATACAAAGAGTGCAATAAAGATTTCTAAGCTTTTCTCAGGGGAAAATCAAATAACACCTATATTTGTGTGGAAAGTTACTGCTATTACCTGAATTTTTCACAGTAGAACATCTAGATTTGTACCATGAAAAGGGTCATTAGGAAAGAAAGAAAATGTACAATCAGATCTTTGAACTATGCAGCTGCTTAGTAGGCAATCCCTTAGCAACTTCTGTTGCCATGGTAAAGATTGCCTTGCCTGGCTTTTGAGTGTTATTGCACTCCAGTGGCACCTTGCAGGTGTGATCAGATTTGTGAATAGATGTATTAAATGTTCAGAACAGTGCTGTGGAGAAGATTGAATGAATCTTTAATTTTCATCAGCAATTGAGTCAATGTACTTTTGTAATGTGAACATTAAATTAAATGGAAGAAAAACAATGATCCTGGTCTCAGCCTAGGGACACAGGAAAAAATAAAGAACTTCCATAGGATGGCTTTCTAACATCAGGCATGCTACTCTTTCTGATTCAAATTTTTTTTATTATGTATGTATGTATATGTAATGTCATATTGCCATACTAGGACTGTTCAAATTACTACCCAGCCATGAACTTCACTGGGAGATCTTGAGCCACCTATTTTTGGTAGGATTTGTTGTGCAGAGGGGATCAGAGACCCACTCATACCATCTTGAGCTTCTTGGAGGAAATATGTAATCTAAATGAAATCAATCAACCAGAAAACAAACTTCACTGATACACTTCAGTAGTCTGTAGCATGCTTTTTCTAAGTAGAATAATGAAGATGCATAATATCTTTGCTTGGAACCACAGCACAATTAAAGAAAGCTGTTAAATTTTAATGAATTTTGGATAAGATTTTCAGTGCGCACAGGAACTGTTTTCTAGACAGAATATTGTTTGCTGTAATCATTTGTATTTCAGTAAGACTGGGATAGAATGGGACAGAGAAATGAAAACTGTTGTTATCAGCCCAATGTTTAAAAGTTTCTAGGTTCTGAACTTACCACAAGCCTTGTTCATGAGCACGCTTTACAGTGCAAAAGTCTGTAGTTTTTCTAACCAAGTCTTTTAAATACATATATGTATACGCTTGTTTTCTGATTATGACTGAAGGCTATTCTGAGAAAAATGTTAACAGTAAAAGTACAAAAACAATGTTTAGGTTTACTTCTTGAGAGAATCATTAATTCTTATTTTATTACATAAAAGAACATAAAATTGAATATATTATAACATTTGTCCTTTTTTTATTTTTAAGTTGAAAGGAAGGTTGAATCTCATAACCTTAAACCACACAGCTACTGTGGGTATAATAGTCACAAGTAATTCCACAATCCAGGATACTTCTCCCTTATCAAAAGGCCACTGTTGAGATGTCTAATACCAACCTGAATCAATCCATCCGAGAAAAGAGGTCCTATATGTAAAATGCAACAGCATGTTACATGGGTTGAGTAAATGAGCAGACACATTTTTCCTAGACTTTTTTTTAAAATGCAAACAATAAGTTCTTCCTTTCAGCCCTGGAAAGAGGGAGCCCACAACATGAACAGGATCCCCAAATTGTTGTCCCAGAGAAGACAGGTATCCTGGCTGGTGTTCATGAGTATGAGTGTTCCCTTGCACTTTAGTGTAACAGCAAGGGAAAGCACTTACCGTAGTCTCTTTCAAAGTAAAACTTAAGCCAAATGTCATAATATGAACAGCACTTAAGCCCTATCTTGAAGCTCTCTCTCTTTCATATCTGATCTGATTACTAGGCAGAGCTTGGAATAACTTTTTTTTCTACTAAAGCTCTCAGAATTCCACAATGAGTATGGCCACTAGTTCAAATGAATTAAAATTTCTAGTTCCGTTGGCATCACCATATTCTGCACAGCTATGGACATGCCAGTAGGGCTCTGCTGCATTTTCCAGCATGATATGTGTGGTTGTTCTTGTGTGGCTTCAAGTCATTTCTGGCTTATGGTGACCTTAAGGTGAACTTATCATGGCGTTTTCTGAGGCTGAGAGTGTGTGACTTGCCCAAGATCACCCAGTGGGTTTCCATGGCCAAGCAGGGATTCAGGCCCTGGTCTCCAGGATCATAGTCCAGTGCTCAAACCACTACACCAGGCTGACTCTCATGATATGTTTTACTGCTGAGAAAATACAATTTTCTGTAATAGAAGCACTTCTGTTTTCCCTGCAGCTCTTGTGGAATCATGTGCATTTCCCCAGATGCTGATCCAGATAAGGCCTTAGTTGCTAATTGACACTGACGCATATCAACTGTTTGCACATTTGTTTGAATGACTATAGCAGAACTCAGAAGCTTACATGCCCAGCTATCAAATGAAAGAATCCAAACTGATGCCACAAGTGCAATGGCATCCAGTTGTATAACATGCTCTATTCTGTTAGGTATCATATCATTCTGACAAGCCAGTGTGAGTTGGTGGTGGAAACATACTTCTTAGATGTCATATGTTCTTCTCCAACCTTGGTTTGACTCTTCTATTTGTTTTTCTTTATATATTTTCAAAAATGGCTAAAATTTAATTGCTGAATATTTCCTTGAGGAAATACTGAAACAATAGTCAGTAAATTAAAAGCAGAAGCCTTTCTAGTTTTTTTAAAAAGAGCTATCCAAGCTACTTCTTGTTTTGTTTTGTTTTTTTATGACTGAGTACTCACATTTTTAAACAAGCCAATATACTTTTTTTTTTTTTAAGGTCTACATTTCTTTCTGGGTCTTTTCTGCTGGAGGAGAGTTCTGCAGATACTGTGGATTGCCAAAAAGACAAATAAATGGATGTATAAGCAACTAAATTCTGAACTTTCAGTACAAGCCAACATTACCAAACTGAGGCTATTGTACTTGGGACTTATCATGAGAAAACGTGACTCATTAGAAATGACTATAATGCTTGGTAAGTGGAAAGGAGTAGGAAAAGAGAAAGACTATGTTACCGGTCGATTGACTCATGGCATTTCCTCACTAGACTGTTATAGTGCTATTATTCCACTTTCAACCTCCCAAGATTCCATAGGATGTTGAAAGTGGAATAATAGCACTATAGCAGTCTAGTGTGGAAATGGCCTCAATCAAGTAAGTCACACGACCTTGACTTTGCAAGACCTGAGCAAGGCAGTTGATGACCCCATTATCACAGGGGCACTCTTGGAAATCTGTCATTCATAGAAATTCATAAGCTGAAGCTAATCTAAAGGCAACCAAGGACATGTCTGCACAACCAAGAATACAAAAGCATGAGGGCAGGAGGGCAGGAGTTTTCCTACAAGTTTAGAAGGCAAAGAAGGTGACAGCCAACGAGCTACGAAGGAAGGAAGGAAGGAAGAAAGAAGAGAAGGGAGAGAGGGAGGGAGGCAGGCGCTGAAAGGGGGGTCCTTTCGCCCTCCTCTGCTGGGGGGGGGGGGGCGCTGGCCGAGGTGCTGAACGCCAGGGCAAGACGCCGATCGGAAAAGCCGCTTCTCTTCCTCTGTCGGTGGTGAAAACAAAGCCTTGGAAGGAGGAGGCGAGCGGGCTAACCTTTCCGGCCGCTCGCTCCCATCCTCCGCCTTCCCTTCTCCCTTCCGACCGCTCGGGGGGAATCCTCCTCTTCTCCCGCCACCTTTGCGCCCGATATGGCTACTTCCACTCAGCCCCTTCAAGTCACTCGCCCGCCACCAACCCGCGCCTCCTTTGGGAGGGCAAGGAGGGCAGCCCGAAAGTTGAAAGGAGAAAAGCCTCCCCACAGATCCGCCTCCCCTGGATCTAGCTCCCAGTTCACACGAGGCATCGCTCTCTTTCTCCCTATTCATGTTTGCCCCCCCCGCTGCTCCTTTTGGGATGACAAGGGCCATTTCCGCACTAGACTGTTATAGCGCTATTATTCCACTTTCAGCATCCTGTGGAATCCTGGGATTTGCAATTTAGGGAGGGGCCTTTGAGGCCTTTGAGGCCCCTCCCTAAACTGCAAACCCCAGGATTCCAAAGGATGTTGAAAGTGGAATGATAGCGCTGTAACAGTCTAGTGCGGAAATGGTAAAGGTTAGGATCGAATTGCTCCACGCAGTTCAAAACACACTTTTGCCAGAGCGGATGTTACTCCTCTGGCTCTCCCTCTTGTCATTCTCTTCCCCGCCGCGCCAGTGTAGAGGCCACCAAATCGGTTCCCCAGGCTCGGGCGTGAAAGTGGTTCCTGCAGGAGTCTTCCCGCCACCATCCCTTCTTTCTTTTTCATCCCGGAGGAAAGCGAAGCAACCCAAACTCGGCAGGACTGCAACTGAGGACGCCGGCTGGTTACCTGATCCTGATCTTCCGCCGCTCCTCCTCCTCCTCCTCCTCCTCCTCTTCCTCCACCACCACCTTCCTGGCCGGGTGAGCAAATGCAGCCGGGTTAGCTGCAAATCTCTCGCTCGGTGCCCATCTCCGCTCTGAGCGGCTCCAGCTTCAGACGCCACGTATTATTTACACTCCAGGAGCCGGGCGCGCGACCCGTGCCTGCGCACTGAGGGCCGCGCCGCCGCCGCCGCCGCCGCCGCCGGGCTCCGCAAACGAGGTGGGGGAGGAAGAGGAGGCGGCGGAGGGGGGAGGAGGAGGAGGAGGCGCGGAGCCTTCCCGGTTCCTCTACTCCCCTTGTGCAGGCCTCGCTCGAGAGAGGTGGACGAAAAGGCGCTGAGAGGGAACCCTGTTAGGCTCTCCAAGTCTTCCGAGCCTCTCACCTGTAGCTTCCACACAGGGCAGGAAGGGCTCCAGGCCACAGGGAAGCCTTGGCAACGACCAGAGGCAGCAGCCAAAGGGCCCCTCTGTCCATCCCAGGCAAGTGGCATAGTACCCAAAGTCATGCGGGTTACAGAGACAGAAAACCCTCCAGACCCCTCTTTCCAGCCAAGGCAGTAAGCAACAAAATGGAGAGAAAGAGATGGAGGCCATTTCCGCACTACACTGTTATACTGCTGTTAATCCACTTTCAACATCCTGTGGAATTCTGGGGTTTGTAGTTGGCTGAGGCCCAAGAGCTCTCTGGCTGAGAATTCTAAATGCCCCTCCCTAAACTGCAAACTCCAAGATTCCATAGGATGTGGAAAGTGGAATAATAGCATTGTAACAGCGTAGTGCAGAAATGCCCTAAGTCTGCATAGCAGTCTCAAAAGGGACACATCCACTGTATCAATGGAAACTTACTTTAGTGATGGCTTACCAAGTTTCCACTGGTTCAATGAGCCTCCACGAAGGATAGGGCACTGCAGCCTGAGGCAGCTTCTTCTGATGGCAAGCCCAGCCCTGATTTGGGTCCATTCTTCTTCCCCTTCTTCTCAGCTTTCCAGTTATTCCCTGGTGTTGTCTAGCTCAGGGATATCCTTTGCACAGCAGTGCTGTGCTTGGCAGTGTCTTGCTCCCAAACAAAGTACTTGATAGGGCTCGACTGTATGCATAGAGAACACTTTATGGAAGAAATGGATAGGATCTAAGGAGGTTGTAGCTTTCTAGTGGTTATCTGTAATTCCAGCGAAGGTTGATATGCCCAAATGCTTTTGAACAGAGAGAATCATCATGGGCTTTGACAAGAATTGGGAATAATTCTCCAGTCATGGTGCTACATTGTGTGTGTGCCAGGTGTGTGCACATTTGTCCTATCCATTAGAAAAGATAACATACAAAATATATCCTAAAGGATATTTTGTCTGAAGTATGTCCTGTTGATTTTGATGGAGTTCAGTTTCCAGTGAGCACACTCAAGATTTTCTTTTCTTTTAAATGACCCCAGGCACTCACCAGTGAAAGTACATTATTTCACTACTTGTTATTTTTTTGGGGAGGGGCGGGAAGAATGCTTGCCCAACCCATGAATGTTTATGGGATACCTTCAGTTGCACTGAGTCCAGGTAAGTGTGACTTGCTCCTTTGTAATATGCCAATAGGCCAATAGAAATGTTCTGCTGGTACTTAAAGTGCTCAGAAAATAACTCAGTATTGTCAAATTGTCCCCAGGTATCAGAGTATAGCCAACAGATCTATATTAATTGCAGATCATTTTGTAAAGATGCTTTAAACCATCCAACTCTGGGCTCTCAAGCTGTTCTTTGGAAGAGTTTTTAAAAGCCAAAGTAATATTTCTTCACTGTCAGTCTAGGCACACGATATATTAGACCTCTTCGAGCAAAGAAATAGTGAAGATTAATGGATTGATGAAAGGTGTACAGTATTTGTTTCCAAATAAAATCTCATTCTACATTGTTCACTCAACAGGCCAAGTGATCTAAATCTCTCTCAGAGAGCATGAGGCCCTCTAGATCTGTTGGACTGCAACTCCTGGTAGCCTTAGCCAATGTTGAGGAAAGCTGGGAGCTGCAGTCCAATAACATCTGGAGTGCTGTATGACTCCTACTTTTGTCTAGTGTGGAAATGGCCATGGTTTGACAAAATCTGGAGGACCACTTATTCCTTACCCCAATTTGTACTCTCTGGTGCTGCAGGTATAAGGAAAAGAATCCAGTATGTGAGCCAATCTTGTGCCCTCCAGCCATTTTGGACTATGACTCCCATTAGCCACCACCAGCATTGCCAGCTACTTGTATGTACAATTGTGGTGAGAGGAAGAACCTCATATGATTTAATTGTTTTTAATCTGACATTTTATGACTGCCATATATCCCATGATTTCTTTCCCGCTCACATTGCTGTATTACTTCCTATCAATGCCAAAAACATTTGTATATTTTACAAAAACATTTTAGCTTCTCATGAGTAATTTGACTGGAGGTAAAAAGAAACTCTGGTTTCATTTCACCAAGTAGCCTCATTTAGCATCAAGATACTGTCAGCTAGTGAGGCAGCAATGCAACCATTATAAAACAAACTATAGTTAGAAAAAAAAGTCTGGGTATCCGCTTGAGTTTCCTCAGAAGGACAGCTAATAAAACCATTTTTGGCACTGATGTCAGCTAACTCAGTAAAACAGCTTCCCAACTGGAGTTCTTTAATTAATGTCATTAACACGGCAATTCCATGTATTTCTATTGAGAAGTCCCACTGAGTTGAGAGGGACTTATTCCAAATACTCATCTGTATGTAAGGGGCCTTTAATACCTATTTTTCAGCAGACACACACAAAAGATCACACTATGATCATTTGCATATAAATACATTCACTCGGAAATCCTGCTAAGTTCCATGGAACTTATTTCATAGTAAACAGTATTTCATTCTCTAAACAAGCATTCTGTACCATAAGTTCTGGCCTTTGCTAAAACTTTTTCATGTATCAGGAACCATAAGTTCATCAACAGAACTTGTTTTGTTAGAAGTCAGCTAACCATTTTCTCCCTTACCATACACCCCATAAAAATCACTTCACCCCCTCTTAGGCCATTTCTGCCCTACAGAAACCAGAGTTTCTTTTTACCTCCAGTCAAATTACTCATGAGAAACTAAAATGTTTTTGTAAAATATACAAATGTTTTTGGCATTGATAGGAAGTAATACAGCAATGTGAGCGGGAAAGAAATCATGGGATATATGACAGTCATAAAATGTCAAATTAAAAACAATTAAATCATATGAGGTTCTTCCTCTCACCACAATTGTATATACAAGTAGATGGCAATGCTGGTGGTGGCTAATGAGAGTCATAGTCCAAAATGTCTGGAGGGCACAAGATTCGCTCACATACTGGATTCTTTTCCTTATATCTGGAGCACCAGAAAGTATAAATTGGAGTAAGGAATAAGTGGTCCTCAGATTTTGTTAGACCGTGATCATTTGCACACTAGACTGTTACAGTGCTATTATTCAATATCCTATGGAATCCTGAGGTTTGCAGTTTAGGGAGGGGCCTTAAAGGCCCCTCCCTAAACTGCAAACCCCAGAATTCCATAGGATGTTGAAAGTAGAATAATAGCACTATAACAGTCTAGTGAGGAAATGGCCCATGACTCCAATGACATTGCCTATGCTGGTTAGGGCTGATGGGAGCTGAAGTTCAACATCATCTGGAAGTTACATGTTTCCCATCTCTGATGCTGATGTAGTACACAGATATCTTTCAGTGTTGTAGCTGATGGTGACTTAGGAATGGTCAGTTGAAGTCTGTGTATTTCCAAGATGGTGTTGCATTGACTAACGTCATCCAGATTTGCATAGCCTCAAACTGCACCATTTTGATAAGGACAGTCACAATTAATCCTCTGTTGTTCCACTTTTCAGCTGCTTTTAAAATGTCTCAGTTTCTCTCTCTTCCTCCCACTTTCCCCCTTTGACTGTTGCTTTCTTCAGCTGCTGTAAACTGAGTTCAAAGTGCAAAATAGATTGCATTCAGTTAACTCAGCATCGGGGAGAGGAGAGGAGGAGGCTGAATCTTGCCATTCCCAACAGACTCAGGCAAAAGGAAACTTCTGCAGCCTCTCTTTGCTTGTATTTTCTTCATCAGTAACTTTTGCCAGCTGGACCACATTCTGATATCTCTTGGCCAAACATATCCCAGTTTTCATCTGTGGAATTTTGGAGGGTTTGCATTTTCAAGTCATCTTCCCACCTTGCTCCTTAATGCCTGAGATCTATTCTTTTTTTTTTTTCAATTTCAGGAATAGAGAATTTAGGGCCCTCTAGATGCTGTTGTACTACAACTTCCATCATCATTGACCACTAATCAAGGCTGAGGCTGATGGGAAATAAGAGTCCCAGAATATCTGGCAGGGGGGCAGGTTCCCCTTTATTTATTTGGGCATTTATTCTCTGCCTTCCCCATGATAAAATCAAGCTTCAGGGAGCTTAGAAATTACAAGTAGAACCCAAAACAAAAATTAAAACTAACCTGACCAGAGAAACAACAAATAAGCAGCTTTTAAACAATTATAATGAAATAGGACATCAGAGAAGAGAAGTCAGTTTATCAGAGAATGCAATTAAATCCTACTGCTAGAGGAACATTTGTTTAGTGTGAAAGCAAGTTGGTACTCAGGATGTTTCAGGCTGACAGCAAAGCTTATGGGCAGAGCAATTTATCTCTTGAACAATTTAAAAGAAATCCCTCAAACTGTTTAATTTAAACATCCAGACCAGGAAGTACTAGAACTTTAATTTAAAATGGCCATTTTCTGCTCCCCTAACTGCCTTTTTGTAACCAACATCATGGGTTTTTTTATTCTATATCCTGCTTGGCACAGTCTGGCCTTTATATTTTAGTTACTTAGCTACATCAGGCAGGAATTCAATAGGCAAAGCATTACACTATGTCCTTAGTGGATACATGGGGAGAAATATTGTCTTGATATAATAATTTTCTTCAATCTTAAGGACTTTAGATCTTGTTTTCTGAAGACCTAGAATAAGATTTGAAAACCCTAACATGTAAAAACTGTTTTATTGCATTTGTTTCTTCAGAGACTATCTCATCTTAGTCCATTTTTTTCCCCTAGTGAAAGTTGTTAAATTTATATAAGAAACAGAGCCTTTTTTTAAATAATAGATTCACATTTCACAATTTCTCATTAATTGCCTCATTTTTTACATGAAGAATTGCCCAAGAGAGGCAGACTCCGTAGAGAATGCAATTAAATCCTGCAGCTGGAATCTTCTTTATATTGCGGATGGGTTGGTTGGATTAACTTGGTCTTTGACTTGGTTAATGCGCATTTGCTGTGCTTGTGGACAGAACTACTTTGGACAAAACTTCTGGAAAGTGGTGTACAAATAAAAATAATAGTATAGATATAGTTGGCTCTTCACATTTGTGAACTTGACTTTCATGGATTTGATCTCTGCTCCCATACTTCAGGCACTCCTTTTCGGAGGGAACCTTCCCTTTCAGGGCCTTCGATCGGGCCGTGCAGCCCTTTAAAAACCTGCCTCTGGCCCTCCTTCTCCCTGACCAGCTGCTGCTTTGCCAGTTAAGGATGGCTTGCAGCCCAATTTCTCAGCACCACAAACCCTCTCCCAATTTCTCTCAACACCCAAAGGAGGAGATGGGTGTGAGAGAAAAGTATAGTCTGACCCACCCCTTTCCCTCTCCTAGCTTGGACTTTGAGTGTATGTTTTCCCCACTATGCCTTGGCTGCTTTCCCACATACACACACACATTTTGATATTTGCAATTTTTCTACTTTTGTGAGAGTTCTGTGCCCCTAACTCTAGCTAATGTGGAGGGCTGGCTGTACAATAAGCAAATGTGGAGAGAAATGACATTGAAAGAATAAGATGTGCAGGGAAGACTCACATGACAGAATACAAGACAGAGATTTGCACATAGACAACAAGCATGTCAGGAAGAGGGGTTTTTAAAATGGAAATTTAAAACTGACCAATGGAAGACAGTTATCTACAACATGGTTTTTAATTTTCCTCATGTGTGCATACACTCTTACTCAGAATTTCATTCCATGTGTTATCCTGATTTTTGGGGTTCCTTGGGGGACACCTCAATGTGCTCCATGCGATGGGGAATGGAAACTAGCCAGAGCACAAGCAATAGCAATGCGAGAGGCAGGGTAACCTAGTGGGGTCTTTTTACCCAGTTTTTACGGGGTCAGGCCAAGCCAAAAACCAAACAAAGACATCCAATAAAATGATTTTATTGAATGAAAATCTCACACACCAACACAGTCACTCACACACTCACTCAAGACCTATTAAGAAGCAAAAGAGAGGAAACTGGATAGCGGAATATTGAAGGGCTTGTAGCTGGGGTAATACTGCACCTTTTCCTGAAGCCCTTGGTCCGGGAAAAACAGCGGAGAAATGGAGCTCAGCACAGAGAGGGCTGAGGGGATTACTCAACCGATGGAGAAACGTTCTGCTGGGATGACTGGGAGTGATCCAAAGAAACTCTGAAAAACTGGGACTATTTGTAGGGGAAAAAGTACCTGGAGGGCTAATCCTTTCCTGGGGAGAACAATGTGTGTTGCAATGGAGAAGAAGCTCCACGATGGCAACTTCCTTTGCATGATGAGATCACAAGGTGTTGCCAAAGTTTCAGGATCTTCAGTTGCATTGAGTTGTGGTGTGATGTAAATGGTCCTTGCCTGATAGGATTTTGCTCAACTTGGGGCAAACACGCTAATCCCCTCAAATCGGCTTCTCAGGGGCTGAGGACCCTTTGTTTACTGTGGGTTTGTACAGCTTGAGGTCTCCTGGGGCTATGTGACTGGGGATTTTACTGGCCTGACCTGGTTTTTGATCGTTTGACCATTGCTGCCTACGTGCCCATCTGGGTGACCTCTCAGGCACATTGAATCATATTTTAATATCAAAATTGTAGACCTTGGGACAGGATTTACCAGTGAGATAACACATGATATTTAGAAAATGCAGAAAAATACTGGGAATTTGACAGCTTTAACATGGAAGTATGTTAAACTCAAATGTTGCAGAACATGAGTCATGAATCTAAGCAAAGTTTTGTTTAAATTAGAAATATAAAAACATTCAATCCTAGGAAAAACAACAAGGCAGTGCACAATGTAATAAGCCTGCAGGACTCAGCTCACAGTGTTCTTATTTCCACAGGCAGACTGCATCAGGTCTTAGACCAACCAGTAGACATGGGTGACTTTTGAGTAATAGAAAGAGCCAGGCGTGGTGTAGCTGTTTGAGAGCTGCTTGGCCATGGAAACCCACTGGGTGACAAGTCACATTCTGTCAGCCTGGGAAGAACAAAATGGCAAATCTCCTCTGAACAAATTTTGCCAAGAAAAACCCATAACAGGTTTATTATAAATCAGAAATGACAACAACAACAAGCTTGTTTCCATCTAAAGTGAAGAGGAATCTTGGGAGGGCTGAGAATTCATACTTCGTAAGTACCTTTTTAAGGTCAGCATGTGGCTGACATGCATTACCGTGATAGATGGGGATAGAGCATTCTTCTTGTTTTGGTGTTCAAATTCAATAGTTTTGAGCTGTAATAATACATTCTGGTGCAATGTTTCTTCTACCTTCACCTCAATAAGGTCTTAAGATAACGTTTTAAGAATGTTACATTAGATATTTTCTGGCGTCACTATCCTTGTCATATGTTTAACAATTCTTTCACATTAGAAACACAGTTCTTTAAAGTGAAGAGCAGGGAGGTGCCTTTCTTTACAAGTTATGTTTATTAATGTAGTTGATGTTAGGATCAGGATGGTAAATAAAAAAAATATCCCATAAAACAGTGCTGCTCAAAGTAGTGGTCTGCAGATCTGTCCCAGGCTGTGAACATTTGGCTGCTGATCTGCAGTGAGTTTCTAGGAAAGAGAGAGAGAGAGAGACCAGTTGTAGTCAATGGGCACAAATATGGTACCTATCCCTGGCTCGTTGGGGAACAAACTCTGCCAGCATCATTCATCAGATAGCTAAGTAGCACTGATATAAGACCCTCATACCACTAGCAGCAGTCTATGGGCAGCGTCTTTGGCCAATGAAGGAGGAATGGGTATACTTGATCAGACTCAGCAGTTCTAGGACAGCTTGGAATACTTGATTAACTTTTCATATTGTTATAGTCACCTTTTAATATCATCTAATATAATACAAGTTTAGTTTGAAACTATGAACTGCCCAAATGATCTTTTCTAACTGCTCATCCCCCTGTAACTACACCCCTCCCACCCATATGAGGTCTAAGCGACCATTTTTTTTAAAAAGAAGAGCTAGAACTTATCAGCCTTTCATCTAGTTTTCTATATTGTGTGTGTGTGTGTTTGTGCACACGTGCGCATCATATATGATACATCTGCAGCAGGCTGGGCAATTTATTCCTCCAGTTGTTCCTGGACTGCAGCTCCCAGAATCCCTCACTATTAGTTATGCCAGTGAGGGGTGTTGGAAGCTGCAGTCAAGTTGCCCATTTGTTGTCAACTTGTAATCCCCCAGTTACATATCCAGGGGTGTTTTTGTTCTCATACGATACTTTCCACCAAATTGTCAAATTCCAATTGGAAGGGTGCCCATTGAGAGAGAAGACTGGATAATTTAGTCTAGCCTTCCCCAACACCTGCCTTCCAAAGGTAGTATACAAAGTATTATAACTCTATGACCATTAATTATACTGGCAGGGACTGACTGGGAATTGTAGTCCAAAACATCTAGATAGCAGCAGGTTGAGAAAGTCTGATTCAGGCACAGCTGCAAATAGTGTGGAATCTTCTTCACATAGACAAGCTGCTACCCTCAACTACAGAGTGGCTTTAACTTGTCCCTTGGGCTGGATAACATTTGAGATCTTGAGGTTCCATTTTCAACCTAACTAGTGTTACCCTGTTTACTGGGGGTCCCCGGACGGACTCCCAAAATGCGCTCTACTATAGGTGGGGAAAATTAGCTCAGAGCACTGCTTTAGCATTATGAGAGGCAGGGTAACTTAGCAGGATCTTGCAACCCAGTGTTTACGGAGTCAGGCCAAGTCAAGGAGCAGGCCGGTTTGAAGTAATGAAGGATCTTCATTAAATACAGGCACACAATGTAAGCAACACATGCATACAGATAACTAAGGAAAATAAAGGTGTGAGTGAGATAGCGGGATTTTCAGAGGGATAGTTGGTTCGGGTGATATGAAACCTGTTCCTGAAGCCCGGAAGAAGATAGAGAGCGATGTTGGGGTTCGGTGTGGCTCAGCACGTGGAGCTGAGGGGAAGCTCACCAAGCAATGCGGCAGCAAGGTGGTCTGGAACTCGGGAGCGATCCGAGGAAGGTCTCGGAATCAGGGGTTTTTATAAGGAGAAGTGTGACTGCAGGCTATGTCTTACTCAGGGACAACAATGAGTTTTGGGTGCGAGACAATGTCTCGAAAGGTCACAATTTAGCATGATGGAATCAGAGCCGAGTTAACAGTGGTATAGCCAGTATGTAAATACGCAATGCTTGACAGTGGATGGTTCAGCCTTTGTCAAGTTGCCTGCTCGGGGCAGGGAGCCTTTTGGAGGTAGCACGCGTACATAATGTGGTGTTTGCCGGGGAGGTCCCTGAAGCTGCAATCTGGCTATTTCTGGCGTGCCTGTATTGTTTGAGAATATTTCAGCAGTTAAGTGCCAAGCCTAGTTTTGTGCTTGTCTGGGGGCCTCACAAAGACGTGGAGGGGGGGTATGGTCAGGCCTAATTATGATATCAAAGTGATATCTAGTGGTATCGCCAGGTAGGCCTAAACTGCAGTAACACTAGGTTGTACTAAACTCAATAGGATTTAATTTTGCACAAACATGTTTATGAGTGCACCAACAGTCAAATGGTTGTGTTCTTTTCATTTGCAGTTTAATTCACTATGTCAACATACCCCACACAACTATCCCAGTTTTTCAGGGACGATTTGTCATCCCACTGTTTTTTGCAGCATCACAGGAGAGAGCACGTTTGATTTCATCTGATCTCAGGAGCTAAGCAGTGTCAGACTTGATTAGTCTTTGGAAGAAAAGCTACCTCATATCCTTCAACTGTACCCGTTTGGCAGTCCCAATTAATCCTCTTTCATTCATGTTTACAGCTGCTTTTAAGATGTCCCAATTCTCTCTCCTACCCGCACTTTTTCCCTTGATCCTCAGCTTACTTCAGTTGCTGTAAACTGAATTCAAAGTGCAAAAGTAGTTTGTATCCAATTAACTCAGTGGGAGGGGAGGGGGCAGAATCTTGCCCTTCCCAGCATGCTTTGGCAAAAGCAAACTGCTCTCCTAGCCTGTGTGATCTTCCTCCTGACTAGTTCCTGCCATCTTGACCGTACATGGATGTTCCTTGCCCAGAAGTGTCTTGGGCTCTTTCACATGGCATTTGTCATGCGAAAGGGCACCTGGAGCATCGCGCAATTGTGAGGAGCGATCTGCACGATGCACTCACAATCGTGCAACGCTCCAGAGCCTGGCAGGCGCCACTTGCACACTTTTTCATTTTCGGCTTTCAGCCGAAAATAGTACACAATTGCACATTGCTCCAGGACCCCACATGCACTTGCCATGCATGCGGAGCCTCTGGAGCCACAGCGCTTGCACATTGCTTGAAACTCCCAGGCTGCACTGCGGAAGGAAGAGGTGCGGCTCTCGCGCTACCTGCTTGGGAGCAGACAGCTTGTGGGGAGCTGAAGCAGCGGGGATGTGAGAGCCTCTCACTGGAGGCTGCTTGTGCGATCCCTGCACCCCAGCGCCAAAAAAAGGTAAGATGCGGAAAGGGCCTTGGTGTTCATCTGTGAAATCTTGTAGGGTAAATAGCATTTGCAGTTTTTTTGCAAGCCCCTACAAGTTTTTTTTAGGGGGGGGTGGATTTCACCACAGAGAATGAGTAGGTCTTATTTACATGGCTGTTGTCCATCTCTCTGAAGAGAAGACTTCAACTGTCTACATTCTGCTAATGTCATTGGTTAAAAAAGTAATCTCAAAAAAACTGACTCATCCCTCCTTCATTTTGTTTCTCTGACTGAAGAGAGCAGAAGCTTAAGGAATGATCCTCTGTAGATTCCCCCTGGATTTCCTGCTCTGCTTTCCCTCATGAATCCAGCTTGCAGGTAATTTGAGAAATGCTGGAGGGCTGTGCTGTCTTGTTCTTGGTGATAAAGAAACAATAAGTCCTCTTTCCTAATCAGTCAGACAATGCTACTGTGATTATTTTATTTTGTCTTTTGACATTTTCCCAGTCACCACAATTTCTGTTAAAATGTCTGAAAGATTTCCAGATATTTGTTTTATTTTAAAGGAGTTTGGTATAACAAAGACAATCATAAAATCAGGGTGGGGAATCATGTGTCTCAACAGATGTTGTTGGACTGCAGCACCCAGCATTCCTAAGTAGCATAGTAGAAAAAAAAATCTGGTAGTTGCCACCCAGCAACAACTGAGAAGCCACGCCTTGCTCATCCTTACTACAAACAAATTTGGAAAGCAGATTATTTATAATTCTGTGTTCTAATGCATGACAAATGACAAGCATAACAGGAAGGCTATTGTTTTACTGTACAGTGTATTTTACTGATGCAAATATTTTAATCCTAGGTAGTGGGGTTTTTGCCCTAAAACCTGATGGCATTCACATGCTGGCATATCCTCCGACTGTCTTGATTTGGCAGAGACAGTCCTGATTAATCCTCTGTCATCTAATTTTTCAGCCCCTTTTAAAATAATTGGATTTTTTGGTAGGGAGAATCACATTAATCCTCTGTTGTCTCACTTTTCAGCCACTTTTAAAATGTCCCAGTTTCTCTCTCCCTCTCCCACTTTCTCCCTTTGACCTCTGCTTTCTGCAGGTGCTATAATCTGAGTTCAAAGCCAAAAGCAGTTTGTTGTCAGTTAACTCAACAAGGAGGAGAGGAGAGGGCAGAATTTTGCACCTCCCTGTAGATTCATGCAAAGCAACAAGCCTCTTCAGACTTGTGTGTTCTTCTTCACTAATAACCTTTGTCACCTTGTCCTCACTCCGATGTTGCTTGGCTACACATGCCCTTGTTTTTATCTGTGAAATGTTGAAGAGTGTACATCGGTTCATTACAATGGTAGCTATAGTGACCAGACACAAAAGAAGACAGGACTTCTGCACATTTAATAGTAGTATAGAGCTATTGCAACCCTGCAACCCTCCTCATCCAGACATCTGCTGATAAACTACATCTTTTGTAGTTTCTACACAAGGCTTAAAGGGTGCAGGCACCTTGTCTTCTGTTGCATTTGGAGCGTAGAAACTGCAATCATATAAAGGGCCACCCATTGCCCAGTGCTTCCTAGCTATACAAAATACATTGCATGTTTATTCAGAAGTACAGCTTATGGAGTTCAACAGCACGCAGTCCCAGCTGCCTCCACATAAGCTTGTATCTCAAGGCTGAGGTAAGGTCAGCTTTAAGTCAATAACACATATCAACCAATATACATCATCAAGGATCAGTAGAGGAGTTCTGATAATGGTTAGAATGTCAGACTAGGACAAACCACATTTAAATGCTTAGTCAACCATGATGACCTTGAGATAATCACCATTGACCTACCTGGCATAAATGACAGAGTTGTTATAAGAAGAAAACATAAGGAAAGAACCCACGTGTGGCTTCAGATACTTCCAGCAATAACAATCATATTCTTTCTTGTCAAACAGTGCTACTGAATTTTTGAGGTGATGCCTAACATAGATACTGTAGTCCTGTATGTATCACAAGAATGCTACCAATAGGATACTGAAGACATCCACTTGTCTCTTCTTATTTTGCCATGTGTTATGTGCAGTACTTGTAAAAGTTACTTTCTAGACTGTAGTCCTCAGAATCTCCCAGCTAGCAGGGCTACTGGCCATACTAGCTGGAGATTTTGAGAACTGTGCTTCACAAAAGCAACTTTCCCAGGCTCTGATTTTTGTCCACGGCTGGTTGAATTTTGGAGTGCCGTCTAGAAGATGTGAAGAATCAGTATGAAGAAGTGTCTATAAATAGCAGCCTTTCTTGGCCACTGACTTCTAAAGAAACCTTTGTAGGGATGAGTGTACAGAATGATCCAGGAAACAATACATAATAGAAGCCCAACCCAAATTAAATTTGTTTTGGCAAGGTAGTGCAGCTAATATGCTGTAGGACTGTTTGTTCTTGCAGATAGAAAAAAAAAATCCTAAAATAACAACGTCCAATTTCTGAGTGCTCAAGCTTTGCAAGAGGGTGAGTTTGGGGTGTTATGAATCTATTAATGGTGTTCCCACAGAGAACCAATATTCTGAAATAAGGTATGAGCTCTCTACAATTACATCTTATATTTCAATGACATTTATATAGTATATTCAGAGAGAAGTAATCATGAATTCCAGTTTTAGTGCAACTTAGGGGGCAGATAAATATTTCTTTAAATAGGCAATACATCAGTTCTGGTAACAAACATTTTCAAAGTTTTTATTTGCTTTCCTTCCATTTCTGATTCTCACACATTCTGCCATTTTTGCCACAACACATATCTTCAAAAAGACCTCAGATTTTGCCACAGCAAAGTAAAGATATACTGCTCGCTAGTTCTACCATACTAAGACAATCTTTTGGCTGCTGTTTCTTCTGTGCAAGGAGGCACAGTCTTCTTTTGACCCTAGGGACTGCATCCAGAGTCAGCCAAGGTGCCAGGAGGTATAAATGCATATGTACATACTTCCACACACAGGATTGCAATAGGTCAGGATTGCTGGTGCATGGAAGTTTTCACTTCATTCCCTATTTTAATTACTGGCTTAAGACAGAGTGGGAAGGGGAGGCCATAGAGACTCACTGGGTGACCTTGGGCAAGTAATAATCTCTTAGGCCATTTCTGCACTAGACTGTTACAGTGCTATTATTCCACTTTCAACATCCTATGGAATTTTGGGGTTTGCAGTTTAGGAAGAGACTGAGGGATGAATGTTTCGCCTCATAGGATCATGCAGTCCCACAACTGTGGAAAAGTAGTGCCACTGATGGGCAGAAAGCTTTAGTACTCCTCAAATGACAAGGCCCAGAATGCCATAGGATGTTGCCACAGCAGTTAAAATGGAATATGGTGTTATGATTGTGTGGTGTGAATTGGTCCAGTGTAGGGAGCTGTAATCTAATTGCCTTTGAAGGGCTACACAATTCCCACTCCTGTTTTTTCCTGTGCAGATTTACCACCATCCATTAGGTGATGACACTGGACTATTATACTCCACTCCATTTCCACCCACTCACTCAAGCAAACTAGCTAGCAAGGAAGCAAAAAATAATGTTCCTAATGCCCTTGATTTTTTGTGCAGTGCTACCTGGTAAAAATGGCCAAGGACTAGCTGAACTTAGGTTAGCTGAAGCTGTATTAATTCCTCACCCTTTACAGTCTGGGGACCTTGGATATGATTTAGGACTACTTTCAATCTGGTCTAAATTTCTGGCTGAACCTGGTATAACTCAGCTCCTTCTTTGGCCTCCTTCAGCTCCTTTTTGACTATTCTGCTGATGGATCTTAGCTGAGCAGTTCTGCTGGCAGAGCCTTCTACTGGCACATCTCTGGGGGCAATCAGCAGAAGACTTTAGTGCTTAATCCCAACCTTCTAAAGCCAGAGCTTCTTTGAAGCAGGATTGCTCTGTCCATTTGGGGAATACAGAATACATGCAGCCATGATCAGATCCATTCAATGGTTCAATAACAATGAAAGCATAATCTTTCACCTGTTTGTTCTTGTTATATCCCTTCAAGCAATTTCTAACTTATGGAAACCCTAAAGTGATCCACCCGTGTGGTTTCTTGGCAAGATTTGTTCAGAAAGGGCTTGCCTTTTCCCTTCTCTGAGGCTAGGAGTGTGACTTATCCAAGGTCACCCAGTGGGTGGTTCCCAGAGTCTTAGTCCAAAACTCAAACCATTATACAACACTGTCTACTCAGGAATAAATTTCAGCTACTTGCTTAAGTTGACAATCTAATATGTAAAAATCAAAGTTTGTCTGTGTCAGGCGAAGACTCCATATGATTGGCTGCCTAAGAAGATTCTATGGAATTCTGGGGTTTGCGGTTTAGGGAGGAGCAATTCTCAGCCAGAAAGCTCTTGGGCCTCAGTCAACTATGTCTATCTTGAATAGGCAGGTTGCTATGGAGATGAGGCCTAGCAGCAAGGAGGACGGCAGTGTATTCCCTCAGGAACTCTACCTCTGTATGTTAATAACTCTGAATACAGATTGGATTGGGGAATATGGGGAAAAGTTACAGGTACTGGACAAGACACTTTGGGGAATTACAGACACAGGATATCAAATCTTTCTAACAAGTATTACCTATAAAAAAATAAAATCCTGGGCAATGTGGGTATATACACTAGTAGGTTGACAAAACAGCTGAGTTTTGTGTGCAGGTTTATAAAATAGTTGCTTGTTGTGTGTAGCCATTTTATGCTTACTGGTCAATTACTTTTCATTAACCCTTTCAAGTTCTGCTATGATATAAAAACACAAGCAGGCTTTTGCTGCTGCTGTGCTGCTTCTAGTACAATGGGAGTTTGAGAAGAGTAAACTAAATGGCACTACAGAACGTTTCTTACCAGGAGGCTGTGTCTCAGTAGGAATCATTTCTTCCCCTTTCTGTCCTCCTAATCTAGAGTTCATAATTTGGCACCCTTTGGTGAGTGTTGAACTATAGCTCCCAGCATTCTCAGTCAGTGTGGCTGCCCTCACTATAGTGAAGGTGCTGAGAAATCCACTCACAACTGCTTTATGATGGATAGTTTTCCTTGCGTCTCAGAGGCTATAATTGGCTCTCATCTCTTGCTTGCTGACTCATCCAGGTCCAAAATAACCAGCATTTTCTAGGCCAGTGAAACTTAAAATTGTTCTCTCCCTCCTTTTTTTTTCCTTCCAAAAAGGCTGGTGCTGTTCCATGGATTCACACTTATCACTGGCTCCAAAAACCACAGTATAGCATAAATTGTACCTTCAAAATGAGTCTTTTCCAGTAAATCACTCAACTAATTCACACAGCAAGCATATAAAGCCATAATCCCCTGAAATGGTTGGTGATTACATTTTACAGCCTGATCCTGTGTGTTTTTACTTCCAAGTAGTCTCACTCACTTGAACAAGGCCTGCTTTGGAGTAAATATGTAGAGGGTTCTAGTCTTATAATGATTTTATATATATATTTCTTTCTCACCTGGAAGAGGTTACACAGATTAATTTGAGTCAGGGATTATGCTTAATGACTGGCCTGACAGCCGAAATATATTTCATTTATTTTAATAATAAATTAAATGCAGTGAAAGTAATGCATAAATAAAAGCCCTTCTTTAATATTAGGACTAATCCTCTTGCACTAGACTGATGATAGCATTCATGTAAGGCAGCAGACTCTTCTAGACATGTTTCAATCTGAGACCTGCCATTTTAGAAATTTCTCTGACTGCAGATGAGTTGGATCCAGATTATTCATGCTTATTTGGAAACAACTTGTTAAAACTAATTAGTTACTTGTTATAATTGCCCCCATTTTTTGCAGTAATTAAGGCATTACAGTGGTAGCCAAATGAGGGATAATATCACTCCTTTGTGGAGGGTAAAACACTAAATCCTTTTAGTTACTTATATCTTTCCATAGTGTGTGTAGCCTCTGTAGGTATGTTGTGTTTTGCAGTCAATGCTGGTGGCTGGCTGGTAGTGGTATGTCTGTTTAAAAATACTATGTGGGAATTGTGTGGCTCCACAGGCAGCTCACAAAGGCCCACAGCGCAGGACCTGTTAGCGCTAGCAACCTTTACAAGCCTATACCGATTGCTAGCTTGAATGCTTGTTCTTCTTTTAGAAGCACTTACCCTCTCTACTATCTCAGTGCTGCTTGAGAAGGAAATGGCATTTCTTTCATGCTTTCCTCCAAAGTAACAGTGAGACCCTTACTGCTTTGCTTCCAAGCAGTCACAAGGGTAAAGGAGCTCCTTTCTTTTCTTATGGCTGCTTGGAAGTAAAGCTCCACAGCGCTTCCTGACCCTGACCTCAAGCAGCATTGCTACACTCACCACACAAGGCTGGGCTGGGCATCTTCCTCCATCTTCTGAGCTCTCCTCTTGCCTTCCTGCCTTCTGGGCTCTTTGGTGCACCTGCCCAGTAGCGCCTGGAGCCTCTTGAACAGGATGACACACCCGCCAAAGTGATGTCGTCATTGCTACCACCATAGTCACTATTATCTTTGAGGAATCTGGGACATGCTGCATCAACTGGCCACAGCCAGCTGGGACATTTTTTAGTCCCTTAAATCTGGGATTTTGCCCATTTTCCAGGATGAACGTCAACCCTACATAGATCTTGTGATGGCTCCACAGACCTCCAGGGACCCCAAGTTAAGAACCACTGCATCAGACCATACATGAGTAATTTGGAAGTAAAGCTATTGCATATCATTTGTGAAGAAAGCTAAGGTTATGCCCTTTCTCTGCTAAACCCTGGGCACTGTTCAGCTTTTGCTTTGCTAACTGATTACCCTGCTAGTGAGATCAACTGCTGTTGATCTCACTACAGGCCCCAGGAGATGAATGTTTCCATTTTAAGGCTATATTTAGCCCCAAGCCCACAGATTTTTGGAGTCTAAAATAGGTTTGAAAATTGGCAGATGGGACCCTTCCACTTCCACGGCTGCTCACCTCATTTTAAAAAAGCCAGCATGCAATTATCTTACTGATTTCTGAGGAAAATGCAGTCATAACAATCACTAACTTCTTTGGTGGGAGGGGCAGAATTTTACTGATGCTCAATTACTTTTAACAGGAACAAATTTGTAAGACCTGAGCAGGGTTTATTCAGGTCTCTTATTCACAGGGATTCTGTTAGTTGAAGCTGGCTTGCTGGCAAATAACAATAACTAATTTTCACTTCTTTTCTGGAAATACAAAGTTATGACCAATAAGAATTTTACCAAAGTAGTATCAAACAAAGAACTAGAAAATGGTGTAAAACAACTGATATAAGCCTAAATCCTGTTGATTAGTTTCTGATAGAAGAGAACCATTTGATCTGAATGGCAGTTGAATGGCAAGTCAATTGATATATTGGTAAATTCCACTGATTCAATGGTTCTATAATAGTTGGACTAGTAATAGGATTTAAGCCATACTCATAGCCCAGAGGCTGGGATTATGTAGCTCTTTAGATGTGGTTGGACTGCAGCTCCTAGGCTGTTTTACCACAGGATATCCTGGTGAGGGCTTCTGGGAGTAGCAGTCCGATAACATCTGGAGGGCCACATGATTCCCAAATGCTGTTGCCCAGTGATTCTCAACCTGTGGGTCCCCAGATGTTTGTGGACTTCAGCTCCCAGAAGCCCCAGCCACTATGGTCAATGCTCAGGGCTTCTGGGAGCTGAAGTCCATGAACATCTGGGGACCCACAGGTTGAGAACCACTGCTGTAGCCAAACCTCAAATACAGAGCACACCAAAACACTGAAAAGGCAGTGCACAATCTTATTCTGGTTCTTTTCTTGATCCATTTATTCAGAAAGGTTTTCTATTTCTAGGTTGCTCTTATACCCTAAGATTTTCAGTGCTGATTAAAGAAGACAGCTCTTGATCTGTAGAAAAGTCAGAGAAACCTTAAATTCCTTTAACAATCTAATTTGCACTCTGCTGTGAACTGATAATTAAGTCCTTCTTGGTAATTGGATTTAGGAAAGGTAATTTTCTACCAGGCTTTTAACACCTCATTAGGTGTCAAAAGAATGCTCTGGAGGCACTGCTGTGTAAGGAAGAAGCTATCCTGAGGGAACTGGGGATCATTTGTAAAAGCAGGTCTAAATCTAACAGCAGGAGTTTATGGAGTAATGTTGAGAATCAATTCAGCTTCAAGCAATGCACTCTTTAATTTTTTTTTTTTTGGAAACAAATTCAAATTTACTGTTAAGAAAGAGGATTGACTTGAAATCTCTACTTCAGTGAGTACTGAAGAACATGTAGGGAAATTGTACAATGATCTAGAGTGTTTAATTGGGCAAGAGAATGAACTGTGCAAGACGGTTCATGTGAGATACACTGCAGAAATGTCCAAGCAGATTTGTGAAGAATAACAGTGCTCTTTGAACCCTTTCTACATACTAGAAGGTGACCTGGACTGTCGGCTGAGTACTGGTAATAGAATGGCATACCCACAAGCCAGTGTACTACAGTGGTTTGAACACTAGACTGTGACTCAGGAGACCAGGGTTTGAATCTCTGCTTGGCCACGGAAACCCACTGGGTGACCTTGGGCAACTCACACTGTCTCAGCTTCAGATAAAGGCAACCCCCCTCTGGACCAATCTTGCCAAGAAAACCCTGTGATAGGTTTGCCTTGGGGCTGTCATAAGTTGGAAATGGCTTGAAGGCACACACCACATACTGTACCAAACCAAAAGGCAGCAAGCTACTTTAGGGGAATAGGACAGGCCCCTGTAGTACTTACTGTAGTACTTTTGGAAGCTCTGACTTCCAAAAGAGAGGTATGGACTCAGTGGCGTAGCTACAGCTTTTGCCACCCTTCTCAATACAGTTGAAATGGCTTTAAAAATGAAATGACAGCACATGGTAGTTGGAACAGCACTAAGGGGGCAAAGAAAGAAGCCAGCTCATTAATACTCATGAGGACATGGGGAAAAAATGAACCGGCAGCTGGACACTTTGTCCTTGGTCCCGGCATGGTGGCAGCGATGCTGAGGCAAGCCGATCCAGCGATGGATCGGCTTGCCTCAGCAGCTATGCCACCAATAGTAAGGGAGAAAATGGCAGGTAGGTCCTCCCTCTGCCCTCTCTGTGTGCCCTATCCAGGCATTCTGACTTGGTTCACCCCAGGAGCCATGCACCTCTTGCAGAAGCAGGTGGCTGGCATATACCAAAAGGGAAAGGGGGGGAGGAATGTTGGTAGACTACAGAGGTGGGTTCCATTTGATTTGGGGATGCCATGGCGGTGCTCCCAAAAGAGTGCTGCCAGGGGTGGATCTCCCCCCACCCCCTAGCTATACCATTGTATGGACAGGGAGATTGGGGAAGAATAGTCAAGGAACTCCCATAGCTGCTTCTCAGCCTTTGCTGTCTGAGACAGTTGCCTCACCTTGACTAATGGTAGGGCCAATTGCTTTTATACACACAGAACAGGTTCCAGCTCTAGGTGTCATCTCCGCCCAGGGAATTTGCCATGGGTGATTGTGAATGATTGTGGGATTTTAAGAGCATTAGAAGTGAAATTGCAGGTTCTAAGTTGCTGGGCCTGTTTCTACTCAAAAACCCCATTGTCTGAAGCAAAGATAGGCAGAGGGCAGGGGAAGAATGAAGATAAACCCAATGTCAGACTCAGGTCATTGTCATAGGGCTCCTTCACACTACATAGTTACAGTGCTATGGTTTCTCTTTAAATCCTGAGGAATCCTGGGATGTACAGTTCAGGGAGGGGCAGTTAGTATTCTCAGCCAGCAAGTCCTCAAACTACAAATCCCATGATTCCATAGAATGGAGCCATGGCAGTTGAAGTAGAATCCCAGTGCTATAATTGTGTAGTATGAATGAAAAGTGGCTCAATTAAGAGGCATCTCCCTTCAATAGAGTTTGCAGATAAATGTGAATCTCTTGTGTATCCAAGACTAACTTCAGTAAACTGTGGCAGACAGGTAGTGCTCCTGTTGACACTTTTTGACTTGCTAGGCCACTGTGTGAATCCATCACTTTCAGCTTGTTTTGGGAGACAGCTCCTAGTACTGATAAATCAGAATATGTTGGGAAGCTATTTTATCTTTCAGATTTTCTCTGACTGAAAAAAAAAAAAAAAGGTTGGAAGCAGTAGGAAACCATGTTAGGAGTAAAAGTGGAAGATGTCATTGTTTCATAGAGTTTCATTAATGGGGTGTGGTAGTTGAACAATAAGACTCTAATCTAAAGGAACTCTGACTTAAATGTCAGTATGACAGTTTCAGCACCTGCTTGATTTTGAGCCCAGATTGCATTCTGTATTTGTTTGGGTTGTGGCTATCTAGATTAGATTGAATTGATTGCCAGATCTTAAATTTTTTGCCTACAATCTGACTCTTAAAACTCTTTTTGTCCTCCTTATCTACTATATAAAAGTCAAAGTTGTCTGCGGCAGTCAGGTGAAGACATACAATTGGTTGTGTGAGGCGAGAAGACCTCATATGATTGGCTGGCTGTGAAGATTCTATGGAATTCTGGGGTTGGCAGTTTAGGGAGGGGCCTTTAGAATTCTCAGCCGAGAGCTCTTGGGCCTCAGGCCAGTTACTATGGAGATAAGGCCTACCAGCAAGAAGAAGGGCAGAGTATTCCCTCAGAAACCAAACCCTCTGTATGTTAACAACTCTGAATACAGATTGGATTGGGGAATATGGGGATAAGTTACAGGTACTGGAATGGCTGGTTGTTATGAAGACAAGGCCTTGCAGCAAGGAGAAGGACATGTATTCCCCCAGGAACCTAACCTCTGTATGGTAACAACTCTGAATACAGATTGGATTGGGGAACATGGGGAAAAGTTACAGGTACTGGAATAGGCTGGTTGCTATGAAGATGAGGCCTAGCAACAAGAATGAGAACAGTGTACTCCCTCAGGACCCCAAACTATATATGAAAATAACTCTGAAAACAGATTGCATTGAGAAATATGAGGAAAAGTTACAGATACTGGAGAAGACAATTTGCTGAGTTCTTAAGAGGAAAATAAAATCCTGGGCAACGCTGGGTAAATACGCTAGTCAACACTAAAAATATTAGTTTTGTAAGGTGCCTGTGTGCAAAGAAACAAATGCTACCAGAGAAAAGAACTGATGGTTCTTTTTTTACTGCTCTTTCTTCCCTGATGTGTCCCTCTAATTCGTATTGATCTTGGGAGAGTATGCTGAACTAGTGTGATATAATGGTTTGTGTGTTGAGCTAAGATTCTAGGAAGCCATTGATACTTTGGAAAAGAAAAGGTACAACTCTAGATATCCCTGTAGCACAGTGCTGGGGAACCTGTAGCATTCCAAATATTGGATTGTTTGTCTTGCTGGCTAGGGCTGATGGGAATTGGAATCCAATATCTGGAAGGTTACAGTTTCCCTACCCTCTACATACAGGTTTCCCACGACACTGAACAGTTGTAGATGTAATGCAAGCAGTGCTTGATGAGGAAGAGTTTAAAAAATTGATGCACATATCTATCTTGATTCAAATTCCATCGTGTTCAGTATCTCCCCAGGGTGACTAGGAAGCCACTGAGTCAGATCACTTGTCATGAGCCAGGCTGAGCGTGCTGCCGATTCAGACTTGGACTCTGATTTAGACTTTGACTCCCAGCCGGGGGAGGATCCCTTGGAGGGGCCTTCGGGAGAGGGGGCTCCTTCAGAGGCTAGGGAAGAGTCTGCCAGCGACCCCACAGCTGTCCCGGGCACGGATCCTGAACCAGTACCTGCAGCAGATGTTTGTGCTCCAGAGGCAGAGGCTAGTGCTCCTGACCCGACAGAGGCTGGTGTTTCTGACTCCAGCCTGGAGTTTGCAGCAGACCCTCCTCCCATGTTCCTTCAGAGGCAGCTGGAGAAGGGGGCGGTTCAGAGGTCTCAGCAGCTGCGGGAGAAGCGTCTGATGAATTGGCCCTGAAGTCTTGAGGGGCTCCAGCTGTGAGCTGGGCCAATAGACATTTGATCAGCCCCAGCTGGGCTAAAGACTGTGTATTTAAGACAGACGCTCTTGGAGTTGGGCATGGGGCAACAACTGTATACCAACCGGGAATTTGCGCCCTGTGTCATGGGCTTTCTGTTCCAGGCTAAACCTTGCTGTTTGAGTTTGCTGCCTCTGGGACTTGAGTGTTTGTTTTGGTGATGTAACCTCTTGCTTTATTTATTACTAAAGCTATAAACTCAGCTCCTGCCTCTGTCTGCTTAGCCGCCGCCTGACATTGACATCACTGGCCCATCTAGCTCAGTATTGTCACACACTGCCTAGTGATACCTCTCCTGTGTTTCAGGCTGAGGGTCTTCCTTGTCCTACCTTGGGATGCTACGAATTGAGCCTGAGACTTTCTGCCATGCAAAGCATACGCTGTGTTTCTGAGATACAGCCCCTCCTGGTGAGGGATGGGTGACACAAATCATAGTTATTTCTTCTTCTGCATCTATTCAAGGTTCTCACATAGACTTCTGTTGTTCATCTTTTTATGGCACGCTGTCAACGTAAGTTTCTGTCACCAAGCATCCTCTATATGAAACATATGCTGTATCTTCCAATAAAGGGGGAGACATTAACTTCACTTGGGATTATACTTCAGTGACCCTTTTCTGTGATTTTTGTGTCGTGTTCTTGGCATATTGCTGCCATCCCACAAAGTCAGAATCTTTCTATATATGTATCTGATTCATGGGTGGAAACTATACAGTGTTTCAGATTTCGTTGAACTGCAGTTTTATCTTATATATGATTATGTTATATATGATCACACTATTTCTACCCTGTTTAATTTAACATTTTCTTCATTTCATGCCTCACAGTTTTGTAATCTATACTCTGAGAATTTTATAGGCCAACCACAGCAAAATCTCAATGCTTTGTTTTTCCTTTTAGTCTCTATTTCTGACATCACTGGGCAGAATCACTCAGAGTTGTTATCCATCCCATTAGCAATTTGGCCGTACATTTTCTAGTGGGAAATGCCTCTGCAGCAGCACCCGGTGCATTTGTTCTTTGAGAAATCCTAATTTATTTGAATTACAGCTCAGTTGGGAATACTCCAATTCTCCACCATGTTTGGATGAAAATTGTGGTCAAAACAACATGACACTTTGCAGTGGGTCGCACTTCACCCTCATTGATTTACAGAAGATTAGTTGTTTACGTGCCTCTTAAATTTTTTACCAGGTAGCAGGTTTGGGGTTCATATTTTACTTACCTTCATCATACCTTTCCTATAGCTACAGTTTCACTTTGTCATGCTCATAGTTTAGCCACTAACATTAATGGATCTAGTGCTGGGAAAATTGTGGGGAATCAATTGCAGTTTAAGTTCAGTCATAAAACTGTTTTCAAGACCTGAGCTGAGTCTGCAAGACCTGACTGGGGTTCTTGTGTGCCTTCAAGTCATTTCCAACTTATGGTGACCCTAAGGCAACCCTATCACAGAATTTTCTTGACAAGATTTGTTTAGAAGAGGTTTGCCATTGCCTTCTCAGAGACTAAGAGAGTGTGAGTTGCCCAAGGTCTCGCAATAGGTTTTTCATGGCTGAGCGAGGATTCAATCCTTGGTCTCCAGAGCTGTAGTCCAATGCTCAAACCACTGGATCACACTAGATTTCCTTTCATTCCCACGGGGTGCCATAAGTCAAAGTCAACTTCATGGCAGACAGCAACAACAACTGCATAAAACTGTCTGTAGAGATTTTGATGTGTGTCTTGTGATGTAATTCTCAGTAGGAACTCTGTGGGACTTGATTACATGTTTAGAATTTGGCTGTTTCCCTTGAGTTCTCATCTATAAAATGGGGATATCAATGTAGAGATGCTGTAGAGATGCTGCAGATCAGCTCATGGATGACATCCTTTCTACATTTGCTCCTCAGTTCATAGCAAATGAGGAACAATGCTGTTTTGTTTTTGTGGAACATGCCATTATATATAATTTATGGAACAAATAACTCTTCATGCTGGCAGAACTTTGTAGCTGGAGAGGTTTGCAAGCCGATGTTAAGCCCTGTTGCTTTCTCCCTGGGTGTTACCATGGGCACTGATGGAGAAATAAGCACCAGTGAGTGCTGAAAAAGATGGGGAGCAATCATCTTGATAATGCCATCTGCAGAGCTACTTTTGTGACAAAAGCAGAACACTGATGGATACATCCTTTGAGGAAAAGACATTTGTCTCTAGAGGAGGATGAACACTATTTTATGAATCTGAGGACTTGTTCTATATGACTGAGGACACCGGATATTGCAGCCAGATCAGAGTTTATGAAAGCTACTTTTTTAAAAAAAATTGCAGTTCCTGTAATTGTTGTTTTTTTCTTTCCTGCTAGGGAAGAGAATAGGTGCTCACAGGATTTTTTGCCTCAGGTGCTGAAATAGGACTGGAATTAGGTACTCTATATCTTGACTTTATATGGTATATGTGTCTGCCTCAGGCAGCAAAACTCTGTGCCTGAAGCACAAAATGTCTTGTGACTGCAAAACATGTTTTCTGACTTAAGCAGGAAAAAAAAATATGTTAGAGGGCAGGGTTCAGGAAGTGTGCTCAAGATCTCATAACTCGAGATGTCATAATTCACTCCTTGATTCACCCCTTGGAGGTCTCAGATGAAGAGGAAGAGGAGGCAAATTGCCAACAAGCTGCAGCTCCTTCTGAGGAGATGGGGAATGATGAAGCAGCAGAGGTTCTTGTTCTTCTGGCAGAGGCTACAGACACTGAAGATGGCTTGCCTTCTTGCCTTTGTTGAGCAATGGAGGGAAAAACACCAAGACCAGCCATGTTTAAGTAACGAACACTGACTTCATTAGCACTAATGAGACACCTGTGGCCTGGAAGGAGCTGGTCATAAATATTGTCTTAGTGCTGACAACTGTCTTATCTGGTTGCCTAGTAGTACTCTGTCCATTCCTGTTTTGTCTTGACCTTTCACAGACTATGTTTTGGCCTACTGTGCTTATTCTTTGCTGGCTCATGTATTTGGACTTATGATACAACTTTTGGACCACCTTCATGCTTCTTCCTGCATCTTGCTCAGATAACCCACAACTGACTTGGACTGGACTGACTATTTGACCACTCATATACCCCCAAGCTACTACTATGGGGAATTGTTGACTGCATGATGGACAACATGGAAGAACACTCAGGCTAGAGGAAGCTGTTTGCTTTTGCAATTCTCTTTTGTCCCACCTTTTCAGTTGCTTTTAATGTGCAGTCCTCCCTCCACATTTGCAGGTTTGACTTTTGCAAATCTGATTATTCGTGTGGTGCGTGTGTGCCTTTTCCCCATTCTCCTCCTCCCATTCCTTAGCATTTTGCCAGGCACAGAGAAGGAAAGGAAGCACTGTGACAAAAGGCAAGGAAATGGTGGGGAGGCACATGTGCACCTTCTTTCTTGCCCCTGGAGCTCCACCCTCTCATTCCCTTGCCTCTGACTCTGGCTTACAAAATGCAAAGGAATGGGAGGGGGATCTCAGGTGGGAATTATTCATGTTTTTTTCCACTTTTATGGGTTGTCTGCAAACCCTCACAAAACCTCATAAAAGTGGGGGGCCTCTGTATCTCAGTTTCTGCCTCCTTTTTCCACTTTCCCCCTTTGTTACTTTCCCCCACATTACTTTAATTGCTGCAAACTGAGTTCAAAGTGCAAAAGTAATCATAGAATCATAGAATCTTAAAGTTGGAAGAGACCACAGGGGCCATCCAGCCCGACCCCCTGCAATGCAGGAACACCCATCGAAGCATTCCCAACAGATGGCCATCCAGCTCTGCTTAAAAATCTCCAAAAAAGGAGACTCGACCACACTCTGAGGCAGCATATTCCACTGCTGGACAGCTCTGATTGTCAGGAAGTTCTTCCTGAGGTTCAGATGGAATCTCCCTTCCTACACCTTGAATCCATTGCTCTTTGTCCTAGTCTCTGGAGCAGCAGAGAACAAGTCTGCTCCCTCCTCGACATGACATCCCTTCAAATATTTAAACATGGCTATCATGTCCCCTCTTAATCTTCTCTTCTGCAGACTAAACATACCCAGTAACCTAAGCCGCTCCTCATAGGGCAGGACTTCCAGACCCTTCACCATTTTGGTCACCCTCCTCTGGACACCCTCCAGCTTGTCGATATCCTCCAACTAGCATGGCTCCCATGCTCTGAGTCACAGAAGGCTGCTTGATTACACTCTGATGTTGCTTGGCCATATGTGTCCTGGTTTTCATCTGTGAAAAGCTGAAGAGTACGCAGCCTTCTAGACTCCCACAGTTTCCTATCCCTATATCAACAGCAGCTCTCCAGGGTCTCAAACTAAGGTGTCTCCTAGTCTTATCTAGAGATACAAATGACTGAATCTGGGCCCTTTCCCCATGCAGACCATGTATGTACTGTTTTCTGGGCTGTGATTGTTCCTTCCTCTTCCCTCAAGCCCGTCTAAAATTAGTCACTCCTACTCCTAGGTTTATCCTTCAAAAGCCTCACTCTTCACTACTATTCTGACTGGTTGCAAGGAGAGGTTTGTCCAAGTAAGAATGCTTGTACCAAATAATTAAGTTTTGCTGGTCTGGGCCTTCTGCCAGGAGAAGGCCACTCAGGGACAACATAGTGGGAGGCTTATGGATTTCCTCCCCATGTTGCAATCAAAGCTAGCATGTACAAATTGTTTAGTTCTCAATCTGAAGGATCATGTAAAGTGCTTTGCAAAAGTCATCTGGCTAAGACCCAGGCATTTTAAAGCCTCATTAGGTAGCTCATTTTTCAGACTAGTCAGAATGTAGAAAACTGGTAGGCTCCTTTAGTCACTGAGGCATGGACCATGGGATTAGCTGTATGGCTCTCCTCATCTAATTGTCCAGTGGTGACACTGAAATGGGGCCTGCCTAAAGTGCATAAGGGTCACCTAATGACTGAAAGTCATACTTTTGCTGTAAAAAATGAGAAAATGAGATTCCAAAAACATCAATCTAGCCTCCCAAGATAAGGGCTGCCAAATTAAATATAAAAACTCTTAACCTAGGGAATAATGGTTAATTGGATGGATTTATAGGCTTGTTAGTGGGAATATTTTTAATTTAAAATGTCAGTGTATTCCCTGGAGGGGAAAATTATTACAGTCGAAGTCATAATTGGACAAGGGCATTTTTACTGATAGGAAGAATACATGATGTTTCCTAAGCTATAAAAATGTCAGTTAAATTGTACACCCATAGCATTCCCTCCAGAGACCAGGAGAAAAGCTAGTGATGGAATGTCACCAGGATAAATAGGTATATACATATCTTTAGCTGGAGAGTTTAGAGTGGTGCATGAAATGAATTGTCATTTATTTAAAAGCCTAGGCTTAATCTTTTTATGAGGCAGGACGTGTTTGTGTGTCTGTGCAAAGTATATTTTTAAAAGAGAGTTTGGAATTGGAAGTAACCCGTTACCAAAATAGTATAATTATTGTTATCATAATTTAACTTGTAGTAACAGGTTGCTTATAATGAATCCTTTCCCCTAATAATTAAGGTATAACTACATTACAGTGTATTTGGATGTATTGGGGGTATCTTCACTTCTTTTCTTCAGCTGCTTGGCCATGGGAACCCCTGGGTGACCTTGGGCAAGCCACATTCTTTCAGTTTCAGAGGAAGGCAAAGGCAAAACCTCCTCTGAACAAATCTTACTAAGAAAACCCCATGATAAGTTCCCCTCAGGGTCACCGTAAGTCAGAAGCAACTTGAAAGCACAGAGCAACAGCTTCACTTCTTTTGCAATGGAGCAATAAGCTTCAAAACAGAAATGTGAATCATGCAGCCCTTGAGATGTTATTGGAGGACTAAAAGTCCTAGCCAAAACAGACAATGACCGTGAACATTGAAAGTTGCAAGCCAACAACATCTGGAGGACCACATGATTCTTTTCCCTGATTTCAAACTTACTCTTAGAGTTCAAATGATCTAGCCTTACTAAATGGAGATTAATATCCCACAGTTCAGGTGTTGATTTCTGCTGTGTCTTTTATTCTGTTGTGTGTGTTGAGGTGATGATGAGGTGAATGTGGGAGAATAAGTACTGTATTACAGGGCACCACTTGCAGCGTTCAGATGGTTTTTAAAAACAAATAACTAAAATGTAACTATTTTATTTACTTTCAGGGAATGGGAATTATCTAGTTATTTATAGCTACGCTGGGACTGTATCAGCTATCAGCAACCAACTACTTTGGGAGGGCTTAGGACTATGAAAGTATTTTTATTTTATTTAAATAAAATAATTCAATATCTATCCCCCCTTTCTGCCAGCACAGGACTCAAGGTGGCTTACAGCAAATTAAAACAAATTACAGCTCTAAAAGTTATATAGTCAGCCCTCCACATTTGTGGGTTTCACTTTTGGGGATTTGATTAGTCAAGGATTATTTCCTGTCACCTCTGCTGCCTCCCTATGCCATTTTTAATAGGGACTGCAAGCCTCATGAGACTGAGAAACTGTGAGCAAGGCTTGTAAGCTCCTATTAAAAATAGTGTGGGGCAGCAGTGGAGGTGGCAGTAAGCCCCATCAGCCACCCACTTCTGCCTTGTGAAAGAACCCTGATGCCTCAAAGGAATCCATAGTTGAATATTGTGATCATACTTTTTGTGTGTTAAATATGGTTTGGGAGGGCCAAGAGTTATTCACATTTCTTTTACTTTCATGGGGGTCCTGTGCTCCTAACTCTAGCAAATGTAATGGAATGACTGTAGTATAAAAGTTTTAAAAAATTAAACAGACAATTTTATTAAAAACGCAAAGTTAAAACAGTTTAAAAATATTTAAAATAAAAAAGATGAAGGCACAGTGGACTATTTCAAAAGCTGCTTCAGTCACGTGAAAATTAAAAACCAAAAGCCCACCTAAATAAAAAGGTATTTTCCTACTGGTGGAAAGACAATACAGAGGGGGCCAATCAAACCTCTTTTGGAGGGAATTCTACAACCTGGGAGCAGCCACCAAAAAGTCCCTCTTTGGTGTCCTCACCAGACAAGTCTGGTGGTGATAGTGGTATCAAGAGAATGCTTCCTTCTTAAAAACTGCCTCTAAAACTGAGGCAGAAGGGTTACATGATTTCTCAGATAGTCTGGAGCCAAGCTGTATAGGGCTTTAAAAGTCATAACCAGTATTTTCAATTTTTCATGGCAATGGATCTGTAGCCAGTGAACCTGTTTCAACACTGGGGTCATGTGTTCTTTATAACCAGCCCCAGTCACCAACCTGGTCACAGCATTTTGGACTCAATGAAATTTTTGAATCATTTCCAATGGTAGCCCCATGTAGAGTTACAGTAATCTAATTGGAATGTAATGAAGGTGTGTGTCACTGTATCTGACATTCCAAGAAATTGTAACAGTTGGCACACTAATTTTAGCTGTGTGAATGCACTCTTGGGCTCTTCTGAAAACTGGGAACTTAGGCTCAAATCACATGCCCAAGATGTAAACTTGAGATTTTAGGGGAAATGTAATCCCATCCACCACAGATTGTATCCCTGTTTCCTGATCTGCCTTTTGACACAACTGCCAAGGTCAACTCAGCCAGTTTAGGAAAAGAGACTCTTCAGAATCCCTATTCTGCCCCTGCTGCCCTCTAACACACACACAAACTCAGCAGACTATGGGACAGGGTGCCTGTTCAGAGGGAAGACATCCTGACAGACTAGTTCAACTATCCCACCTCTGGCCTTGCCAGCTGCTGCACAGAGATTCTGGGTAGACAGTGCTGGGGGAGATTCACCTGTTGCCCCAAAACATGTGTGACTCAGAGGTCCACCCACAATGCCCAGTACCTCCCTGAAAAGATGGGATAATATTACCTCAAATTGGGAGGACTGCAAGAGGAGAGTAATTTAGCAAGCTCTTTCTACCAATCAGCTCTTCTTCTCAGGGAAGAACCAGCCAGAGATACAAAAGTAAGTTCAAATGGTTTATTAGGGGAATTGATTACATGCACACAAGACCCAAACAGTCAAGTACTCACACAAGGCTAACTGAAGGAAAAGGGAGAAAAGGTTTTGGATAGCAAGATTCAGGGCATGGTGGGTAATATTTACTAGGCTCGGAGAGTAGCGAAGAAGCAGCAATGTGGCTTAGACTCACGTCTAAGGACAGTACATGATCAGAAATCAAAGTGACAGTATGGCTACTAGCAAGTAATGTACTGTGTCTAGGTGGCTAAAACTGTGTGTGTGTGTGGGGGGGTTATGCAAAATTTCAGCCTGGAGGGCAAGGGTATGAATGGATCAGCAGTATGGTGGGAACTTCCCAGTCGCTATTGTCCATTAAGCAGAGTTGTTAAGGCTAGGTTAAGCCTATTATCTCCAGAGTTACCTGGTGATTTCTTGACTATGACCTGGCTATGCTTAGAGGAGGAGCTCTCCTCCCCAGTTTCATTCCACCAGGTCTCCATAATACACATAATTGTATCCTGAAATAAGCTAACAGCCAATGGAGCTGTTGCAACAAGAGTTATTCAGTCTGATTTGGGGTTTTTTTTTTTTTTGGGCTGTTGCTTTGTTGTATTCATGAAGGAATGCATCAGAATACCCCCATCTTTATTGCTCCCAGATATTTCCCATTGCTTCTCCCAAATATTTTTGTAGCAAAAGAAAGAAAGAAAGAAGAGAAGAGAAGAGAAGAAAGGAAAAGAAAAAGAAAAGAAAGGAAATAATTGTCTTCTGGAAACTTCCTGTAGGTACAGTTTTCTACTTCTACTTCCTGAAGGTGCAGGGTTTTTTTTTAAATAATGTGCATTTAGTGGGTATTTTTTTAAAAAGTAAAAGTGAACCTTTGGTCTCTTTGATTAAAAAAACCCCCATACAATGTTGGTGAACAAGTTCTCAGTGGTCTGCAAGAGGTCCCATCTGTGTGTGAAGAGTAGCAGAATTTCCTCATTCCTGGAATATGTTAAAGACTGAATCCAAATGGTAGTTCCAATTACAACAGATCCATTGAATCAGTATTATTTACACATCCTTGGATTCACCATTCAGTGCTTGCTTTGATACATCATCTCCGGTTGGAATTACTAATAGGATTCAGGTCTTTGTGACAAATTTCTTTTTGAATCTCAACTGCCTTAGTATTATATGCAGAATATTAATCACATCAGTGACATTTGGTCACTTCTATGTCAGTTTGATGGTGAAACAGCTATGGGTTTTAGTACAGCCTTTAAAGTAGTTATAGAAGCCACTGAATGTGCATTGCAACTTGGGTGCAATGCCTTGGATAATTCCTTAAAATTTTAGATGAAAAGCTGGAATGGATTCACTGGCAATGATGCCCTCAGTAACATCAGCTGTACTGCTCAGAATGTGCTTTATTGCTTGCATTTCCTAGGCCGCATGTTAAACATGTAAAATTATTCTCAAAAGGTAGAAGTTCTATATGCTGTGCATGAAAATAGCAACACCACACACAGGCTAGAAAACAAGTCATGGCAACATGAATCTGGTTTACAAAGCTATCAGTAGATGCAATAAGATGTCTTATGTAAGTATTGTCAGGAGTAAGAAGAAAAAAGATCAACAATAAAACAAAGCAAAGACATTTTAAAAAACCCTTTCAGCAATAAAACCTACTTCAGGATCCAGATGCCATTTAGCTGTTCACCAACTTTCATTGCATTCTGACAAAAAGGATTTAATGTCAACCAATTTTATACAGCTTTTCACAATGTGTCCTAAGTAGCATCTATTTGAATCCTTCCAGCTGTCTCCATGGCAACCAATGCCCTGCTGGTTCAGTCACTGGTTTAAAGAGATTGAAAATGCATTAACAGCTAGAGTCTATTGCTTTATGCTTAAGGTGTACCTCTGTTTCTCTGAGCAGCAAATTGGTTTTTACAGTGTCTCTTTTAACTTATACAAATTACGAAGGAACATGGTTAATGTGGATTCCTATACAATACTACTCTGGTTGTCAGCTTTCCTCTGATGTTAGTTTAATTTTATTCTGCTTTGCTCATTTTACTTGCCACTCCAGTTTTGCTGTTGAGATTTGACAACATGAGCACCACTGGAAAAAACAGCATAGCCAAATGCATTTTTCTAGATGTAGTTTTATTTGTGAAATTGACTCAACTGGTGAAGTGGTATTTTGAAGCAAGAGAACATATGAAAATTGAAAACAACAGGGAAAGGCAGAGGCAGATCTAGGGTGGGGCAACTGAGGTGTGTATCCTGGGTGCCAACGCCCAGGGGGTGCCCTTCTGCTTGCCACCCCCCCACCACTGCCAACCCATGCCTGCCCGCCATCTCCCCAAGCTCGCCACTGCCAACCGGCCCCCGTCTGTCACCCCCATGTGCTCACTGCTGCCAACCTGCCCCTGCCTGCCGCCCCCGGAGCTCACCGCTGCCAACTTGCACCTGTCTAGTACCCCCACATGCTCACTGCTGCCAACCCATGCCCGCCTGCCGCACCCACAGGAGCCTGCTGCTGCCAATCTGTGCCTGCCCACCACCACCCTACTCGCTGCCACTCCCCCCACGCCTGCTGCTGCCACTCCCCTCACCTGCTGCTGCCACCAGCGTCCTTCCTTGCCCGGTGCAGTGGTGGCGCACCACCACCCAGCAGCGCAACTTCCGTACTTGCCCTGGGCACTGCTGGGCCTAGGTACACCACTGGGAAAAGGTAGCCATAAAGATGGATTAAAGCCCTTCCCTCCCACCAGAGCCTATGAAGATGTCTGGTCTTCATTTCTAGCTGCACTGAGTACTTGCTTGCAAGTAACCATATATAGGTCTGCAACCTTGTTATATTCCTTCTAAAATGCTACCCCAATTAGAAACAATATATAACAGTATAACTTCAGTATAAGAGATTAGAAACAACACTAAGCTGGGTGAGCTGAAATTTGAGTCAATAGTTTGGAATTCATACTGAGGGGTGGACACATGAAAAAAGAGACAGAGCTACTGTGCCTTTAATGGTTATGCCAAAAAGCTTAGCTTGCTTGACTGATACTAAAATTGGTTGGGAACATGCAGAAGCCCTGGGCACTTTTTTGGGTGGGCATGGTATTCATACTTCTACCTACCATGTCGTGCCAGCAATACTTCCTGTTGGTATAGTTCTTTGCTCTGGTTTCCTGTAAAAATGACCCAGTGGCTATCCTGAATTCTCTTGCCATGACTAGAGATATAATGAAACTATTGTCCTTGCATTTCCTGTCTAGCTAACCATCACAATGTAGAACAGAGGTAACCAGCCTTTTGTCCACAACTGTCTTCTTTGCCTTTAATATTTTATTTTGGTGGGCTTACAAATAGCAGATACAAATAACCCCTTCTTACTCATTGTTTCAGACTTCTGCAAAATAGTTATTAGTCTATGGTTGCCAGGTCAGCAGCATCCTGTCTCCTGAGACTGTGGGATCCCTTTGGATAGGCTCTTCAGTAACAATTTCAAAATTCTCTCTCTTTGTGTGTGTGTGTGTGTGTGTGTGTGTGTGCATGTGTGCATGTGAGAGAAAGTGCGAATGACTGAGGCAGTAAGGGAGGGAGGGGCAAACAAAGTATAGACACAATGGTGAATTTAATACTAGCAACGGTCTGTCTCTCAGATTCAGTTATGAGAGTCTTGCAGGCTAAAAGCTGTAATACCCAACATGAAGCAAGTGCTTTGCTGAAAGGAAAATAAATCTCTGGTTCAGGGGTGGGCCAAAAATAAACTGTATTATACTGGCAGATCGCTAGTTGGTCTGTAGTAGGTCAGAAAGGATTTCTGACTTCCAAGTGTTTCAACAATTGCAGCAAATATGATGTTCTTCACGCCTAGGAATAATAGAAATGTATTGTTGTTCCACAACAGGAGTGTGGACAAACAATGAGCACCATTCAACACAAGTGCATTTCCTAACTCACTGATAGCACCAATTTTTGGATCATGGCTACAGGCTAAGCCAGGAGGCGTACTGTGTTCCAGATGCCAAGGCTGTTTCACTTTCTCCAAAATCCACACAGTTTCCCTAGATTCTGGTAGGAGCAGGAAGGCCAGCCAATCAGAAGCAGTTTGGTTGGCTGGTAGGAGGTGAGATGAGGAGCAAGTGACAGATTAATTCAGGTCTACTCTTGGTCCTATAAGTTGCTTTCTTAATCAAGAAAGCAGTCAATTGGCTTTGATTGTGATCCCTACCAATTGTCCCTTAATGTCTGGGATTTTGCAAAGATAATTACTTAATTATTGATATCATACTGCTAATTTTGTTTGTCATCCTGTTACTGACTTATGAGTGCATAGGTCCAGCTTATGTACATGTAGGTCCCTTTTGGAATGGGATTGTTGTTGTTTTTATTGTTGTTGTTGTGTGCTTTCAAATCATTTCCAACTTACGGTGACCTTAAGGTGAACCTATCAGGGAGTTTTCTGGGGCAGAGGGCTATTCTCCTGGCCTGGAAGGGATGCTACTGATCCTTTTGACTAGAAATCCAACTGTTTGTCTATAAGAACGCTGACAGAACTTGCAATATGTTGCTGCTGTGTATTATTATATAACGTGCACAGAGAATTTGCTTCACAGAAACATGCATATATTCATCATAGGTGTTACACATTAAATATATAAGCTAGCCAAGGTGCTGAACCTAACTGGGGGAGAGAGGATTCAACTACTTTGGATAGCTCATTTAAAGTTCAGATTAAAATCCAGACTTTATTCACCACTCCACTGACATGTAAACCATCACTGAGAAGTGTCCAGCACTTCTGCATAAACAACAACATGGGTACTATCTGCTTAAAAACTAGTCATAGCATCTTTCTGATAAGTTATTTGGGTGTTTCTGCTATACTCCATTTCTAAACACTGAATTACATCTCAAATACACAATGTGGTACTGTATGTGTTTGGTAAAATTTACACAGTAGCTAATGGGAGGATCCTTTGTGGCCTTCATGACAACAGAACCCCAGGGTTATTGTCTGGTTGATAGGAAACTTGGCTATTGGAAACAATGGGTATGCACTGAGATGTGTGTAATATTTTTGTCAGGAGCATGTCCTGGCAAGAAAGGGCAAATTTCCCTTCCCTTGCCACAGTTCCAAACTTGATGCCTCTGACAGCTTCTGTTTAATGCTTTGGAAAACAATCATACAGTGCAGAGCAAGGTATTTAATGTAATGTGCTTGTCTGGCATGAATGCTTTCTTGTTTCTTCTTAGTTAACCTTTCCAAAATATTCTCTTCCCAGGGAGTGTGTTTGGTTTCAAGCAGAGTGGTAAAATGTTGCTTCCATCAACCACTTTGGTATAGCTACTGTATTAAGACAATATTTGCTGTAAGTGGTCTGAATGATAAAACTTTGCCGAGAAGGGCCCACTAAGGATACTGTCAAATGTGTCGGTTAGAAATGAGCAGCCTAGATTGGAAGGTAATTTAGTTTCCTGTGATCAAATCCAAGCCTGGGATGAACTCAGCTTGAGTTCTCTATTTTGAAATGTTAGAATTCTCTCTCCAGCTTCTTCAAGCTTCCAGAGTTCATATTTTAACAGAGTCCTGCTGGGAAACAGCAGCCATTAGTTGAGCAACGATCTTGCACACAGCTTTCCCATAAGTAGTCTCCCATGCTGGTTTCCAAAATTTGTACAAAAGGTAAGAATAGCAGGGGTAAGCTTTTATCCCCTTTTTTAAGTTGCTAGCTTGTAAAATAGCATTACTGGATTTTAGTCGAAAAACACCTTTAAATGCGTATGACTGCTGAGAGGATAAACTGCCCTGATATAAAGAAGACAAAATGTGACTGTTCTTGTGTTCTCTGGAGGACTATGTTTTGTTGAGGCCTATTCTTATTTTGTGACATTGTCCTCTTGTGTATTTTAAAATGTATTCCTTATAGTGAAGGCTTTCCTGCTTCTTTAAACAACTAAAGCCACTAGGATACAAGACTCGAAAGTTACAATGCAAAACATACTTGCTTAGGAGTATTTGATGGGGAAGTCAGTGAGACTTACTTCTGAGTTGAAGTGCATAAGGCTGCCTTTTGAATGGCTTAGGTAATATATGCTAGAACAGGCTTGTCACCAATATTTTTTCTCAAGTCTTCTGAAGTTGCTAAAACTCATTTTTCACTTGCTTAGATTTTAAGTCTGGTGTATATCTACTGTCTCATCAAAATGAGGCAGTTGTTTTTATTAATTTTTTTATTTTCTGCCCAACCCATGAAATGAAGAGATCACACTTGGGTTGAACTAGGGCAATTTATTAATGCATGCCTAATTAACAGGAAGCTAATAGTGAACTTGACCTTGAGCTTGAATTTAAACTTGACCTTGAACTTGATTTTGAACTTGTGACCTGAGAAGGGGGGAGTCAACAGAATGGGGAGGCTAAGTCAAGGGTCACCTCCAGACCTCTTCCCCAGCCCCCCTTGGGCGAGGTACTGGGCCCTGAAGCCAATCCATGAGGCTGGGTGAAAACTTTGGCTGGCCATTTTCTGGAAGACGAGCCCACAAACCGCAACCCCTCTGTTTCACAATGCTGGAGTAGGGGCCAGTCCTGGGCCCGCCCCAAGGACAACATTTATCCTACACCAAAAGGTCCCATAGGTACTCACCCAAACCCTCAGACCCCCCCCAGCCATGGATAAGGGCAAGCGTCTGCTTAGTCCTTATCCCCCAACCGCCCCCCCAGGATAGCTTCAAGCCCCTGTTGCAAATCTCACAGGAAGATTTCATTGCCTTCCGATGACAAGTGTACCCCGTTGGGCCTATACAGCTCAGATTTATCAAAGACGATGTCATGATGAGGAACATAATGACCCAAGCCCTGTCTCAAAGCACTGCGAATTTCCCTGTTTGCTCGCCTACAAGCGAACTCCAATAGTCGAGGATCCCCTCCCCCAGCCCACACTTTTCTTTGAATCATTGCAGACCAAGCAATGCAAATTCCAGGCCAAATGTTGAGAATGAGCCACATATCATGAATGGCCTGTATGGTCAAGGCCTATCTTTTTAAAAGTCCAAGGTCATTATCACCCAGGTGAATGACCAACACATCAGGCGGAGGCCCACGGCACTCCATGAACAGCGTAGGCAACAAGCCATGCCAGCAAAGTCCTCTCTTGCCAAGCCATTGGAGTGAGGCTTGGTTGCCCAATCCCAAATGCGGGCCAAAATGGCCATCACGAGCCTGCCGCTCTGCCCAAAAGATGAAGTTGTGACCATAGATCAGCACTTGCTTCCTCCCCGCCAGAAAAGGATGATCTGAAACAAACCCAGAAACATTATAACAGGTGAATCGGCCTGATATAGCGCCGGTACACCATGGACTTCCATCTCCTGATCCTCTGGATGCCTCTGGCGGTTATGCACATCAAAGCTGCAGTGGAAGCTGCACCTATGCAAAATGAATGTGTACCAAACTTAGTGCCTTGTAGGCCTAGAGAGGCCAAAACCTTTTTCATGATGGCCCAGAATTGGTACCTAGTGAGCGGGGTTGTGTCAGCATGACAAAACAGAGGCCCCAAATGTGACCCCCAGCTAGAACATTCCTGCAACGTAACCACAGTGCCCTGCCTGACCTGATCAGTTTTTGATCCCCTTATGCAAAGGTATAAATGCCGCGCTCCCAAGGTCAAGTCCCTAAACTCTAGGGCCCTGTCAGATCTGTCGCCCCTGCTCTGAACAACCAGCTCACTTACCCTCAATGTGCCGAAAAATGCAGTGAGAGCCACTGAGTGAAACAACAGAGCCTTGTAGGAAGAAGAGCAAAGGACTTTCCATGTGTTGCCCAAACCCTTCAGAATGCCAGGAGAAAGTGGTTGCCTGTTGTCTCGACCCATCTTGTTTTGCCTGACCCACTCTTCAATAAATTTTCGTATCTTAAAATCACTGGTGGGATCAGAGAAGCCTCGCACCTTGGACCAAAAGGCCAGAGCGGACATGCGGGATCTAATGGATTGAGGGGAGAGGGCTGCTTCCTTAAGGGACAAGCAGAATTGCAAAATGTGGTCAACAGGGAGTGGCCATGCATCCTGTAGCCTGTTAGATTTCCTAAAGTTAGTGAAATCCCTAGCGGCCTTATTGTAGCTCTTTCTAGTTCTGGGTGCAATTGACACCGATAATCTGTGCTACCTCACCCCGCCAAGCTTCCACAGATCAAAGGGCATTGGTTCCAGGAGGACTGCAGCATCTGGTCCCAGCTCTCTGAAACGCTCCATCTGCATACGGGAAAGAGCATCAGCCAGGGAATTATCCACACCAGCAATGTGCACAGCTGTGAAGACTATGTTAAAACAGAGACATTGAAGCATGAAAGCCCGCACCAAGCGACCCGCTGCGACCTAGAGGAGAGAAAGTTAATCACCCTGACCGTGGCCAAGTTGTTGCACCAAAAGTGGACTGAGGCATTGGCTAACTCATGTGCCCAGATGTGAACTGCCACTAATATTGGAAAAAACTCCAAAAATGTAAGGTCAGCTTACATCTGCTCAACTCTTGGGCTATCTCTGTGCACACCACTTGCCCTGAAAAACACACCAAAACCAATGGATCTTGCTGCATCAGATGATATTTTCAGTGCATCCCTGACCTTGATCTCATCGTGCCAAAAAGAGACACCATTGAAGTCAGTCAGGAACTCCTGCCACACCCCTAAGTCCAATTTAATCCCTCTGGTAATCCTAATTCTGTGATGCAGCTTGGTGATGCCCTTCATGGTGTTGCACAGGTGCTGAAGGAATGCCCTGCCAGGCGCAACCACCTGGCAGGCAAAATTCAGGTGCCCCACCAGCTCCTGAAATTCCTTAAGGGTAGCCTTGTGCTTACCCATGAAGGAAACCACCCTTGACCTAAGATCCTGAAACATAAGCTGCTGTGTGGGGCCTTCAATTTTCTCATGTGCCAAGGGCACGCTCAACTCCCCCATGAGAGATGCAAATTCTGCCGAGAGAAATGCGCACTGCCCAGAACCATAGTGTCCCAGAAGTAAGAAATCATCCAAATAATGCACAATGCCCTTAAGGCCCAACTTACATTTGATGGCCCATTCTAAAAAGATACTGAACGTCTTGAAGCAGAGTAAGACATAGAACATCCCATTGGGAGGGAGCAATCAACGTAGAATTTACCCTCAGAGGCAAATCCCAAAAGCTCAAAGTCACATGGATGTACAGGCAGCAGGTGGAAAGCTGACTTGATATCAGATTTGGCCAGTTGAGCCCCAATGCCATGTCAGTACACCAGCTATACAGCTGCATCAAATGAGGTATACCTAACAGAACATAACTCAGCTGGATTGGCATCATTAACGGACTTGCCCCTGGGATAAGACAAATGGTGAATTAACCTGAATTCACCCAGAGCTTCTTAGGGATGACCCCTAGTGGGGAAAACTCTAACATTGGGAATGGGAGGCTGGTCAAATGGCCTATCACCCTGCCTTCAGCAACCTCCTTCCTAATTTTCTCCTTTACCACATGTTCTTTGCCTATTACTGATTTAAGGTTATTAGTCATAAAAAACTGCCGAGATCCCACACTCAGTGTGATAGATACAATCACACTCGGCTGTGATTGAGGAGCAACTGATTGTACAGGCGGTTGAGCCAGTGAGTGAGCAAGTCAACCTGCAAACATCCCCTGCACTAGAAGATCAAACAGAGACTGAGTTGCCCCAGCCAGCTCATGACGGAAAGGGAACCAGCAGTGATGCAAAAGAGTTGCAGCCAGCTGTGCCCATCAGCCCTCAATCAAGCAGAAGGCTGAAACGGGCTGCTGAGAGCGAGGCTGCTTGGACTAGGCTGAGGAAACAATAATGAGCAGCACCTGCTCACAGGGCTATTTAAATCTGCCAGCATGGCTGCTCCTTGCTTGCAGCAAATTATTAGTAAGCCCTCACAACCTTTGTGTCTCCTGCTCCCTGAAACCCTCCGGATGGATCTCTGCCTCCTGAACCTTTGGACTGGACCTTGACCTGGCTCTGCTTGTATTTTCCTGGTGTTTGGTATATTTGGACTCTCCAAGTGTTCCTGACCTCTCTCCTCCCTTGCTGGCTGTGGCCAGGCAGGGAGAGGTTCCTGACACTCGGGATCCTGAACCCCCAAGTAAATCCCTCCCCTGGATATAGAGCTGCAGCCCGGTCTGGGTAAAAGCGAAGCCAAGCCAGCACTCTCTCAACATTAATTGGACTGGGCTCCTTTGTGAAATGGTGGCTGATTTCCTGGCCCCCGCTTGCCACCTCCATCCCTGGGGCCTGTCCCTTGTTACTGCAGTTTAGACCTCATTGGAGATAGCATAAAGATATCACTTTGATATCATAATTCGGCTTTATTCTACCATCCCTCTCCATGTGTTTGAGAGGCCCCTGGACAAGCCCAGAACTAGGCTCGGCCATCAAACGCTGCAATATCCCAAGACCATACAGGCAGGCCAGAAATAGCCAGATCACCACTTTAGGAGACCTCTCTGCAAACACCCTCATTATGTATGCACGCTGTTTACAAAGGACTCCCTGCCCTGAGCAGGTAACTTGGCAAGCTAGAAGCTTAAAGGCCAAGCACTGAGCATTTGCATACAGTCTACCTCTTTGTCAATTCGGACTTAACTCAATCATGCTAAATTGTGACCTTTCTGAGACATTGTCTCGTACCCAAAAATCATTGTTGTCCCCGAGTAAGGCAGAGCCTGCAGTCCCAATTCACCCTATAAAAACCCCTGATTCCGAGACCTTCCTCAAATCACTCCGAACTTCCATCCCACCTTGCTGCTGCTTTATCAGGCGAGCCTTCCCCTCAGCTCCAGTAGCTGAGACCGCAGCAACCTCGGATCGCTCCTCAGTTTCATCCCGTCTTGCTGCTGTGCTTGGCGAGCCTTCCCCTCAGCTAATCTAGCTGAGTTTCTACTCTGCACCCCTGGCTTTTCTCCCACAAGATCCAGGACGACGAGACAGGTATCATATCGCCCATTTCCCCCTGAAAGTCTCTATCCTTAATTCAATCTCTAAATTCTTAGTTAGTTGTGTGACTGTGGTGTCTTTCATATTTGTTTGTATTCAATAAAACATCATTTGTATTACTTTAAACCCATCTGGCTGCTTGACTGACCTGACCCCGTAGATCCTGGGTTGCAAGATCCTGCTAAGTTACCCCTGCCTCTTGCTAGCTTAAGTGAGTGCTCCAGCTAATTTTCCCCAAAAGTGTGTTTTATTGTTTGGTTATTTTGGTGTCCCTCCCAGGACCCCCAGTAAACAGGGTAACACCTTCCCTCTCTCCCGTTGGTGTAATTGTGAATGGAGTGAGAGCCCCAGCAGATCCCACATACATGCTTGTATTTGCAAGGGCGACAGGCACAAAACCCTTGAATACCAAACTCCCAGCAGAGCTGGATTTGCTGCTGCTCCTATGAGCCCTGAGTGCGGGGAGGCCCCCCGGACTTGTTGAACTGCACCAGATGACCAGAGTGGGACCTGTCACCAAAAAATGGGGCGAGAAGGGGTCAACGTCTGCATCCACAATTCAGGCTGGATGCTGTCCCAGCTCAGGCTTGGCTGCTTTGCCACCCTCATTCTAAACTTCTCATCATAGTGCAGCCAACCAGTCCCAGCAAAATCTGCATAAGCCCTGAAAATTGTGTTCAAATACACCACCAGGGAGTGAGGTCTTGATGGCTGGGCCTTAACTATCACATCCGTGTAAATGAGATAACCTATAAACCAGTTACTCTAGCTCTTGTCAATACTGCGTTTTTTCAATTTTTCTCTCTCACCCGCATCCAAATCCTCCTTCTCTTTCCTATCAAGTTCCCGATACAAAAGGGAGAATACGTCTACGTATTCACCTTTCAAAATCCTTTCAACAGTGGCTGGGGTCAGGGATCATCCAATACCCTTGACTGCTCACTTGCCTTCTCTTTGAGGCCTGAATCCTTGCTTGACTCCCATGACCCTGGGGCCCCTCCATGAGCAGGTCCAGGGACATCCTGGGAGTGCGGTGCGGTGATGGCAGCTGAGAGGGTGATACTTGCTCCCCAGGGGAAGAAGGTGAAGAAGAAAATGACAGCTCTGGGGAACCTGCGAGCGGGGCCTATATCATATTCCCTGGGGAGGTAATGAAGCTCAAGGGCCATGCTACAGACACAGTGCCCTCCTTGTGAACAATAGACTCACCCGGTGCTGCTCCCACCGCTTCTGACTCTCCCGATGGCCCGGCCTCCCGATTGTCATGGTGTGATGAGGATGCTTGTTCCCACTGTTCTGAAGGTGATTCGCTCTGCTTCTCACCCGATCCATCCTTCTCAATAGAGTCTAGCCATGCCAAAATCTGGTTAATAATGCTTACAGGCATGGAGACCCTCTGTTCTTCCCTTCCTCTGTTCTGCCCTGCAGGCTGCCGACCACTCTCAATGGCCTGAAGCTTAGCAAAAATGGTGGTCACCACATTTGCTCTCCCATCCTCATCCGAAAATGAGGTCACTGACATTGGGGTAGCTAAGGACTTGGCTGGCATGGCCTTCTTGGCTGGCGTGGCCTTCTTGGTGGGCTGCTTAACCTTCGATGCTGATGAAACTCGTTTGGAAGCATCAATACTCCTGGCAAATCAGGCCAATCTTCCAGCCAAAACCCCTAGGAGAGGATGAATCACACTTTCCCAGCCCCAAATGAAAATCCAGCCACCATGAAATGAATCCAGGCACACCACCCACAATGGACTGACAAGGCCAAAACCCGTGTTCTCAGCCCAAGTAGCACAACCAGTTATACTCCCCCAGCCCACCAGCAGGGAATCATGCCACTGAGAAAGTACCTCCACACTCTCCCAACTCAATCAGCACAACTCATCACGCTCTCTCAGCTCTGAGGCCAGGAAGCATGTAAATGAGTAAGTCTTTTCACATTCTCTCAGCCTAAAACATGCAACAATGTCCCCCTCCCAACCCAAATGCAATAAACTCTAAAACTCCCTTAGCAAAACAAAACAAAAACAAACAAAATAATCACACTCTCTTAGCTTGCCAAGGCAAACTAGACACACTCTCACAGCCCAGCTGCAGCAGAACCACCCAAAAGAGCAAACCTCCCCCCAAAAGAGAGGAAAAGAAAGAGAGAAGAAAGAGAGGAAAAAGGAAAAAGAAAAAAGAAAAAAGGAGGGGAGAAGGGGAAAGGCACACTCTCTCAGCCCACAAGGACAACTAGGACACGCTGTCATGGCCCAGAGGCAACAAACCTGACCCAAAGAGCAAGCACGTGCCAAAGAGAGAGGGGGAGGAGCAAGAAGGGGAAGGAAAAAAAGAGGGGGAGAGCCACAACAACTGCCCTCCCCAACAGGCTCCCAAACACCTAAGGGATTGCCCAATGGGCTGCTGCCCCCAGCCAGGCCACTTAAGCCCAGTGGTCACCTCTCTGGTGCTCTAAAAATAAAACCTGTGCACTGGCCATGGCCCTTCCCCAACCCGGTGCCCACAGGTACCAAAAAACCCCCCAAAACGTCCTGCCGCTGCTGCTGCACTAGCGGCCCTCCCCAGGGCCTGGGGGGCCCACAGCAACCCCTCCACGGCCAAGGAGCAGCCCAAGGAGGGGGGACGAGGTGCAGAAGAGGGAGAAAGAAAGAAAGAAAGAAAGAACCCTGAACGAACCTGGGTGGTTGCCAATGTGACCGCCAGCTGCCTCCCTGTGCTGCTGTGAACAAAGGCCTGTCTAGGCCCCACCACGTAGCTGGCTTTTTGGGCCCTGCAGCAGCCCTCTCCGTCAGCCTTGCCAGCAAACAAAGAAGCTCAGGAAGGGGTGGCGTGGCCCTAAATGGGGTCTGTAGGCCCCACCCCCTCCCCTTCCCATCGCACAATCCTTGTCACATGGTGATTGCATGGTTTCTTCTCATGGGAGGCCAGCAAAGGCGTCCCCCCCACCATGCATGATCACGTGGCGGGGCGAATTCTGGCATGCCTCATTCCCCAGACAACTGGACATTACAGTCATAGGTGTATATAATTTGCCATTGTTATATGTCTTCAAGTCAATCTGACTTTTGATGACTCTATCATCGGGTTTTTGTGGCACAATTTCATTTCATTTCAGTTCAGTTTATTGTATTTTAGCAACCAGCTATTATACAGAAATATAAAAAGTAAAGGGAAAAGTCAAATAAATTAATTTACATATAATAGTCAATCTACAATAGTTGAATCACTTTCCATACCACTCCTTATATTTTATAGTACGTAATTGTAAGGCCTTAATGAGAAATTTAGATGTTCGGAAAGATACATATTTCACAGCATCAGATAACAGAAAACAGACCTTCACGAAAGAAGAACTTCCCTTAAGATATTTCAATATGGGAAACATAATAATTCCTAAGATCATTATTAGGAATGGGACGAATCCAGAATTTTCTGAATCCAGATCCGAATCCCCGGAAGGTTCTGGGAATCCACGAATCTCACGAATCTTGAATCTTTTGAATCCTTTTTTAAAAAAGGCAAAGGAAAGAAAGATAATCTTGGGCAAGACACACTCTCTCAGCCTTAGCAAAAGCCTAGGCAAAGGCAAACCTCCCTCTGAAGAAAACTGGCCAGGACAATTGTCATAGTTTTGCCTCAGGATCTCCCCAGACTGAAAATGACATGAAGGCCCTTTCTACACAGGCAGGAAAGTGTGGATTAATCCCACATTTTCCTGCCTGTGTAAACAGGGCCACATAGTACAGTACAGAGATAATCCAGGTCAAAACTGGATTTTCTTTACATAGCTCTTTATGGCATCCTGGGGTTTGCAGTTTGATGATGCACCAGCACACTTTGGCAAAGAAGGCTATGACACCTTGTAAAACTACAAACCCCAGAATTGTATGTGAAAGAGCTTTGCAAGGGAGCCATGCAAAGGAATTTTCAGCTGTCCTTGAAATCTCAAGAAGACTGCCAATCAGGTCTTTGATGGGCCCTGGAGACGTCAATTTTTAAAAACAATTTTTCCTTTCTGCTACACATAGTTTGTCATGTGGCTCATGAGAAACCATGGCAGACATTTCACTTCTCATCCTATTCTAGCTATAGGTTTACAACCAGGCACTAGTCTTGTGGAAGGCGGTACACTGGCCTACATGTCGCAGTCACTGGATGAGATTGTGTGATCTTGCCCTCTGCCCCACTACTTCTGATAGGCATCAGGCCCACTGACTCCAGCATTGATACATGCCATTGATTTTCAGCACAGAAAATAGTGTTGAACTTAAATACTAAATATTCAATTTAAATATATTAGAATATAACCCCAGATGTAATTTCTGAAATTGTTAGCAAAGGCCGTTATTACTCCAAGGGAAAAATTCACCTACTTACCATCTTCCCTTGTGTATCTAATCTCCCAGGTTTTCAGGCATCCCGGTCTCCAACAAACTATTTGGTTGGTGGATTTGAAAGATTGCCTATTTCAGCACAGGGATTCAGATTCACAAATCTTGAATCCTTGCCAAGGATCCGAGGATTTGGTTGGCCCATTCCTAACCATTATAAATAGGGCATTTAAGCAATGTATGAGTTAGGTCTTCTGTTGAGACAGAGTTGCAGCAACATACTCTGTCCTTCATAGGAACGCTCTTCTAATGGCCTGTCCGAGCTGCCAATGGAAGAACATTCAACCTGGCATGTAGAAAGGCTAACCTCATTTTAATGTTTGCAAGATCCACCAAGTAACTTGGAAGAGATAAATACAATGGGGTGAAAGAGACAAAAAAATTGTTGGATTGGCAGGACTTAATCTCACTCATCTGAGATTGCATCTCAGTATCCTTGAGTCTTTGGAGAATTAATACTTTAACTCTGTCATACCCTTAAGTCAAAATGAAGGGAAAGTGGCACAATTTATTAAGAGTAGGTTTACCATTGCCTGCCTTTTAGGTTCAGAGAAATGACTTGTCCATGGCCACACACTGGGAATCCAAGGATGTGCGGGGATTCAAATGCTGACCTGCTAGAGTCCTTCTCCAACACTCAGACCATTGTACCACACTGGCACTAAACTTTTAAACCTGTCTCAAACAAAAATCTAAAACAAATAAAATGGAATAAGCTAGCTTTTTTTTTTTTTTAGTTAGAAGGGTTCACTATGCAGCAAAAAAGCACCAGAAAGTCTTTACCAATAATGGCTGATATTATTCAGAGTCTATGTGTTAACTTGTAAATTACCTGCTGTGGTTATTTATAATGATACTTCATTATAAATGTGTGTTGCATTTAATAAGTGGCTGGAGAAATGAGCACCCTGGAAAATACCAGTTCCCAAAGCGGGTCAGTTAATACTTGGAAATTTAATGTCCCTTGTTCTATTGGCAAACACCATGGAGAACTTGGTTTTGAAAGGCAGTTAAGACTGGGCCTAATCACAGTCTAGGCCTTTGAAAAAGGCCTTCTTTCTCCCATATTTTTGTTGTTAACTGCTCTAGAGACGTATGGTGACCCTAGGAATCAGAGACCTCCAAGTCTTCCTGTCACCAACATCCCTGTTCAGGTTTTGCAAACTCAGGTCCATGGTTTCCATAATTAAGCCTATCCACCAGTAGCATGGCTTTCTTCTTGTCCTACTGCCTTCTACTCTACCAAACAATCATTGTCTTTTCTAGTGAGTCATTTCTTATCATGAGATGTCCAAAATATGACAGTCTCAGTTTAGACATCTTGGCTTCTAGGGAGAGTTCAAACTTGATTTGTTTGTCTTTTTACTAGTCCACAGTCAAATTTTTCCCACATTCCTTGCTTCCTTGTATGTCACAAACCTTAAAAGTGCAGGAACACAACCCTCTTTTGCATTTTGCCACCCTGCTTCCACTTTGAGTAGCAAAGGAAGTTCTGCTCTGGAGACTTTTTCAGAGGCAGTGGGGGAAGATTTACCTTCTCGCTAGTTCCTAGATTCAGGGCACCTTGCCTAGGAAAGATCACTTTATATCATCTTCATACTTCTTTGGCAGGCAATTAAATGACTTAGACTTGGCTGCTTGAGAGAGCTTTCACTGGGGTTAGTTTCTTGGATTGGTTCTGTTTTCTTGTTAAGGTTGTGAGTGAGCTGTGATGTACGATGACGTCTTGCAGCATTGGGTTGTTGGCTTTATGTTTGGATTGGGTTAATTTTGATTGGTTCATTTTGAATAGAGAATTCCAAAATAAATACACTTTTAATAATGGCTCCAACAACAAAAAACAACTGTGGTGGCTGCTGCTGCTACTGTTACTACTTTCCCTTCTCTTTCTTCTTCTTCTTTTCCTTATTTATATCCTGTTTTTTCCACAATCTGGGGCATAGGGTGGCTTACAAAATTTAAAAGAGATATAAATGAAAAGCTCACATCACTAAAAAAAGAGTTTAAATATAATTGAACTATCACTACAATCAAAAGCCATTTAAAACATATTCATTTAAAAAGCAACAAATATACAGAAGGCAGCACATTACCTAAAGCCAGTTCCTCATAAATAGTTGGCTTTCCAAATCCCGTCAAAACAAACAAATCCTTGCTTGCCAGGGGAAAGACACCATGGCGGGGGCCCACTAGGCCACTCTAAGAAGGGAGTTCCTGAGCATAGCCCAAATCCTCATTATATATATCCAATTCAAGACCATGAGAATGCTGCAGGTATCATTGCCATAGTGCTTTCCACCAGAGCTTGAAAAAAGTTACAATTTCCAGAATATCCCAGCCAGCATGGCCAATGAATTGCTCATCCAGAATGGTCACCCTACTACCCGGAACCCATGCAACCACGTCTGCTTTCGAAAGGTAAAGTATGTTTAAATATTTGAAGGGATATCACATGGAGGATGGAGCAAGCCTGTTTTCTGTTGCTTCAGAGACTAGAAGAAGGAGCAATTGGCTTCAAACCTCAGGAGGAGAGAGTCCATCTAAACATTCGGAAGAGCTTCCTGAGGGTAAGAGCAGTTTGAAGTGGGAGAGTGTGGTGGGATCTCCTTCTTTGGACGTTTTTAAACAGAGGCTGGATGACCATCTGTCAGGAATGCTTTGACAGGAGTTTGGACTTGATGGTCCTTGTGTTCCCTTCCAACTCTATGATTCTATGATTCATCCAGGTGAATATTTGTATGAAAGACCCCTAGGCTATACAAGTCATTTCCCATTAAAGACTGTGAAAGTATTTTACCTGAAATCCTGGAGAGCTTCTGACATTGAGAGTTGACAGTAAGGCTAGGTAGTTTAAGATAGATATCATTTAGGTTGCTATGTAGTTTGAACCACATTCCAGGTCTTTTCTAACCTTCTCCCTAACACCTTAGGAAACACTGAGCACATTGTCTCCATCTTAGTTACTGCTTTTCTAAACACCGTAAAGCTATTTCAGAACAGATCCATTTTGCTGCATAGCTGAAATAATTGGCATACTATGCAAATTAGATGTTCAAATTTGAGATCCTGAAATATGACAAAGAAAATAGGGAAGGGAGGCCTGCAAAGGTCTTTGCAGTAATCAGATATGTCAAATCCCTTCATGTCCAAGGACTCATGTGGGACAGCATGGCAACAACATCTATATAAAACACACATTGGCTGGCATTTTATTAGTGCCACAAACCCGTATAAATTACTGTTATGCATGTGTATGTCACTGTAGAGTTTGGTATTCCCTTCCTTTTTCTGCAGTGTCCAAAGCCCTTCCCTGGACTTACCGTTCAGTCTCTGAAGTCTTCCCTCCACAGCTGTTTCTTGGCTTATGGGAATGGACAGGATCAGAGAAGCATCTGGTTATGTTCCTGCAGATAGATGTGAAATAATTACAGCAGCATTGAGAACGCCAGAGAACCTTGGCAGATCACAGCACTGAGATAATCATTTCATTCCTAGCTATAGGGACATAGCCAGATGCTTCTTTGATCCTGCTCAATCTCCATGAGGCATGGGATGGCCAGCTGGGGACAGTGTGCTTCAGAAGCTGTGAAATAAATACAGGCGTGGTGTTGGTATGTGACTCAGCCTAGCTTAGGTCCACATGTACAACTACCATGCTACACTGAGCCATACAGGAACAGAGTCATAGAATATCACCGTTCCTTTTCCTTTCAGAGAAAAGTGAGCAAGATCTGTTGCAGCAAATTGTGGTGGAGGCAAGATACAATTACTTCTGAGTTCAAATCCAAGCAAAATGCTGCCAGTGGACCATTGTTGGCTTAGATCAGAAACTTCCTTTTTGACTTCAAACCAATCCACAACTTTAATTTTGTCATCTCTAAAAGGACAGATTTTTTTTGTTTTATGCTTCAGCTTTTTAATGCAAGTCAAGTAAAGATTACTCAAGGTTTAGAGATGTCGGAAATCAGTTGCCTAAACTAATATTCTTCAGATGATTTTTAAAAAGGCTTTGAAGAATGGGTACAATATTGTCATTGAAGAATGAGTGGAGTTATTTATTGTACTGGGTAATTTTTCTTTCCCCCTTCTTCCCCGAGTATGCCAGATGACTAAGATCATAAAAATGTGCATAATGAAGTACTTCAAATGAATCATCAAATACCACAAAATGTCTCAGCAAAAATTATTGCTCACAGGACAGAGTCACAGGAAATCTTTTGTGTAGCGATTTGTAGGTTGACATCTTCATCATAGAAGAAGAAAAAAGGTAGGAAAAATAAATTGAGAAATCGTCAAATGATTCCTTCAGGTAATCTTGATAAGAAGATGTCTTCTTTCTATCGCCACTTAAATTACTGAATTACTTACTCCTAGGATGGTTTCTACCAGGGGTGTAGCTATGGGAGTGTGACAAAATGAAAGCACTGCCCACTCCTCGAATAAGAATTTTACCCACCCCAATGGAATTTTCCTTGAGTCCCTACATTTCTAGCATTGCAGTAATTTAAAACTTCAGTCAAGCATTTAGAAATATTGTTTAGGCATCTAAAGAAAAAGGACAGGCAAAGTTCCCAAGAGAATGTGAACACAGCCAAGATAAGAGTTCTTGTCACTGACAGTTTTCGGTATCTCACTCTCTGCAATGTGAGTGTGAGGGATCCCTTTGCCAGGCGGGCCCTGCAGTTCCAACTCTGGGTTCTTGTCACTCGCCTTGCCTCCCCACACCTTAATCCCTTCCTGGATTGTGTACTTGGGCCTCAAGGTGGCCCAACACAGTGGCTGTGTTGTTTTGGTTGGTCTGACACAGTAAGCAAGACCAGGTCCTCCACCAAACTTAATATGAACAGACAGAACTAGTGGTAAAAACAAACAAATGGGAGTTTATTAAAACACAGGAAAATGATATACTAACGCTTGAACTACTAAATCATTTGCAACTCCCCAAAACCATAGTCAGTCCTGTCCTCTGTCTGGATCTTCTGTCTTTATGCCTTCTATTTCTGTCCCTCTGAAACCTGTTGCCTGTCTCTGTGTCAGCTTTTTCCTATATTCTATGCCATCTTTTCCCTAACACTAAGTCATATTTCCCCTATCTGCCTTCTGTCAGAGATAAGCCTCTCTTTTGTATATTTTGTATCTTGTATCTGAGCATTTTCCCTTGTTCCTTTCCATATTATTTCTACTACATTCTGTTACAGTTTACTTACATGGTAAATAACATTGTAAATCACATTAATACTACTAAATAGTCTTAATGTTACTATTTTTTCTAAGTGCTGCTTACTAACTTAATTACATAATATTTTACTAGTGAAGTGTATAGATCTGTGACATATTTGATACCGTTACTAAACCCAAATGTGTCAGTACCGGTATAGACACAATCTAGTAATATTATCCTAAACCTGTGACTTGATTACATTTCATATTCATTAGTTAAAACTGTAGACCTCTTTCATTTTGAATTTAACTGCCCTCCTCGCTCATAGCCATCTCTTCAATAATTGCTGCTCACATAACATTTTAAAATCACAACATTCTTATTTTTGACATGTTTCTCAAACGTCCTTCAGTCTTACAAAATGAATCAACTTGGCTTCATTCAAGCTTCACACAAGGCATTACAGAATCATAGTCCTCAGACAACATCCTTAATTTTGACATCTTTCTCACACTCCCTTCAGTGTGCTTTTGATGAACCCCAAAACAGTTTGCTTACAGGTCAAATTTAAATTAATCTCCCGCTTCTCTCCGTTTGGGATATAATCTCCTTCTTGGTCATGAATCTCCTCTATTAACTTGGCTTGTACTTGTATCTCTGTCTGGTTTTCATCTTCTTTCACTTCCACGTCAGAGTCTGTGGCCATTTCTGCGCTAGACTGTTCTAGCACTATTATTCCACTTACAACATCCTATAGAATCCTGGGGTTTGCAGTTTCGGGAGGAGAAACCCCAGGATTCCATAGGATCTTGCAAGTGGAATAATAGCGCTATAACAGTCTAGTGCCGAAATGGCCTGTGTCTCCCTCTTGATTTAGCTCTTACATCAGTTCCTTGATCTCTTTCCTCATGATGTCTATCATATTCTTCTTTCAGTTTAAAAATTCTCCATGTATTTCCTCCATAGCCCATTGTAAAACGTCTTTTAGCTGTCCCAGGGAAAGTTCCATTTTATAGAGTTAATAATTCACTTCCTCAGAGTCTAGTCAAAAGGCACCAGCAAAACAACATCCAATTGATACTACCTGTTCTTTCTCATGCTTTATCAAAATCCAATTCCTTCTTACAGATAAAATGCAAATCAGTATATTCACAAAGTGTATGCATTTAAAATCTTAATTCTTTTTCTTTAAAACGTCAACCTCCAGTTTTCAAGTTCATGAGGCCTAGTCTTATGGGGTAGACAGACGTACTCAGCTCCTAATTGGAGAAAGAAGACAGCTGCAAAGGCTTCTCTGTTCTGTCTTAATCAGAAGGTATCTTCACTTTTATGACTTCCAAGATTAATTAAAAGTTCTTCTTTAAAAAAGCAGGTCACTGGCATAGGACCATCAGATCTTTTGATCTGAATAGCTGTGTTTCACAGCAAGGGCATGATTTTACTCCCATGGTCCTTCCCATTTACAGCACATTTACTAACAAGTGAGCATATACATATAATGGGAATTCCGAACCCAAATGAGTAATCCTGTGCTCCCTCTTTATCTGGGGGTGGGTGGGGAATGCTCCAGCTAAAGGTCCCTCTGGCCAGTACTTTTTCCATGAAAGCTCTCCTCACTGCAGAGCTGCAGTGAGGACATCTGCCTGGCCAGTGCAGGGGAAACTGAGTGCAGATTTTTATTTTTATTATTTATTTTACTATTGATGACCATCTGTACTGCTTCCTTGAGAACAATGTCAGTCATAACTAAGGAGGTAGCTGGCACTTGTAATTCCTGTGTCTGACTTCACAGTAAAGGATTGTGGAGTACCAGCTACCCCTTTTGATTTCTAAATCAGATTGCATCAACAATTACTACCTTAAGAGCACCCCACTGATAGGAAGGATATAAAGAGATAATAATGAAATGTAGAGAGAATAGTTCCATAGAGGTAACTACTGAAAAAAAAAGTTAGCTTCTTTGGAGCATGAATTAGGGCATAATGAACATGGAGGGATTCATTATGACAGCCATCTGCACCCCTGATTTGCACACCTACCAATAAATACATGTGGTTCAGAACATGCTATCTTAGTGCCACCCATTTACATGTTCGTTATCCCCTAATGACTATCAGAAAAGGGCAAAGGTGAGGCACTCACCAACAGAAAATTATCCTTGAAATTAATAAGTTATAACACTGATGGCTGGCCCTTTCCCTTCTTTTACAATGGAGGGGAAGTGGGGAAATACGTTTGTGAGATATTTCTGATCCTAGTTGTTCTACTAGGTGAAAATGAAGCAGTGTGCAGTGTTGCTTTTCTTCAGACACAATGAGTGGTCTTGGTCATTAGAGAAAGTGGTGGTGGAGGTAGAGAGAGAGGCATGAGGAGCTTGCCTTCACCTTGTGAAAACAGTGGTAGATAGATAAGCAGAGCTTGTTCTGTGCACAGCCTCGAAAGAGATAAGAAAGTTTCTGCGTTGGCCAATATGACAACCCCAAAACAGACAATGGCCAATTCCAACTCCAGGCAACTTCTCCACAACTGGAGTGGGCAAATGTGGCCCTTGGAACTAGAAATTCCAACCTGAAGGTCCCCAGGAGCCATCCAAAGCACCTGGGTTACCCCAAATTTTTAAAATTTCTTTTTAAATTTTGGGCATTTTTTTTGCTCCCAAACTCAAATCTGCCAAAAATCACTTATAAATGGTGTGGTTTACTTCCCCAAACACCTCAGAACCTCCCCCAAACCTCCTGCAAAACCCCAAAATAAAACAAAAAAGTTCACTATCAACAGAATTAACACTGGCTCAGTCTGGATCCATTAAAACATGTTGGTGTGGCCTGCCAGGTAGGCACAGGGAGGAAAAATAGCCCTTGCCCCCTGCACAGTTACCCACCCCCACTTTGTGGGCTTGGAAGATTTCTATATCATTGTAACCCTTCATCCCATTTCCTGATTTCATCAGCTGCACATATACAGAAAGAATGGCATGTAGCCATGATCAGTGAATATAAAGAAGTTGATAAAAAAATTGTTCTTTTCCATATGTTCTTTGATAAATTCCTCTGGTCCTTCCTGAATGCTCTTGATAGGGTAGAGGTTACTGAATTAGGAAAGGGGAAATCAGGTAGGGTTTACCCTTCTGTGACACTGATCTGCAGGCAATGTGCTTATGATTACCATGCATATTGCTGGAATAAAATATTTGGGTTCATGCTAACATAGGAACATTAGTCTATTTTATTTGGTTTAATAGGAGAGTCAGCATGGTGTGGTGAGTGTTGGACTACGATTCTGGAGACCAGGATTCAAAACCCTACTTGGCCATAGAAAGCCACTGGGTGACCTTGGGTGTGTTACACTCTCTCAGCCTCATAGGAAAGCAATGGCAAACCTCTGAACAAATCTTGTCAAGAAAACCCAGTGATAGGGTTGCTTTAGAGTTTCCAGCTTAAAAAAAAATGGAGGAAAATATCATAGATTAATTGTTTTTCTTTCCCTTGTTGTTATTATTGTGTACCCTTTAAAAAAAACAAAAACAAACCAGCATGTAAGGAAAATTGTTGATATTTGCACTTGGGCAAAGTTGAAATATTTACAACTGCAACTTGGACTATCTATCTATCTATCTATCTATCTATCTATCTATCTATCTATCTATCTATCTATCTATCTGGTACTATAATGTGTACTTTTCTCAAGGAAGTTCTTTGCCTCGCCAGGAAAGAAGGAAGCACATTGGCTCTCCATACTTCCTAGCCTCTGTAGTAGTGCCATCTGGTGATGAAAATGAACATAGCAAACCGAATTTTTAAAGTAGCTTAAAAGACGTAAAATGGCACAGAATATTCAGTTCAGTAATCAAAACTTTCCTTTGTGGGAAAAAATAAACACCAATTCACATAAATCTGCAAAAAGATTGAGAGTGTCTAAGTGAGGGAATACTTTCCACAAGAAGGGGTCCTGAGACTGACACCCACCCCCTTCCCAAAGCTGCTGAAATGCTCTCTCAGGCATAGGTGGTAGAAGCACAAGGCAAATGGCAAACTCATATGGCAAACCAAGGGATACACCAGGAACTTAAGTAACATTCTGAAATGTGTGCGTGTAGATAATCAAGTTATCAAATTAAAATGTCCTTAGAATTTAAAAAAAATATAAAATCATTTACAAGGATAATAACAAAGTTAAAAATACAGCACCTCTTCCTTAAAAAAAAAGACTTCTTGCCACCAATTAATAGTAAAATTTAATGAAAAGGGCTTTGCTTACTGGCAAAAAAAGAGTAGAGAACAGGCCAGCCTATCCTTTCATAGAAAGAGATCATGCAGCCTGTGAGCAGCCATTTGGAAAGCTCTCTTCCATGTCATACCCTTCAGTATTTCACAGATGAAAACTGGGAACAACATCAGTGTGTGGCCAGTGAGGAAGAATACACAAATTGGGAGAGTTTCAGCAGTTTGCTTTTGCCCGATCCTACTAGGAAAGGCAAGATTCCCCCTCTCTTCTCCTTTCCTCTCTACTGAATTAACTGAATGCAAACTACTTTTGCACTTCGAGCTCAATTTGCAGCAAGTGAAGTAAGGTGAGGATGAAAGGGGAAACTGGGATGAAGAGAGATGAATGGGGACATTTTAAAAGCATCTGAAAAAGTGGGATGACAGAGGATTAATTTGGGGCTGTCCCTGCCAAATGGAGACGGTTGCAGGGTATGTCACATATTCATCAGAAGGCCTGGGACAGTGCTGGTATCTAAAGAAAGCCCTTCTCTGAGATCTTAATATTTTCACAGATTCATATGCTCAGATCCTCTTGTACAGGAACATTCTAAATTCACAAACCTTATCTGTGAGGAAGGGACAGAGTTGTTGATTACAGGAAGGGCTTGTGGCAAAGAGGAAAGATCTAGCTGGGCCTTTTATTACTTAGAAGTGATGCTCCTGAATGTACTCAGGTGTGTGACAAAGATATTCTGCTTGTGAGCATGGGATTGTTGTAATTTTCCCTGTCTTTTTATTCATTTTGGGGAACAGAGAGAACTTCATTCTCCCAGGAGAAAATGTTCCTGTGCATCTTAATAAAAAATTATGCTCCTGAGCATGATGCTGTGCATAATTTCTGCTTAAGGAGAGCCTCAGAGAGGTTCCTCTTCCTCATAAATCCTTTCTTATCACCAGCGGCACCAGTCTCTTTTCTCTCTCTCTCTCTGTGGTCATTTCTGCACTAGACTGTTATAGCACTATTATTCCACTTGCAACATCCTATGGAATCCTGGGGCCCCTTCCTAAACTGTAAACCCCAGGATTCCATAGGTTGTTCCAAGTGGAATAATAGCGCTATAACAGTCTAGTGCAGAAATGGCCTGTGTCTGAAAATGGTGCTTCGAAACAGGGTTAGGAACATGCATAATCCCACTTTGCTAGAAGTGATCATAAAGCCTTGCGGGCATTTGTATGTGTGTGTGGTTGTGCTTAGGTTTTCTATATAGATAACCAAATTTTTGCAATCCATGGCAAGTTGTATGAGGTAACTGCATTTTCACAATTTTTACATAAATAAGAAGACAGTAAGCTTAGAGGCAGTTATGGCTAATTGAATCTGAATGAACCTATCTTCACTCCAAGAGATTCAGGAAAAGATTATTCTGTTCTTGGTATTTTAAATGGAATGGTTTTGCCACTGAGTGCATCAGAATGTCAAATTTTAAATTTATATGGATATAGTATTGTACATAGGTGCTGCTTAGAAGCAGTTTATCACACACAGAGAGTACAGATTTAGTCATTTTTCTTTTTCAACCAGAACTGTCAAACTTTATTACTTACACTGAGTCTCAGTGGGTGATGGTAGCAGAACAGTTGGTTGCGAATTCTGGAAAAGGATAGTCAACTTTAAATTAAGTTAGCAGTGTAACCTGCTGGGCTTAAGATAAGAACATGGCTTGCTGCAGCTGCAGTAATTCAGAAATGTATTTCTTTTGTATCATTTTAATCTTGGAAGGTTTCAAACTAGTACATTCAAGCAAAAATCCTCCCAGCACATTTCCAACAAACTCAAAGCCTGTATAATCATCACCAAACTCCAGTGACATTTATAAGTCCCTGTGTTGTTTTAGTCTCCTGGTATATACACACACACATGAATGCATTTACACTACAGTCATATTAACTGGCTGTTTACATGGTATCTAGTTTCCTTGCTGTCTTTCTTTGGTAATGATTGGAGGTGCCAAATGTATATTAGGCTGACCCTGGGTATTTCTAGTCAGATGGCTCTTAGCTAAGGCTAACCTAAGACATTTTATTATGTGAGATAGAACAATAAATGGTCCCTCCCCTATTCCACCAAAGTACTTAAAGTCAGTTGGATCCCCAAAACACCTTGCTCCACATTCTTCACAATGAAAATATAGTATTAATGTACTAAATAGGTAAGACTTGGCTGCCCTATCATGATGCCCTAAATCTGCTGCCCAAGGAAGGTTCCTCACTCTGCCCAATGATAGGGGTGGCTTTGCTTCTACAGTTACCAATCAAAATGTATGTATCATGTCATACAAATTGTATGATGATTCTGTTCCCTCTCCTTAATTATGTGTGTATGGATAAAAAAGATGGAAGAAGCAGCAGGAATACATGGGGTTACAAATGGAAGACAACACTGTTTTGACCTCCTGAAAAATTCCACAAAGAAAGCAGGTCAATTACATGGTAGAAGTCTGCATGAAATTTGCTAACATGCAGAAATAAACTAGGCAAAGCTTTTCATATCACATTACCTCCATGGAAAAAAGCACTCAACTGTTGGAATATATTCAATGCAATTTGCTGCCAAATAAGTATGTATAGGAATGCATCCTAATTCCTGTTATCAGGGCCAAACTAGGCTTGATTTCCCTGTCTGCTTGTCTGTCTTCAAGCTGGATCAATGTGCCACTGGACACACAGGGCGAGATATAAGTGCATGCACTTGATTTTGCCAGTGTAGATGACTTTTTGAATGGGATCCTGTGATGACAGAGGATGGTTTTTGTGGCCACCTGCCCTCTTGTTGCTGTATCCATGGCTATTTTACCTCAGCTACCATGCCACTGCTACCTCTGCCTACAGCAGTGTAGTTACAACCAGCAAATAGGATCTTGCCCACAGTTGTCACAGGTGCATGGTTTTCATCAGGACCATGGTGGGAAGCAAAGATTTAATTTTCCTTTATGCCTTTTGAATTCATGATGAATTGGCAACTGCTGATTATAGACATATTTTCCGTTAACATAAACAAAGGATAAGCAGGTTTGTGCTTTCCAGATGCTTTGCACTGCAAACAGTATGACCAATGGCAAAAGAATATGTAATTCAAAATATCTGGAGAACACAGATGTAACGGAAAGTTATGTCTGCATATTAAGGATAGAAGATGGAGGAATTCAGTACTGCCCTCCAGTGCAACTGCCCAAGCTACTTGTCTGTTTTCTGGTTGGGCAGACCTTTTTATGTCCATTCAGTGGCCAAGAGAGGAGAAGGGACAGACAGACAACCATTCTTGCAGCTGCCCACAAGAAGAAATAAGCCTTTTTTTGACTTCCTGGTGGCTTTTCCAGAGGTCCAAGAGGATGACATCCTCTTCCTGCATCCTGCTGCGGGAATGAAGATGGCTGTCTGTCTGGTTTTCTGTCCCCCATAATCTCCTGGCCAGTGAATGGCTCTGGTGAAGGACATCCAGCTAGAAATCAAGTAGGTTGAACATGCTGGGAGAGGGAATAAGATGTAACTATGCCTGGCAGAACTTTATGATCCACTAGTGGAATGAATGATTTCAGCCAACATGTAGGGACAATAACCTAAATGAAGAAGAAGGAATGCAGACTGAAGCATAGGTAAGGAAAAGTGGGAAAATGCTGACAGCAGGCAAGGTATAATCATAGCCATAGGTGGAGAATATATGAATATGTAATAAATCAAATGATTCATCTAACCAGCTTGGTCTAGTCTGCACTCATCAGTAGTAGCTCTCCAGAATTTTAATCTTTTCTTGCCTTCTGTCATTCATCTGCACAGCAGGCCAGATACAACAGGTTTAGTCCCTTCCATATATGTGCACATGTTGTGGTTTCCTGCTACATGTCTTTTTTTAAAATAAAATATATATTCTCCTGCTGCAATGTAATGTCTGAAGTGGCCCAGAGAAGCCATTGTCATTTCATCTCATGTTGGAAAAGGGCATTCAGTTGTAGAGTTTCTATCATCATAAAGGCAGAAAAATTCTGTTCAGTTCTCAGGTACCTCTTATCTTTCTGATTACTTTCACATTAATGCCAGATCTTCTTTGCTGGGTGTTTTAAGTTTTTTAAGAAAAATTGTACAGGAATATTGTGGCAGATAAAAGTACTTTTCTGCTGGATTCCTAAAGAAATAGCCCATTGGAAATGGTAGAACTTGTGTCCATTAATTTGACATCTATTTAACATTTACATGAGTTGGAAGGGTGTGGTGATCTTATTTTATGCTGACCGTACTGTTCTGCAGGTTGATTTCCAGGAAAAATTGGTCACATACTATCTCCACTATAGCAAGCAACACCACCTCCCCGCCACGATTGTTTGTGTCTAGAGTCTTTTTTTCACATCATCTAAATACATCAATAGTAGCTTCTGGTTGCTCTGAAAATCTGGTGATTAGGACTTGACATTGATTGTATACACAGGGGTAAACATATCGGTTCAGTCTCTGTCTTTGTAACAGCAGGAAAAATGAATCCATTGTTCATTGTTCAAAATGTGTGTATGTGTGCGAGTATATAAATTAGTGGTTTTGGGGGGGGGTTGCCAGATGGAATGCTAAGCAACACTTTTTCTTCCCCCTCAAGTGGATGTTACAAATGGCATTGGCTACTATCCAAGGAAAAAGAGGGAATTCCAATGAGTTAATCTGTGGGAATCTATTGCTTTCATACATTCTGTGCAATGCACATCATGTATTGTGTCTCAATATGCTGCACATCTTTTCTCTCTGAATATGTATGTCTTTCGGTTACACTAGAATGTGATTATGAAAAGTGGACATCTGTAAAAAATTTCAGAAGAGTAGCTGCGTTACTCTGTTTCAGAGATGGTGATTATGTGGCCCTCTATATGTTGTTTGATTGAAACTCCCATCAGCCTTAGTCAGCATAGCCAATGGTGAAGAATGCTGGATGTTGCACTCCAACAGCTCCCATTTTCCACCTCCCTTGAATTCCCTTCATCCCTGTTCTGTTGTGACAGTAACAAGGGTCAGGCAGCATTTTACAGATTTAACAGATTTTTAATAGCATATTCTTTCATGGTTGAGGTCACTTCCTCAAATGTTATCATTTATTGAAAGATATATATGTACACACATGGAGCAGGAGGTATAAACAGTAGGACCAAATAGCCATGGGATGCGAGAAGCAATCTATAAAAATTCACACCAGTGTGCTGTAGTGAACAAAATACTGGGCTAGCACTGGACAGATCCCATACTCAAGTCTCCACTGATTCCCGGATCTCAGTGGTGACCTGATTTTTCTAAACTTGTCTGCATCACTGGGTTGTCATGTAGATAATATGCTCAGAAGAAGAGCTGTGAATGTGGCCTTGAGCCCCTTGGAGGGAATGTGGAACAGAAATGTGAGAAATAATACCATTAGTTGTTCATTCACATGCTTGTACTCCATTACGTGTAAACAATGGCTTTCTGCTGCCTGCATGGTGACAGGTACGTCAGTTTCTATGCAAAACAATGGACTGATACAAATCTGACATTCTGAAAGGCAACATTCAGAAACCATAGGAGAACATTTCAGTCTCCCTTGATATTCTGTTGCTGACCTGTAAGTCACCATTCTTCAACAACAACAACAAACCTTCAAAAGGCGACTCCGTCTTGAAATGGCGGAACCGTAATTGATCAGTAAGTTGGCCCACTTTAGACAACTAAGAATGACAAAGAATATGAGTCAAAGGAAGCGAGTTATAGTGCACAAAAGGCATAGAATAGAAAAGCTACTTTTTTGGAATGTAACTTCTAGGATCTCCTGAGGGTGGGATTTTACAAGTTGTAGTTTAATAAAATAACTTTTCTAAGCTCTGATTTAGTGAGAAATGTAAATTTGTGCCAATGAGCTCTGACTACCTTTGGGAAGTTTTGGGAACATTTGTACCTAACTTTTGCTCACTAGAACCAAGCTATTGGGAGGCAGGGACCATATTTATTTTTAGACCAAAAAAGTAGATTTTCCAATCTCTCATGAAAGGTTGCGCCATAAAAAGTCCTTAATGTGTCGCAAGGCTCCCCTAAAAGCACAATAACATGGTGAAAATAACTCCTCCATTTTGATGCTGCACTTGTGAATGGTACAAGTGGGAGATCATTTTTGCTGTTTCAGAAGCAGAGTAAATTTCAAGGATGGATATTGAAGGAATGCTATTTTAAGCCCATGTAATTTGATAGAAGCACCATGCAACCTCATGTTGGAAGATAGTTCCTGACTTGTTGTGTCTAGAACAAGGTGGAGGGAAGTACTGTTGGCACTTCAGACATTGTTGGGCTACATTTCCCAGCATTCCTTTCCGTCGACTGTGCTGGTTTCTCATGGCTGCTGAGATTTGTAGTTTCAACATCTGGAGGGCTACCCCATTCCTACCTTTAATGGAAATATTGTTCTTTAGAATATTCTGCCTTCCCTGTTGTATAACTGCTACTTTGACCAGAGTGAGAGATAGGGGATGCATTTTGCCATTTACACTAGAATGTAAATGTGTGACTTGAAGGTATACAACACAAAATAATTATGGATTTTAACATTGTTTAAATTCTTTTTGATTGTTTACGTTTTAACTTTTGTATTCTGAGGGTTTTAACTAAGTCCTTTAAATTGTTGTAAGCCACCTTGAGTCCCAACTTGGGAAAAAAGTGGGATATAAATAGAGATAATGATTGTTACCCTGATTTCTGGGGTCCCTTGGGGGACACCTCAATGTGCTCCACTTGATGGGGAATGGAAACTAGCCAGAGTACAAGCAATAGCAATGCGAGAGGCAGGGTAACCTAGTGGGGTCTTTTTACCCAGTTTTTATGAGGTTAGGCCAAGCCAGAAACCAAACAAAGATGCCCAATAAATTATTTTATTAAATAAAAGTCTCACACATCAACACAATCACACACACATGCACCCAAGAGCTATTAAGAAACAAAAGAGAGGAAATTGGATAGGGGAGTATCGAAGGGGTACAGCTGGGGTAATACTGCACCTTTTCCTGAAGTCTGGGGTCTGGGAAGGCAGCGGAGAAGTGGGGCTCAGCACGAGGAGGGCTGAGGGATTACTCAATGGACAGGGCAACCGTCTGCTGGGAAGACCGGGAGCGACCTGAAGAAACGCTCAAAAGTCGGGGCTATTTGTAGGGGAAAAAGTACCTGGAGCACTAATCCTTCCCCAGGAAGAACAATGGGTGTTGGAGCAATAACGAAGCTCCAACATGGTATTTTCCTTTGTGTGATGGGATTGCAAAGTGTTGCCAAATCTCAAGATCTTCAGCTGTGTTAGTTTGTGGTGTGACTTCATGTAAATAGTCCTTGCCTGATGGAATATTTGCTCAGCTTGGGGCAGACACTCTAATCCCCTCAAGTCAGAATCTCAGGGCTGAGGACCCTTTGTTTATTGTGGGTTTACACATTTTGAGGTCTCCTGGGGCTACGTGACTGGCGATTTTACTGGCCTGATCTGGTTTTCGGTCATTCGAACGTGATTGCTTATGTGCTCATCCGGGTGACCTCTCAGACACACAGAATCATATTTAATATCAAATTGTAGAGCCTGGGATAAGGTTTCTCCATCAGAGTAACAATGATAATGATTATTATCATCATCATAATCATCATCACCATCATCTACACTTGGCCTTCCACATTTGCTAGGGTTAGGGGCGCAAGACCCTCGCAAAAATGAAAAATTTGCAAATGACAAAATGTGTGTGTCTGTGGGAAGGGGGCTGAGGCATGGGTGGAGAAAGTGGGCAGCCAGGGTCTAAACCAGGTCAGGGAAAGGAGACAGCATGGTGGTCCTGTACTTCCTCTCTCTTGCCTGTCTCCTTCCTTGGGTGTGTGTGGGGCATGGGTACAGGGTTTGTGGAGCTGAGAATTTGGGCAGAGAGCCATCCTTAGTTGGCCAGGCAGAGACTGGTAAAGGAAGAGGAGGACCAGAGGTGGGTTTTTAAAGGGCTATGCGACCTGATTGGAGCCACCAAGAGGGAAGGTTTCCCCTCACAAAGAAGCACTTGGGGTGGGAGGGCAGGGGTTGGAGAAACTCACAAATAATCAAATCTGTGAATGTCAAACCCTCAAATGTGGAGGGCTGACTGTACATACTTACCAACCACTGTGCAAATAAAATCTCATTAATCAAGATTCACACTTCTCTGAATTTTGCAATGAAGTCTGATATTTAAAAAGTGTACAAAAATGCATTTATAATAGAAACTTGAAAATAAAATCTATACAGTTGACCCCCCACTTTTGTGAGTTCAGCACTCACTTATTTGCTTATGAGTGGGTTATTTTTATATTATTTTATTTTTTTTTTAAAAAAATCTTACTTTATTTGCCCATGCCATGAAAAAAAATGTCCTCTCCAGGAATCTCTAGGTCCTCCAATGTGACTCTATGGTCCACTTCGGCTGGAAGTGGACCATAGAGTTGCATTGGGGGACCTTGAGATTCATAGAATCTTAGAATCATAGAGTTGGAAAAGACCACAGAGGCCATCCAGTCCAACCCCCTGCAATACAGGAACACATATCAAAGCATTCCCAACAGATGGTCATCCAGCCTCTGCTTAAAAATCTCCAAAGAAGGAAATTCCACCACACTCCAAGGCAGCATATTCCACTGCTAGACAGCTCTGACCGTCAGGAAGTTCTTCCTGAGGTTCAGGTGGAATCTCCTTTCCTGCAGCTTGAAGCCATTGCACCTTGTCCTAGTCTCTGGAGCAGTGGAAAAGAAGCCTGCTCCCTCCTTGACATGACATCCCTTCAAATATTTAAGCATGGCTATCATGTGCCCTCTTAACCTTCTCTTCCAGCTCCTTAAGCTGCACGTCATAGGGCATGGCTTCCAGACCCTTCACCATTTTGGTCGCTTTCCTCAGGACACGCTCCAGCTTCTCAATATCCTTCTTGAGTTGAGGTGCCCAGAACTGGACACAGTATTCCAGATGAGGTCTAACCAATGCAGAATAGAGTGGTATCATACCCTCCTTCAATTTAGATATCATACTGCTATTGATGTAACCAAGAATCATGTTGGAGAGAACACTTCTCTAGGAATCTCTAGGTCCTCCAGTGTGATTCTATGGTCAACTTCTTCTGGAAGGTGATCATACAGTTGCTCTAAAGCAGTGGTTCTCAACCTGTGGGTCCCCAGATGTTTGTGGACTTCAGCTCCCAGAAGCCCCAGCCACTATGGTCAATGCTCAGGGCTTCTGGGAGCTGAAGTCCAAAAACATCTGGGGACCCACAGGTTGAGAACCACTGCTCTAAAGGACCTAGAGTTTTCTCAAGTTAAAAAAAGGTAACATTCACAATTTTTATTTACATTCACTTTCCCCCAACTTTTGTGAGGGTCTTGCTCTATATCCTCCAGTGTGATTCTATGGTCAGCCTCTGCTAGAAGTTGACCATATAGTTGTGCTTGAAGACCTAGTGTTCTCTCAGGTAAAAAGAAAAAAAAAAACCCTAGCATTCATCATTTTTATTTATATCCACATTTTCCCCACTTTTTCAGGGGTCTTGCTCCCTAACATCTGCAAAAGTGGAGGATATGCTATACATTCAAATGTCTTATGGTAGGAATAATTTTTGCAAAAATGATGTATTAGGAATAATTGCATACAAAAAATTGTTTATTAAGAAAATGTGCTTAAAAAGCAAATACATCTTATGCAAATCTAAAAAAAAGTGTTAAATTTCAAGACAAATCAAAAGTACCACTGGAAAAATGAAAGAGAGGGAAAAAATGAATTTGCAAGAATAATTCATCCTCAGCTCATGTAACTTTTGATTTACTGTACAACAGTTGAAGAAGAAGGAAGCCAAAATGATTTTTCCTTTTATAGTCATCATTGGAATATATAAGATTTTAACTACATCCTTCTAGGATTCAGAACAAATGTATTCAAGGTGCTGTTGCATGCTTTGAAAATTGTCTGTAATATATGTGGATGATAATAGTCCAAAACCTCTGGAAGGTGCAGGATTGTGGAAGTATGGGATAGAGAGAAAGCTATGGAATGCCCACTGGGATCAGGAATGCATCAGTCCTACATTGCTTTGCTTTTCATCTGAATGTCCTTTGTCTGCTTTTATTTTGCGTTTGAATATAATTAAAGACATCCAGAGAGACCTAGTGTGGAATGGTAGTTTGAGTGCTAGACTACAACCCTGAAGACCAGGGTTTGATTCCCTACTTAGCCATGGAAACCTCTGGGTGACCCCTGGGGGTGTCACACACTCTCAGCCCAGAAAACCATCATAAGTTCACCTTAGGGTTGCCACAAGTTGGAAATGACTTGAACTCATGCAACACACACACACACACACACATCCAGTAGCTGATTGGTAGCCATGATGACAACAAAAATACCAAAATTGTTCTGAAACACTGTCACAACACTGAACAGCAAGCAGATATTATTCTTTTCTTCTCTCCTAATGATAAAAGTTATTCTACTGATAGCTTGGAATTTTTTCCCCAACATTTATCTGTCTTTGTAAGTTATGCTCTGCTAGGGTGCACAAATATCACAGGTTCCTGAACTCCACTTTCATGATCATCACAGGAAAAAAAGAAATCACAAAACCATACTGTTTTAGAATATATAATAATACTGTATGTATTCTTCTGTTCCTCAGTTACACTGAATATGCGTAGAAACTGCTTGTGCTAACCCCGGACAGGGCCTTCTTAGGAGCAGCACCAATTGTGGAGCACACTCCTGTAAGATAGTAAATTGGTCCTTTTGTTTTGTTAGGTGGTCAAGCAGCTTGATTTTGGCTTTTTAGGGATTTTAAATGTATTTTATATTTGCTGAGGTCTGCCTTTTCTTTCAAAGAAATTTTATTATGTTGGGATTATGTCAAAAGTGTGTTATATTGTTGTGAATGATATGAGCCCTAGTGAGGTTTGCAATGTGGTATACGCTTATTCCTGTAAACAAATATGAGTATACATTATTTATTTATATTTAAAATGGGTAACATTGCTGTTCAGGAGCTATGATTTAATGTCAGGTCTGGGAGGTTCAGGCTTAAAAGCCTTCAGTTCTTTGCACAGAGAGCTGCAACAACATTTTGGTATGAATTCCCTGACTGCTTTTAGAACTTGCTTCTTTTGATGATCCCATGCTTGGAGCTTGAAGCTCCCTTTGGATTTTGACTCCAGCGCTGGCCCTTGCCTGATTTGTAGCTGCTCAACTCCTGTGCTACCTGATCAGAGAGAGAGGTCATGATGTTAATTCAAGTGCCAGCTCTTATTTACTTGGTACAACTACAGGCATATTCCCCCTCCACCTCCTCTGTTTCAAGAATGGTTGCATAATAGTACAGCTTGTTGATGACTTTCGTAGAGGACTCTGTGCCCTTGATGAAAGTTCAAAATTTCATGCTACTCCATGCGGTTATTTGAAGTAGAACATTAGAAATCTATTGAGCACAGAATAGTGTATGGAAAAATGTACATATGGATCAGCCTTTCAGGAGCTTGAGTGATTGTTGGGAAGGTTTTCAAAGCATATCTCATTTAGAGGGGTATATATGTTCTTTTTAAATGCTATAAGCATTGTTTTATGTATTCGTTTTAATTTTTTTTAACAAGACAAACAGCCCCATAAGGAACCATTATTCCCTTCTTTTGTGTCTTTTACTTATATTGACCAAAGTAGATCTAAGGTTGTATTTTATTGGCTTCTCTCAAACCGCTGCTCACACTTTTGATTTTTAGTTCACATATATACATTTAGGCTTTGAGTATCTTTAGCTCCCCATACAGATGAATTCTTCTTCACACACAATCACTGTCTTGAGGCTAGGAGGTGGTGGAATATTTTAGTAGGGAGGGAAAGGAAGAGAGCATCTTGCAGTTGTTGCATGGAGTTGCACTCCAACATTGAATCTTTGTGACTGGGATTCTGGGAAAAATCTAGTGTTCCTGTTACGAGGCTCAGCAATTATAAAGTTTTGGGCCAAAACTGCGCCTGAGTGGAACTTTGTAGTTTGCAGTCAGCATGAAAAATGTGAAAGAAGGTTGTGGCATCTGTGGAAATGGTATTTGCTAATAAGCCAGATATTCATATAATATGGAAATTGAGGGAATGCTCTTCAGGTATGCAGGCTGGTAGAGACAAGTCCAGTCAACTAAAGATTGAAGTTACTGTCCCATTAAAATCAAAATTCATGTGCATAATAGGGTTCTGTTACATAGTTAATATTACCTGGACAAGATCTTATTTTTTCTATCCAAGAAGTTTAAACACTTTCTGTTACCGACAGTACAATCCTATCCATGGTTACTCAGAGGTAAGCTCAATGGAACATTTCTATAAAATGTGTATAGGACAGTAGCCTGGAAGGAAAATCTTCTAGGTTCTAAAATACTTGGCAACAGAACTCCAAAAACTAGGGAGTCAGATGAACAAATCTTGGATTGTGAGAAAACCTTCTGTTGACCTTTACAAGCCATCTCTCAGATCTGTCCCTGATATTTCATCATAACCATTTCCCCCCTATTGAAATATTTAACTGTCACCTCTTCTTTTAGTTCTGCTACAGACATTTTGGCTTGCTTCCGTTCTGTTCAGTCTCAGCACAAGCAAAATGTGTTCTCTTTTCCCAATATCCACTTAGGAAGGAGTTCATTGTGTTAACCTTGAAATCTGCCATGCATTTTATTTCACTTCTTTTTAATGTTTAAATTGTGTTGTTCTGGAATGGAGGTCTCAAAACTGAAACACAAGTGCAACACAAAATCCAGGTCTCTTTCCATTTGCAGGGTTTAGTGACAACCAAAAATACTTAACTGGGTATGGGTAGGTGCCATGTGAAGAAAGCAGAAGGCTGCTCAAAGTGGGAGGTGCTACACAAACCATCAACCTGAAGCTAGTACTATGGTTTCATGCTTTTCCAACAAACCAGAGAAATAACACACATTTAATCACTGGCTTAGCAAGATGTCTTGTTGCAGGAAAATTATGCCAGAGAGGTGGATCTGGAGGATGTCATGGCAAAAAAGTCGTGAATAAGAGGTTTGTAGTTTGTTTAGCTGAACCTCCCTTTACGCCCTTGAAATGATAATCTAATGTTTCCTTGAAACCACAGTGATGGGCAAACTGGATCATTGTGTAGCGCTGAGTATTTATTCAGGATCTTGTTTCTCAGTAATGAGCAGGCTTTTGATGTATAAAACTGAATATATTTTTCACACTGGAACCCCAAAATCCACCAATTGAAGCCTGGAGGAAAACCATACACTGTGGGCCCTCGGTATCCGCTAGGGTTTGGTTCCAGGACTAGCTGTGGATACCAAAATCCGTGGATGCTCAAGTCCCATTATATACAATGGTATGATAAAATGGCATCCCTTATATAAAATGGCAAAATCAAGGTTGCTTTTTGGAATTTATTAATTTTTTTTAGACATTTTCAAGCTGTGGATGGTCTGATCTGTGGATACAGGATCTGTGGATACGAAGGGCCAACTGTATGAGTAAGTGTATGTGACTGATGATGGCACTCTTTAAATATCTAAAGAGCTGTCACAGAGAGGAAGGTACAGATTTATTCTCTGCTGTCCCAGAGGATAGGACCAGATTTAATGGCTTTAAGTCACAGGGAGGTAGATTTCAATTGGGCTTCTTTATGCTAAGAATGTTCGGCAATGTAACAAATTAGCTAGAGAAGTGGTAGGGTCTCTTTCTGTGGATATTGTCAAAATAATCTGGATAATGACCAGCTGAGGATGCTTTTATATCTGGAGTTCTGCACTGACTGGGGTTTGGACCTATTAGCCCCCTTCCTACTCTATGTTTCTATGGAAGAATTTTGACCCAGGAAATGGCATTGAGCAGAACTGATATTCCTTCGATACAAAAATCTAGTGCATTATGTCCCCTGGTATACATGGATTCATTTGCCTGAGATCCAAAAGGAATCCCCTTTCCATGAGGAGGACGTGGAAAGGCATCCACTTTTGGAAAGCTGGGAAAGCAGACCGAGGGCAGGGAGGTGGCCCTCTTTTGGGTGGGCATGGCAGGGGAGGGGGGTAGCAGCAGAGGCCAGAGAAGTGTAGGGATGGGAGTGCACCTGGGAGCATTGTGGGGGGAACCTCACTGCAGGAGAGGCATCCAAACAGTGAGGAAAGGCACAGTGTGTCCTTCTTGGTATGGCACCCAGGAGAAGTGGCAAGGAGGAGGAGATGGAGGAGGGCAGGGAGAGGCTGACTCTGATGGATCGGTGGCCCAGATCCCCTCCTCTTCTGGCTGTGACCCCCTTTCTTCTGCCTCTCCATTCAGTCCATGGATTATTGGTAATATGTAAAAGTGCATCACTGTGGGCTCCAAGCTGAGCCATTCTGAGAGCAACAACCAGGAGGACATGGCTGAGAAGGAGCTTCCACTCCCACCTGAGCTAGTGAAGGAAGAATTAAAAGAAGCAGCAGTGGAGCCCGAATGTCCAGCTCTCTTTGCTCCTCCTTCGCACCTTGGCTTATGTAAATAGGAGCTGGAGGTGGCAGCAACAGAGGTGAAGAACTTGGTATGGCTGAGCCAGACCCTGCTGATCAGGTCATAGCTGCTATGGAAAGAGGGTGGAAGCTGTGGGGGTCAGGAAGGAAGCCTTGCCTACCTCTTTGTCACTCTTGGTGGATCCCTACATACAGTGGGTGAGTTGGCTGCATGTGATCCAGGGTGCCCTGCATGAGGAATGCATCAACAAGGTGTTGCATACCTTCTGTCTCCTGTGCAAGGTGACCACTCAGGACCAGTGAGGATGGACAGAGGCACATAGGGAGCTCACCAAGCTCCATCAGGAAGGCAGACAGGTAGGAAGAAGGAGCTGGGCAGTGGCACTGCCTCCTTCCCTCACTACCTTGCCTGGCCTGGGGTGTCTTGGAGAAGGAATGGAGGAAGGATGCTGCATAGAGTGCTATAGTAACAACATTCACTATTATCCTGGTTTCTTGTTATTTGTGGTAAGTCCAGGAATGGAGCATTCTATACTCTTTCTTCCAAATGCTTGTCATTTCAGAATGTAATATTAGGCCTACAATGAAGAAGGTGAGTAATTTTGTTGTTTCTATGGTTGTCTTTTTGGGAATCAGAGAATTTTGCCATGTTACTGAAAATCACCCTGTAGGTCCAGATCAGTAGATCCAGGTTTGTCCATTGCATTGGAGCTGAGCATCAGTTTTCTTGGCAAACTATCTGCTAGTTGAAATCAATAAGAAAACCTGGGATATAAAGGACAAAAACTGAAATGTGTCAGGACACAGCACTTTTGTTTGATGTCTATTTCCTTGTCACTCCCAAATATAAAACATTGTATTTAATGGATTGAATAGAAGCTGGAACTCTCCTAATTGGAGGCAGGCGATGATTCCACATGGTATAATGTTTTGGCAAAAAATAAGCTGTACAACATTTATTAAAAAAACATAATCCACAGGTCTCAGTCTCAGTTTCTTTAAAGTGAGGACATCATGCTGTTTGCTTTCATCCATTCTCTTTGAATTATTCTTCACAGTGGAATTGAACTATGCAACTAAAAAGGGAAGCCAGTGATGCTGTTTCTGGGGGTGGGAATGCCCTTGCTAAATACTGGGGAGGTGGACTCGTTCATCCTCAGATGTCATCCACATATGAATTTATTCCCCATCCTTTTCAAGTTGTACATTACTTATGTGGACAACAAACTTCAGTTAATCAACAATGGCATCCAGCCATCCATCTCTTTTGAGTTAAAAAGAACTTCGATCCTACAGACCTAAAATCTGGTAGCTCCCACTTCAGATTTCCAACAGCTTCCTTAGCATGAGCTGTGTTAAAGGAGAGATGAAACAATCATTCACATTCTTCATATCCTGACAAAAGAGATGCTGGCAGGCCTGTTTAGAATAATATATGATGAAACTTTAGGATTTGTGCTCATGTATGAGTGTTGAACTATCCATCCACCATGATCCCTTGAGAGTCTTGCCTTTCACTGCTTCCAGAAAGATCCAGAAGGGTGAAATGGGGCTATGAAGATCCACACCCTCTGGTATACATTCTTGTAAGACAATAATACCTACCCCACTCAGGTTTCCATGTCAGGGGAGCCTTGCTGCTGCTGTTGTTATTGTGTGCCTCCATGTTGTTTCCAACTTATGAGAACCCTACAGTGACTGTGTGATGAGGTTTTCTGAGGCTGGGTATGTGTGATGCCCCCAAGGTCACCTGCTGGGTTTCCATGGCCTAACAGAGAATTGAATCCTGGTCTCAAGGGTGGCAGTCCAATGCTCTTATTCCAGGTTTTAAAAGAGTCTGAGGTGGGGAACCTTATTTTCCCCAAAATGAATTCAGCACCTTGGATGGCTCCTTTAAACTCCAAAATAAAACCCAGAGCAGATTTGCTGCACTGCTAAACAAATCCTCAGTGGTCCTTTTGACAGTGAAGAGACAGGGCCTGTCATCCTTTAATACAAGAGTGAGCACGTGCAGTGGGATTCATGTTTTCAGATCTGCTTGAGGGTCACACTTCTTATTTTGTTTTGTTTTTTAATTGAAGTTTAGTGGATAGTTACCGCCTGTGAAACTTTCACACCAGTCTTGTCTGAGCAGGAGGCAGTACCTAGCAGCTGCCCCTACTGAACTGGTGGCGCTGCAGCTTGGCACAAGAGGTGACAATGAAAAGAGTTTTGAGTGGTGCTGTATCTGTGTGTTGATTAAACAAGGCTGCCTTACACCATGTTAAGCTCTGAGAGGAGGCAGGGAGAGAATACGTAGCTGGGAAATGTGGGAAAAGGAAGGCACTTTTGATGGCAGATGCTGCCAAGATGCCTTTTTCCTCCCTTTTGTTGCTTTGTGGTTAGAGACAGAATTCCTTGGGGACTCCTGCCCTGCAGTTGCCACTACTGTCATTACTGCCAGGGGATATAATGAACCTGATTCTATAGTTTTGGTTTTTCCTTTGTGATCTCCCACTGCTGTGTGCATGAGCACAGCTTGTGTTCTAGCTGGAAATGTAATAACACTTCTGGGGCTGGAGGGCTGAAGGGGGAAGCAAACTTGGGAGAGATCAGCAAGGAGACAAAGAGATTTCTCTCCTTGCCACATCCTTTTAATGTTTTCTCCCCTATTGTCAAAAGCCTCTCACACATTCTCTGATCAACTTTCTGCTTTCCCTCCAGACATCATAATAGTAATAATAATACAACAGGAGAAATCTTCCTCATCATTTTCCTTTTCCTTTTAACTCTAGCCATTTATGAACAAAATGAAATGAAAATGAACAACAGGACATAGCATGTCTACCAGCAGGCGGTAATCTAATCATTTTCACCATGACATTTCTTCTCCTCCATCTCCTCAGGATAGATTTGGTCCTGCTGTCCCAGTTCTCAACTTCAGTTTGAAAATCTTTTCTTTTTCACAACTCTCTTTGGCATTTGCTTTCTAGACTTCAGCATCCATTTGCTTGCCTTCCTTCCTAGGCACGAAGAGAAATGGGTGACTTGTTGTTTTGACCTAAATCCAGTTGTTAGTGCCAACTAGTATAGTGCCATGAAGTCAATGGGAACTTATTTAGTTAATACTTATCTAAGTCCATTGATTCAAAGGGTCTGTTGTACAATCAGCAGAATATTGAAGTGTTTATAAATAGCTTGGTATTTGAACTGAACCCTTTCCTTCAATACTGAAGATATAACTGAATTTCAATTAATAAAAGAGGATGCAACTCCTTCTGCAGCATAACTGTAACCTTGTAGTTAGCGTTATAGTTTGTGGTGTGTGTGTCCTTCACTAAATGGTGGTTTACATGGTTAACATGCTGGCTTGTGCATTGGCTTGTAATGCTGCCTCATGCTACGTTATGGAATTTAAAGTGATGACAAAATGGAAAGGAGGATAATGTGTTTGGTACCACAGGTAGCAGCATTCAGAAGCTGCTTGCAAAAGTGACTAGAAGTAACTATTTTAGGTATTTTTGAAAAATGAGAAAGGGTTACTTTAAAATATCTAACTATAATGGTTAAGAGCTGCTTTTTATGGCTTTGACATTGTAACTGGAATTCACTAATTTTTGAAAGTAGTGAGCAAGTTTTGATCAGGTTCTAATCTGCATGAATACTGATCAGTCCACTGGACCATCAGATTCATTACTCCCAACTGTGTGAAGTAGGCTTTTTCCAGGTTCTCTTTTAGCATTGCACTTTAAGATTTGGAGACCTGAGCTACTACACATGGGATCTTATGAAAGCCAAGTGTGTACACCAGCAGAGAATGTTATATGGTTGACCTTCAACTTCATTCACATTTTCTGGACTCGTTCAGAGATTGGAACTTGGTTTATCTTCCAGAATGCATACTTCTCCAAACGTTGTGTTACCATTCTTGGCTCAAAATGCACTCAGTGTTTAGAAGTCACAAACTTACGATTGAAGACTTGACAGGCTGACATAGACCAGAAACAGAATGCTCCTTGTAGCTGCTTCTTCTGTCTGGAAATAGATTGCTCCTTCTGCGCCCATGATGGAGCAGCTGTTTCCTCAACACAGAGTAACCATAGCCTGCTTCTACACAACTTTAACAATTTCTAAATTCTTATCTACACTGCAGGTGGGAACTTTATTTATTTATGTTAGTTCTAAGGAATTGTGAACCACACTAGAGAATTCTCAGTACCCTCACTGATTAAGGAAATGATTCCCAAGGGAAGATCCAAGTAAACCCCAGCTAATCATGTAATCAAGCAGCCGGTGGTGACTGAGGGCTCTGATGTCAGAGGGGTGGCGGTGAAACTGTCCCACTAACATGCAAGCCAACAACTGCCACTAATGACAACCTAGTTTTGAGGCAGTGGTGAGGGAACTCATTTTTACTGATCATGTAGACAGCAAAATGCAGTGAATGAACTGAGGTACTCCTCAATGCCACATGGCCTTACTAATAGCACATAGGATATGTGGAGAGTTTTTTTCTCCCCCTATGTGGTGGAAAGTTGTTGGGGAATTGCTCACTAACAGTCCATGTGGAGTATCCTGTTTCTCCAGGTTTTATGCCACTGCCTTCAACACTCATTATTCCCTGGCAGCATACCCTTCAACATTTCACAGCTGAAAGACTCATGTGGCCAACCCACATAACAATGTGGTCATGATGGCAAAAGTTATTGACAAATGGCAAAGACTGAACAAGCCAGGAGATGCTGCACAAGTTTGCTTTTGCCTGAGGCTGCTGGGAAGGGTAAGAATCTACCCCCTCCTCTTCTCTCCTCCTTGCTGAGTTGAGTACAAACTGTTTTTGCACTTTGAATTCAGTTTGTGGCAACTGAAGTAAGCTGAGGACAAAGGGGAGAAAGAGAAAGAAACCAGGGCATTTTAAAAGCAGCTGGAAAAGTCAGGCAACAGAAGATTAATTGGGACTGTTGCTGCCAAACTCGTACAGTTGAAAAGGTACTAGGTGGTCTCCCATCCAAGTACTAACACGCTTGACATTGTTTTAGCTCCTGAGATCAGAAAACATAAGAATCATAGAATCATAGAGTTGGAAAAGACCACAGGGGCCATCGAATCCAATCCCCTGCCATGCAGGAACACACATCAAAGCACTCCCAATGAATGGCCATCCAGCCTCTGTTTAGAAACCTCCAAAGAAGGAGACTCCACCACACTCCAAGAAAGGAAGTGGCAGAATGGTGCCTAGTGAACATACCTGGTGGCTGTCTTCTCAGTGCCCTCCCTCATTGCTGGTTGTTTGATCCACTGTTGCTGCTCAGACATGAAACACTGAACCAGTAAGTCCTGGCTGCAGCTGAAAGTAGTCAGAGATGTTTGTCCAAACATCAGGTCTACCCCATATACAAAAATCAAACTTTCTCCTTCTCTAGTACCACTTGTCTCCCCACCTGGAGAACAGGGATGTCCAGGAATTTCTGGAGACCTCAGCCAGCCACCCTATGCATAATTTAAAATTCTGGTTATGTTTTTTGTGGGCATCATCTCAAATATCCAACTCGGATGAGGAGATGGGAACTGTTATCCTAAACAACTATGGAAATGGACTGCATTTCTTTGAATCACTGTTCTCTTGAAATGGTAAGTATTCATGTTGTTGCAGTATTTAGTGGCCCAGTGAGAAAATCAACTGTCAATGTATCACTTTTCAGTGAACAAGCTGTCTTGCACCCTTAGCAGGGAGAAACTAGTTGCTATGGATACCGCCTATAAAAAGGTCATTTTCAGGAAATCCCTTTTATGGGCAGAATCATGCTAGGATGTAATGAAACTTCCTGTAGGGGGGTTAAAAATGGACTTCATTATGCAAAATAATAATTTGTCTTGGTGACTTCATGGTCAATGTTCATTGTAATTGACCCCACATATGTCTGTGATTACTGCCTCATCAGTAGGTGACCAGAATCTCCAAGCATCTGTGTAAGAGATATTTCTGTGAGTTTCTGGGGATGGGGGTAATACCATAGTACTTGAGCTAAGAAGAGAGCTCATGCCTGCTGTCATTCCTGAAATATAAGAAAATTGATGTATTCTCTTGGTGTTTCACTCAAGTCTGTATATATTTATTATTTTCTGTATAGATTAGTGGCATGGTCATTCCTTTTGCATAATGCAAATGCAGGCTCACATGCAGCACTTGGAAGAATTACTTTTAATTTGGACTATGACTTGTGGGATCCTTGGAGTTGTAGTCTAGCAAAGTAACTTGTCCAGGCTCTGCTCATCTGCATGTGTTTTCCTCCTTTGAAGGACTCTACGTCCCAAAGGAGAAAATATCATGTACCAAGCCATGAAATGAACTGAGTGTGCCTTGCAAATGAAAATAAATGCACTCAATTCTTCTTCACTGTCACCACTGAGAAGGGAGACTATCATACCAAGTCTGGTCCTCAGATTATTGTGACATGTGAGCATGACAGAAAGTGTGAGGTTGGGTTTGCCAGCAGGGAGCTGTCTGAAGCCAACAGTAAGTAGGTATCACAGAGTAACAGGAATATGTGGGTTGGTGATGGTGGGGATCCCATTTATATGGGGCTATGGGCAGCTTTTGGAGCATTGGGAGAGAACTCCAAAGCTAAGTAGAGCCCAGTGGTGGAGCTTGGGGTGTGTGGAGCGGGGGCAGGGGTACAGCACGAGGGGTATGGCCACTGTGCATGGGGGTGTGGCTGTGGTGCATAAGGGCATGGCCAGGACGTGGCCAAGTGTGCGGGAGCGTGGCTACGGGCCAGGACGCCTGAGAAATATTGCTGCCTGGGGTGAATTGTCCCCCTCCGCCTCCACATCCCTGCGCAACTGGTAGAGTCCCTTCTTGGCTTTTAATCTTGGGATATTGGTGCTTATGAGTGGCAGTTAAGGTTTATGGTAAACTAGCCTTCAACTCTAAGGCTGACTCCTGTTCTACTGGCTTGGCTATGGCGGTCACCTAGCAGTGCAACAGTGACTCTTGCTGCTTTTGCTAAGAAGATAAGAATAGCCCTGCTGGACCAGAGAAAGGGATTATCTAATTCCAACATTCTCTTCCCACTGTGGGCAACCAGATACCTCAGCCCTTTTTTTCACCCTAGGTTAAATTGCTTTCTCATGAGCAATAGAAGCAGGCAGCTATACAAACACTGAATGCCTGTTTTATTATTATTCCTGCTCAGCTATTTCCCAGCTCTTGAGATCATAGTAAGTGCCATCAACATGTTTCACACCCATCTTTGTGGTTATAAGTGCTATAAATTGACTCTTCAAAACAAACATATTCCATCTTATACTCCCACTACCTCTCCTGTTACTTTAGCTTATCAAGTTCTGTCTGTGTATGATATCTGTTTATGACAGTCACTGTTCAGTATTTTCTAACAACAACAACAACAACAACAACAAAATGAACTGTACATTTGTAGTGAGAGGAAGATCCACTGACAGAACGACAGCCATATTCATTGCTCTGCCATTCCATCGTGGCCAAGGTGGAAGGGGAGTTTGTGAGGTAAGTGATGTTTCCTTCTTCCATTCAATTGATTACAGTACGAGGGAAATAACTGTGCTAGCACGAATGTATTGCAGAAATGAATGCAGCCTCACCACACCCTGTTATCTTCTATTCCACTGGTGGAACATCTATGTTTCAGGACCTATTCCCTAGTTATTGGAGTGGGACTTCTGGGGCCCTTTCATACTATAAAGTTATAGCACTATGATTCCACTTTACCTACTGTGGCAACATCATATGGAATCCAGTTGAGGGAGGGGTATTTAGAATTCTCATCCAAAGAGCTCCAGTGCTTCACCACACTATAAACCCATGGATACTACAAGATGTTGCCACGGCAGTGAAAATGGATTCATAGTGTTATAATTGTGCAGTTGAAGGGTCTCCCCCTGCCCCTTGGTGTTAAGTGTTGGTCAACTGCATACTTCTGGCAGAACTGCATTTATTCTGATACCTCTGGCCTGATGGTCAGCTTTCTGACAGAGCTTGGAGTTCACCACAGATACAATATGTGTGTTTATGTGTGTGTGCATCTATGTCTGCTTTTGTGTTTGTGAGCTGTAAGACTCTGGAACTCCTTGCCAAAGTAGGCTAGGCTCACTCTCTCTTGCGTTGTCCTTCTGCCAATAGGCTTTTAATGTTGAAGGGGTCTAATTGATTCATTCCTATCTATGTGAGGTGTTTTTTTTAATGCTCTGCTTTAATTTTTTCAGTGTTATATTTTTAATCAAAATTTAGTCTCCAATCTGTATTTTATTAGTGTTAGCCAACTTGATTGCTTTTTTTTTGACAGAAAGGCAAAGCATTCAATATGTTAATTATCTGTATTATCTGTATAAATTATCTGTATGTGTAGAAACACATCAGTATTCTTAGGGATCTAGATACCACACAACTATCTTTGACATCAAGGAGAACAAGTATCTTAGACACAGACAATTGCAAGGAAAATTTAACAACAAAAATTGTATATACCATTGTCTGCTGCTGGTCAGAATCTCTGTTCAGTTTAGTGATAGTAATGTTCAGTTAACGTGTGCTCTGCTGTGGAGTGTTTCCCTGTGTTCCCAAGAGTTGTGCCCATTCATATTTATGTTCCTTCTGAATTTTTGTGAAGCTAAGCCACAGTTAAAGGATGTTGGGGGTCTGAAGGGTTATTTTCTGATTTCTTTTGTTAATATATGTTAACTATCATTTTAAACAATATTTGTCTGCCACAAGGGAAAAATAGATTGCTACAGTGTGGAAACAGCAGATTTCCACAGTCATGGTGGGAAAAGGTTTTGGGTTACAGCTACTAAGAAGATCAACAGCTTTATTATGCAAGAATTGAGATTAAGGCATCCTGATAACTTTGTAATAACTTGGCAGACTTTCATGTTTCTGCAAAAGCTCATGTATAAGCATGCAGATTTGTCCAAGTTGAAATTAAAAACATCAAAAAATACAATACAGTACAGTACAATACAATACAATACAATACAATACACCACAACAAGATAAAGTATGGTATTAAGATAACACCAGATAAAATCAGGAACAAATTTAAGAACAGAGCAATTCAAAAGAATTAGGAAAATTAAAGAGGATTAAGAGCTCTCCACAGTTTAAACACTCTCAAAGGGAGGTGGTCTTTCCCCAATTCCTGATGCTGAAATTATTTCTTAAAATGCTTGGGAAAAAGAGTACTTCATATGATACTGATAAGAGCATAATATTTGCACACAATGGCCTTTCTGAGAAAGGCCTTTTTGGGTGCCATCACTGATAAGTCCTTCCTCACCACCTTTTTTCAGAGGCATCTGGAGAAAGGCCACAGGGATGTAATTAGCGTCTGGCTTGTTAAACACTGATTATCCTTTAGATAATCCGGCCTCAAGCTATTTATTTCGCCTAATATGTCCAAAACATATTCTCACCTAATGTTGGGTAATGGCAATAATTTTGCCTAATGTTTTGCCTTTGTTGTTATTCTTTGCAATCAAGTTGATTGGGAGTTATGGTGACCCTATGAATAAAAGAACTCTAAAAGTCCTCACCATCAACTGCTTTGCTTAGATCTTGCAAACTCAGGGCCATGGCTTCCTTGACTGAGTCAATCCACCTGTTGTGTGCCTGCCCTTTTTACCTTCTGTCTTCCACTTTACCAAGCATAATCATCTTATCCCACAAGTCATTGCATCTCATTATACATCCAAAGTAAGACAGCCTCAGTTTAATTGTTGATTTCTAGTGATTTACTATTAGACCCATGTATTTGTCTTTTTGGTGGTTCATGGTGTCTCTAGCATCGCATTTCAAATGAGTTACTTTCTTCCTGACAGTTTTCTTTTCTGTCCAGCTTTCACAACCATATATAGAAATTGGAAATATTATGTTGTGCCTAATGTTAGGCAGTTTTAATAATCTAAATAAAATAATCTAATAATTTTGCCCGCAAAATGTTTGCCCAACATGCACATTTTGGAAAACATTTTTCCAAAAATTAATAACTTTTATGCATAGTTTTAACTCACATGCGTAATTTTGGGTGATGCTGATGGGCCCCATAAATTCCCCACTCTTGATTGATACAGTTTGTCCTTTCCACTTCTAGATATGCCACAACATCTGGCAGACCATGTTCCCTGCGTTATCTTTTGTGGTAGGGTAACTATGAATGAGCATGCCCTCATAACATTAGTTCAGATGTGACGTGGTATTGGTCTGGATGTGCATATTATTGTGAACAGGTGAAAATCATAGTGTAACTTGTGAAGAGTCATGAAGCTACATGGCAATAATGAGAATCACTGTATCACTCACTAAACAGACTCTGTGCATGTATATGTGCCTACAAGACACCTGTTAATTTATGGTGACCCCATGGATTTCATATGGTTTTCTTAAGTAAAGAATAAGAAGTGGGTTTTTTCCCCCATTTTCTAACTCTCAATTATAATCTATAGCACCTGTAGCCACTGGTGATTTCCCATCCAAGAACTAACAAGGTCTGACCTTGCTTAGCTTCCAAGGTCAGATAGGATCTAGTGCCTTTGAGGTATTTAGGCCCAAACATATTTAGTCTCCCATTCAAGTACTAACCAGGTCTGACCTCGCTATAGCTTCCAAGATCAGATGGGATCTGGTGCCTTTAGGGTACTTAGGTTCAAATAGAGTCCATACTGCAAAAATGTTGTTTCTTGCTTAACCCAATATGTTAGTTTCTCTGTTGTAAATAGATCCTGTGTTCTGGTTTGTGGTTATAGTTGGCAGGATGTTTATACTGGACCAACCCTTTGAAGGTCTATAATCAGTGTTATGTCTGTAATTTTCTGTATCTTGTTCTGCTCTGATGCTACTCCCACTACTATATAACTGTACTTATGCATTTGATACATGAATGGGCTCCATTGCTGGTACTGAGAATGTAGATTATAATTTGAAAAGTTCATGCTGAAATAAATCTGTTGGTCTTAAACGTTTCATAATAGTCCTCTCCTTTCTGCTTTTTTTTTAAAAATAAAAATGTTTCTGCCTTAGGATTCCATTTATGTTTCCCTAAACTGCAGATCCCAGGATTTCATAGGATGTTGCCATGGCAGTTAAAGTGGGGTTATAGTGCCATAACTGTGTAATGTGTCCTTATTTTCTAGCTTTTAGACTTGTGATTTTATAGGGTGGCACCCTCACATAAAGAAACAACATCCAACTTTCCGTGAGGACTGGTATTTATATCATGCCTTTGGAGCTGAGGCAATTTATGCAATGGAGAATTAACCATCTCTTGAAGAGGTTGTTTGGAGACACATAAGATCAGAGTCAGGGCTCATGGAGCTGGTAACCTTATTTGTGGATGGAACTTTCAAACTTTTAAGAGTCTTTAAGGATTTATTTCTTCATACCACACTCGCAACTCTCCTGTAGTACAACCATGTGTACTATGGGCATGGGAATGATAGGAACTTAAAGTCAGAAAGGACAACAAGGGCCATCTAATCTGACCCCGTGCCATGCAAGAATATGCAACCTAATGTGTTTTTGAGAAATGAGCATACTCTGTTTAAAAACCTCCAAAGGAAGAGTGTCTCCTACCCCTGAAGGAAGACTGTTTCACTCTTGTACAGTTCTAACAGTAAAGTAGTTCTTCCCACAGTTTAGATGAAATTTCTTTTCTTGTAATTTGAATCCACTGGATTGTGTTCTAGTCTCCAGGGGAGCGGAAAACAAGTTTGCACCATTTTCTATGTGATATCCCTTAAGATATTTAAAGATTGCTATCGTGCCATGTCTCAGTCTTTCCTCTTCCAAGATAAACATACCCAACTCTCTAAGTCCTTTCATTTGGTTGAAGTAATATTTACTTCTATGCAGCTAATATGGTTCAGTTCCCCTTGGCTACCACCCACTAAATAATGACACCTATGCACTGTAGACTGGGGCTCAGAGCTAAAGGTCAGGTTTTTACAGGCTGTTTTGCCCCCCAACAACCACCCAGAGAGTGGCAGACAATAAGGTTGAAAAAAATTGACTGGAACTCACTGGGTCCAATGCTCCTCACCACTTTATCCTTGTTTCCTTATATTTCTATATATGTATATGATTATAATCATGTATATGATTATAGATGTGCATTTTCTTTTATGTTTTTTCTCCCCCTCAAAAAATAAAAATACCGTTTTCTACAATGAAATGGTACTTTCCCCCACCAAATGTGTTTAACAGGGAGTCATGGCTGCATGCTGGTGGCTCCCATATCATATCTGCTTCGGATTTTAGTCTGAGCTTGCATTTGGGAGAGCTTCTTTAAGACTAAAAAAGTAGATTCACTTCCCATTTGACATGGGAGTCACCAGCTGCCACTGTCAAGGAAAAAGAAGCAAATTCCATTTTATTCCTATAGTTACGATGGTGCTTTCAAATGAAAAACTGCCCATAATCAGAACATTTTTTTAAATACATGAAACATGGGTAAACAGGTTTCTTGTGGGAGAGGTTTGTTTTTGCTTTGACATATCAGGAATGTAGAATGTAGGAAACAGGAAATTGCTTCAAATTTGAACTAACACTGGTAGCTGCCTAAAGCCTTCCCTCTCTCAGACCAGCCATTAAGTTGTGGTTGTGTTTCCAATTTATGGTGACCCTAATGCTACCTATCATGGGGTTTTCTGGGGTACAAAGCCTAAAATTATTTGGTTACACCACTGCCTAATAAAAGACCAAGGCTGTTTACTCTGTGGGTTACATAACTTAACTTGAGCATATCATTCTCGACAGGACCTGCCCAAGACATTTTGCTGCTTGAGAGAGAATATCAATTTATATCTTGTTGGGAGAAGGATGGTATCAGGTTATTTTGGCATCTGAGGCAGTTCTGAGGCTGGCCAAGTTATTTTGACATCTGAGGCAGTCCTGAAAGTGCCTTCTCCTGGCAGTAAAAAAAGAAAAACAATAAGTGAAATAACTACTAATTTGATCCACTTTTATGACACTCATACTCCTCTCCCTGTGACAGCTGCCACACTCTACTTAATGGTAGGGCTGGCCTTAGATAGAGGAGACAGATGAATGTTTATCAAGAAAACAGAACAATGGAATTGTCAGCTGTTTCTTAGCTTTCCAGAGGAGACTGGCTTTCCTCAGTAGTTCTGTTAGCTAAAGCCTTGATAATGAGGAAACCACTTACAGTGCTCTTTTTTTAGCTTGCAAAAAATTATCGTACCAAAACAGCTACTCAGAACCTCTTAAGCCCTTTTTCTTAGAATTTGGGAACAGACATTAACTAGTAATATAAGCATACACTGATGATGGTTGCTTGTTTCTTTGGTGGGGGAAGAATGGTATAAACAAGGATGCATTGAAAAGGTTCACATAAGGGCTTTGACAGAGTCAGGATTAAAACTAAGCAGGGAACATTGCCAGCACATTGGAAGCAAAATAACATTTCAAAGAGACAAACTATCTGCTGCTGGGTTATAGCCTGACAAGAATACATTATAGGCTGTGATAAATATGCCTGGGACTAGCAAGCAAAGAGAGATACAAAGGCGATAGGTATGATTAACGGCCAGCAAGAACCTGGGCCAATGCTGGAAATAAAGAGAGCAACTCATGGGGGAAATACATTTGTAGTAAAACAGTGGGTGTAATGGAAGCATCAGGTGACAGTGGAGGGTGCTTACATCACCAATAATGTTTTCTTTGGGGCCAAGAGCCTGTGGCTAGTTTGGGGCATGTAAAGGTGTTAAAATCAAAAGATTACATGGACACGTTAGGTGGCATACTGCACTATGAGGGCTAAGCTACGCACTGTGTTAAGTACTTCTGCAGTTAAATCTCTCTCTCTCTCTCTTCTTTTCTTTCTATAGAAGTAACCCTGCACGACCCCAATTTGCATAACCTCCCTTCTTTTCTGAGTGACCCCAATCTGGATCAGGTCCATTATGCACAGATGGGGGAGATTTAAACCTCTTTTAGCTAATTATTATTTACTCCACCCACAAAAGGGAGGAAGAGAAAGAAAGAGCTCAATTGGTTCAAATTGATTCTTTTGTTTTTTGTCATCCCTATGCATGAGGAATTTAAAAATAAAACCAGTGTGAGGGGGAGGAAGTGAGGTGTAAACCTCCCTTACCCAGGTATCCAATCCAAGTCAGGGCCGTGAATGCCTACTTGTGAAAAAAAAAGGGGGGCTGTAACTGCACAGTATGTGTTTAACATAATATATTGTTTAGCTTTCAGTCTATCATGGGTGCAAAGTCCATCCTTTCAACCAGCTTGTATAAGATCCCCATGCCAGTTCTGTCACAGAGAACAAATAATGTGTCAGACTGCAACCCAATGATATTGAATATCACTTTAAAACCTATAAAGCTTGGAGCACTGGATGTGGGTCCATTGCTTCTATCTGTCAATGGCAGCAAGTACAAGTACAGTTTCGATCTGAACACTCCAGCTGACTGCAGCCAACCTCAGTGCAAGCTCTCCCCTGTTCTTGATGGTTTCCTCAAGCTTCCAAAGCAGACTTTCAAGGGGGGGGGCACAGGTAAATCAACTCCTTCTCAGATCCACCAGTGGGCTTCCTCCATTGTTTCAGGAGAAGCATGTGAAACACACCAACAATGAAGAGCAAACGTACAATGAAATAAAATACAACAGATTACCAGTGGTAGTATGGACAGACATCCATCAACATTAGGGCTTCCAGATCTCAGTGCCTGGCCCTGAGTCTCCAGTTTTCTTGGATCATGTCCAGGCAAGAAACAAAGTTACAAATCCTCCAATTTTGGGGGGCTCAGTTCCAGGCAAGAGAAAAAGTCTGTATGCAAATATCCAGACTGGAGCATCAGTTTGCTATAATTTGCATGGCTTAACTGACATGTTGCTGCAACTTGCCAAAACATTCCAGTGGTTCTTAGTGTTTATTTAGTTAGCTTCCTCCTTCCTTCTCAGTTGTCGTGCTGTCGGGGCTCACCTTCCATACTGCACTACATCTACCTTCTAGCTAGGGGCAAGTTGGCTAGATTAAATGGTCCTTATCTCATCTCCTCAAACAGGTGAGTAACTGTGGTTGGTACTTTATCCATAATGCTTAATGATATCACCAGGGGATGTCCTTTGGTCTTGTTTTTTTGCCTGTAAACTTCAGGCCTCGGGTGATCCTGGGCTGGCTGCCCTAATCAACATGTATTCATGTGTGGGGCAGGGGTGACCATTGCCATGAGAGCTATGACTGACAAGGGTTTAGCATAGGGAAAATACCTACACAACCTGGAGTGGCTGTAAAACTAAGACCATTTCCGCACTGGACTATTATAGCACTATGATTCCACTTGCAACATCCTATGGAATCCTGGGGTTTGCAGTTTCGGGAGGGGCCGGATGGCCCCTCCCAAAACTGCAAACCCCAGGATTCCATAGGATGTTGCAAGTGGAATCATAGCTCTATAACAGTCTAGTGCGGAAATGGCCATAGTCCAGCATTCAAACCACTACACCATGGTGATTCCATACATGCAGCCTACTGACTGAAATTTCCGACCACTTCATGGTATAATCAGATAAAATTGCAGAGAGCAGGCAAAGGATGTACCATATATAACTTTAGGTTGGCAAACCTCAACTACTTAATCAAACACTTGAGCCATGCTGGGAACATTTAGATGCTTTTAAGTAGGGATGTAAATCTTGTTTATTTGATTCTTGCAAGCAAGAACAAAGCATTTGAAAAGTTTTCTCACTTCTGGACAAGATTACAAGAAATTGTATACACTTTGATTTTTTGAGGGGGCTTTTTGGTTTGTGCAAAAACATAGTTTAGTGCTTAGAAGGGTGTTTTGCACAAAATTCTGGACAAAAAGTTTAGACAGAGATTGCAATGTTTTGTGGACAAAGTGATTTTTTTATTTTTTTTTCAAAAGTTCTAAAATGCAAATCAATCAATCAATCACCGTTTCCTTTTTTCTTGGACCCATCAACGCCCCTTCTCTTGAGAATGGAAACATTTGCAAGTGATCTTTACACCCCAACACATTAGATATGGAGGCTTTACCAGATTAATGCCTCCTTCCACACTTCATGAATGACAAAGGCATCCCTGACCTCAGTCATTCCAAAAGACTGCTGGGTAATTCATTCTGACTAAACCCACTGCACCAACATCAGGAGTGGGCTACTCTGTCCCTCCAGATGTTAAAATACAACTCTCATAATATCTCAGTATTAACTATGCTGGCTGGGGCAAATGGGAGGTCTAGGGCAGAGGTGGGCAACTGTGGAAGACAAGGTGGCCATATTAGCTTCTCCAGGAGACATTGGGCTCACTGAACCCTCAAATTTTTCTTGCCTTCAAATCAACCATAGGGGCTCTAGGGCATTTTCACCATTTTTTTTAGGCCCCTTGAGTTATTTTTGGCTTAGGAGAGAGCTTTTTAAACAAAGACAGTTGACATAATTAGTGCTGCTGCTGCTGCTAATAGTAAAAAATGCAAACCTTTGGCAAACGTATACATGGTTTAATAAGTATAAAACATATATAAAAACATATAAAAACAATACACATTAAAATCCATCAATAAATAATTTAAAATCATAATTTAAAAATAATCTGGATAGGCCTGCTGGAAGAAACAGGTTGTTATTGTCGATTTAAACTCAGATAGCATCCTGAGCTGACAAATCTCTTCTGGCAGGTCATTCCACAGTCTAGGGGTGGCTGAAGAAAATGTCCTCTAGGTAACAGTCAGTCTAGTTTTGGCTGACTGAAGTATAGTGTAAGAAATACATTATATGGGAGCAGACGATCCTGCCAGTGGTAACCTGGACCCCAAACCATGTAGGACTTTAAAGGTATTAACCAACACTTTGTACTTTGCCCAGAAACTAAGTGGAAATCACTTCCAGTTCATTTTCTGATTCAAAACTTCTGGGCCTAAATTAGCCTGGAAAAAGGAAATGTAGCCCCATGCTCCAGAGAGCATTTTGGGGAAAACAGTTTCAAATTTTTAAGGGGTTCACAAAAGTGACCCTGCCACTCCTGCTATAGGACAAAAATATGTAGAAGGAGTTTTAGGGCAAATGGATCTGCGGGAGAAATACCCCTGTTTTTTATGAACCAGTACTGTTGTTGCCTCTCCCCCCTTATACAGGCTGTCTGGACTTGCGCAGAGAAAATGGTACTTGAGTTTATTTGCACCAGTCCTGTTGGCTGACTGTATTGAATTAAAATGGCCATGTCTGGTTTGAGTACAGTGTCTTAAACATCTTTATATACTAACAATCCAGTCTTTGTCTGGGTATCTAGCAAAGGCTCAGAGATGCCAGTATTTATCTTCCATATTCCTCAAAGAAAATGGAAAGGAATAAAAATAAGGACATACTTTGTTAAATACTTCCGAATGTTGCATTAGACAGCAATTAGAGAGCAATTGAGATGCAATGGCCTTTAACATTTTTTCTCTGATACTCTCTGCAAATTAGTACTCTAGGGAAAACTAATTGGATCCAAATAATATTCTGGTCTTTCCTGCTTCCTCAAGTTTTTGGATGAAATGATGTATTATTATTTCTTGTGGTTGATTACAACAATCCCTTGTAACCTCATTGAGGAAATGTGCAGACATTCTACCCATTAACCAAAGTTGTACAGCCAGTATTAGTTTATCCTAGGGCAGGGCAGGGCAGGGCAGGGCAGGGCAGGGCAGGGCAGGGCAGGGCAGGGCAGGGCAGGGCAGGAGTCTTAAAATGAACTGGCATTAGTATCCAGTAATGACAACAAGCATTCAAGCATGCAACAGTTTGACCCTTCCAGAAAGGAAGACAGCTGCATCTCTGATAAACAACAGCAAGAGAATGGCACTTTCTGTACTAAAGCTCCAGACCAGAGCTCAGGTGTATCTGGTTACAAATATTTACTTGTAATTTGTAAATAATGATTTATTGTTCTTCCAATAATAAAAGTACAACAGCATTATAGATGAGACAGAGGAAACTAGAGGACCCACATCAAGGTATTTCTGGAGAGATGGGATATGAGAAATGTTCTAACAAGAAAGGATGTCTCCACTTGGTTGAAAAAATGGGCAATCAGTGCAGGGTTTTTTTTCTTTCTTGTTGGGATCCTTCTTTGGCAAAAAATGCTTTTATGCAAAAATCTTGGTTTTAGCACAAAACCAACATGTTGCATAGAAAAGAGTGCCTGTTGTGCAAAGCACACTGTTTACTGTTGAGAATTTTTTTTAAGATAAATGGATTTTTCAGAAAAAAAAATCCTGAAATGTGAAAAATTATCTAAAAATGTGCTAAAACACATTTCTCCAGCTGGGAGAAAACATTTGAAATACTTTGTTCTTGCCTGCAAGCACAAAATAAGTGAATATTAACATTCCACATGGGAGTGTTTTGGAAATGGTAGAGTGGAACTGGGGTAGAAAAAACCTGTACGTGGGAATGCGATGGAGAGGTCTATGTGGAATCACAAACAAAATTGTCTCTGTGGAAACATCACAGGTAGGTGAAATGTGGATGTAAAAGGTGTATGAGCTGTTCACACATACAATGACATCATAACCGAAAGGGTTACCTGCACAACACAGCCACTGGACCATACCAAACTCTTATTCACCCTTCAGCTGAGCCCTGCAGATCAGTGCTTCTTGTTCTCCCACTTACTCAGGCCATGGGAGTAGGAACAGGACTTTGGTCTGCTTTTAGAAGGAGGAGGCTTTGATAGTTCTTCAAAAGGCCCAGGGAGATAGCCACAGTGTGGTTTCCCCAAGGTTTGGAATATGCTCTTGGTGGCCTCTAGGACACACTTTCCATTCGTTGTAGCAGTTAGAACATTAAGTTTCATTTGCTGTGGAAAAAAAAAATGGTTGCTTCATCCACTAATCAATAAAATCATCTGTTGCCCCTGTGGCTTTAGCTAGTTTCAGCTATGTACACATCTCTTTGTAGGCCTGGAATGGATCCAGATGAGGTCAATACAATCACTAAACTGCACTGGTAAAGGACAGAAACATGTTATATTTGCAAAACACAAAACCCAGCTTTGGACATTTGCCAAAGAGCTTTTATTGAAAATGTGGAGGGAGCTAGGGCTGCACGGTCTGGTTTTGGTACCTCTGGGCTTCCTATGTGGATGAGAAGGGCCTACCAGGGGAAAATAGGTGCTTGGACACACTCACACTGTGACACAAGATCAGGAGCCAGAATTCCTTGATGTATGGAAGATTGGAAGTATATTCACAGCCACGTGTGTTTAAATTTTCCTTGTAGACCTTCCTTATTAACATGGAAAGGTTAGAGGCTCAAGATGCATTCTCTGCTCCTTTCATGTTTTCAACAAAGCCTTCTCCAGTGATCATATGCTGAAATAGCCATCAGGCTGCTAACATTATGAATATTTGGAAGGCTATCTGGAGATTCATAGCCAGCAGCCATGCAGGCTGCAGGGTTCTGACAGTATAGTCCCCAAAAGCAAACTTCTCCAGGGTCTGGAATTCATATCATATTTGCTGTATCTTTGTGCCTCTCACATTTCTTGAACAGGATTCCTTACCTGTTCCATATTTCTCTTAATGCATAGCATCATTCTTTTCCTGGGATAGTGTGAATGTCCTGGGGGAAGAAAGCAGTAGAAATGCCAAGGTTCTGAAGCTTTCCAGTTCCCTGCTGTGGAGGGAGACAGGTATGATTTCCACTTCACAAACATGAAAGAGCACTTTAGAAGGGAATGGGCCAGTCCCCAGCAGATGGAGGCAAATGGGAGTTCAGCCTGCATGTCTTAGTTGCAATCAGTCTTCAGTCTATCCTTCATCAAAGACAATCTTTTTGGTTCACTCTAGATCTTGCCTCACAGCGAAAACTTTCTTGTTGCATTCGACCCTGCTCAAATGCATGTCCTTTTAATCCAGCATTTCAGGAAGAACAGATAAGAACTTTAGCTGTATATAACTTAGGCTTTGATTTATGATGACTCTATGAATGAGAGATCTCCAAGAAAACCTGTTACCAGCAGCCTGCTCTTGTATGGCAGCCTCTGGACTACGGCTTGTTTCTTTCAGTCTATCGTCCTGTAATCTGATGCTTCTCCTTTCCTAATGCCTTCCAAATCACCAAGCATTATAATCTTTTCTAATTAGTCATGTCATCTTGTATTCAAGAGTCATATCATGATATGGCCAAAGTATGATAGCTGCAGTTTGTTTTGACTTAAAGGCTTGATTTATCCTACAACCCATTTATTGATTATTTTGGCACTTCATGGTACCTACAGAACTCTCTTCAAGCCCTACATTTCAAATGAGTTGATTCTCTTTCTGCCAGCTTTCTTCACTGTACAGCTTTCAATACCATACATAAAAATCAGAAATACTATGGCATGGATGATCCTGACTTTGGTATCCACCAAATTTATCCACCAAATTAGCTGTTGTTTAGTACAGTGATGGAAACTATGTGGTCATTCAGATGTTGTTGAGCTACCACTTCCAACATTTACCATTGGCTATCCTATTTAGAACTGATGGGAGTTTCAGGTCAATAACATCTGTAGGACCACACACCTCCCACCCATGGAATGGGAGGAGCTAGAAGTTGCCCCCCTCTCCTTTTGATACCCTAACACAAATCCAAGTAAATTCTAGAGAATGAGAAGGTTAAAAAAGTCATACATGTTTTAGGTAGGAAGGAGTGGTGACAGGGATGATTTCTATGAGTATTTGCAGGACTGGGTTATAGGAAGTTGTTGTCTAAGAAAGTAACATCTTTTTCAAGATCAGGTATTAGGTCAGTTTTATGGACGGGAAAGCGAGCAGCATGTGAGATGAGATCAGTTCCTGTGTGGCATAAATCTGATTCCTGAGATTCATAGTAGTCAGTTTTGATACTCTTAATTATTTCTGAGCTTTAAATTTCCAATAGTAAACATCTGCTTTCCTTTATTAATGTTATGTGGCACTTGAGATAAAAAATAGATTTTTAGCTCTGGAAGGAATAAAAATTATTATATTAAATATTGTACATAGTAACAAGAACGGCAGGTTTCAGAACTGCTGTTACAAATGACAGATGATAGTAATAATAAGAATTCAGGTCACAAATATCTGAAAATTTGAGATTGTACCAGCAATTATATGCAGAAAATGTATGTAAGCAGGGGTATACCGGACCCAGGGCTCACAAAGTTGGAGCTTTAGGACTTTTTATTGGTAGGGACAATGATATTATCTGCATTGTCTCAGATTACCCTATTTACACTGAGTTAGCTACAATCCTCATAATAACTAGAGGAGGAATGGATTTTCCAGCAATATTCCATTGTGTGAGAGTTACCTGTTGTAATGCAGATTATTTTGGGTGGTGGTGGTGGCGGCATGGTCTTGAAAGGGTGGTTAAGACCCATTGGCTTTGCAAAAGGTTTGTTCCTGGTGGAGATCAAAATGGTGGGACTCATTTGTTGACAGAGATCCATCCAGCTGTCTCCATTTTTGGACACTTATTTGGGGTGAGGTCATGGCAATAGGAATATTCATGATGAGTGCCTGTTCTTCATAATTTACTATTAGACCACTGTGTAAGATTAGCAGCATTTTACAGGCCACAATTTATGACTGATCTTCGGCAGGCCAAGAAGTATGTGACAGTTCTGTTTGTCAGCTCCTGACATGACATGCCCTATAATCAGAGGCTTTTGACTGATGGATGTATGTGCCTTATGTCTGAGTGTGAGATCTGTCCTCACAGTCTGTTCTGTCTAGACACATATATTGACAATCAAGTTGTACTGATATAAGAGGCTTGCATACTTAGCCAGAGGCATTTGAATGATCTTGCCATTTATATTCTCCTTCTAGGCTTTTAGTCAGTTGTTCAATATACCTCTTAAGGGCTACTGCATTAATGCCGTGAACAAAACGTTGCATTTTGAAACTTGTTTTTTCCCTTTCTAATCAATAATTAAATGCCCCATCATATGAAGAATGGATGGTATATAGAGGAAGCATGTCAAAATTTCAAAGTCCCCTTGTTGGAAGGCTTGCAGTTTTCATATTGTTTAAAGCAACCTTCTCCAACCCAGTGCTCTCTGGATATACAGGACTACAATTCCCATCAGTGTCATCCAGCATAGTTATGGGTCATCCAAAAACACGGACAGGGACTGAATTCACAGGTAAGAACAATAAAAAAGATGACTTGTGATAAGATGCCCTGGTTTGGGTTATACCAGTTATGAGTATCATGCAACCCTCCAGATGCTGATGAACTGTGACTCCCAGCAGCTCTATCCAGGATAGCTAATGTTAGGGGATGTTGGGAGTTCCAACTCAGCTACTTCTGGAGGACTGTAGGAATCCCAATCCTGTGTCAACCAACAGATTGGCAATACATAAATGAGTCTGCTTCATCATTTCTTCAGCCCTTCAGGTCTGGTCACAAAGAAATCAGAAGCATCCATTTTTATTTTCAATTTACAGCCTGTCAATTCATCTGACCTCAAAGCTGCAGCCAGTCCAAGATACGGTTTATCCAAATAAGCCAGGGCTCCCAACCATGCTTCAGAGCTGGCTTATTCAAACTAATTATTGTTAGAAGTAACCTCTCTTTGCTCTCTTTCTGATAAAAAAAACAAACTGCAGTTACTTGAAAATATAAACGTCTAATCTGCACTTCATGTCTACACCACAGAAAGAGAGAAAAGGGGGAAGACAAGGCCCTGAAGCACTTAGAACTGAACTGTTGTTTAGTGTTTCATTCAAATGTACCCAATGTATCTTGTGCATTCTACCTTTTCTTTCACCTTCCCTTTGCCTGTAAAGGAAGCACAGTTTGTGACAAACCACAGATTCTTGATATGACACCATGGCTAACCAACCAAGGTAGCTTCCCAGGAAGAGAGGGAGGAAATGTATGAGAGATGGACATTTTACACTTATGGATTTACAGGACTGTTGTGCAATGCTACCTCACTAGAGAACTGTGACATTGCACAACTAGATGTACATTGTGAATGAATGCATTGTAATGTGCAATTGTAAGCAATGGTACCATATGTATAACTCTGTTTCTGTAACTTTCAATTCAATACAGGCATGCCCCAGCCCTGCCAAATCTATCCACCTCTGATTGGGGTAGTCCTTACAGCTGCTCCTGCACCGTTTTTTTCACCTATGGTGGACTGCCGCTTCGTCATTTGATCTATTTCTGCCACAAGAAGCACAGTTTCAATTCTGGGAAAAGAATGAGGGCCTTTCCGCACTATACTGTTATAGCGCTATTATTCCACTGTCAACATCCTATTGAATCCTGGGATTTGCTGTGTAGGTAGCGGCATTTAGAATTCTCAACCAGAGAGTTCTTTGGCTGCAGTAAACTACAAACCCCAGAAATACACAGGATGTTGACAGTGGAATAATAGCACTATAACAGTGTAACGTGGAAAGGCCCTGAGAGTGAAACTATACAGTATGTTGTATGCTTCATCCAGATCCCCTTTAAGGTAGAAATAAGTCCCTTCCATTTGCACCAACATTTTTCCTTAAAGCCTATATGGTTGTGTACATGCCTATAGGGCAGTGTTGAATTTGGGAGAAAACGGCCAGGGAGGAAAACTTAATCCTGCCTACTTGCTAGAGCATTTTTAAAAAGTGATCACTACATGTATATTATAAGTTCCATGTGGCCTCTGATTTAAGACCTGATGTGGTCTGTCCCTCTTCCATTTCCTCTTTTCTGCTTTTCATGCCTCCTTTCAATCTGAGTTCATCTGGAAGCTCCTCATACTGTTTGCCTGGTTTCATCAGATTGTCCTTATTTTTCTTCCCTAGTGGTTAGTTACTGTGATGTCATTTCACTTTTAAGCAACTCCCACCCATTTTTACTTCTCTTGGGATACCATTCTGTTTTTCTTCTAGGAAGAAACTGTTGGTGAGGGCAAGTCATATTTGGGTATACAGTAGATACTAGAGTACATAGCCCATTAGCTTCACACTGGGTCTTTAGGATTTCTGTGTAAAATTAGAAATGTGTGAATTTAAAATGCATGGAGGTGACAACTAGGAAATATATACTCCTCCTTTTCTTACCTTTTGGATACTTCAAAGGCGTTTTAAAGGTGGTGTCTCCATGCCATTTGCAGTTACTGAAAATATAAGTACTAGATGAGAAATGCATGTGAAGGTTGGTACAGTGATAATATGAGGGACAAAAGGATGTATATTCAGGAGATTATTCAGAAGGAAAAGAAATGCTATGATTCTTGAACACAATGCATTGTGGTTCTGACATAAACTTTCTTTGATAATTAATTTAGTGACAGGGTAGAATTTTGTATGGCCTGCATTTCTAAATAAGTCAACCTAAGTCACATTGTGCAGAGTGATAAGAAACTATGTGCTTCTTGGAATTTTTTGATGCAGTTTTCTATTTCAAAAAAATTATTCGCAAACATATGAATACTAGCGAAAGTCACCCACAAAAGTGTGTCTATCAGGGAAAATTGGGTGTGAAAATAAATGTACACTCTTGTTGTGGTAGTTTAAAATAAACCCCACTGATGTGGAAACTGAATGAGACATATTCACTCAAATTATGATTGAATATATGCAAAACAGACAGACCAGAAGGGGACTGATTTTTACATTAAAGCAACGTTCAAAGGTGTACTGATATTGCATGATACATATTTGTTTCTGAACAGCCCCATCTCCCAGAGCTATACAAGTCTGACTTCTTTGCAATTTGAAATGATATTGGTGCATTCTGACTGTTTGTCTCAGGTACACACAAAATGCCATAAGAAAACTGCAGAAATGGCTGATGCGTGAATTTCTCCCCCTGTCTCCTGCAGGAAATCTCCCTGGTCTGGTAGAAACTTGTTTGACCTCCTTTGACATGGCATAGATGTTTTGCCTGAAGGGAAAACCACACGTTTGCTTTGAATTTTGATACAGGAAAAATCTAGCAGCAACCTAGGGATGCGTAGAATTCCCTTGATAACTTTTACGAGTGCTATCAAAACACTTTCATTTCCCTGTGGGTTCCTCAGATATTTTGCCTGGATCCTTGCTTCAGGTTTAACTCTAGTTGAAATTTCAGTGGAACTATTACAAGTGGCACAGAAACTATTTATAGTTTCTCTTGAAGAATATCTACAACTCCTTGTAATCTGGTCCTAAGAGGGTGTTAAGAAGGATCTTGGCCAGCTCACAATGCCACAAAACTGGATCTTCCCTTTTCATGTCTCTTTGGCCGGCATAGTGGAGCAGCTGAGTAGCATTGTACTGACACATTTCATAGAATCTGTTCTCCCAGAACTGCTATTAAACTAAGGGATTCATTTATTTTGGTACGTTGGGCAGGACATTGAATTTGAGATCAGTTGATAAATAACACTGTGATACCAAAGGCATTTTCCCCTGCCAAACTCTTCGTAAAGCAGCTGGAGGATAGTGATGTATAACAGTGAAATATAGATTTTCCTCTCTGCTGCCTCTCTGTGGTTTAGTTCTGAAACAATAATTATATGACAGATATCCAAATGCTTTTCAGAATTCCACAGGAGGGCAGCGTTCTCCCAAGTTATGCTACAGCAAAGGGAGGGGGGAATAATTACATTTGTAAAAAAAAATCAAATGCAAAGTGGTACACTATTTAAAAGCTGCAGCATTTAAAAGTCCTAGATGAAAACAACTAGCTAGGAAAACTACATGATTTTTTGGGTGCAAAGATGCTCTTCTCAAGTAGGTTTGTATTATGTGGCACATAAGAACCAATAAAATCCTGGCTTGCATATTACATAGAAAGATGTGGGAATCGTGCATGTCATGAACTGCATGTGGCTTTCTGGAGGCCCCCATGAAGGCCTTGCAACCTCCCCCCCATTTTTCACCAAAAATGTTTTCTTTTTGTTCTCCATCAACCCTTGTGGAGATAAACAGTGCTATTTTGGGGGGGTTTCAACCTCAAAATGGCAGCTTCCCTTCACCCAAACCCAACAGCATCTCAGACTAGCCCCCAAGCTGACTGGAAGTGATGCACTGTCACTTCTGGTCATCTAAAATGATGTCTGAGAGGATATATTGTAGCATCTAGAGCTCTGGAGGAGCTGAACATTGGGCAGTAGAACCTCCTGGGATTTGGAATGTACTGCCCCATCCTAAAATATAATTAACAAAATTTTGCCAAATTTAAAAATGAAACATGAGCTGCAGTGTCCTTCTTAAAATGTGGCCCTCTACACTTGATTCTGGGAATCTCTAGATGGGTGATATATTGCTGAAGGTTATGGTGTTTGCACTGATAGAGCTTGAGTTTTATTTTACCATACAAATGATGTTTTTGTTATCCTGGAGTATATGATGATGAATCCAACATCATCATTAGCTTTTTGCTCCCATTCAGAGGGTGTTCTCGCATTTTATTCTAGAAGACATCACAGCAAAACCAAACCAAACCAAAAAACTATTAGTCCCAAAGAGGCTGTATGGTTCTATTTTGCAATTCAACCGGATTCCTTGGGCATTCCTCCTCCTCTCCTTTACTGGATGGATGGGTGGAGCACAAAGTCCTTTACTACAACAGTGAGATTTTTGGCAGACTGTACCTTTAGAGAAGAAGGTACACTCATCCAGTTCTCCAAACCAATAGAGCACAAAGACGCAAAAGATAACTCATTATCGAAGGATACTGGCACTAGTATTTTCTGTGAGGACTCTTGGTTCTCTGCAGAAAGCATTTCCCTTGGCTTTCAATTGTGTCATCCACCATGTTGCCTTCTATGCCTGTAACAGCTCTTTTTCTTCCAACTTTTTCCCCTCTGCTTTCATACTACTAGAACCCAGAGTTATCCAAGAAACCTAAATGGTAGGGGATACAGCGTAGACAAAAGGGAGCAATTTTTATTAAATAAAGCTGTGGAATGTGCTACCTTGTAATGTAGAGATGAACACCAACCTAAGTGGCTTTAAAAGAGTTTTGGATGAACTGACAGAAGCTAAAGCTATCAGTGATTATGAGCTGTGATGCCTGCATATTACCTCCACTGTTGGATGTACTATGCCTCTCAGGATGAGTTGCTGAGGAACATGAGTGAGGCGGGGGGCACAGCATTCATTCCCTGTTTGTGAACAGAATGCTGGGCTAGAGAGGCCTTTGATCTGATCCAGCACAAGTACTGAAACAAATGTAACTTAACACAATCCAACAGAACAAAACAAAATTTACAACCTGTCAGCATTCCTTAACAAAACACATATACATATACGTACATTTGTTTTTCTAGCATTCAAGTTAAGACGTTGTTTCAAAGACTGACATGAAAACCATGTGGATAAGGATTACTTCTGTTTCTGTTAGTAAAAGAAATAAATGGAAATCAATCTGTAATAAGGGAATCCATCATGGAGTTCATTTCCAGAGTTCTGAACCTATTGTTTCCGTTTTTCCTTGAGAGCAAGAGGCTACAACTTCATGTACTAACAGTCCCAAGTTAAATTGTTTGGAGTTTCTTTTTGGAATAACAGGTATTCCAAGAAATCATCAAATATACAATACCTGGGGCTCATAATTCCAAGTTCCCTAGCAAAAACAGTTTCAGTTAATTGCAAACCAATTAATTTTCCAAGACCCATTTCTTCAGCAAAGCTTTTGCTGGTTGTGCCGTTATACAGAGTCTCTTGGATGAAGTCAGATATTTCCCTTTCTCTTTCTGTTGGAGAGAGACAATAACATGCTTGCCTAGCTTTCCGAATGTTGTATTCTCTAAGTCAGGAATGGGCAACTGGGGCAGGCCCAGGAGCTGCATGAACTACTGAAAAAATAAAATAAAAAAATGGAAGGGGGCTGGAAGTCCACTTCTGGTTCTCAATAATGGGTACTTTTGATGTCAAACAGTACAGGGAAACCTTGGAACCTATTTAAACAGTAAATTGTTGCACACAGAGAGAGACTTCCAGGAGCCCCTGCATCTCCTCCTCCTCCTTCTTTGCCAGAAAAGGGTGTGTCTGGGGGTCCTGGAGGTATCAAAGGTCACAAACTATCCTTGGGGGCCACATGAGGCACCAGGGACACACTTTGCCACTCCTGCTCTAAGCCTTTTGCAACAGTCATCCTGAAACATCCTAACTTCATCTTTCTTGAAATTCTACTGTCACCGGTTATTGCTTTCCCTTACCTTCAACATTCCTTCTTTCTCCTGTCTTTTCCACCTCATATGCAGGAGGTGAAAGCCTGTGAAAAGCATTTTCATTGCCATGTTCTGTATATGGTTTCTCCTTCTACCAGTGTTCCCCAAGTGAATGCTTTGTTTATTTTGTAATGCTAACATACTTCTTTTGCATTCAAAATAGTCTAGTCAGTGAATTATGTTTAAAATCAAATGATGATGTAAAGAACAGCAAGATTAGTCACATTTAAAAGATAGGTGAAAATGATGTTGAAAAGTCATCCCAGGATGTTTCTTGACTGGGCTTTGCAAGAGAGGGTGCTTCATAACTGTACTGCTACCACCAAAATTTAACCCACACACTTAGTATTTCAGAAAAGATGGTGCCTGGGGTGCATCCTACCACCTCTGATGATCTCCAGAAACAGAAAGATGTGCATGAGAAGAGACTGTCCTTAAGGAACCCAGGACTTGGTTTGCTTAGGCCATTTCCACATGGCATCACTAAAACGCATTAGCGGCTGTTTGCAGTCAGTTCAAGAGCCACCATTCCACATGATGTTATCACCATCCAGTAGCCAGCACGTCTGCAAGCATTGCTAGAACTCCGTATGTGGAGTATCTGGAAAAAATCTATTTTGCATGGCCTCTATCACTTCTATCCTGTCAGCTGGCTCAGTGTGGAAACATCAAAGTGCTTCACAGCACTTCCAGAAAATGGCAGATCCAACAGTGGGTGAGCTGTGGGAGTTCCCAGCTCGTAATAACAGTATCCACAGGGGAGTGGCCAAGGATGTGTGGAAGTGACAACCAACAGCAATCTGCTCCTACTCGCATTAAAGCATAGGGGTGCAGAACAGAGTGTCACTATGGAGAATCCACCATAATAATGCTACAATGTGCTTATGGTGTCTCAGGTGGAAAAGGCAATATTAGATGCAGTATTATCTCGACAAGTATCTATGCCTAAATCCGGGGATGTAGCTATGGGGGGCAGGAATGAAGACATTGCCTCCAGTAAGGATTCTGCCCTTCAATGAAATTTTCCTTCATTCTCCAAATTTCTAGCATTCCAGAGAGTGAGACTTTGAAAACCATTCATACCCAGAATTCTTATATTTGCTGTCTTTCATTCATTTGTGAACTGAAGGAAAATTTCTTACTGAAGGGCAACACCTTTATTTTGCACCCTCTGGTAGCTAGACTTCTGCCTAAATCCAGTTAGTAGACCCAGTTGAGCAGGCCTATTGAATCAAAATACCCAATGCAAGTCACATAGCTGTTGATTTACCAAGTTCTCATTATCAGATGGCCTGTACTAGCTGGGATTAATTATTAGATTTGGTCCCCAGTTATTAATCTGCCATACTTTGGTCCTGTACTGGTGTCACTATTTAAGAAGTGTTTGCAGTTTATATCTGACTTCTCTGGCTTTTCTGTTTTTAATTTAATGTCACTTCTTGGGAGACAGGAGAACAAATAAACAATGCAGGGCTTAGTATTTACTAATCTATGTAACTGAGTTATTTGGCAAGGAAATATTTTACATTTGCATTCATATCTGGTCTGTTCATGATTTGAGTTAGGCGGTGTTGGACTTTGTACAGCATATTGGAGTGTAGTTTATTAAAATGCACTACAGTGCAATAATTCCATTAGGATGTACACATTATGAATATTTGTGGCTTCTCTCTAAGCCTCACTGCAAAACAGTATTTTTCTCAAAAGACAGTATTTTTTTTCTACCTAAATAAAAGCGGGGGGATCATGGAGATACTGTGTGTTGACCACAGCCATCAATTTATAGTTTCCTGTTCCTTCCTTTATTTTGTAGTGTGAGGCAATGCTTTTTCAATGTGATTTAATTAACTTCATTTCACGGCATGGTCGTAGAGATAATAAGCATAGCAGCAGCATAACAGTCACACTATCAAATGTCTGGCATTGACTAATATTCACCAACAATATGGTGATTCTACAATGGATGTCCATGCAACAAAAGAGCAGCCTGTTTTATTAATTTGCCAATTTCTCTCTCCCCCTCCTTTGGGAAGGCTACTGTGTGGTTCTTTGAGGCTGATTGAAAAAGAAAGCAAGAGTATATGGTGGGGAATAATGTTTTTAGTATGTTGGAGTCATTTAACAAAAAGTGTTCCTTCAGGAAAACAGAATCAAGATGCTAATGTTATACCTCATTTATTGCCAAGCATATTCAGTGACATTTCATAATGTACATCTGTCAGCCAGAGATATAAATGAATGAGGTGAACTGTGCAATTTACCCTCAGGAACTTCCATTAGAGCCCCCTAAAGTATAATATTTATGAGGTCAGAGTCAATTAATCAGATAGCTGTATTTGCTTTTCAGCTCGCAGTGGTCCCTCACCAAACTGTTGCATTGACAGGAGGAAAAAAAGGATCTCTATTTTTTTTTAAAAAAAACCCCATGAAATATTCAGATTATATGGATAATGGTTGCATTTTGAACAACAACAGTAACAAAATCAATTACTGTTAGGATGACTATGTGAGGGAAACAATGTAAATTGCTTTTCACCAGGCTTTTAAAGGCATTGGTGGCTCAGCTATGGGTTAGGTCTCTGGGTGTACTGCTTCTCCTACACAGATATGGGAATGGACAGGAGGAAAAAAAGGATCTCTATTTTTTTTAAAAAAGAACCCCATGAAATATTCAGATTATATGGATAATGGTTGCATTTTGAACAACAACAGTAACAAAATCAATTACTGTTAGGATGACTATGTGAGGGAAACAATGTAAATTGCTTTTCACCAGGCTTTTAAAGGCATTGGTGGCTCAGCTATGGGTTAGGTCTCTGGGTGTACTGCTTCTCCTACACAGTATGGGAATGGTCATAGAACTCACCCACAAGGAATGCTGCCACAAGATATTTTGCTGCCTGATGTGGAGCAGCAGGCGAAGCCCATTCTCTCTAAGTTATGGTCCCTGATAACCAAATTATTTTGCAACTTGGGATTGAAAATCTCATATACACTCTCCTTCTTTGGCAGTAAAAGTAATAAATTATATAATCTAAATGTAAATGTAAATCGTATAACAATTTGTTACCTTTGTATAATATCAAAATTAACTGCCTGCGGTAGCTGATTCAGTCTGTCTAATGGCACAGCTGTTGTGACGCATAACATACTTCTGTCTCTCCATCTCCTTTTCTTCCCTGCTCACCTTTCTCAATCTCTCCACCCCCCCTACCAGTTTCTCACATGTAAACGTACATCTTATTCTCACAGACACACGTGCAATCACCCTTGCCTCTCTGAAGCTGCTGTTAAAAAGCCTTCCAGGGTTCAGCAGGGAAAAAGTACATTTATCTCTGATCAGTGATTGTAGGTCAAAGTGACAAATATTGCTCAGCACTGGAGAATCTGAAGGGCAACTTCAGGCAAAGTTTCCCTTGCAGGGCGTTCATTCGGTCTGGACACACTTTAATATAGGGATGTTCATTTATCCCAGACCCCCATAATGGGAGCCAATAGTTCTGTGAAAAGAGAACTGTAAAGCCAGGCCCTATATGACTGTGAAGCAGAGTAATCCACTCAGATACTCTGTCTCCCTGCCTGCTTGAATGATTGAATAGTACTATATTAAGACAATTGGAAATTGTTGTGAATGCTTATGTTCAGAAAGTTTCCTTTAATTCAAGTGTCCTTTCACACTACACTATTATAGCACTAACTGTCATGGCTGCATCCTATGAAATCCTGAGGTTTGTAGTTTAAGGGGGGAAAATTAGAATTTGTCAGCCAGAGAGCTCTACTGCCTCGCCAAATGACAAACTTCAGGCTTTCGTTGGAGGGAGCTATGGCAGTAGAATCATAGCACTATAATTGTGCAATGTGAAAGGGCCCTAAGAAAGTAGAAACTTCTGGGGTGGAGCTAGTGGTGGCTGCTGGTTTCCATGTCACTCAGTAGCAGATCTATCCTAGGATTCAGTCTGAATTTTAAAGGAGCTAAACAAAGTGTTGAGACCATTTTGGGGATAGGGTTCAGCACCCTGGATAGCACTTTTAAAGTTTGGACTAAGACCTGGAGTGGACTCTTTGTTTAACTGCCATGGAAGCCACCAGTGACTCATCAGCCATTCTCTTTAGAACATGATTTATTTCTTTCCATGACCTGGCCAGCATATTAAAGACATATTTTTTTGGAGAGAATAAAACATACAGCAGATATACCATGGCAATGACATAGGAAACACCAGCCAACAATGGGTGGAGAATGATTTTGATTAGTGAAGCAACAAAGAAGTAGCATTAAATGTTAAATTTAATTTCCATTAACACTGGAACATCTAATCAGTGGAGGCACTGATTAGAGATGTGCTGCCTCAAAATGATTTTGCCCCTAAGTGGGAACCAAAGTCTGTGACACAATAAGCAGATGGATTCCTTATAAAGACAAATATTGAAATGAGCTTGACATCTGTCAAAATGACAGATGGGACCAGTAACAAAATGTGTGGATTGCAATGTTCCTTCTGTTTGCTTTTCTTCAGGATTCCAACTCTCCAGACAGACATTCCTTCTTCTAGGACAGTGGTTCTCAACCTGTGGGTCCCCAGATGTTTGTGGACTTCAGCTCCCAGAAGCCCTGAGCATTGACCATAGTGGCTGGGGCTTCTGGGAGCTGAAGTCCATTAACATCTGGGGACCCACAGGTTGAGAACCACTGTTCTAGGATGTTCTGTTCCACGCAACACTCTAAGATATTCTATGACCACTGAGCAGTTTTTGTTGGTGTGCTTTGATTTTTGTTGGTTTTATTTTGTTTTTGTTGCTGCTGTTACATAGTGTCCTCCAAGAATGCCAATTAGTCCCTTTTGTTTTTCTGGACACTTCTTTCTGGCTACAATACTGTCAACACTCACCTCTTGGGTTTGCTATTAGAAATGACTTCTTTCACTAAGCAAAACCTGCACTGCTGGCAGTAGATCACTGGATGTTAACACCAAGAAACATCAAGGTTAAATTCATTTCTCAAAGACAGCGTCAAGCCTGTACCAGCCTTAACCAGTATAGTGCTTTTCTAATAATAAATAAACCCCATGGGTTATTGTTCTTGTTTGTTACTTGAAGTGACATTACAGATGCAAGCCTTTGCTCCTGTACAGCAGACTAAAACCACTAACTGTCACCTTTTTCAGTTAGTTTAGCTGCTATGATGCCACTGATTGTTCACTGAATATTCAGATACTTTCTTTTCTTGGGCATGGATATTGATGTACAGCAGGTTGTTGTTCTTGTTCTTGTGTGCCTTCAAATCATTCCTGTGAATATACCTGGTGAATTAAGGAGGAATTACATATGTTTGTCAATAGACAGCTATGACAGTATGGATGTGTAAAAAGCCGTTATCTCATGGAAATGGGAGAAAGAGACCATTTTGAGGTTTCACTGCATGGAGTCTGAAATACAATTGCTCCCCTCTCAACCATAAATGGTGTTCAGATGTTGTGTTTCCACTTACCAAGAGCAATGGTAAGACAAAAATACATCTCACTGTTTCTAGAAAATGTACCTCTTCAAAAACTAACAGTATTTTAATGCATTAAAATTATCTTTGCAAATTATTTAAAAATCTCTGATCTGTAATGAGAGCAGCATGAGCATTTTTAGTATATTAAACAGACCTTTTTTCTGCTGAAGTTGTTAGTGCAAGCGGTACAACTTTACTCAAAATCTTTTAGAATCTAAAGTGGCAGTGTTAAGCAAATTCACTCATTTGACTAGCTTTGTTTCTAATCAGGTATGGGTAGCCTTCCTTCTTATTATTAGCCCACACTCATCTGAATATCACATCTTTCTCTCTCTTTCTTCTCCCTACATTGCATTAATCATCTCCTATCCTTTAATCACTTCATGCTTGCTTTTATCAGCTATGGTTAATCCTGCTGAATCATATTGCGCAACCTGGGAATGTGGGATTCACCTGAAAGGTTGGGATGATTAAAAGAAAAGGTTAATTGATCTGTTTGTTGCAATAGTCTCACATTTTGCACTAGAAGCTTGGAGCCAAGGTTATATCTAGTGTGTGTGCATGTGTGTGTGTGTGTGTGTGTGTGTGCGCGCGCACAAACACACACACACATGTATCCACACTCATTTATCTTTGATTTCCCTTCTCTTCACAATTCACATACCTCTTACCAGTTCACACTTTGACACCTTGCGTTGTGGAGTGCTTGAGCATTTTTTTTCCTTGCCTTTCCTTTAACCTAATACCCTACACAAGCAACCTCATTGTGGCCAATGGAATTCCTTTGCCATATCTGTCTTGGAAGTGCCTCCAGTAAATGTGACCTAGGCCAGGTGGACTTAGGATGCTAGAGCCCAATGCATTATAGGCCATTTCCACACGGGGGTAAAACCCCGCACTGTGACGACCGGACACTGAGGTGGTCTACACCGCGGGGCGCGCTAGAGCGGTGAAAAAGGGGAGGTTCTAGACCTCAAACTGCTCTCATGCGGCCATGGGGGTGGCGCTCCGTGTTTTATAAAGACCACTTTTCAAGTGGTCTTTTTAAAACTCGTGCGCTCTGCTCCGTCGCAGTGCCCCATTAAGAACTGCAGGGACGCGCTAGCGCGTCCCTGCAGAGCTGCCCGGGGGTGGGCTTCTGGCTGGTATGCTGCCCTGATTGGTGGAGCGCCGCTGGAAGCCACCGGCCACCATTTTGGGCACTGCCGGCCGCTGCCGAGCACCGCCACTGTTTAGAGCAGCGAATTCGCGCTGCTCCCCGCGGGGCAGAGTGCCCTGCTTTCAAGGTAAGCTCCGTCCCCACATGCGCTGCCCTGTTTCCCCCCGTTTCTTACCAATATGGAACCCATCATGGCTCACAACACAGTTTAAAACAGAATATAGTTAGAAACATTTATATTAAAAAGAGATAAAATAAGTATTCTGTTAATAAAAGCATTAAATTAAAACAATTTTAACACATTTCAAACATAATGAGGAGACTAAAAGTACAGCATCACCATTAAAAAAAAAAACCTTCTGCAACAACCAGTTTAGGACCCAAAGTCTGTCAGGGAAAAGGATCTTTCCAGCCTGCAGGAAGAGAGCAGAGATGGGGCCAACCAGGCCTCCTGTGAGAGAGGGAATTCCATAGCTATTGTGAAAGCCTTGTCATGTGCCCTCACCAAACATACCTGTGAAGGTGGTGGAGATAAGAGAAAGTTCCCCCTGAATGTTTGAAAACTCAGGCAGGCTCATGTAAAGAGAAATAGTCTTTCAGACAGTCTAGGCCAAAGTCATAAAAGGCTTTATAGGCCCTAGCTAGCACTTTGAATTGCAACTGGAAATGAAGTTGTTCCAACAAGGGAGTTACATGTTCTCTGTAACCAGCACTGGTCAGCAGTCTGATTGTAGTATTTTGGACTTAAATGAAGTTTCTGAACAGTTTCCAAAAGCAATCCCACATACAGAACATTATAGCAACTCAAACAAGATATGATCAAGACATGTGTCACCATGGCCAAATCAGATGTCCCTTGGAAGAGGCACAGCTGTTGCAATACATTTAACTAAGTAAATTTACTCTTGGCCATTGCTGAATTCTGGGCATCCAGGTTTAGGGTTCAGTCCAAGCATATAACCAATCTGTAAATCTGAGGTTTCAAGAGGAGTGTAATCCCATTCAGCACAGGCTGAACGTCTGTTGTTCAAAACTCAAAACTTTATCCTAAAATGGACAACCTCTCTTAGCAATTTTGTGTTAATTAGCATGGGAAGTAAACTTGAAGAGTAAAACAGGGCATTCTTGTGGAGATCCCTTATCAGATGTTATTGGTAGGAAAGATGGAAGACAGAGGGCAGGTGTATTTATTGTTACAGAATTATAGAAATGTAGTGTTGGAAGGGAGAAGATTTCTGGCCCTCAAATAAGGGATATCCTTTATAAGTGACACATGGCAATCCTAATTGGAAGGGACCTTGTGATCATCTTATATAACATGCTGCTAATGCAGAAAACCTATCACTAAAACATCCCTGACAGATGGCCCTCCCACGCTCTGTCCAAAAATGTCCATCAGGAGGCATCTACCTTCTGAGGCAGTTATCCCACTGTCAAGCAGCTCTTATTGTCAGGAAATTATTTCCTAATGTTTGGTTGGAATATCTTTTGTTGTCACTTGTTCCAAAGCAGCAGAGAACAAGTTGGTCCCTGTAGGGCATTCTTTCTCTGAATTGCCTCTTATTTTAAAAATCTCACACCAGTCTTTGTCTTTTAATTGTAGCAGCTTTAAAAAATATAAAAGGGGAGGAGCAGTCAGAACAGGAGCAAACTGTATTTCTGGAAGCGTGAGCTTTGCCCCAAGTACTATATTTCTGAAGGAAAGAAATTATTTTGTCTGTGAATGTGTGCAGATCAACTGTCAGGCTGGGGATTCTTACTCCCTTTCCCTAATGCTGCCTGTGACCTCTCGTCAGAACTTGGAAAAGTTACTATTTTGGTCTGTAACAGTGGGAATCCCCCAGCCATCGTGGCAATTTGCTAAGCACTGTTTTTCTCTTCTCTGATATGTGCATTCTTCACGTCTAGATATGAATTGCATACCTTGTATGCAGTACAATGTAGTAAGATGTGAAGGAATAGCACATCATTCCCTCTGCCATGAGAATCCATCTCCACATTTTGTTATTATCTGTTGTTACCCTGTGTGCTGGGGGTCCCGGGAGGGGCGCCCAAATAACCAAACAATAACACAAGATGGGGAAATTAACTCGAGCACGCTCTTAAGCTAAACGAGAGGCAGGGTAACTTAGCAGGGATCTTTTAACCCTATGTATACAGCGTCAGGTCAGAAGAGCCGCCAGACAAGCTTTAAAGTAACAAAATTGATAGTTTTATTAACAGACAACCAACAACTAAAACAACACATACACACAGCTAACTAAGAAATAGGAAATGAGAGTTTTGGGGGGAAATGGGTGATACGACACCTTTCTCGTAGTCCTGAAGAGATTGAAGATGGAAGTGAAGAAACTCAGTGTGGTGGCCGAGGGGAGTTTGCTCGACAGAGCAGCAGCAAGGCTGGATGGAAGTCCGGAGCGATCCGAGGAAGCTCTTGGAGCTTGGGGTTTTTACTGGGCAAAATATGACCGTGGGCTAGTCTGTACTTGGGAGGAACAATGAGGTTTGGACACGAGACAATGTCTCCGAAAGGTCAGAATTTAACATGATTGAGTTAAGTTCGAATTGACAATGGGGTGGCCAGTATGCAGATGCAGCTTGCCTGGGCGTTGGAGTGTCCAGCTCGCCAGGGTGCCTGCTCGGGGCAGGGGGCTCTTTGTATTTAGCGTGCATCCTTAATGAAGTGTTTGTTTCGGGAGGTCTCCTAAAGCAAGATCTGGCTGTGTCTGGCTTGCTTAGGTGTAAACAGAAATGATTCAGCATTTAATAGCCATGCCTAGCTCCATGCTGTTCGGGGGCCTCACAAACACTTGGCTGAGGGTGGCAAAATAAGACCGAATTGCAATATCAAAATGATATCTAATGTCTGCTGAAGCCAGGCCAGTTCATGGTGATAACACTGTGAGCTGTATAATTCATATTTGTTGAAATGGTATGGGAGGGTGCTCAGCAGGATTAATTGCATATTTTACTTTTCTCTTAGAAGCTGTGAAAAACAATAAGGATATTTGGATCAGGAAACGCCCTGAACATACTTGGTGCAGCACCTGGAAAATGCTGCTTCAGAATGCATGGGGTGAAGCATATGTCCATATGTTTTTTCAGGTAGCAGGCTGCATTAAAAATAGAACGTCAGGGAGAAGGGCAGGCTAGTCCACCTTATTGACATTCTAGACTTCCAAATAGGCAATTTTAACAGAAAAGAGCATTTGTTTACATTCACAGCTTCCATGCATACTCCAGATGATGTGTTGGGCGATAACTCCCATCATCCCCAGCCAGTAGGCCACTGGCCATGTTGGCTGAGAATTACGGGAGTTGTAACCAAATCCATCTGGAGTGCATTTGGTATGAGAAAGCTGGTGTAAATGACTGCCTTCCCCACACTAAAATCCTATCATCTCAAGAGTGCAATACTGTATGGTTTAATTTCTGAACTAGCTGGCTCACAAGGTTGGATTCACATAGACACTTTTCCAGAGTGTCCCTGCTGATGTTGTCACAAGTGCTTCACTTTTAATCAGTACTCAGTCTGAATGAAAACCTGGACTTTATGTTTAGCCAGAAGGTAGTTCAGGGCTCCTCACAAATGAAAGTAGATAAAAGCAAATTGTGGCATCTCATGGTACAACCGGAGCCTTTTTTTAAAAAAGAGGCACAAACTTTGTGGAGTGGATAGATGGAAGGACCTTGAAATACATGGCATTTATTCAGTCATTTCTCTCACTTCAGATGCTGAGTCGAGAGATGTTAATTTCTCAGACATGTCCAAAGAGATTTAAATGTCAATAGTGTTTACATCTTTTAAAGTATAGCCTTTCTATTAAAAAGCTGCACTTCTCTATCGCTTAGCTCTTTCTGCACACTTAGTTAAAGTGTGCTCCTGATGGAATATATTCTTGAGTTAAGAAGGCTGACATTCAGAGAAGGCTAATAAAGAAAAAAAAGTTCTTATGCTCTATAGCAGTGGTTCTCAACCTGTGGGTCCCCAGATGTTTGTGGACTTCAGCTCCCAGAAGCCCCAGCCACTATGGTCAATGCTCAGGGCTTCTGGGAGCTGAAGTCTAAAAACATCTGGGGACCCACAGGTTGAGAATCACTGCTCTATAGCAATAGACAGAAGCCAAGAGGTTTGTGGAAGGAGAGCTTTAAATGACAATAGTGTCCTAAACTTCCGTGGATTACAGACTGCTTTATCAAATGCATGAGATGTTAACATCTTTGTCAGGTATAAATGTGTTTGTATGTGTGCTGTATGTTTTGTGTTTGTGTGTGTGTCACAGGATAGATAGACACATGCTTTCATTTGATGCCCTTTTAGCCTCACCAATATTTTCTTCTTTCTGTGTTATAGACAAAACCTGTAAGAAATAAGTATCATTACTCAACATGAGCTACAGATAACTTCTAAGTGCCTGTAGCTGACAGCTGTAGGTGTTCAGAAATGATGTTCTCTCCCTTTCTGTTCAAGGTCCATCCTTTAGGGCTAGACTTAGGTACGTGACTAGCCTTGTCATTTAAATTATTCAGTTCACTGTGTGAGTATTGTAAATTTAAGAACAGAATTCCACTTTCTGATGGAAAGCTGCTGCCTGCAACTGGAACTGATGAGGTTGCATTATAGGACTTGTCTTTGTAAGCAATGGATTGGATGGTGTGCTCTGAGTACTCCCCTAAAAAAGTGTGGCTATGCCCAGCAGTAATATGTCCTTCACATAGTTCTCCTGTAATATCTAGGGTTGGCTTAGACTGAAATGTTATGGAATGGTCTTGGAGACATGGTGAGGGGGCTTGTCATGTCTCCTGCCTCAAGCTCAGAGTAGAAGGAGGACATGCTGCATGAGCAAAGGCCATCCTTTTTTCTGGAGAGGGGGGAACACCTTCCATACTCATTTACTATAATCTTAACAGCTTCGGAAAGGTCCATAAAAAAAGTTAGGGTTGCACAAAGCATGGAAACATATCCTGACTCTTTCTTTCCACATTTTGCTTTTATGCTACTTAAGGTAGGACATCAGTCACCTTGAATATCTCTGAGGATAACTGTACTTACTTACACAGTGATGACCTTTATTGGGAACTATTAATGAAGGCAGTTAAGCACAAAATGTGTTAAGATTGAACCCCACTCTTGTTAACAAGCTAGAAATGTGGACTCATAGTTTAGTTCAAGGTGTGAAGAAAAGATGGCTTGTTAATTGGATATTAAAAGAAGTCTCTTCCATTGAAAGCTAATTTAAAACCACTTGTTACTGTGGATAGCAGAAATTATTTAATGAGTTAGAAATATGTGGGTTCATGAAAGTATTTTTATCAGCTAGGAAGTAGTATATTGTCATAGATAGGTAGTTCTGCAAGGACTTCTTGAATTAGTTTCTGCCCCAGTTTGGTCCAGAACCAATCCAATCTGATCCAGATCTGAATAGAAATGTCAAAATATCATTGTGCCTTGGTTTTAGCTGTTATTTTTTATTTAAGTTGTTTCATTAAAGAAGATGGATGTGTTCAGGATCATATCATCCTGAACACAGCACATCTTTAATTTCAGAAGCTAAACAGGGCTACCCTTAGGCCATTTCTGCACTATACTATTATGGTGCTGTTATCCCACTTTTGACATCCTTTGGAATTCTGGGTTTTGTAGTTTACTGAGGCCAAAGAGTTCTCTGGCTAAGAATTCTAAATGCTCCTCTCTAAACTGCAAACCCCAGGATTCCATAGGATGCTGAAAGTGGAATAATAGCACTATAACAGTGTAGTGTGGAAATAGCCCTCGTTAATACCTAGATGGGAGACCATCCGGTAATACCAGAAGTCTCCAGATAGGGCTAGAAAAGGAATCCTACCTAAAGTCATGGAAAGTCACTATCAGTCAGAAGGACAAAACTGGAGCAGATGGATTGTTATCGCCGTGAACTGACCTGGCCTTTGGTAACCTTTAGATATCATTTTGATATCATAATTTGGCCCTGCTCTGCCACCAGCCAAGTTTTTGTGAGGCCACCGAATAAGCATGAAGCTAGGCATGGCTATATTTGTTTACACCAAGGCAAGCCAGATACTGCCAGATCTGCTTTAGGGGACCTCCCGAAACAAACACCTTCATTACTAATGCGTGTTAAAACAAAGAGACCTCTGCCCTGAGAGGGCACCCTGGCGAGCTAAGTGCTTAACTGCCAAGCTAGCCGCATCTACATACCGGCCATACTATTGTCAACTCGGACCATAACTCAATCATGTAAATTCTGACCTTTCGGAGACATTGTCTCCAGCCCAAAACTCATTGTTTTACCCAAGACCAGACTAGCCCACAGTCATGCCTTCCCTTAATAAAAACCCCTAGTCCCAAGAGTTCCTCGGATTTCGCTGGATTTCGCTGAAGGACTTCACCGGACTTCTATCTCACCTTGCCGCCGCTTCTTCTGCGAATTCCCCTCGGCCGCCATGCTGGGTTTCCTTCTCCCCGTTGGTTTTCTTCAGGACTGCGAGAAAGGTGGCATATCACCCATTTTCCCCAAAACTCTATTTCCTATTTCTAGTTAGCAAGTGTGTTTGTGTTTTTCTTAATAAGTGCTTAATAAATCTTATTGCTAGTTTGAACTATTTTGCCTGCTGACTGACCCAACGCTGTATACATTGGGTAAAAGATCCCCGCTACGTTACCCTGCTTCTCGTTAGCCAAGAGAGTGCTCCAGCTGATTTTCCTCATCTTGTTATATTTGTTTGGTTGTTTAGGTGTCCCTCACAGGACCTCCAAGTCACAGGGTAACAGGATGAGTGGTCATTCACTATAAGGCAGCTTCCTACTTTGCTCTTTTCTAGGTAATCTTGAGCCTTGGCAAAAACATGTAAGAAATGTAAGGAGGAGGATGTGCTTTGTCATTTCATTTCTCCTGAAGTATCCTGATTTGGATACTTTCACTGGTCCCTCTTTGCCAGGTGAGAGCACAAGGACTCTTGTCTTGCATTTCCCAGCTGAGGTGAGGAGCCACCATGCAAGAGGAAAACAACACTCTGTACACCTCAGAGAAGAGCATAGAAAAAGATAGAACAGCAGCTATTCTGTTTACTTGCTATGTTGACTGAAGCTAGGAAGAAGATACCGACTATTCTGAGTAACCAGTAAAACTGGTTAGAAGAAGGGGAAGGCATACATTTCTCTCAAATGTGTATATCCGCATGCACAATGCCAAGCTTGGCTAGAGGGGCAAGCTGCGAGGCATTGGTCTGTTAGGATTCCATCCCTCTGGTCAGATACTCTGTTCAACAGTCAGTAGGTTTTGAATGCTTTACTAGGTATTAGGAATGTGAGACATTATTCCATTGTCCAAAGAGCCAATATGGTGGAGTGGTTAGAGCAGGGAGCCCTGGATACCAGGGCTGGAATCCCTGCTTGGCCATGGAACCAGCTGGGTGACCTTGGGCAAGTCACACTCTCTCAGCCTCAGAGGAAGACAAGGGCAAACTCCCTCTGAACCAATCTTGCCAAGAAAACCCTGTGATAGGTTTGTCTTAGGGTCACCCTAAGTCGGAAATGACTTGAAGGCACACAACAACAACAACAACCCACTTCCCAAGAGTCTCCCTGTTTGAGTTGACAGTGGTAGCTTATGAGATGGTTTTGAAGACTTCCAGGCTTGTGGTCCTGAACAGACATACTAGCACTATCACTTAGGACAGCTTGAGACCTCATAACTACTATGACAACTATGGGTCTGTCTCACTTAATATCTAGCTCGATACATATGAAATGGCATCCACTGAGTTTCATTTTCTATATTTTTTTAGGGGACAATGATGGGGGTTATATAATATGTGATCTGGTCAAGTTGTGTTAGGTGCCAGTGCACGCAGCACGAGCAATGTGAAGTGCAAATGATAATCTTTACAATCCTGGATGGCATAGGACCAGGCTATCTGAAGGATCAGCTGCACCATTATGAATCTTCCCAAGCCTAAAGATGGGCCTAGAAACCTTGCCTCTTTATCTACTCGTAAGTTCGGTCAGACTGGTGGGCACAAGAGACGGGGTGTTTTCTGTGGTGGCTCTTGTGGAATGTTCTGCTCTGGGACATCACATGACTCCCTCTTTGACAATTTTTTAATGACGCATAACAATTTGGGAGTCCAGGTTGCTCTTAAATAAAACTAGGCCCCTTCTTGGTACTCACTGGTGATTCTATTTTAAGCGTTTTATGTTGTTTTAATCAACCTTATCTTCTATTTCATTCTTCACATTTTTTTTTTTTACTTTGTAAGCTACCTCAGGGAGTCTTTGCCTCAAAAGGCGGTGCAGAAATATTTAAATTGCATCAAAAATAAAAAGCTTACCAAATTCCTTGATTTGCTCAGACATTAAATGCAAGTGATCTGATTGCTGACAGTGGAATGTTATTTGCATATGCCAAGTGTTTTAATTACTTCTGTCTAGTGCTTGTCTCACAAGGTCTGTGCTGGTGATGAAGAAGGCAAATATAATAAGCCACCTTAGTTGGTGTAACTCACAACACGCAGCCAAATATAGAGAGGATAATAAAGTGCACATTTAACAGAACAAAAATGATCCTGTTATCTCTGGTTGATGCTTAAAGCAACATAGAAGTTAGAGATTGTTTTAAAAAATCCAAGAAATTATGTTCTGGTCAATGAGTTGTACTTTTTTATTTCACAAATGTGTGTGTGTGTGTGTGTGTGTGGCTTTAAATCACTTGTTGACTTATGGCCACCCCAATAAGTTCTTAGGGTTTTCTATGGCAAGGAATACTCAGAAGTGGCTTTGCTACTTCTTTCCTCTGAAATATAGCCTACAACACCCTGTATTCATTGGTCGTCTCTCACCCAAGTACTAAGCAGGGTTGACCCTGCTTAGCTTCCAAGATAGGGGGGATCTGGTGCCTGTTGGATATTTAGGCCCTATTTCACAAATAGAGTGTATTGGAATATTGACGTGAAGCTTGCTGGTGGAGATGTTTTCTACGTTATTACTCTATGCACCCTTACCTAGGGAGCAAATCTCATTGAAGGCAAACGTTTCTCTGAGCTGCAGGTAGTGGCTTCCATATAGGGGGTTGGGTGGGGAATCAATCCACTTTGCGTTTTAGACTGAGTTTTTAAAGGAGCTAAGCAAGGTGCTGAAGTTATTTTGAGAATAAGATTCAGTGCTTTGGATGACATTTTTAAAGAGCAGTCTTAATTTGAAGCAGTGAATTAAATGTGGATTCACTGCTCCATTGACATGGAAACTACCAGCTGTCACTAACTTCTGTAGATATAGTATTGTGGTGTTGGTACCCCTTAGCCTTCTCACTGTTTGACAGAGGATATATTCCTGCGGTCCTGTCAGACCAATATTTTCTGGACTAGTAAGGTGGCAAGTGAGAATTAAGAGGAGGGCAGCCTCAGAACCTTTCAGGCATTCAGTGCCTTTTTGATTTAATATCCTATAGAATATAATTGCTACTATTTCACTTGTGCAAGTTCACAGAGCACTCAGAAGTCCCCAATGACATCTTTTCTTTTTATTATTATTAAAATGGATCAGGCCTTGAATTCTTTGTGGTATTGCAGTGATCTATCACATTTCTTTGTGTGCAACTGTCTTTTGTCACCTGGGAACTCTGTTCGTGGGATTACAAATGCTACAGAACATGGGAGGGGGATGGGGAGAAACATGAGGGAGGAAGGGAGGAAATGGAAGGAAAAGACAGGGAAATGATCTACACGAATACAAAAGCAAAGTGCCTGTGCTTGGGTTTTGCTGCTTATTGGGGCTAGGTGTGAAAGAAATGAAAAGAAATGGACAAGGTAATGCGCCAAGTGCAGCCATGAATATGTGTACCTCTGCACTGAGAATTGTGGCAGACTCGACAGCCCTCTCAGCTTCATGATGACCCTTTCTAATAGACACTCCTCCATCCCTTTCTCTCATTGTGTTGCAGTGAAAAAAAAATGCAGACACAGAGACACACACTCACACATACCACCCAATACACATTCCCCATAGGTTCTTGAGAATGTTTATGCCACTGGCAAAAATCTTATTTTGACATTTTAACACAATGAAGCTGAGAAGCAGTGCTTCAAGCAACCTGAGACTCCCTTCCACTTCTCTCCTCCCCCACTCCTCTCTCACAGCTTAGAAATTCAGATATCTCAGAAGTGGAGAGTGGGAGGATGAATGTTTTCTTTCTTATTTGATTTAATTTCATACAAAAAAATAGAGGAACCTTTTTTTTCACCCCATTGATGCCAGTTGGGATTTTTAGCAATGATGGGCATTAGCCCAATGTTTCTCCTTCTGAATTCATGTAAACTGCTCTGAGAAACTTTGGATGAAAAGGGGCATATAAATAGCCTGCATAAATAGTTTTTTTAAAAAAAAATTGTAGAGGGAATGAAATCAGACAGAGCTTGGGAAAGTTACTTTTTTTTGGATTATAGTTTCTTCCAAATCCTGTAGCCAGGATGGCCAGTCAGGTTGGTTGTGAAGTCAGGTGGCACTAGGAGGCTAAGCCTATGCCGTTGGCCACTATAATGGCTGAGCATTGTGTTGCTGACGGAGACCCCTAGATCACTTAGCTGGGCCCACTGGGATACTGACCTCCAAGGGACTTGGCCAGTGTTAGGTCTGAGTACCTGGCTCTGTGTGATAATACATTGAGACAAAATTGACTGTTTATCAACTGGTGAAAGGTGTGGATTATGCTGCATGAAAGAGGATTATTTCCTTGTCCCAAGAGCAAAGTACAGAATGTAATCCAGCTCACTTGCCTTCAGCTTTTCCGGGCAGATTACTCCTCTTCATTCTCCATGTCCAATATGGAACCCAAAAATCCAAAGTGTAGAATCTGATTAAAGGAGAAGCTGTACTTGTATATAATATTTGCCTTCCTCACCTTTTCAAATGAAAGACTTCTTGTCTCTTTTCCTTTATGTCAGATTCAGGTCATGGTTATTTTGGCCAATGAACACAGACTGTGGGGATGATTTTGCAGTTGTGGTTCAAAGGGAAAGAGCCATCTGGAATTATTTCTCTGCTGGCAACTAAGTAGAGAAGGACTTGAGATCCAATGGTGTTATCTGGGTACCTGTGTGGGAGAGCAAGGACACATGATTCCCCCATTCTTATCCTGAGCTTCCCATTCAGCAACTCTGATGGAATAGATTCTGCTAATCCTTGCTGGATCAATCACCTTTCTTTGGCTCATATTTTTAACTGTGTGCCTGGCTTCCCACACAATGTACCTTCTCTTCATATTGTTAAGCACTGCAAGTCCCATCACATCTTATACCTTTTCCTGCTCCAGAAAGTGTTTTGAGGCCCAGGGCACTGCATAAGTTAATGGTAGGGTGGACTGCTCAAGCATCACATGAACAGAAATCATTCAGAGTATAAAGGATAGTCACAAATTTTCTTGGCCTCAAGAAAAAATGTGTTTGGACACCTAGAGATACACTACTGAGAAAACAGTCAACTGCCACAAGACTTTTCACACTTTGGGGCTTCTTGCAAAATAATGATCTGTACAAAAAATAATGCTTTGTTCACAGAAAACTGTGTATTTTGCACAAAATATACTTCTGTGGACAAAAGCATTCTGTGCAAAATATACTGTTCTCTCTGATTAATGCTTTTTTTTTTTTGACAAAATCACAAGATTTGAATGAATTTTCCAATGAAGAACCCACAAAACTCTCCTCATTTCTTCCAGCAGGGAAAGAAGATTTTGAAATAATTCATTCTGGCATATAGGAATTAAATAAGCAAAAATTTCATCCCTAAATATAATGCATCGTCCAAAAGGAAGACAAAAATGGCCATGGGTTTGTAGCAAGTGTGCATATGCTAATTCATTGTGCATAGATACAAATTTAGAAAAAATATATTTTATGTAGGAATAATGTACATCTCACTGTAATCTGGAAGACCATCACAAGGTGACCTATGTGGCTTGCTTTTTGGGGGACAATTTCTTTTTTTTAAAAAAATATTTTTATTAAAGATTTAATTTCATAAAAAACGGAGTGGATATATACCATTGGCAGATATATCCCATTCCCCCCCTTGCATGCTTATATTTCTCCAGTTGAATCTACTTTGTTTCCATTTACAAAAGAGAAGAGCAGTTACATTTCCATTTACATGGAGAAAAACAGTTACAGTATAGTTTCTTATACGTTTATGTTTTTATCCAATCCAAAATTCCTTTCCATTCCCTTTCAAAGTTCTGGATAGGTTTGTTTTTCAAAGAGAATGCTAATTTTTCTGTCTCTATCATATCCAGAACTTTTAATTTCCACTCTCCTAAATCAATGTCTTTTTTTTCCAATATTGCGCATATGTCAACCTTGCTGCTGTTATCAGATATAACAATATCTTTTGATGATATCTTATCTCCCTTTGTTGCTCTAACATATTTAACAAGTAAAATTCTGGTATCATTTAAAAGTTCACTTTACAAATTCTTTGAATTTCATCAAGTATCCCCTCCAAAATCTTCTTGCCCTCCTGCAAGTCCACCACATATGAAACAAGGACCCAGTCTTTTCATCACACTTCCAACACTTCACATTCCCATTTTTGGTTATTTGGTTAGTCTTTCTGGGGTCATATAACATCTGTGAAGCATTTTATAAAAAATTTCTCTTAAATTTAAGTTTGGTATAAATTTCATATCAATTTTCCATGCTTTCTCCCAAGTTTCTAATTCAATTGGATGTCCCACATTCTGGGCTCATCTAACCATTGAATCTTTGACTACATCTGGTTCCATTTCTCTTTTCAACAATAATTTGTAAAGTTTAGAAATTCTCTTCTTTTGATTTCCCTTCATCAATGAATCTAATTCATCCTCTTTTCTCTCAAATCCATACAATTTTTGATCCATTTTGAATATTTCTTTGAATTGTCGCCATGGGAACCAGTTTAGCTCATGTCCATCAGTTTTTAATTCTTCTGTTGTATGCATTCTTGGTTTATCCCCTTCCTATTTCACTATATCTTGATATGTTAGTAAATTTCCTTGTTTTGTTGGAGCAATTTTATATGCTTCTTGTGTTGAGGTCCATATTGGAAGTTTTGTATAATATTTCTGCTTTATTTGTAGCCAAACCTTTAACAATGTCTTCCGGATGCAATGATTATTGAACTCTTTGCTCACTGATAATCTATCCTAGCATAAATATCCATGCCATCCAAATCTGTTATTTGTTTCTTCCAGTTCTTTCATAGTTGTTCTCTCTAGTTGTATCCAGTCTTTAATCCAATCTAAACAACATGCGTAATAATAAATTTTCAATGATGGTAGATCAAATCCTCCTCTCTTGCATCCTGAAGTGTTTTGAATCTTATTCTTGGCTTTTTCCCTTGCCAGATAAATTTTTGAAGATCCTTTTCCCAGTCTTTTAATACCTTCTCTCTTCCTATTATTGGTAAATTCTGAAAGAGGAACATGAGTTTAGGTAATAAAGACATTTTAAAAGCATTTATTCTTCCCAGGAGAGATAGAATTTAGATTTTTCCATTTTTCCATATCATTTTTGATCTCTTTCCATGTCTTCAGATAGTTGTTGTCAAATAGTTCTTGGTTCTTTTTCATTATAACAATTCCTAGATATTTTGTTTTCTTAGTTAGTTGACATCCGGATCTTCTCTCCAAACCGGCTTGCTCTTTTTTAGTCATATTTAATGTCATCATCATTGTCTTTTCCTTGTTTATCTTGTATCCTGCCACTTGTCCATATCTTTGCAGAGTTTCCATCAGCGCTTGAATTGATTCTTGTGGATCCTCCAAGAATATAATTACATCATCCGTGAAAGCTTTTAATTCCAGTTCCTTTTTTCTTATTTTCAAACCTCTTATCTGTGAATCCTCATTTATTGTATTCAACAATACTTCGAAAACCGCTATTAATAATAGTGGTGACAACGGGGCCCTTTGCCGTACCCCTTTATTTATTACAAAGCTTGTTGAAATATCTCTGTTGATTATTAGCCTCGCAGATTGTTCCTGATAAATTGTCTCAATCCATTTACAAAAGTCTTCTCCCAGGTCATATTCTCTCAATATCCGATGTATGAAAGCCCAGGAAACATTATCAAATGCCTTTTCTGCATCTAAAAAAATAAGTGCTGCTTTCTTCCCTGGGTTTTTATCATAATACTCAATTACATCTAAAATTGTTCTTACATTAGTTCTCATGTATCTACCAGGGAGAAAGCCTGTTTGGCTTCCTAATTTTTCCTGTAGTATCTCTCTCAGCTGTTTTGCCAACACTGCCACAAAAATTTTATAGTCTATATTTAACAAGGAGATTGGTTGATAATTTTTAACTTCTTTTTTATCTTTATCCTCTTTAGGTATCAATACAATATTTGATTCTCCCCAGGATTCTGGTTTGTCATGTTTCTCTATTTCTTTCAAAGTAGCATGAATTGGTTGAATCAGTTCTTTTATAAATCTCTTCTAATATAACTCTGTAAAGCCATCCGGTCCTGGTGCCTTGTCAACTTTCAAATCTTTTATAACCTCTTCAATTTCAGTGAGTGTTATTGATTTATTCAACTTATTTTGTGCTTCCAGTGATATTTTAGAGATCTTTACGTTTTGAAAAAATTCAGGCAGGTTTTTCCCATATTGGTAAGGAGGTTTTGTTTCATAAAACAATTTCCCAAAATATTCTTCAAATTTTTGTTTTATTTTTCCATGTTGAGTAATCAACTTCTTCCCATGCTTCAATTCTACAATTATATTCCTTTCCTTCCTTTTTTAAGTTTGTATGCTAACCATTTCCCAATTTTATTTGCATGCTCAAATTGGGTCAGTTTTATCTGTTTCATCTTTTCCTTTATCTCTTCAGTTGTAATTATCACCATCTCTTTCTGTATTTTCTTGATCTCCTGTTGTAATGATTTTTGTAATGGGTTTTCCTTGAATTCTTTTTCTTTCTCTTGAAGTTTAATCAATAAAGCTTGGTATTTCTCTCGTCTTTTTTTATTTTGAATTTGTCGCTGCTGTATAAAGAAACCTCTCATTACTGCCTTCAGTGCATCCCAGACTGTTTTCATCTTCATATCTTTCTTTATATTTTCTTTAAAATAATAATTTAACACTTCTTTCACTTGTTTTACTATCTCTTCATCATTAAGTAAACTATCGTTCAGTTGCCACTGAAATTGTTTAGTCTTCTCTTGTGTTTGTAGCATCACCAGATGATGGTCCAAAATGACCTTAGGCAGCATTTCTACTTTCCTTGCCTCTACTAGCAAATGTTTGGAAATAAAAATCATATCTGTTTGAGACCAAGACTGGTGACTTCAGAAAAAAAAAGTAAAATCTTTAACATTTGGATTAATAGTTCTCCATACATCTAAAACAGTTAAAGCTTCACACATCTCAAAAAAGCTTTTTGGCAGTTTTCCTCTCTTTGCTTAATCTTCTTTATTCTGAGAAATTGTTTTATCCAATTTAATATCCTGAAATCCATTCCAATCTCCTGCAAGGATCCAGTCTTCATACTCATATACTAATATTCTTTCTCACAGTTTCTTGTAAAAATCAGCTTTGTTTTTATTTGGGACATAGACTCTGACTAGTAATTTTTTTTTTATCATTCTTCAAAATTTCTACGCCCAATATTCTTCCTTCTTCATCTTTAAAGATTTCTTTTGCTTGAATACCTTTGTTTATATAAATTACAACACCTCTTTTCTTCTTTAAGTATGAAGAAGTAAAACAATGACCTAGTTTGGAGTTATATAAATACTTTTCTTGGTTTTTCGTTATATGGGTCTCTTGTAAAACAATAATTTGAGATCTCAATCTTTCTAAATGGTCAAAAATGGTGTCTTCTCTTTGTTTGCGAATTTATTCCTCATACATTCCATAAAATTATCTTCATATTTGCTGTTTGCTATCTTTACTTCCCTTTTTTCTTTTTCTCTTTGGGTTCTACCAATTCTGACTCTTCTTCAGACATTGGACTAGATTCATCAGTTGCTGCCGTTCCCATCTGTATAGCTTCTATTGTTTTTTCTGGTTTCTTGTCTTCGGTTCTTACTATTTTTGAGCCGGTTTTCAAGGGTTTCTCTTGAAATTCTATTGCTTGCTGAACAGAGCTTATCTTTATTCTCCTACCTTCGAAGAAAAAGGAAAGGCTTTCTTTTATCTCCCATCTATATCTTATTTCCAGAGATAGCAGAATCCTTATCAAGAATGCATATTTTCTTCTGCTCCTCATCACACTTGACGCTACATCCTTAAAAATTTTAATTTCGTTCTCATCCACTATTAATTTTTCTTTGTAATTTTGCTCCATAATTAAGTCCTGAATCTTTTCCCTGGTGAAGTAGACCACGATATCTTGAGGTAAATCTTTCCGCTTTGCCATTGTTGATTCAGTTCTGAAAACTTTGTTTATTTCATGTTCAAATCTCGCTCTTCTTTGACCTATATACGGTGCCAAAATATCTGTAACTCTTTGGTGTAAATTTTCCTCTTTTTGTTCTGGGAGACCTCTTAATTTCAAACATCTGCTTCGTTGGTGAATTTCCAGTCTCATTATAGTTTCTTCATCTTTTTGCTGTTCTTTCTTCATCTACTTCACCTGGTTTTCCAGTTTTTGACTTTTTTCCCAAATATCTTCCACCTTTTGATCTTTTGTTGTTAGGTCTGTAGTGAGTTTCTGTAAGCTCTGGTTCAAGTTTTCTACTTCCTTTTTCAGATCTTGTTTTATTTCTGTTCTTGTTGTTCTTATCTCTGTCCTTGTTGTTTTTAACTCCTCCATCATGTCCGTTCTCATTTTTTGAAATTCTTTCAGGAGCCTGTTTACTTCCATTGTTTTGGAGCCTATAGATCCTCTTCTTTCCTGAATTTGTGGTTGAATTTGTGTCTGTGTTGTCTTCTTTGGGGCTGTTGCCATACCTCTACTCAAGGTTCACTTCTAAAAACAGTCTCAAGATCCGAAGACCTTAGTTCTGATTTCTTGTTTTCAATTCACTTTATAAAGGGAGTTCATTCAATACTGAGCATTGTCTATTAAAATATTGTATATCCGCTTATGACATTTAACACTGCTAGTTATTACTAAAAAATTATTATTACTATATTATTACAATAAAATCTATTAATTACACAATAAAAACTTAAGTTTCTAAACAATCTATTTCATTTATCATCTCCAAAAAAAGTTTATACCATAGAAATTGCTGTTCCCTCTATTCTTACCTTATATCAGACAGTTGACTTATGTAGCATCAATTAACCAACTTATTTAAATAACAGTCCTTATTAACAATTTATATCCTTTGTTCAGAGGTCCAATTTCAGTCCAATTCCCACCACAATCAGTAATTTCCTCTTATTTTCTTCACCTCTCACCCGAGGCTAATCCAGTTTAGAGACCATTTTAGAAGCCAAAAGAGATCAATAAATCAAAAAGAATTTTTTAGATCATTATTAACAATTATGCCCCACTGTCTAAAAACCTGCTATTTCCAAACCAGGCTCCAATCAAAGCTCCAGTCAAAATCAGTAGTTCCTTTTATTTTCTTCACCTCTCTTCCTGAGGCTAATACATTTTGGGAATCATTTCTTTTCTTTTCTTTTTTTTTAATTTATTTTTATTACAACAAACACAAAATAAAACATTCTTATTTCTCACCAATACATAAATGTTCGTTACAAAATCTTTACAATTTATTAACTCTAATTCATATATATATACCAATCACCAACACTAGTATATCTCTATCTACTTACCCTCCTTCCCTTATTTCACTTACAGTATTTCGGGTGGATCTTCCATAACCTTCTTTGACCAGCTATTATCATTCCTCAATATTATAAGTAATACCACTACCTATCACACACCTCTATCTTTGCCTTACTTACAATTTGTCTTCCGAGTCTTATTTCTGTCTTCACACTAATCCTTCCCCCATTGGTTTTCCCAAAGGGGTTTTACTAGATTCCACTCTTCTATAATTTGTTTTCTTGATCTATCGTTTAACCTTGAAATGAGTTCGTCCATTTCCCATAACTCATATAATTTCCACAACCAGTCATCTATCTTAGGTATTTCTTTTGTTTTCCAGTTTTGTGCATATACCAATCTTGCCGCCGTTGTCATATATATTATCATCTTTCGTAAAGAGTTTTCTTTAAAAAATTTAACATCCAGTATATTTAACAAGTATATCTCTGGACTCATTGGAAACTTTAAATGAATTGCCTTAACTATACATTCGTGAATTTTCCTCCAATACTCCTTAGCTTTTTCACAAGTCCACCATAAATGATATAAAGTTCCTTTTCCTGGGCACTTCCAACATAATTCCTTCCCATTTTTATTTATTTTCGCTCCTTGCACTGGCGTGTAATACCATCGAAAATATATCTTATAACAATTCTCCTTTAACTTTGTACTAACACAGTATTTTCTAACGTCTCTCCATGAATTCTCCCAGCTTTGTATCGGAATTTCACGTCCCAAATTTTGTGCCCATTTTATCATATTTTCTTTGATTACCTCTTCTTCCATATACCAATTTAACAACATTTTATAAATTTTACCCATTACATGGTCTGTCCCTGGTCTTAACAATTTATCAAATTTGTTCTCTCTTATTTCCATTCCTTTTAACTTCTTATCCATTTTAAATTTTTCCTCTAATTGCCTTCGCAATAACCAATGTGTAACAATACCCAATTTTGCGAATTCTTCTTTATTTTTCCAAACCAAATTTTCTCCTTGTACTTTTGTCAAATCTCTATATGTTAACCAATTGTTTAACTGGGGCTTTTCTCTCCTATAAAAAGCTTCATGAACTGACACCTATTGTGGTATTTTTGCATATATTCTGTTTCTATATTGTAACCAAACTTTCAATAACGATTTTCTTATTAAATGATTATTAAATTCCCTATTCACTTTTGCTTTGTCATACCACATATATGCGTGCCAGCCAAAGTAAAGATCTGCCCCTTCCAATTCTAATAATCTTGTATTTTCTAATTTAATCCATTCTGTTATCCAGCAAAGGCAACTAGCATGGAAGTATAATTTCAGATCTGGTAATCCTAATCCTCCTCTTTCCTGTGGATCTTTTAATACCTTCCATTTTATTCTTGGCTTTTTGGCATTCCACACAAAATTTGATAAACTTTGAAGGGTTTATCATTCATAATAATTGGGAGATTCTGAAACAAAAATGATATCTTCGGCAATATATTCATTTTGATTGTCGCAATCCTTCCCATCAATGATAAATCAAGTCTTGTCCACCTTTTTAAATGTTCTTTTATCTCACCCCATACTTTCCTATGTTTTCATATAAATCCAAATTACTACCCGTAAGATTGACCCCTAAATATCTCACCTTTTTTGTTTTTTTAAAATTAGAAAGCTCTTTTATTTCCTCTTCTTCTTTTTTTTGAACATTTTTCATTAGTATCATTGTCTTATCTTTATTAACCTTAAAACCTGCTAATTTTCCAAATTCTTCAAAAACATTCATTAATTTTGATATACTTTTAGTCGGATCATCTAACAAAATTACCAAATCATCTGCATATGCCCTTAATTTATACATTTGTTTCCCAATTTTAATTCCCTTAATTTCTGACTCTTGCCTAATTTTATTACTCAAAATTTCTATTATCATTACAAAAATTAAAGGGGATAATGGACAACCCTGTCTTGTTCTTTTTTTAATCTTAAATTTTTCTGATTTCTCTCCATTCACTATAATACTCGCAGTTTGATCATTGTAAATCATTTTTATCCAATCTATGAATCTTCTTCACATTTTGGGAATCATTTCAAAAACCATAGCAACTCAATGAAATTAAGAGTTTTAGTTTCTGAAGGTAATGAATTTCTCCAACCAGTTTCTGCTTATAATCCTTCTGCTTACAATTTCCCCCTTTTTAAGTTTCTATTCTTCACCTTTCTTCCAGAGGCTAATCCATAATCAAATGTCATTTTGAAAAAAGAACAACCATGTTGTTAAACGAAAAAATCCAGTTCTAAAAGAAAGGAAGAGACACAGCATTCACTATTTTTCCCTCCGCTTAATCTTAGATTCTCTGTTATGTCTTCCCCCTCTGTGATGTCCCCATTGTCTTCTGCTTCCCTCCCTTTCCACGATCCATCTCAAAAATCAAAGTTAGACTCCACTTAAAAATGAGTATCAGTAGATCCACATTCAACTCATCAATATTAGTTAATATTAATTTTAAAAGAAATATTTAATAGTAGGAATTCAGAGGGGAAGCTCAATTTCCAACAATCAGGGGGAAAAAGTACACTGCTCACCAAAGCCGCCAAACTCAGCTGTGTCCTCCATTACTCTCACGAGTCCGCTCTGTGCCACAGAACCTCTAATCAACTGCTGACCTCTCTAATAAGTCTCTATCCTGGGTAAAGGTCGGTCTTTAAACTTCCAAGACAGCAAGGTCCAGCAAGTTTCTTGCTTGTCTTGCAGACAGCTTCGTGGTCCAGAAGGTGGAAGAGGCCACAAGGGGATCAAATATTCTAGATCTGATCCTGACCAACAGGGATGACCTTGTTAATGAGGTAGAAGTGGTTGGATCTTTGGGGGGGGGGTGACCATGCCCTATTGGAATTTGGCATTCAGTGGGAAGGAGAAGATAAGTGCAGCCAGACACTTATCTTAGATTTTAAAAAAGCAGACTTCTGTAAACTTAGGGAGCTGATGGCTGGAATTCCATGGTCAAGAATAGTGAAAGGAAAAGGAGTTCAGGAGGCATGGGAGTTCCTTAAAAAGGAGATACTGAAGGCACAGTCTAAAACTATGCCAATAAGGAGGAAAAATGGAAGGCATCTGAAGAAACCAGAATGGTTGACTAAAGAACTCTCAGCTGAGCTAAATGTTAAGAGAAACATGTACAGGAAATGGAAGAAGGGGGAAACCACCAAAGAAGAATTTAAGCAAGTAGCCAGGAGATGTAGGGAGGAGGTCAGAAAGGCTAAAGCACAGAACGAACTTAGGCTGGCCAGAGACATTAAAAACAATAAAAAGGGCTTTTTTAAATATGTCCACAGCAAAAGGAAAAAGAAGGAGATGATAAGGTCGCTGCACAGAGAAGATGGTGAATTACTCACAGGGGGAAGAGAAAAGGCAGAACTACTTAACACCTTCTTTGCCTCAGTTTTTTCCCAGAAGGATACAAGCACTCAACCTGGCGGTTGGGGAGCAGGTGAGGAAGCAGGGGAAATGAGGCACATAATAGGTAGAGAGGTAGTACAGGAATACCTGGCCATACTGGATGAATTCAAGTCTCCAGGGCCAGACGAATTGCATCCTAGGATATTAAAAGAGCTGGCAGAGGTCATTTCGGAACCGCTTGCTATAATCTTTGCGAAATCTTGGAGGACAGGAGAAGTTCCAGCAGACTGGAAGAGAACAAATGTTGTCTCCATCTTCAAGAAGGGAAAAAGAGGACCCAAATAATTATCTCCCAGTCAGCCTGACATCAGTACCCAGAAAGATCCTGGAGCAGATCATTAAGCAGTCAGTTTCTAATCACTTAGAAAGCAAGGCAGTAATCACGAGAAGTCAACATGGATTTCTCAAAAATAAGTCATGCCAGACTAAACTTATTTCTTTTTATGATAGAGTTACTAGCTTGATAGATGAAGGGAATGCTGTGGATGTAGCGTATCTCGATTTCAGTAAGGCCTTTGACAAAGTTCCCCATGACATTCTTGCAAAGAAGCTAGTAAAATGCGGGCTGGACAGAGCTACTGTTAATTGGATTTGTAATTGGTTGACGGACTGAACCCAAAGGGTGATCACGAATGGCTGCTTTTCATCCTGGAGAGAAGTGACTAGCGGGGTGCCACAGGGTTCTGCCCTGGGCCCAGTGCTGTTCAATATTTTTATCAATGACTTGGATGAAGGAATAGAGGGCATGCTGATCAAATTTGCAGATGACACAAAATTGGGGGGGGGGTGCTAATACGCCAGAGGACAGGATCAAAATTCAAAATGACCTGGATAGATTGGAGAGCAGGGCCAAGGCTAACAAAATGAAATTCAACAGAGAGAAGTGTAAGGTCCTACACTTAGGTAGAAAAAATGGAATACGGAAATATAGGATGGGGGACACGTGGCTGGATAGCAGTACGTGTGAAAGGGATCCAGGAGTCTTGATAGACCAGAAGCTGAACATGAATCGGCAGTGTGATGCGGCAGCCAAGAAAGCCAGTGCATTTCTCGGCTGCATCAATAGGAGTATGGTGTCTAGATCGAGGGAGGTACTGGTACCACTCTACTCTGCTTTGGTTAGACCTCATCTTGAATACTGTGTCCAGTTCTGGGCATCCCAATTCAAGAAGGACATGGCCAAGCTGGAGCAAGTCCAGAGGAGGGCGACCAAAATGGTGAGGGGCCTGGAAGCCATGCCCTATGAGGATAGACTTTGAGAGCTGGGTATGTTTAGTTTGCAGAAGAGAAGGTTAAGAGGGGACATGATAGCGCTGTTTAAATATTTGAAGGGATGCCATGTAGAGGAAGGAGAGGGCTTGTTTTCTGCTGCTCCAGAGACCAGGACAAGGAGCAATGGATTCAAGCTGCAGGAAAGGAGATTCCACCTGAGCCTCAGGAAGAACTTCCTGACAGTCAGGGCTGTCCGGCAGTAGAATATGCTGCCTCGGAGTGTAGTGGAGTCTCCTTCCTTGGAGGTTTTTAAGCAGAGGCTAGATGGCCATCTGTCGGGAGTGCTTTGAGGGTGTTCCTGCATGGCAGGGAGTTGGACTGGATGGCCTGTGTGGTCTCTTCCAACTCTACATTTCTATGATTCTATGATTCTATGAGTCAAACTTCTAAAATGTTCTTCTCTTCAATTCACCGCTTCAACTGGATACTTTGTTTTTTCAAGCTGTCTTCTTTTAAAAGAGGTTTTTTGCCAGTGCTAGTCAGATTGCCTGGCTGTGAATCTGTAGCATCGGCTCCGTCCTCTGTCTCATTCGCGTCAGCACCTTCACTCCCTCTCTGCTGGCGCTGGGACGATCAGGGAATTCATGAGCTGCTCTGCACCCCCTACCTGCTAAGGGGGTGTCTTTTAGTGGGGACACAAGATCCCTGGGAGATATTTACCCTACAGATTCCCAGCAATAGTCCTGAGCCAGCGGTTCAGGCTACCAGCTGCGTCAACATCTTGGCCGGAAGTCCTTTTGGTGGACAATTTCAAGGTCCTTGCTTTCCCTTCTTATGCATGTTTTTCTTGAAACCAGTGTTGAACTGAGCAGTCTTTCAAAGAAACAATGCCTTTAAACAGAGGTCTATTGTTTGTAAATGAGAATTCATTGCCAACCTGCCCAGGGTATAGCTATGGCAGGAGAAGGGGAATGAGGGCATCCCCTCCACATAAAAATTCTGTCCCTGATGAAATCTTCCTTCGGTCCTCAGATTTCTAATATGGCACAGACTGAGATCATGAAAATCTTTCACAGCTGAATTCTTCAATTCTCTGTGTTTGCATTCCTTTGGTACTGTCACTTGATTCTTTTCTTTAGATACATAAACTGTATTCCTAAAGGCTCAATTGAAGTGTTAAGTGACTGCAGTGCTACAAATTTGGGGACTGAAGGAAAAATTCATTGTGGGGAAGAATTCTCATTTGGGGGACAATGCCCCCATTTTAACTCTCCCCTGGTAATTATGCAGAGGGTCCCAGGTTTCTGTGCAAAAGGGCCCCAGGTTTCTGTGCAAAATGGCTTGACATATTATTAGAACTGGTCAGGTGGCTTATCATGGAGCCTTCCTCTCTCCCAGAAAGATCATGGTCCACGTCTCTGGCTCTTCCCTGCATGTGGGAGAATGATTCTGCTTTTTCAACCATGTGGCCTTTTTGATCCCTTCTTTCCAACTTTGCCATGTTAACTAGCAAAGGCAAAGTTACTTCTGCAACAGAAAAGCTCTAAATGGGAAAATATGTTTTAATGAATATTTCTCCCTCATAAGCAAAAGTGGAGAACTCAGTTGGAAGCTACAACTGCTCAGATGAGAATTCTTTGTTTTGCTGTCTGTGCACAATGTACAGAGATGGCATAGCCATCTACTCTCTGTGTTAGTCTGAAAAACAGAATTTATAACCTTTGGCTACAAAAAGCCTCTTCTAAATGAAATGATAAAACAGATGCACAATTGCAGCCAGTTAAAACCTAGAGGGGCTTAATGTGTAAATAATTGAAAAGGTCTGATACTCTCTCCAGGAAGATAGACACTGGCATGTGTGCAAACAAGCCAATACATCACACGCAAGGAGAGAGTATTTCAAATTTTTGACTCAACAACAAAAGTCCCTCAAGCATTTCTGTACAATCCAACAGAGCTAAGCAGAATTAATTAGGAAGTGTAAGACAGCAGTAGGCCTGGAGAAGGCAACTCTGTTAAGCATTTTTCGCTTTTAAGCTGAAAAGTTTAGATAGTATTGACATGTAATCTGGTTCTGAAAAGTGTTGCTGCTGCCATTGGTGCTATTGTACTTCACTTTTGCTTTCCATCTATATCCAAAAAACCCCCTATTTTGGTAGTAAACCAATATCTGATGCAATAAATTATTCCATGAGGCTCAACAAATTCAAGCTGAACCCAGACAAAAAAGAAGTGCTCCTGAAGTCAAAAAGGGGATTAAGAAACATTGATTACACTACTCCTGAAATCTCAGGTACACAGATGGGGTGCACCTCTGGACTCAGTTCTGGGTTTAAATGATCAGAGGAGTGGCAGGACACCATTTGTATAATTAAAACTAGTGTACCAGCTGTGCCCATTCCTGGAGATGTTTGATCTGGCCACAGGGACACATGCTTTGATTATATCTTGTTTGAATTACTGCAATATACTGTGCATTGATTTTCCTTTGGAAACTGTTCAAAAACTTCAATGGATCTGTAACAACAATGGCCATTTCCGCACTATACTGTTATAGTGCTATGATTCCATTTTCAACATCCTATGGAATCCTGGGGTTTGCAGTTTAGGGAGGGGCCGGCTGGTTCCATAATTAGTTCCCTAAATGACAGCTTGGTTTCCATTAGGTCATTAGGCCATGGGCTACAAGAGCAGTCTTCCATCTTTTTGGATTTGGAACCTCTCTTTAACAAACAAACAAACAAACAAACAAACAAACAAACAAACAAACAAACAAAAAAAGGACTTGCTTTTAGTTTTCTGTTCTGTAGTGCAGTGGGCTATGTCACCACATTTATGCTGCCCTTTTTGTATATGATGGCACAAGGGCAGCACAAGGAAACCACAATAACTACAAATGCGCACTGGGACAAAAGACAACTTTCACAAGGGTTCTGCATCCTGACCTCTTGCAAAAGTGGAGGGCTCACAAATAACTGTTCATTACAGTCAGGAAAAATGAACTTGGCTGTGGTCTTCCATGATTCTATAGTTTGGAGTAGACCCACTGAAGCCCAAGTATTGCTTTGTGAGTAAATTATTTGTACCAGGAGGTTACTCTTTTCCTGTGCGATGTGCATAATAACTGAAGCAGGAAGCTTGCTGAATCTTCTCCACTTGAAAGTACCTCAAGTTTAACAAGTTGAGGAAGAAAGGGAGAGGAGGCTAGGTCCATCCACTGTATTGCTCATAATCTGCACAGATTTATTGGGGGGAAAAAACCCCTGTGTGCGTAACAATGATGAATCACCCATTGCAAGCTAAAGATGGTGGCTGCTTGGCAGTCACTGCAAATAGCAAAGGAAGCAAATTGCCCTCGGAGATAGCAGTCATTTGTACAAGACCAGCTGCTGGGTTGAAGAGAGTCAAGTAGTTTGATACTGGGAACATCTGACATTCAGCACCTGCCCTTCTTTTAATTCATCTTGCATTTCTAGGAAAGAGCAATCTGCAGAGAGACATTTATTCAATCTTCCTGCTCTGTTTCAAGCTACCCAGGTCATGGCTTTGTATAATCTGACTGTAACTCTGTTATTTGCTGCAGAAAAGTTTTTTTTTTAAACCCCTCTATCCTCTTAAGCCATTTAGTCATTAGGGGCTCTGATGGCTGCCAAATGGAATGCATCTTTTTCTTTTTTCTTTTTCTTTTTGGTATGACTTTTGTCTAGCTGACTGTGACATGCTGCCCAGTAACCCCTTCCAAGCCCTTAATTATCCTCTCGACTTTCCCCAAGCGAAGTATGGCTAACACATGTGATTGCAGTGTGATTATGGCAAGGTCATCTTTTGTTACTCTCCAGTGCAATCATTTAGTATACATAGAGAATGCCTTTGTTGTTGTCACTACTGGTGCTCTTACTTATCTGATCTCTGTTTCTCTCTGGGTTAGCAATGAGAGACAGATTGTTAGAAGTTTTCTCTGAGACTGCTGCTGCAGAGCATGAAGATGAGAGAAGTGAATATCCCTGCTCCATAGCCTATAGCCTGGTAAAATTACAGTTTGAAGCCCTTAGACAGCACAGCCGTAGCATGGGAGAAGCTGGGAGATGTGGTTCAAAACAGTAGCTGTCCCAAGCTGTTCTTAGATGGTAAAAAAGGCAGCTTGCTATACTCTTTTGTAGAAATTTTCTTAAAATGATCAAGAATAGAAAAAGTGCTTCAATAGTATTCAGAAAATGCCCAGGAAAATCTACATATCTTTTTTTTTTATTTCATGCATTGTTGAAGCAGGACTGAGGTGCCCATGGCTGAGGTGCTGGGAGTGTTTGATGAACAAGGATGGCAACCTGTTCTAGATTCCCTCTGAGGTTAGTTGTAGTTCTCAAAGGAGCTGAGGACCTGGGAGTGAATTGATTTTTCTGAGGAACAGAATGTTGTTGGAATGTGGTATGATGCTTGTTTGGTTATAAAGGGGCAATTAAGAGACTCATTAGCTTTATGTAAAACTAGTCTTTGTGAGGGGAGACTGCTTACATGAGGACTTGGATATGGTTTAGCACAGCTGCTTGCATTCTAAGGCCCTTTCTGCAGCTTACCTTTTAATGCTGCTGGAGTGTGGGCCTCGCATGAAAAGCCTGGGCAGGAAGGCTCTTGCAAGCCTCCTGCTTCCCTGCTGCTCGGGCTCCGCAGCTCCTTCCTGCTCACGTGAGAGCCCTGCCTGCACCCCTTCCTTCCTTCCACAGTGCAGCCTGGGATTTGGAGGCTGCACTGAGGAGAGGACGCATGACTGGCCTGGCTCCAGAGGCTCTGCATTGCAGGTGAGTGCGGCCGAGGCCTGTGAGCCTTGCACAAGCGTGGTTATTTTCGGCTAAAAGCCGAAAATAAAAAAAAATGCATATTCGCTGTGCGTGTGGGCCTTGAGCGTGGCGGAAATGGGAGTGCATCATGCAGACCACTCCTCACATTTATGTGACGCTCTAGGGGTCCTTTTGCTTGCAAACTGCCATGAGAAAAGGGCCTAAGGCCCTGCATGGAGGCATGACGATCGGAACTGTCATGACAAATGCTTGTACTTCATAGTTTACCACTACACCATTGATTTCAGAGACAATTCACCAGTAAGTTCCCTTTCATAGGCTTCATAGTTCCACCATATCCTTGCACTGTTCTCATGCATTTCATCAGGGCATGTTGAGGAGAAGTTCCTTATGGAGTCTGCCTCCTATGAACAAATATTGGTTTTTGCCTACATACAGTTGGTTTAAATAAAGTACCACCTGTCATCTTTCTCTACTCAGTAAGCAAATAGGAGGACAAGGAAGGGTTTAAAGTTAATCATTAGCTAAGTTTAAACACTTGTTGATGAAGACTTGTGAGTGATGGCCTGCATTTCACTGGGCTGAGTGTAGCTTATTGTGGTGGTAGAAAAGCAGGTGCTTTCAGCCAGTCATCAATAGCTGATATGCACTTCATGGAATCATCCATCAAAATCATTAAATGATTAGGTTCAGTAGCCCAACTTTGCTTGGACTGTGGAAGCAAAATGAATTTTTCTGTAGTGATGTCATTCATGCAGTTTCAACTTGGGGCACAGTTTTGGACAAGAGAGTTGTTGCATGGCCATGATGGCTAGGTTGGAGGAAGGTTGTAGTCCACAAATATCTGGAGGGTGCAATGTTAGGGAAGCTACTTAAGAGTTATGTACGAGCAAGTAGATTTCTGGTATTTTTTTAAAAGGACAAAAAGAAAGAAGGGGAGGATCTCACACTTACATGGTTTTTTAGAAAATAAGCACACTTATTAATGGAAACACTTAGAACTTCTGAAAGAGGAGTGTCGTGCGAATGTCAGGTGGCTTCCAACAACATGCAGTTGAATCTTTCCAAATATTTATTCAGACTGTGAACATATGATAGAAACCACTCAAAGCATCTTGGTCCATAGGGGCAAAATGGACGTTTTGCCCCTATGGACCAAGATGAATGGCAATGAGATGATCAGATCCAGGGGTTACTGTCTGCTTGTGTTTTAAATAACTGGGCTTGGGGGAAGGAAGCAAACTGGTCAAGGTGAGTTTTCATCCACCAAAGAATTGGAAAGTCTTTGTGCCCTTTGTTAGTCTTGAATGATCCCTCTTATTTTCATCAGCAGTGCAAACAAAACAAAACAAAACCCTCCTTCCTTTGTTTCTGTTTGTGATGCTAGAGAGAAGCAAACACTGGGACATTGCAATGGAATTATACAACCAACCTTTCCAAACTTCATAGCAGAAATAAATAGCTACCATCATAGAAGACAAGTGAAGGTAATAATAGACACTCTGCCTTCTTGGCATTTGCTTTCATTGACTTATTTTTGAAAGAGGGGAAATGTTACCTTCAGCTTGCTGGAGCAACTAGCTTGAAAAATGTGAATATGTATTTTATGGCACCAGACATTTTTCATGAAACCTGCAATTACTGGAGACAGTATACTTATTCATCTCAAATATCATGAACCAGAAGAAGATATGTCACCAAAAGGATGTTTCAAGGCTCACCGGATATCTGTCCCATATATTTCTCTAATAGTTTTAAGAACTTGGTTTATGATGATGATCTATTAAATTATATCTAAATAGAAAGGGAATGGTCGTCATCTATGAAAATCAGTGGAACAAAGATGATGAAGATTGTCTGATTGTTACCTGGTTCTGGATATATACCAGTATTTACTGTTTTTTTTTTTAATGTTACTGGCTTTAGCAAAGCCATAGTTTTTTGGGTAATGCACCACTTTCCTCTTACTCTCGTAATGATGGAGAGATCTAGTGTATTGTGGATGATACAGTAATGGTGCATTGGGGAATAATCATAAAGTCTGTTAAAACCTTGAAACTGTAGTGTTCTGAGTAGGCACAAGGGAAAATAAAGAAGTCTTATGGCAGATACTCTGTGAAACCGTAATGAGCAGGCATCAAATTACATATACAGTGTTCTGGTACAACTAGCACAATATTTTGTGAGCTCACATGACTGTTATTTTTTAAAAAAATCCATAGTTAATAAAAAGCATTAATGGTCCCTGTATAACATGGCAAGGGTCTAGTCATATTGGGGCACCTATGATACTGACATTTTAAAAGACATTCTGGTTACCTGAAAGACTAATCAGAGAGCAGAACATGGTATCTCTTCTCAGAGAAGAGAGGATTCTAAAGGTTATATTCCAAAAAGGAACTTTTCTAAGCTCTGATCATTCTTCAGGTATTAGTGGTGTTAGGGCCAGGGTGAGGCTACCATATCCAAATCTGAATCTTGAAGGACATGCTGTTCAGCTTGGATCCCTCGGGTATGTGACTTAAACTGAGGCTAGAACAGTTAGGCCTCTATTAAGGCGGAGCAATCACTAGATCTCTTAGGCCATTTTCGCACTAGACTGTTATAGTGCTATTATTCCACTTTCAACATCCTATGGACTCCTGGGGTTTGCCGTTTAGGGAGGGGCATTTAGAATTCTCCACCAGAGAGCGCTTTGGCCTCAGTAAACTACAAACCCCAGAATCTCACAGGATGTTGAAAGTGGAATAATAGCACTATAACAGTCTAGTGCGGAAATAGCCTTTCTTTCATTTTCTGAGGTTCCTGCTGAAGCCCCAGAGTCTTTTAAATAGATGGTACAGTGCACTGTTCACCACGGGGACAGAAAAACCATGAGGAACAGAACAACTCTGCAGTTCATTTCAGCTGTGGATTGACTTGGTAATTAACTGGTTCAGGGCACAATCTTAGGCCATTTCTGCACTGCTATACTGAGGCCAAAGAGCTCTCTGGCTGAGAGTTCTAAATGCCCCTCCCTAAACTGCAATGTTGAGAGTGGAAAAATAGTACTATAACATTGTAGTGTGGAAATGGCCTTAATCAGTTCTGGCTATTAACTAAGTGGAGAGTACTTTTTTTTTCTGGGATAGAGAAGTTGTCACATTTCTGGAGATGAAGAAATGTAATGGCAAAAGGGATAAGAGTAATTTAAACCAGAATCTGGCAAAGGGGAACCTTGGATTACAGACCCAAATATCTTCCAATATCATTAATCAGGATTTTTCTCCAGGACCAAACTGTGGTTTAGCAATTTGAAAACTACTATGTCATGGTTTAAAAAGTCTACTTTTCAAAACATACCCCAGTTTGGCTAAGGGGTTGGAGGGGGTGATACTTCACTGTGCACCTCTCCTTGATTGGCATGGTTTAATTGGTAAGTAATATTCGATTGGCACCATATTAACTGGGATACCTGAGATAACAGCATGGTCACACCAGAAGAGGCAAATTTCTGACTGTAAATGTGACATGGCAAGGAAGGTCAGCCCACCTACTTCTGGGCAGGAGAACGTGGTCTGGACGTGGTCAGTTCAGGACAGTAGTGTGGTTGCTCTGGATACAATAGGCATGAAAAATCTATCTGGACTCTCGGAGCTGAAATGAGGAAATTCTCATCAAATTGTGGTTGACTTAACCCTTGTCCCTGTGTACCTAGACATTTTCCTATTGTTTCCCCACCTCTCCACAATATTCAGTTATTATGACAACCATTATCCGCTTTTCACTCAAACATGAAACCTATTAACTCTGTCCGGTCTTCATTGTTTGTGTTGCAACTCCCATTGTCCGTTTAGGTGGGAATGCGAGTCATAATTGTATCCCTTGGGGCATTTTTTGGGTAAAAATATCTCTGATTTTTGACTGTCCTGTGCAGTCTCTTGCTGATCCAAATGCCACTCTGTCCGATTCCTGAGTGAGAACTGTCCTTAGGTTCTTGCCTAAGCCATATTACTGCTTTCTATGCTTCTCTCCAGACTGGTAAGTATTGCCCGAATTCCTCAAAGTCTTTTATCCCATTCTCCCCCCTCTCTTTTGGCTAGTCCTTGTGCAAGTGTGTAAGTGTTTGAACTATTGTGTGTGTGAGTGAATTTATTCCAATAAAACACATTTCTAGTTTACATTTCGCTTTTTGGCTGGTTTCCTTTTTCCTGCATGAGCCTGTAAACATTGGTAAGCAAGGTCTCGCTAAGCTGCCCACCTTTGGCAAGCCTCCTATTTTTTGAGCTAATTGTTCCCCACTTTTTGCACAGAGGTATTGGCATTGTGAGAGGCCCTTGTGGCACCCACAGCTTGGTGTAACAGGGGCCCTTCATTGTTTTGGAGGGTAATGGACTGCTTGTAATCTCTCCATCCACCATGTTAACTGCTCTGTCAGTGGACTATAAAAAGATGATTTTTTTTTCTTGCAAGCTGGAAGAAGCTGGGGGTGAGTGGGTAGGGAACAGAAAAGGAGAGTTAAAATACCATATGTACTCTTTTAAACTAGGTTAGTTAACTGTGAAACCTCAAGACAAAGATTCTATCTGTAGGTATCCTAAGTAGGGTACAACACAGTATTGTAGCAAGAGGATAAAATTGTCTGCAAATGACTTTGTAATTGTAACAGAAACATGTGTTTTTCTAACGCAGTGAGTGGTTTGTTAAGAAGAAATAAACACAGTAAAAACTGAGGAAATGGAAGGATTCTTATGTCAGCTGTATTTCCCTTCCTCTCTAATGGAGCAACTTCTAATTTGTTCAGACAGGACTCCCACCCCCCCACCCCCCTGTGTGACTCACAAGCAAGGAAGCAAGTGGCTCTTCGTTTCATGTTGATGACCGCCAACAAAGGCGGCCATGACCGAAGTAGGGCCTGGTTGCCACGGTAGCCGTGGTATTGAAAGCAGCCATCCCTGGCATTAAACAGATTGGGCTTGGCTTTTGTGTTTAACAGAGGCTGGATGAGCTGCCAAGGTAACTGAAGTTAAAAAAGGGCTAATATTTGGACCTCTTCAGAACATGGTGGGATCAATGAACTAGATAGATGGAACACTGCTGCACCTGCTCCCTTGCTTTGAGATTTTAGCTCCTCTGAGGACTGATATCTCCCTGCTATTTCCTTTCTTTGAGGGGAAGGGGGAACATTTAATCCCCAGGCACCTGTCTTGGCTTTTGGAAAGCAGTGATAAAAAGGAATGAAAAGGCCCCTTTTTGCATGTATCAAAAAACTAACAAAAGATAGAACAGGCTTTGGCTAATTAAACAGGAAAGGGCAGATGTATTACAGGCAGGTGTTCAATTCTCCGCATGGGTTCACTGTCCAGTTATGACCCCTGTTTAGGACACTGATATCCCTGTCTGAAAATACAAAGGGTTGCATGTGTCTCTGGGCTGTAACCAGGATTCTGATCCCTGTCAAGTCCTGTGAAATTAATTTACATTTTGAGATGCAAGTCCAAATCTGGCTTTAGTGTTTGTTTCTTGAGCTAGTGTTCATTTCTTGTTAAGGAAGAAAGGGAGCGTTCTACCCTCAAAGGTACCTAAAAATAATTTAAAAGAAATACCATAAAAATTAATTGGCTGGCTAAAAAAAAGCAGGGGGTGATTTGTGAACTATTTTTTTTTTATGGTGCTGTAATATGGTTCCCAGATAACCTGCCACGTAGGGTGGCTGCATACCTCACCTCTGCATTTTAAAAATAAACATATTAGGAAAAAATTCTAGGGCAGCCATCTTTTCTATGAAGTTTGATTTTCAATATGGCATAGATCAGGAATGATTTTCTAAATGGCATAGATGAAGAATGATTTTGGTCAGTAACAAAACTTATCCATGGTTTTTGTTTTGTTACTTAGATGCCCGGGATATCTTCTAATGGTGTTCTGGAGGAAGATGTTTTACTCTTTCCTCCCAAATTGTTTCTTCCTTGATATATTACTGCACCACTTGCAATTTCTGTGTTTCACTATCATATCTTCTTTTCTGTTGATGTAAAGTGCTCCTAAGGTTCTGTCTGACTGGCTTATGGTACTCTACTTTCTACCCCATGTCATCATGCCATACACACCTCCTGCATGATATGGCATAGTTAGCAAATATTTAATTGGCATGAAATATAAAATATACATTGCAATGGCTAAGAGGCCATGCTGGCTAAGTTGGATAGGAAACTCAGGGCATGACCAGGTCAGAGTCAAGGAAGTTCCAGTATTTATGAACTTGCAAATGTCCCCTTAATGACTCAACCTTCAGAAACAATAGCACCTGAAACTGCTTTAGCAGAGCAAATGTTTGTCTTCAACCCACTTCCTCTTCCACCAAAATTCTCCTTTTTTTCCTCACCTACCCAGCCATTAAGGAGCTATCACGATTTCCATCAGTGCTTTGTCACCTAATACTAAAGTCATTAGCCCATTCTGGACCCTATTGTTTGCCCATTAACACCTTACTTCTCAAGCAGAAAAAGGATATTTAAACCCTGGCTCTAAGCCAGGTAACTTGTAGTACCTTAGTACTCTGGACATAGGCTGCCACTCTGCTGCTTCAATTCCTGGTTTATTTTAACCCAGTACAAAATCAGAAAAAATAGGAACAAAATCTGGGTCTTTTCAATCAGTCTGGATACACCCATATCAAAGTATTAAAGTATTAAAGCACAGTAAACAATGAGAATATGGGACATTGTGCTATGTAATAAAAATGAGAAAACACTTTGATACAATAAAATTTCAGTAGAACATCAGCATTTAGTACAGTATTTCTGTTAGATGCACCAAGAAAAAAAAAAGATTTATAAATCTGCCTGAACTTTGAGTGACCTGAAATATACCCACAAGTATTACAAGTATTGCTATTGTAGACATCTGGTGGACAATAAAAGTGTATGTGTGTATGAGAGCGATTGCAGCAGCTGTGCTTGTATGAATGCCCAGGAATCATGTAATCAGAGTTCAACTACTAGAATTTAATACATTTATATTATCATTCTTACACTCCTCGAATAGTAAGGAAAATGGTGATGGGGAAGAAATGCAATTTAATGCAATGTTGCACTTCCTGAGCAACTATATGAATCTACAATGCAGTTGTATTTTGATATATGCACTTTTCCAAATTTTGTAGCTTTCCAGTTAATATGTATCAAAATACATATATTAAGAGAAAGTGCGCAGAAAAATGTATATATTAGGAAATATCGTGTAATATTTATTTATTTATATTTGTTATTGTTCCACCTTTAATTGCACAGATTCTTCCAAGGCTTGTAAGTAGCATTAGCAATCATAAACATAACAACATAACACATTATTTATATATATATACATATATATGATCAGAATCCTTCTGAGTAGACAGATAGTAGGTTGCTCTGTTTCTGTGCCTGAATCTTTTTGAAGCTTATTGTTAATTATACAGTCTATTGATATTTGGAAGCCATCATAGGAGCATTTTTTTACTCCAAAGCAGCATACATATTTGTGTGTGTGTGTGTGTGTGTGTGTGTGTACAAAATGAAAATAACAGGTATCAGTCAAAATGTTGCCTTTATGTTTAAATTATTATTTGGTATTCAAAATATGTGATGGCTAGATTTTATCCAGATACTGTGCAAGCTACCTGGTGCACATTTAGATCATTAGCTGTCCTGAATGTCAAGCTTTCATTAAGAAAAGCAAGTCTCTAGCTTTTGTAGGACCCATGTCATTACACATAATGTTCATTCACTCTTCTGTCCAATTGTTTTGTGAGAAACTAATCTGACTCTGTTTTTCAATGCATTGAGCTAAAGAGTCAGTCGTGTAGTGACGTGGGGGCAATTGGAGAGGTTTGGCCCTGGCGGCAATGTTTTTGGGGTGTCCTGGATCGTAACCATGCCCCCACGCACCATGGCCATGCTCCTGAGCACCCTGGTCATGCCCCTTCCTGCCCCCCCTCCACACACTCCAAGCTCTGCTGCTGTAAAGAATGAAGTCTTATACCTACAACTGGCATTTTTGATTTTAAAAAATATGGACTTGATCATAATCTCTTGTTTCATTATGTTCTGAAAACCCAGAAATATATAAATTAAAACTTAGCAATCTATAAATTAAAATCTGGTCTCAAGACTTCTACAACAGCCTGGCTGATAACTCACTTTTGAGAAAATTTCAGAGGATCCACAGAGTTTCACATTCTCTGACTCCTTAAACACAATACAGTTCCTCTGAGACAAATCAGTGGCCAGATAAGTGGTAGCCTCAGAAAGTTAAAAATTTCTGGGGACATTTACTTGCAGTAATTACTAATAATGCTGAATTAGAAGTTCTCTCCTGCTTTATTTTTTTAAAAAAATGAACTAAAATTTTTAGGATGCATGTCCAAATTTTTTGAAAGTTTTATTTTTAGGAGTGATTGCCATTGGTTCTGTGAGGGTCCATTTTGCTTATATAAAACATTGGAACTGTTGCTGCAGAGGGAGTAGCTCTATGACTTTGGTAACTACCACATTTCTGGGAGAATGCCTAAAATGATGCATGGCGCTTTGGGGAAAAAATGGAAGATACCAGGGCTGGCCTTACAATTACATGGAGTGAGGCAATGACTCCACACTCCAGGATCTTGAATGTAAAGGCTGCAGTTTACTAACATTTACTCTGTTATTGTTAATATTTGCTTCCAGCGATGAAGAGAGATGCATGAGGGACTTTCTGCTTTATGTGCCAAAGTAGTTTTGCTGGCTTTAGGTAGCAGAGAGCAGGTGTGATTAAAGTGTTGTAGTGGTTACAGTGTTGGAGCACCATGTTCTATACCTCAGTGAGGCATGCAACTTAACTGGTTGACCTTGAGCTAGTCATTCTCATTCAGCTGAGACTACCCCATGGGTTTGTTTTGACGATGAAACTGGTGAGGAGGAAAACCATGCATACCATCTTGAGCTCATTGGAAGTGGAGTACAATTGTATCATCGTCGTCGTCGTCGTCGTCGTCGTCGTCGTCATCCCTATCATCTTGATTTAAGTACACTGTGTGCCCTCTTCCGGCCTGACCTGCACAGACACACACACAGACACACACAGACACACATGATTGTGTGAAGCATCACTCCTCAAATAGTCAGTGGATGCAATGGACACATGCCCATGTGGGCACATGCACATTGCATCCATTGACTACAATGGGATGTGAAACATTTTTTGTCTTACTTGGGGATCCCTGGAACAGAACCTCCACGTGTATAGTGCGTGCACTATAATGGGTGGATGAGGAGAGTGTTATTTGCTTCTCTGTCCCAGGCTGCAATGTGTCTCAGGACGGTCCTGTCAATTGCTTAGAAGAGTTCTGCCAATGCAAGCACTAAAAGTAAATAAAGTGGGGTGGCGGGAAGTGAATACTCTACTGCTGATATCACTAACTCTAAGCATCCCTAAATATTCGGAGGGATTTCATATTCCATTCCCTGCCTCCAACTGGACAAAATACCCTCTGCAAATGAGTTTGTGAACTTTGGAGAGCTGTTTTCCCACAGACCTATAGCATTCTAGAAGGGCCAGCTGCCAAACTAGCTTTGCTCTTGGTTACTCTGCAGGTGATATTAAACCTAGCCCTCACTGGATGAAGCATCCTAAGCAAAAAAGCCATTTGCATCAAACATATGTGGTCTCCATTCACATTTTCATTTAAATATGTGGAAATTGGGAACTAATTTTTCACCCTCTTCCCTGGTAAGGTTCTTAGTACTGGTCCCTGAGTCTCAGGGCCCAGACCTTCTTTCCATTCCTCAGGCTGATGTGGAAGAATTTCCATCTTCAGCTCTGGCCAGTGTAACCAGTTGATGAGGGATAATGAGTGTTCCAGCATGACAACATGCAGAGGCTACATATTTCCCACCCCTGTGTAGGTACAAGGATGTGGGTTTGTTTTGTTTTTTTGGTAAAAGAATCCAGAGAAATATGTGAATTTCTTTAAGTCTTTAGGACAGTCTTCATACCTTGCTTTTACAACAGAACCAGCACTAAAGATTATTCCTTCCTACTGAGTGAAATTCAACCTTTCACAATAGCCTTTTCATTTCTTTTGTACAATAAAAATCAATGTATGTCAAAATGCATTACACTTGACAGTTAAGCTAGAAAGCTAAATGTTTAACTTAAATCAATACAGGTTTGCAGAGGAGTGCTATAGAAATGGAAACCTTTGTATAGAGCTGTGTGATATTGTATCAACATATATGGCTTATGCAGAAAAGGAAGGTAGTTTATTTTTAAAAATCCTTGTCTAAATCTTTAATTCTCCCTCAAAGCATCCCTTGACTTCTTTCAGTGGAGATTGAATTCTGTCTGATTTTCACTAAACTAATTTATATGGCACAGCATGTGTGAGATTTTATTGTTTGTTTTAAATTGGCCATGTGTGCTTGAAGTGAACCTTAATGAGGAAAATCCATTTCGCTTTGTAAAAGCAATTGTCAGAAGCCATACATGAAAACAAAGACAAGACAGCAAGGCATGTAAAATATGGTGGAACCTGGGTGGTGCAAGTTGCAATTTCACATTAGATTAAGAGATTCCACAAACATGTTCATAACCATCAAAATGCATTTGTGGCAACAGAATCGGCTCAATGTGTTGACTTTAACTTGTAAAAATGGTCCTCTGATGTGTCCCTGTTAGGTTAAGACATACCATAATGTGGAAGAGAAGACAGAGGCAAGGAAATAAAGATTCATGTATGTTCAAGGTTACATATACTCCACATGAATGATGGGACTTGCTTAGTAATGATGCACATGTTTGCCTGTATTCAGATGAGGTGTGTAGTGACTGGTGTGTGTGTGAGGGGATGAGGGCACTGCCCTTCTATAACAATTCCACTGCCTCAAAGGAATTTTTCCTTCAGTTCTTGAATGTGTAGCATTGTACTTGGTCATTTAGACTTTGAAACATGGGTTGGCCCCATGCAGATATTCGCTTCTTCATCAAGGAAGAGCAAAGTTAGTAATCTTTACTTTCAAAAGTAACTTATTTGAAGGAATTTCAAGTGGGCAGTTTCTCTGCATGTTTGCAGAAAGGTCAGAGCTCATTAGACTTAATAGTTCAAATCATTATAGCAAGATGGCTTGCACAATATGCTCTATTTGCTGGCATATAAGACGCACCCGTGTATAAGGCGCACTCCATTTATACGCTGGCAAATGCTATTTGCTGACATGTAAGACACACCAGCATATAAGACGCACCCCATTTTCAAACAGTATTTTTTTGGGAAAAATGTGAGTCTTTATACTCCAGCAAATACAGTACATTTTTCTAAGTCACTGTTCTTTAGATCACACAACTGTTTAGCTTGTGGAAAATGTAGTATTTTAAGATGATTTCCTTTTTTTGGGCGGGGAACTTCACAATATACTTACTAAGTAAAATGCATTAAATGCATGCTATTTTTGCAATTCTCTGTGAGAATATTTTCCCACATTCTTCCAGTGACCAGTGCCAAAATCTTTCTGTCCCTAATTTTTGTCTCTGCCATTCCAATAAAAATTGTCTCATATTCTCATGATTCTAATCTTCTCCACTCCATACAAGAACAAGGTATTTTTGTAAAAGGGGCAGCAGGCCCCACTCTTCCCACATTGTTGTGTACATGTTCGGTATAGCTATAAAAGAGCATCTATTCACTTACATATTCCCCATAGACAGACTTATGATCCAGTGACAAGCCTGATTGCATTGTGTGGTTATGCATGTACAATTGTACATGAATAGGGCTTAATCTCTGAGTTAAGGTCCTTAACGCTGAAATGTTAAACATGAATCTGTGTAAATATTGCCTCAACGTGTTTGTGTTGATTCAGAAAGCAATCCTGCTCTGCAATCTCACATCTAAAAACATGGATTATTTTGGTTCTATTCATTTTGGTCTCAGATCAATGTGTTTCAGATTCAGTGGTACACTTCACTAATTTACACTCTGGACTGTATAGTCTTACTGGAGATGCTCTGGTTTAGTTATAATGTCTATTATTACCCTATTTTTATGGAAGTCAAACTTGCTGCATTGGAGTTCCTCTTGCTCCTTCTACAAAGTGGAATCCTAGACTGCTTCCCTAAAGTCCTGCCCTAAATGCAGAGAAAATTTGAGTTTTAGTTTCCCAGAAATTAACTTTCCTACTAGCCTCCACAGAAATGTTGATTTTTACTTAGGGCATTGTAAATGTATGAAGGTCTCTTAAATTTAGCAATTGGCAGACTGAGATGGCTCTTTTGGGCAGCTTGTTTTGAGTGAGATGAGACATACCCACAGATTCTGTATCCATGGATTTAACCAACCATGGCTTGAAAATATTCAAAATCAAATGAAATAAAACAAATCCAAAAAGCAAGCTTTCATTTTGCCGTTTTATACAAGGGACGTCATTTTGCTACATCACTGTACATAATGGGACTTGAGCATCCACAAACATTGTTATCCTTGGCGGGGGGGGGTGTCCTGGAACCAAACATTAGCAGATATTGAGAGCCAAATGTATTTAATCCGCTATATTTTTTTTAATTCCAAGAAGTAGGAGCAATACTTGCAGGCTGGTTTTATGTACTAATGTCTATCTTGACTTGGGTAAGTGGGGTACTTTACTGCTCCGTGTCACACAGGAAAACATCTTGGGATGGTCTTGATATATTTAAAGCTTCTCACTGAGAATCACAGTGTCTAAACCTGAGTGTCTGAGTATGACAAAAGGATTCACTTTCTGTTTTATTCCATTTTTATTCTACCTTTATTCCTAGGGCAAGGCTCTATATTATGCTGAAGATCTATGGACATATCTCTCAATTAAAAAAAAAAAAAGACATAAAAGCAGCCATGAGTTGCATGAATTGTACCGGATCAATAGTTCCTTTGTACTTCTTTTGAAAACCAATTGAATCTTTTTCCCCGACTGACGTTAGCCCTGCAGGAGGTGAGAAGTTAGGCATAATGCAGGTCCCAGTCCTCTTTTCTACTCTGTCCCATCCATGCTAAGTTGATAGGTAAGTTTGGGGTGAGAAGCTGGGGAGAAGGCTTAACATGGAAAAAGGACAAGGAAGGAAGATATAAGCATAGATACTATTTATTAATTATAATATTTATATCTCACTTTGAGATCTTAGGATATGAGGTGGGATACAAATGTTTTAATAAATATATAAAAAATCAGAGCAACCCCCACACTGGTGTTCCAGCTACAACCCAATTTCCTCCATCATATTCCATTTCTGTTTTAAATCTTAAAACTTGTATTTCCCACAGAGACCTGAGAAATATGCTGCACAGTACAGTCCACCCTATCGAAATATAAAATATTAATGTTTAAGCATTGGCTTTTTCCTGCTGTCAGCAATGTCACAGAGCTTTATGTCAAGGTACTTAGTGCTCAGACATGAAAATGATTTTTCCATACTAGGTCACTTCCCAGAATATATGATGTAAAAATAGAAGTATTTAGGGGGTAAGCAGGATTTCCAACCCTCTCCTCTGCTGCAGCATCACTATATGTTTCCATAACATGTTTCCACCCATTTGGAATGAAGGTTTAGGACAATCTAGTGTCTCCTTGAGAGGCTAAATTGATGGCATCTCATATTGTAGTTCTGAAGTATTGCATTCTACCTTTTTTCACAAGGAGAAAGCCCACAGCAAGATGCTGGAATAAATAGGAGTGTGGTTATTCTTTATAAAATTTTCAGTCCACAGGATAAGAAAAACACACTGTCTGAAATCCATTTGCTAGTCCCTACAAGAGTGCATCCAGTGACTCAATTAGTAAGTCAATACTTATGTAAGTTCCATTAATTCAATGGTTCTATTCCAACTGGAATTCGAGTTGGATTTAGATCATACTTGCAACATCATTCAGATATATTTGGCATACAAATAGGGATGAATTGATTACTTTGATTAAAAATATATGTGGTAAGAATATTCAAAATATTAGAAAACTTGCCAAAAAATGTGTTTCTCAAGTGTTGAGAAATCCTAGCCAGAAGAATCCTGGAGTGGTGGGAATCTTTGCAGTTCAGAACTTATTCTGTGCAAAATTCACACATGGTTGCGTTGTGCAGAAAGCAGCATATTTTGCACAGGCGACAGCATTTTCCTCATAGAAAATAATATTTCTATACAGTATTAATTTCTGCACAGAAATGGATCTTTTGTGGCACAGAACTAAAGGGGTTCATCCACAAAACACTGGCAGACTAAAGTAACATTTCTGTTCAGAGCTCCTTTCCAAAAGAACATTCCATATTTCCCCCCTGACAGCCATGTTTCAAATTTCTTTTTTCCAGAATGTCACTCTACATGCTGCTAAGGATTATCAATTCCCCTTGAGCTATTCTAGATCAGTGGTTCTCAACCTGTGGGTCCCCAGATGTTCATGGACTTCAGCTCCCAGAAGCCCCAGCCACTGTGGTCAATGCTTCTGGGAGCTGAAGTCCATAAACATCTGGGGACCCGCAGGTTGAGAACCACTGTTCTAGATCCTAGAGCAGATCATTAAACAGTTTGTAATTACCTAGAAAGCAATGCCATAATCACTAAAAGTCAACGTGGATTTCTCAGAAATAAGTTGTGCCAGATGAATCTTATCTCTTTTTACAATAGAGTTACAAGCTTGATAGATGTTTACAATAGAGTTACAAGCTGTGGACATAGCATATCTTGATTTCAGTGAGGCCTTTGACAAAGTTCCCCATGACATTCTTGCAAAGAAGCTAGTAAAAATGCGGACTGGACAGTGCTACTGTTAGGTGGATTTGTAACTGGTTGACCAACTGAACCCAAAGGGTGCTCACCCATAGCTGCTTTTCATCTTGGAGAGAAGTGACTAGTGGGGTGGCACAGGGTTCTGTCCTGGGCCTGATGCTATTCAACAGCTTCATCAGTGACTTGGATGAAAGAGTAGAGGGCATGCTGATTAAATTTGCCGATGACACCAAATTGGGAGGGGCTGCTAATAGGCCAGAGGACAGGATCAAAATTCAAAATGACCTTGACAGATTGGAGAGCTGAGCCAAAGCTAACAAAATGAATTTCAACAAGAAGAAATATACGGTCCTACACTTAGGCAGAAAAAATGGAATGTACAAATATAGGATGGGGGACACATGGCTGGATAACAGTACATGTGAAAGGGATATAGGAGTCTTGGTGGACCACAGTCAGAACATGAGTCAGCAATGTGATGCGGCAATCAAGAAAGGCAACACGATTCTTGGTTGCATCAATAGGAGCATGGTGTCAAGATCAAGGGAGATAATGGTGCCACTCTATTCTGCATTGGTTAGACCTCATTTAGAATACTGTGTCCAGTTCTGGGCACCTCAATTCAAGAAGGATATCAACAAGCTGGAGCATGTCCAGAGGAGGACGACCAAAATGGTGAAGGGCCTGGAAGCCATGCCCTATGAAGAGCAGCTTAGGGATCTGGGTATGTTTAACCTGAAAAAGAGAAGGTTAAGAGGGGACATGATAGCCATGTTTAATTATTTGAAGGGATGTCATGTCAAGAAGGGAGCGGGATTGTTCTCCACTGCTCCAGAGAGTAGGAGAAGGAGCAATGGATTCAAGCTGCAGGAAAGGAGATTCTACCTGAACCTCAGGAAGAACTTCCTGACGGTCAGAGCTGTCCAGCAGTGGAATATGTTGCTTTGGAATGTGGTGGAATCTCCTTCTTTGGAGGTTTTTAAGCAGAGGCTGGATGGCCATCTGTCAGGAGTGCTTTGATGTGTGTTCCTGAATAGCATGGGGTTGGACTAGATGGCCCCTGGGGTCTCTTCCAACTCTATGATTCTATTCTTGTTCAGCTGGGGTGGAGAAAGGATTACCCCTTATTTGTTCAAAAATGAGTGTGTGTGTGTGTGTGTGTATGTTTTTTTTAAACACTGCTCATTTTAGGCTTGCATGCTGGCTAGATGACATCTTGCTTCCATTTTGCCAACCATGACTGTAACTCATTACCTGAGTTTACTGTTAGAAAGAAAGATGAGTGGCCTTCTGAACAACTGTGTATTTGACTTCTCAAAAGAGACTATGTATTATTTGATTTCCATACCTTATCTATCTTGCTGTGGGGCATATGAAGCTGTATAGGAGGGACAGAAGCAGAGAGAAAGCTATGAATATGTGTTTCTCTCTTGCTGTTATGATAAAACAAATCCTGAAGAACTGTTAGGTTTCTTCCTGGCAGAACTTAATGACACTTTATTTCTTTAAGGCACTGTACCAAGAGAAAATCTAAATCACAGGTAGAAATCATGTGGCTCTAAATAAATGTAGCACCAACACGAACCTGTCTAATGCATTACACAGCTTGGGGATGACTTAATGACTTAAGTGATTGTGATCTGGGACCCTCCACTTGTAGGTCACTGGCCTAAATCCAGACTGGACTGGCAGTGAACAATCAAATGTTATGATCATCTCGTAGCTGTTGAATAACATGGGCAAAAAGAGAGCAATGGCCACAGATTCAGGGACAGTTTGTCAGATGTCGCTTTCATGTTTGACAATAATTGGCACCCTAAGCTTAAGGTTTGGTAAAAGAAGACAAAGGAAGAATGAGCCAGGGGACCCACTGACCTTCTGCCCATTGGTCTGTCTAAACCCCTAGGCTAGGTCTGCATTGTCACACTGTTGGCAAACCATTAGAGAAGCTCTTCCTATTTATTTTTATGAGATCTTGCTTTTTTCTGAAGCTTGAACAAGTTAATTTTTCACCATTGTATTGTCATTGTTTTCTCTTTCAGGTCTATTGCCTTGTTTAAACCGAGTAACTTCTTCTAACTTGCCTGAGTTGTACAGCGAATAGATGCCCTTAGTCTAAATCCAACTGTGTTATCGAGCTAAAATTTTCCGTCTCTTAATGAGGTCTAGGTTCAATTTGGCACTTGAGAATGGTGAATTATAATCTGTTTTACCACTGTTCCATCTTACGTACAATCATGCAAGTAATTCTGGTGAAATACATTTTTAAAGCATAGGATTCTCTTACTATAACAGAATCAGATATGATAAATAAAAGGTGCATTTACAGAACTTTTGATGACTGCTTCAGATTTGTGTGCAATCTCTTTGAACATGGTCAGATTTTTCTAATTTCTTTCCAGGTGAACCAACTTACTTACTTACTTACTTACTTACTTACTTTCTTTCTTTCTTTCTTTCTTTCTTTCTTTCTTTCTTTCTTTCTTTCTTTCTTTCTTTCTTTCTTTCTTCCTTCCTTCCTTCCTTCCTTCCTTCCTTCCTTCCTTCCTTCCTTCCTTCCTTTCTTTCTTTCTTTCTTTTCAAGGCCATATGTCAGGAATCAAAATGTCTCATTCACTGATGCTTAGCTTTGAAGTCTCTGGGAACACCTGGGCCATCATGGAGGAGAAGCATAGCCCATGGCCATGTTGACTGGAGATACTAAGAACACTAGTTGGTCACATCTGGAAAGTACCATATTGAGGAAGCCCAGGCTCTTCAGATTTTGTTTTCAGAGAATCACAGTTGGAGTGAAAGAAGAAATTTTCATACAACTTCTCTTTGAAAACCTTCAGAGTTATTTACCAGGTAACAATTTGATCCTACAGTCCAGTGGCCAGAGAGCTGGATAATGGCTTGAGAGATTCAAATCACCTCATTTCAAGAAGGAAAGCTGGAGCAGTTCCAGAGGAGGGCAACCAAAATGGTGGATGGTCTGGAAGCCTTGCCCGATGACGAGTGGCTTAGGGAGCTGGTATGTTTAGTCTGCAAAAGAGAAGGTTAAGAGGGAATATGACAGCTATGTTTGGATTGCACAGGCACAGTAGATGTCCTTGGGGATTCTAGAGATACTAGGTTTTACCCTTCAAGTAGCTATAAGCCTAAAATGTGACTTACTAAGAATGTTTCAACTTCTGATAAAATGTTCTGCCATTTTGAAAAGGGATTTTAAAAACGCTTAAGTGTATTAAGGTTTAAATTTCATTACTAAACCCAAATCCTTCCTGTTATGTCATCCTGAAATGGTAACTAATAATTTGGACTTCTTGCTTCTACAAGTAATGCTATTGCAAATGGCTATTGTTAATTTTGCAGTCTGTTCCACCTATGCATCTAATCTATTATTTCTTCAGTACCTTACATCATATCCATATCCACTGATGAAGAGAATACATGTAGTCTTTTACAAGCGTATGCTCTGTTTGAATTCAAACTGAAGTTCCATTTAGGTTAGTAAAATTAAGATGTATGTTCCTTTCAGTAATGTTACAGGTCATTATCAACCCTTTTTGGAATACCTAAACCCAGATTCAGTTACTCTCGCCTTCTCAAGTGATAACTGCATTGCCATTGTTAGTTTTTCTGGTCCATCTGAGTGCTGTGAAATCAAGCCTCTATTGAAATGATTGAGCATAGTAAATTATTTCTTTATCTACCCTACCAGTAATGATAAAACATGATCTAATTAGGTAGTTGTGTATCTGTCATTTATGCTTCTGCATCCATTCCATCATAATTCAAAATCAGGTAAGCATTATGCAGCAAACAATTTGAAGTACCTTGTCAAACGCGACATTCCTCACAACATGGTAGAAGATTGTACTGCTGAATTCTCTTTGATTGACACATTTGTTTCATTGTATCCAGTGATGCTGGTGTGTGAATAGATCTATATTGGTCTAATGAGACAGCTCTTGAAAAATTAAATACAGGGATGAAAGATAGCCAATAATCCTTGTGACAACAGAAAGTTACAAAGAGATTGGGAAAGTTTGTACATATTCAGAAGAACTGGTATCACAAAATAATTATAATGTGCAGAATACATTTGTCCTCTCAGCCTAGCCTATTTCTTTGTCCTACCTTTAAAAGGTCAATTCTTCACATAGCATCACCTTTCTAATAGGTGGAAGAAGATGTACTGTGGTTGCTGTAATAGTTCTGTCATCTCAAGATTTGTGCTTGTGTGTCTAGTAGACTAGAGCATTCCTGTGTCTCTTGTTTATAACAGGTACACTTGAAGGTTTACCACAGGACAGTGCTGGTTTCATAGAACTGTGCATTCAGAAGAGAGACCAGCCATTTGAAAAATGCTAGCACTCCATTGGAATTAAATCAATTTTTTTTTTTTAAAAGAGGAATTAGCGCAAGAAATCTCAGCTTAATGTATCTGGAAAATTCCTACTAGATTTGAGGAGGATTTTTTTCTTGCGTGTGGGGGGCACAGAATTTCATTACTCTACCATTGTTGTCTTTAGTTGTGTGTTACTCTCTTTTTCCCTAGAAGGAGGAAGGAAATTTCCCTTCATTGCTGTCCTTTGGTGCTTTTCCCATATGTGATTTTGTGGAATGTTTGACAGATGATTGATTTTTTTCTTTGACTGTTTCTATCCTTGGTCAAGAACTTTTCAGATTGTTCTACTTATTTAATCTTATTTGCTCTACTGAGAGGGGGAGATAATGGTGAGGTGACTTCACAGCATAGGTACAGCAATAGAATGGATTTGTCATGTGTTTATAGTCTGGATGTTTGGAAGATTCCTTTGATTTTGATATTTTAGAGGAAACCACTTTAAAATGCTACCCACCTGAACATCTTAGGTGCAATGATTTCTGTACCTGAATGTGGCACACCTGCTCTGTTTGATAATTTCAGCAATGAAGAATGACTGACAAATTTCCCTCCCTAGGAAAGCATGTGAGCTCCCAGGAAACCTGCACTGGGAGAAATGTGCTCCACTGTTTGAGATACCACCCAAAAGGTGCAGAATAGAAACGTGATTCAATAGCACTTCCTATGTATCATGGAAAATGTAAGATCCAAAATCATCACAGGCAGTGGAGGCCAGTGTCACTGGGATGGTGAATCCACTCATCGGCTTTGTCTAAACTTTGAAGGAGGTGTGTGTGTTATCTTCTACTAACTCATTGACTTATGGTGAATTTTATAGGGTTCTCTTATTGTTGTTCTGTGACTTCAATTCATTCCTGACTTAAGGTGACCCGAAGGTGAACAGGGTTTTCATGGCAAGATTTGTTCAGAGAAAGTTTGCCTTTGCCTTCCTCTGAGGCCAAGAGAGTGTGACTTGCCCAAGGTGATCCAGCAGGTTTCTACGGCCAAGCAAGGATTTGAACCCTGGTTTCCAGAGTGGTAGTCCAGTGGTCACACCAGTATACCACACTGGGTTCTCTCTGGCAAGGAAAATTCAGAGGTCTTTTGTCATTGCCCTCTTCTAGAATATAGCCTACAGCATCTAACCAGGGCTGACCTGGCTTAAGCCATTTCCGCACTAGATTGTTATAGCGCTATTATTCCACTTTCAACATCCTATGGAATCCTGGGGTTTGCAGTTTCGGGAGGGGCCAGCTGGCCCCTCCCAAAACTGCAAACTTCAGAATTCCATAGGATGTTGAAAGTGGAATAATAGTGCTATAACAGTCTAGTACAGAAATGGCCTTAGTTTCCTAGATCAGACAGGGTATTTAGGAGTTATCCCATCCAAATAGTTTCAGTATTTTGGATAACTCCTTTAACATTTGGGTAAGACTTACAAGTGGAATCATCATCTCAGTGACATCAGAACCCCTGGTCTGATCATAGGTAAGTGGTCAATGTTACAGACCGAAGTGAAGGGTAGAAATTAATTATGCATTTCCATTTCTTTCTGCTGTGCTGTCTTCATTTGCTTTTAGCCTTTGGGTCACATTTCATCCTCCCGTGAAAACAGAAAAAAAATGCAGCCCTCATTTGTCTCATACAAATGAGATTTGCATATCTTCTAACTTCCAGTTTTACCATTTTTCTCTGCTGAAAGAACAACCCATATAATTTTGATTGTACAAACCGCTGAGGGTTAAATTTGGTCCTGTCATGCTTCATTGTGAAAGACAATGCTTATATAATCTCTGTGAAATATCATTTTTTGTACATGTCAATAGAAAGTTGATAGTCATAATCTAAGCAGTAATTATCTTTTATATGTGCCCTTGCTTCTGGCTGCCATTCTCATTAGGGCTGTTTTTAATGCATTCTCCTCAGGCTATGGACAAAAGGTAGCCATTTTCTCTGATGGAAGGGAAAGGAAAAGGAGAATTTATACCATTTGAAAGAAATGAAAGTGAAAAGCATTTATATAATGCTGTTATATAATTTATATAAATACTGCTGTGCTCGTACCCTCATATATTCCTTAGTTTGTCTGGTGGACTGGGTCACTAAAGCACTCGATATAAAATTATGAACATGCTATGTGTCATATTATTAAAGAAAAAGCCCAGTGTTCCCAGTTAACATGACAAAGTCAGAAATAACTTGTTACAAATAGCTAGCTATTTAATTACTTGCAATGAATTTCTTTTCCCCACCACTGAAGCATAACTATATGATAATAGTGGCATAAAAGGGAACTCTTTTGCAATGTAAGTACAATATTTTAGTTACTTTTGTGGGTGTGTGACCTCATTCAGTGGTAAAGGTGAAATATCATATAGTTTAAGTGCTGGGTGTTGAGGTGACAATGTAGGTGTTGAGAGGACACTAAGGTGGGAGAAGGAGAGTGTGTTTGAAGCTACAGGTCAGTGGCATGTGGCACCCATATATAGGCTAAACTGGCAAGGTAACAAAGCAATACAGGGCAGATACTGCAGCACTTGAGAGCCAACATTGTGTAGTGGTTTGAGCATTGGACTGCCATCTTGGAGACCAGGGTTTGATTCCTCATTCAGCCATGGACACCCACGGGGTGACCTTGGGCATGTCAAACACTCTCAGCCCCAGAAAACCCCATGATAGGCTCATTTTAGGGTCACCATAAGCTGGAAATGACTTGAAGGCAGACAACAGCTGCAACTGCAGCAACCTCTGAGGGAGACCTCTGAGTGAGCTTCTCATTCTAACAAGTTCTGAAGCTCAGCTGCAGCCTTTTTACACCTCTAAGCCAAGGGGTAGTGTCTTCTAACCTCCATCCTTTGTCACAAACTGGGACGCCTAAAAGCATTCCAATCCAGCACTGTGATTTACTAAGCATGATCCTTGATTTGAGTGAATTATCCTATTTTTCAGCCTACAGATCAAAATAGGAAGCCGTTTGGCACAACCCCCGTTTTATTGATACCTAGCTTACACAGGCACCGACACACATTCCCTCACTGTCTGCTCTAACGGAAGCCTAACTGCTTACTGATTGTAAAACTGCTTCTAGCTGACATTTTAAAGCTGATTCTCCAATATTCAATATGGCCTATGCTGTGGGAGAGGAGAGAAATCATATTGGCATATCCTGACAGGGCTGTTTATGCTATTGCTTCATTAGGTACTAAAATAAGAATAAAAGCAGGGATTTCCTCTTCACTTCTGCAACTGAACTGACCTAGAGCCTAAGGGCAGGTATGCTGATTTTGTGGAATTAGACATGCACACATCTTGCTCTTCTTCTACACTATGGTAACATGTCTCCAGGGGTGTATACTTTGCTTTGTATTCATGCTGCTTGTCATCTGAGAGGACAGTTTTTATTTTATATTTCCTAGATATCTTTGGCAGTGACGTACATTAGAGCTCAGACAGGAGAGCTCTCATGAGAAATTTCAGCCATCTTCTGTGATTATCTACCTGTCGTCCGTCCATCCATCCATCCATCCATCCATCCATCCATCCATCCATCCATCTATCTATAGGCTCAGACTTTCTCAGATAACATCAGCCCCAAAGAAAGTTCCAAACTGGCCTTAGAATTTCATTTTAGAGTAAAAATTTGTTGAATTTTTTTACTTTGTGACCAAGGTCTTGTGCAACTATGACAGGATGTCGTTTCAGATTTCTCTCTTTCTCTCTCTTGGTCTCTCTCCAGGCAATGTGTGTCTGTGTTTCCTCAATACACAAGGAGGAGCAATGCATTCATTTAGTCCATGCCGCCATCATTTTCCTGTATATGTAGAGGGTGACAGTCTGAAGAGGAAAGCCAGTAATGTCCACGAAGCACAGATGGTTAATGGCCCCTATTCAGGATGTCAAAAAATCCACTCCCAGTTTTAGTCCAATCATTAATGACAGGAATATCCAAGGTGTGGAACTTATTTGGAGAAAGAATTCAGCCCTGTGAGTAGCCACTGTTCTCATGGAGACTATCTATTCAGTTAGAAATTCAGATTTTCCACATTTTTAGATTGCATATTGAAGTTATAAGCCATGCCAAACCCAACATCTATTTGTCTTTCTAATCAGTCACGTAGGGACGGGTTGGGTGGGGAGCAGTTTGCCCTGGGCAGCAATGTTTTTGGGGCGTCCCGGCCCATAGCCACGCCCCTGCATGCCCTGACCATGCCCTCATGTGCCCTGGCCATGCTCCCATGCACCACAGCCACGCCCCACACACAGTGGCCACACCCCTCATGTCGTAGTCCTGCCCCCTCCCCTTTCCACACACTCCAAGCTCTGCCACTGTTTCTAATTTATTTATATCCCAGTCTTCTAAGAAATTTTGCTGTTATGCTTTAATCATGTCAGTTGGGCAGGGCTTTATAATACTGCCTTGCCTAAAGCAAACTTGATAGCTTCCTTACTAAATAAGTATTTGAACTTGGCTTTCTCATTAGGAACAGCATAAGGGATTTTACTATCTGAGGCAAAAAGTTGCTGACACATCTTCTTGTGTAGAGAAGCAGAATGGACTGGCAGTTCAATTTTCCTTTAACAGCAGCAATAGGAGTGTGTTTCAGTACACTTGATGTGTGTATTGTGTGCCTTCAAGTCATTTCTAACTTTTGGCAACCCTATGGCAAATCTGTCATGGGGTTTCTGGAGCTGAGCGTGTGTGACACACCCAAGATCACCCAATGGGTTTCCATGGCTGAACAGAGAATTGAACCTTGGTCTCCAAGGTTGTAGTCCAACACTCAAACCACTACAGCATGCTGGCTCTCAATATACTTTGTACATCAGGCTAATTTAGAGGACCTGGGAAAAGTTATGTGAAACGGGAACCGCGATGGAGTCTGGAAGGCGCAACCAGGAGGTCACCAAATCTGGCATCTGGAACCATCACCTCACTCTGTCTAAAAGTGGAGCTGGCTCTGTTTCCTATCGGCCACAGGCAATTTAACAGGAGTTAAATTTATTTTCTCTTCACATTTGCTTTATGTATGTTACAATAAACACAGCAATTTGAATACCACATATGTTGATATTACAGTTGGCATTTTCAAACACATTTTGGAATCAGGTTTGCTTCAGTGAACCTATATGTGAAGTTCTATATGTTTGGGGAGTTCCACAGTATATGACAACTCAGACACAGGCGTTCTCTGCTAAGGCTTGAATCCAGTTGTTCATTCCCATTAGAGCAGACTTGCTGAACCAGTTGCTAAATGGTAAGTCAACATTTGTATAAATCTCACTGATTCATTAGATAAGCTCTAGTTCATTCCCTCCAATATTTCACAGATGAAAACTGGGACATATGTGGCCAGACAACATTAGAATGTGGTCAAGATGTCAAAAATTATTAATGAGGAAGAACACACAAGCTAGGAGAGGCTGCAGCAGTTTGCTTTTGCCTGAGTCTGCAGGGAAGGGCAACATTCCTCACCTCTCCCCTCTACTGAGTTGAGTGCAAACCACGTTGCATTTTGAACTCAGTTTGCAGCAATTGAAGTAAGCTGAGAACATAGGGGGAAAGTGGGAGAAGGAGAGAGGAACTGGAACATTTAAAGGTAGCTGAAAAAAGTGGGATGGCAGACAGGTATTCTGACCCTGCTTCATTCAGACAGTTGGAGGGTACACTAGTTGGACTAGCTATTGCATACAGAACACACTGAGTTTCATGGAAATGTTCCCAAGAGTAGTCGCTACATTCAGAACTGGTCTAAAGTATTTTGCTGCCTGAGACAGAGGAGGAAATGATACTCCTCACCCCTTGCTTTGGTTCCAAATCAAATTGAACAGTACCCCATGCCAGGCAAATTGCCATGGTGCGTGATGCAGACAATCCCTAAAACACCCCTCCCTGCCTCTGTCTGTGAAAATATATTAAATGGCCAACCATTTCCTGCGCTTTCATGACAAATCAAATTTGCTGCCTGAGGCAATTGTCTTATGTGACTAAACTCTAGCCCAGCCTGCAAGATAGAGGTGCTCCCTCCACAAACCTCTGTCTGTCATTTTTCCTAGTTAGGAGAGCAAAGCAATGCATGGCCAGAATTCTCCATGTCAGCTACAATGCATAACCTAGAGTTATGCATTCATGGCTGTTATGTATTCATGATCTGTATGTAGCCCCTAATTTAGGAGCAATGCAGGGACCAAGAGAGTCCTTCAAGTCCACTTAGCTAGGAAGCAGCCACTGCAATTGATGAGGGTCAGTTCCCCAGTGGATTGGGAAGCAGATGACTTTTCCTACCCTCTTGTGTGATTGGTCTCTAGCATGAGAGGAAATTGTGACAGGGGACTGCTTCTGTCAGTAGCACTGGAGATCACTCATAGCAAGGGGTGGAAATGGCGGTCAGCTGCTTGCCAAGTAGCAGGGGAACAGCCCTCTGTCAAATGCAGTGGCTACTTTGGTAAGTGGGGATTTGATGGGTTGGGCCAGGATCCACTGTGCAGCACCATAAGTGTGGTGCTTACATATACATATCTCCCACACAGGATTTTAGCCCCTTATTTTTAGTTTTGGTAATTTACAAACTGGCATTTGTGTACAGTTCTCTGTGCTGGCCTTTGAATACTGTATATACTGGTGTCTAGACATTTTAGTCAAAAAATGGACCCACAAAATGTAAGTACTCTACTTTAACTCCTATCAAAAAAGGAGCCATGTCCTTCTCTAAGTCTATCCTGGGAGAACCTAAAAGAAGCATTGACTCCCTCTACTCTCTCTGCTGTGATGTCACTTCTGGCCTTTTTGAATGCCTAGGCAGGAAAATGGCAGCAGTGGCAGCCAGAGGCAGCTGGCCTCCTGAAGTGGTGCTAGTGCTTTCCCCTCTCTGCAGAATGATCTTTGATTTATCCAAGGATCATATCAAAATCTATAATTTTGGTCCCCAAACCTGCCTTGACTTATACATGAGATCGACTTACACATGAGTGTAGATGGTGTATCGCTACATTGATTTATGCACATTTGTTTTCTCTCTTTCTCCCGTTGGCAGCAGGTATATTCAGATTTAAATGGTCAAGTTTCTGTACTGTTCTGAAAACAAAGGGCTCCAATGGGAAACAATTTGCTAGCAGTGCAGATTTACTGGGAGATACCTCACTGCAGACTATTACCAGGCAGATGAGATGATTGTTTTTATCAGTTCTAGAGACTGCTGTTTGTGTAGAAAAAGGGAAGGGAAGCAAAAGAGAAAGGTTTTAGGCCTCCTTTGTCCTTCACAGCTTGTCCTACATTAGGATGCAGTTAAACTCTAGAGACAAGCACAAAATAATCTGTACGCTAGGGGGAAGAAAAGCAATCTTTCTCCAGCAGCACATATAGAATTGCTGGTGCAAAGGGTCACTCATTATAGCAGAGAGATCAATCATTCTGCTTTTAAAAAAATCACACATGTGGAACAGGATCTTCTGCCCACTTGGTCCTCTCGAGTTTTCGTAGATGAACTGATTTGTTTTTGCCAGTGGTGGAACACACTGCAATCTATAAGAGGCTCCTTTTTTCAACAGACAATGGATCCTTTCCCCTCCATAGTAAGCAACAGCGTAGCAGAAGCTAAAATTAGACATGGATGGTCCAGGGGAGGGGGAAAGAAAGAAGAGTAAAGCCATCTTTCCATGAAAGCAGCATGGAGAAGACTGAGATTCTTCCTGCTTTCACTCTGATATATTTGTGTTTTGGATAAAAGGAAAGATTTTGATAAAATTTGAATGTGTTATTTGCTTTAAAAAAATGGGCAGAAAAATGGACATTGCTGTTTTGAAATATTTCACTGCAATTTGAGATCTGCTGATATAATGGCAGCAGAGTTTGTAGCATTAAATATTTCACCTGATTTTTATCTGCCTGTCTGAAGACTTATGAGGATAACAGCTCTGGGACTATTTTGATGGATTCATTCTGAACAAAAGTAGAAGAGGGATAACCCTGTCCGTGCCTAAAACAGAGGGGCTTTGGTATAACTCAGCTGTGCTCTGCAGAGGATAGAGTGAGCATGACTTGCCCAGTGGGTTTTCATGGCCAAAGGGGGATGTGAACCATAGTCTTCAGAGTTGTAATCCAACACTCAGACCACTATAGCATACTGGCTTTCCCCCAGATACATATGTGTAGGCCCTCTCTTTCACTGTGACAATATATATATGAAAAGTAGACACTGAAAATGAAACCTTTTTCCAAGGTGTAAGGGCACAAGGCATCCCCAACGACTGATATTTTGCTCAGCGATTATTTTTAACCAAATGTCAGCTCCTACACTGTGAGTTAAGGTCCTCTGCTACTTACCATTTATCAAATTTTATCCCTGTAGCTTTTGCAAGATCATGGCATGGTTAAAAATAGATCGTGGCATATGCTGTGATGCAGGAGGATGCCATGGATGAACTTTTGAGGCTCCGAAAGCCCTAAAACAGTGTGTGACTCAATGTTCAAGAACAATTCCCAGCACAGTCTTCAGCAGTAGCATTTTGCGACTCTGCGACCTACTTCTGGTAGTTGCTGTAGTTATTACACATGTCTTTGCCAGTCTGAATTAATGTAAGAGTGAATTACTGTAAGTGTCATCTGAAAAGTCAACGGAACACACACACACACACACACACACACACACACACACACACACCCCCCCACTCTGATGCCTAAAATGTTTTCTTATATGATATTATAGGTAAGTGCAGCAATGACAGATAACTTCATATTTTTCCCCTTTCTAACAAATTATGCAATGCTACCCAATGATTGTGAAAGGATTTGTAGCATGCTTGAATGAATGTGTGAAGGTGTCTGATAATGAGTCAGACCATTGGTCCAACCTCCCCAGTGTTGTAGCGGTTTTGGAGGAATTTTAAGGATAATTCTTTCCTAGAAACTAGACTTCACTAGAAATTGCTGGGTGGTCTCCTATCCAAGTTTTAACCAGGTCTCAACCTTATTTAATTTCCAGAAGTCAGACAAAATGGGGTGCATATGAGGTAGTGGAATATACACATGCACACGGGGCAGAGGGAAGAGAGAATATAATGGAAATACGCATTTTGCAAGTCCCCCAGTTTGATGCAGGATGCTTCGCAACTACTAATAAGGGTGTTGCTCTCTAACAACTTTACCTAGTTCTTGTAGCATGTACAAGAGAAAAAAAATGTTATGTGACTAACCAATATTCCCCCTACAAGCATTCTGGATTTTTCGATGCTATCATATCCAGCTTTAAAATATTCAGATTGCTTATCTGGAAAGACTTTCCATTGCTCTCACTTGCACTCATCTCTAAATACAAGTAGACATGTACAGGAGTAGCAATGTGGGTTGTTTGTGTCTGCATGTGAATGCAATGATTATCTCTTTCCATTTATTTCTGCCATTCATTTCATTTTTGATCAGCCCTACCATTAGGCATAATGAAGGAGTCACCTTGGGTGGCGGCTTTTGAGGAATGAAGAAGTGACAGAGAAGCATGTGGTATGAGACCCTTTAAGCTCCTATGTTGTCCTCATTCAGGTGCATCATTTCACTATCATTGAAAGAGGATGGTGGCTAGCTTTTGGCAGTGATGTCAGGGTGAGGGAAAGAAAGGGGGACATCATCTTAACTTTTGCCTTAAGCAATAAACATGTTTTTGCAAGATCACCACAAAATCAGTCTTGAGCTATAGCTTCAGACTTTCACCTGATTCTTTGGATGTTTCAGGATGAAAGAGAGACTGGGATATTCTTGCATTTGCTTGCACTTTGCTCATGCCCACCATAGCATGTGGTAGCCATATCCTCATATACAGAAGAGACAAAGAGACCTTCTATGTCAGTAGTGGGGATTGTGTGGTTCTCCAAATGTTGCTGGATTGCAACTCCTATAGTCTTTGGTAGCATAGCCAATGGTGAGGAGCGCTAGGAGTTACCAGTCCAACAACAGCTGACGGGCCACAAGATTTCCACATATTTGTTGGCCAGTTGTTGCATGCAGCCTCCTGGAAGCAGTTATAGTTAGGAGCATCAAGAAGCTAGTACCTGAAGCTTGTTGATGAAAGAATGTTACCTTGACAAAGTCTGGGGAAAGAGCAAGAAGAGATGCTTGTGGGGAAGAGCCTATGCTGAATAACAGAACTGAAAGCAATTACAATGGGAGGTTTATAGTCATTTTTGGAGCTGTTTCAGCAGATATGATTTTAGTGTGCCCACAGGGTGAATGCCACAATGTTTGAGAGGAAAAATGGTCTCTATAAATAAGGGCAGTGGACAGGTGACCAGGGGCATGCTGAAAATAATGGCTTGTGGCCACCCTTTTGCCACATGTCCTCAGTTATATTTACCTCAGCACAAGTCCTTTTAAAAGCATACTGTATTCACTGCATGATGCACAGTTGGTATACTAAAAAAAAATCATGTCCATTGAACAAAGCACAATGATGTCATTCATTTTCACAGGGTTCTTCTGCTTCAGAATTACATCAATAGTTGCGTCCAGTGGATCTGTGGTTAACATTCAGTCCCAGCATGTACAAATCCCATATGATTTGATCCCTCTTCACATCTGAGTAACATGCTTTTACTCAAGTCTTTCTCTGGGAAATGAGCTATGAAGTGGAAATAAAAAAAAAGTATAGCAGGAACTGATTTGCTCATTCCATGTTTTAAGCAAAATATTTTCCAATATTCAAATAACTTCGGACCAATCCAGTTTCAAGTAGTCAGGCCTTAAAAATCTATATAAAAAGTTCTTAACTTCCAAATTTCTCTTTCCAGAGATCATCAAGTTGGTGAACTCAATTTGGATACTAGTATTAGTGTAATGGGAGTATGCTATTGATGCTTTCAATAGGATCGATTTTGGCTGTCAAATGCATAAATAAAATAAAATGAAGAATTTATAAAACTTTTCAGATTCATTTCCTTCAGAGAATGGTAGACATAATATAGACTAGATAGTAATACTTCCCTCTCCCATTAGACTTTTCATTCATTTGAAGTGCTATGAGCAAAATTACTCTGTGATTTTCTTTGCAAAGAAATAAGAAGCCATAAGGCAGAGAACAGAGAAATTGGCATTCACCAGAGCTGCTTTATTCTCTGTGCTTGAAATGTCCTTGATATGAACTAAGACCAGAATTCAGTTTCAAAACAGAGGGGAAAAACCCTATAGTTTTAACGTGGCATAAGAGGAGAGAGAAACTGTAAAAATTAGGGAGGGGACAAATCCAGAATTTTCCAAATCCAAATTCCGATCCAAATCCCTGGAAGGTTCTGGGAATCCACGGATCTCACAAATCTCAAATCTTTTGAATCCTTTTTTTTTTAAAAAAAAGGCTTTAAAAAGCAAGGGAAAGAAAGCACTTCTAGGCCACCTTTTCTCACCCACCTGGGCAGGTTTGGGCCTACAGTGGGTGGCAGCAGAGCGGGGAGCATGAGATTGTGCTCTCTGCCACCTTTTCTTGCCCAGCCTGGGCAGGATCAGGCCCATAGCTAGGGGGAGCTGACCGGGGAGTGCGAGATTGCACTTTCCACCTCCTTTTCTTGCCTGGGCAGGATTGAGTCCATGGCCAGCGGGAGCACAGCAGGGAGTGCGAGATTGCACTCTCTGCCGCCTTTTCTTGCCTGCCCTGGGCTGTGGCTGGTGGGAGACCAGGGCAGGATTCGAGAGATTCGATTTGCCTGTTTTGGCGGGGGGATTCGGATCCCCAAATCTCAAATCCTGGCTCAGGATTTGAGGATTCGGTTGGCCCATCCCTAGTAAAAATCCCTTAGGAATCTAAGAGAAAGAGGGATATGATTTTAACAGTTCTTCCTTTCCTTTGTTTTGTTAGGATTAGAATTTATTCTGGTTAAACTAGGTTTACTTCTACTGACTGATCCTCTACCAAGGAAGGAGATGGGTGAGAGAGAGGAAGTATAGGGCCACCATGCTGACTCACCCTCTTTCCCTCTCCTTTCTCTGCCGTAATTTGGACCATGTATTCTGTATGGTAGAAACTAACAGTCCTATTGCATATGTTGTTACCTGGTAGCTATAAAGTACAGTGGTAACTGTTGAGTCTCAAATATCACTTTTAAATTTTGTATTGTTTCCTTTTTTCAGTGTTGCCCCTGCAGGAAGCAGGGAAAACCTCACTGCTGTTCTCGTTCCAGGGTATGTTTAGGGATCTCTATATGTGAAGGGGTGGTGAGCTGAAGAGAAGAAAGGGCAGCACTTGAAAAAACAAAAGTGTGCTGAGGATTTGCCAAACTGAAAGCTATATCAGGTTGATTGAGAGAAATCTGGGGGATGTCCAAATCAAACAGAGGCTTCTCCAAAGTGGACCACATCTAAAATTCTTTAGTTAATTCAGATTTGGAGACAAACCTGCAAAATTTGAAACATTTCTCCCCAAATTCTCCATATAATGAAAATGGTAGAGTGGGAAGAAGTGGGGTGAGTGCAATTTTGTGACTGTCAACTGTAGCTTGTGGATAATTGCTATAGTAGATTGTTTTATCGGGACTCTCCAACCCCGATGGTAAAATCTAACAGGATCATTTCAGAATTCATTGTTCTTTTCTAATTTGTTACTAGTTTCTGTACTCTTTTAGTGCCCTTTGTTAGTTAGAAAAGATTTTGTGAAGTTGGTGTGACTGGTAGGGGTGTAGTGATGTGCACTTGCTTGGAAAATGGGAACTGGTGCCAGGGTCAGGGAGTACAGTACAATCAGCCCTCCACATTTGCTAGGGTCGGGGTGCAGGACCGCTGCAAAGTGGAAAAACTGCAAATATAAAAAAGCATGTGTGTGTGTGTGTGTGTGTGTGTGTCCGTGGGAAGGGGGCCGTGGCATGGTGGGGAGAGTGGACACCTAAGGTCCAAACCATCTCAGAGAAAGGAGAGGGAAAGAGGGTGAGTCAGCATGGTGGCCCTATACTTCCTCTGTCTCTCACCCATCTCCTTCCTTGGGTGTGTGGGAGGCATTGGGAGAGGTCCTGAGAAATTGGGTTGTAAGCCATCCTTAGCTAGCCAGACAGTTGCTGCTGGAGGAGGAGGAGGAAGAGGAGGATGACCAGGGGTGGGTTTTTAATGGGCTATGGGACTTGATTGGAGTCACCGAGAGGGAAAGTTCCCCTGGAGAAGAAGTGCCTGAGGTGGTGGTGGTGGGGGGAAGGGATTGGAGAAATGGAGGGTTGACTGTATAGTCTTCACTATGCAGTATGCACACTTTGCCTTCCTCCATCTTTTATTACCTTAGCAATCTGGCTCTATGTGGTGTTCGTATGTTGGATAATTATTCTGATATTTGTTGTTGCTGTTGTTGTGCACCTTCAAGTAATTTCTAACTTATGGCAACCCTAAGGGGAACCTTTCATGGAGTTTTCTTGGCAAGATTTGTTCAGAGCAGTTTGCCTTTCACTTCTTCTGAGGCTGAGAGAGTGTGACTTTCCCAAGCTCACCCAGTGGGTTTCCATGGCTGAATGGGGATTTGAATCCACGTCTTCAGACTTGTAGTCCAGTGCTCAAACCACTACACCACACAGGAAATGTATGTCTCCCCACTGCTGATTCTGATAACAGGGTGGTCACCTTTGGAAAAGCTGAGCCTTTTATTAAGGGATTGTAACGAATATATAACTTTTAGAACTGCTAAATTCTTGGCTTTGGCCTTATGTTTGTGTGCAACGAACAAAGGTAATGTTTGTTATATATTTCTATAATGGCTATTTGCTAATCAGAATAAACTTTTGACTAGTATGCCACTGATTGTTTTGGAAGCCATTTACAGACTTAGAGATGGAAGAGACACTGCATCAGCAACCTCTGTGACAGTGTCATGATTATTTTGTACCAAGTATTGCCAAAGATAATACAGGAGACACTTGTGCTGCTTCCGAGTGCCTAGATGCCCCGTGCAAATTAATAAAGGCATTTTGGATTGGCCCATAGGGTGTCAGCTTATGCCCAGTCCAGTCACCTGGGGAAGTCAACTAAGGCTAGGCACAAAGAATTCCTGGCAGCTTGACTCTTTCCCCCAAATAAATGATTCAGGACCAGACCTAGCACTGGGGTGGGTGCCTGGGGCAGCTGGTTTGGGATGATGTGAAATGGCAACAAATTGTTAGTAATTCATTTTTCCCCAAAAATATTATTGTATTTTTACTGCCAACAATGGGGGAAAGAAGTTGTGAATTTTTTGCCTTTGGAACCAAAATAAAATTACTAGTCTTGGGTTTTCCGTACCTTGATTAGTTGTACGGGTTAGGGGCACTGTTTGTTGTTTTGCCTTAGGCAGCAATATTTTTTGGACTTGCTCTGTGAATAATAGATATATTTCCAATAACATCTTCATCTATCATTTCACTGCTTTTTCAATCCCCTGTGCTTAGTGGACTGTTCCATAGATGAAAAGTATACAGCTAAATTTTTGCTTGTATTGTATAACTATAGAAGTATTTAGAAATAATTTATTTTAATCTCCACTTCCAACATGAAAATAGCTGGTAATGTTGCATAATTTATATCACTTAGATCCACTATTAGATATAGATGTACAACTAGAAATGCATCTTTTGCCAGATCCTTAAAAGCTGCTAAAGTGTCACACAAATTAATTATTTCCAGGCTTTCTAATGTGTGTTATTTGTTATAAATTTACATTTAAAAGAGTTCTCTGCTTCTCTTCCTCAAAAGGCACTTGAAATTAAGTATTAAATAATAAAGCTAAATCTGTGGAAATTATGTTGTTAAAGCATTTACCCCAGAAAATTGGATTATTCCTTTCTTTGTCCTTTTGAGGTATAAAACAATCATGTTGCTTTTTTATCTTGGAGGCTCTAGTTATCAAGATTTGTACATATATATATATATAGAGAGAGAGAGAGTGAGAAAGAAAGAGAGAAAGTGTGTGTGTGTGTGTGTGTGTGTATAGAGAGAGTGAGTGGGGGAGGGAGGGAGATTGAAAAAGTGTGAGCACAGATTTTCAACAGTAAAAGAAATAGAAGGGAGGTGCTTTGCTTTGAAAAATTCAAAGCAAATATTCAACATTTCTGTTTGAAAGTACCAGGACAGGGAAAGGGAAAAATGAATAGCATCAATTCCTAATGTGGGCTTTTGTCCGAAAGGAAATTTGAACATATCACAGAACCCCACCAGATCATATGGAGGACAAGATAAGTCAGGGCACTGGGTAATGATAGTATTTCCTGTCTGTCATACTACAGTTAAAAAGCCATGAAAAGTAATTAGCAAAGCTCATGCCTGATTCTGAGGTGGCCTCATTGCAGGTTCACAGCTGACATTGGTCTGGGAGGGGCATAGATGGGTTGTGGAGTCCTTGCCAGCATTATGGCCAAACGTTAACATCTGCCCACTGACATAGAAAGGGTTTGGTGTTAGCAGATTTTCCAAATACTTTGCTTTAGCTTGGATTTCAAAGCTGAGTACAAAGTGGTGGAGCAAACTTTCCTCTTTTACTAACCTGCTTGTATGGTTCTCATAGCTGTTGGGAAAGGAGAGAAGTCCCATTTGCCCACTTCACTTTTCTTTCTTTCTGCACCGTATAATCCATTGCCTCACCTAAGAGTACATGCATCCCAGCGCAGGGTCCCCATTTAGTCAGCCACAGAGAAAGCAGTAGGTAGCCTTTGGAAACTCTGCGTATAATTTATTGTTTAGGGACCCAGTTTTGCTACTGGTTGTGAGGGAATGCTGGACCCTATCAATGAAAAGTCTGGGATGGTTCTCTGCAGTATACCATTTGCCGGACCACTTACCACCTATAAAGCTTAAGTTATAACAATAATGGAGAGCCAACATGGTGTAGTGGCTTGAGCATTGGACTGTGACCCTGGAAACCAGGGTTCGACACCCCCCCGGCCATGGAAACCTGCTGGGTGACTTGGGCGCACCACACACTCAGCCCCAGAAAACCCCGTGACAGATTTGCCTTAGGGTTGCCATAAGTCAGAATCGACTTGAAGGCCCACAACAACAGCATAACAATAATGAGTGTCAAATTTGGATACCTCACAGTCTTGAGGAGGCCTGAAACTACAGCCAGTTCCAACTTGTAACAGACTGGGAGGGATGTTGTTCCAGCATCTCTAACCAAGGGGTACTTTCCACTCTACCTGTCCTGCACCCAATCCTTGTTTGAACAGAGAAGATGGTGGCAACTGTGATTGGGTGGTACAGGATGTCTTCAAGCATAAAACTATCCTCATCTCATTGTGGTATTTTGTTTGTCTAAATGTGACTTGAAGTGATACATTGATCCCTGCTGGAGCCAGGCTGGTCTTGTCATTGGGGTGAGTGAAGAGAACTACCTCAAGTAGCGTATGTTGGTGGACAACAATGACTATGCCCTGACTGGTTCATCCTACAACCCATCTGTTCCCTTCTGTGGAAAGAGCTGTGTGTGCTATACAACATATCCTCATGCCATAAAGTAGCTTGCTGCCTTCAACTGTGTTGGAGGATTCTATACCATCCCATCATTGCTACTTGAAAAAAGATTGAGCTGGCGGCAGCCGTGCCAGCTTCTGTATGCAGAATGTGAGAAGAGGGTGCCTTTATGTCTTTTTCCTCAGGCAGCAAGATGTGTTGGGCTGGCCCTGTCTAGAGCCTGTGATAGGTATCACAAGCTTTTCTGTTGGACTCCTCAGTGAACCAGTCATGGTTTCCTGACAGGGACAACTGTGTAATACATTTTGATATACTCTTGTCTGGAGGTAAGTTTCATTGCAAGTCTTACTTGTAAGAAAAAATGTATAGAATTGCACTATTAGTTATGCATGCTTGCCCTCCTTTTCTTAATGTTCTTAATTTTAGTGTTAATGTTCTTAATGTTAGAATTTTCTTAATATTCTTAATTTTAGAACCTCAAAGAAGTCTGGGCTTGCTTCACAGCTGATTTGTAGTCATGACAGCTCCTGGTAACTAAATATATATGTAAATCATGGTTTCCATTTACTGGCGCCAAGCTGTGAGCTGGTGTTTGTTAGCTTCAGTGCCCAACCTGCTTGCTCTTTTGATTTATTTTTGATCAGTCATTTCCAACAGCAAGGTGAGAGTAGCTAAACAAAAGCTCAAAAGGCTTTCATTGCTTTCAGGTCAATTGTGCTGACATTGCATTGTGTTGTGGACTTCTTCTTAAAAAAATACACACCCCAAACATCATGCCAGTGAATAATACAGTGTACAATAGATCTTTTCAATGAAAGCCTTCTTAACTAAATCAGCAGACTTTGGACATCTATTGGTAGCTTCCAATGGTTATAAGAAAAGAGAAGCTATTAGAAGTAGCCGCTGCTGGAACCTTTTGTATGTAGTCTACAGTACCGTGCTGTTTCTTGTCTGCTCCAAAGAAGAATGGATTTTCATTATTTTACATCTTGGGCTTCCCTAACATTCTGCTACTTACTGCACTGTTAGATGTGTTTCTTTTACTTCTGAAAATTATTCACACAGTTATGCAGACTCACTGACATGACTTCAGAAACAGAACCAGCTTATAGACTACAGGTGTACTGTATCTACACTGGAAGTTTGATCCTTTAATTTTAATGGCGTTGTTCAAGAGAGTCCTAGGATATATAGTTTAGTGAGATACTTCCCAGCTAGACAGCTCTAGTGCAACCTTGTGAACTGTAATTCCCAAGGTACATTGAGAAGACAGAGGAACTGAAAATCAAGTCAGAGTACCCTGGGATTAAAAGTTTCAAGTAGAGAAATTTAAATATTATACTAAACTGTAGATCCTAGGATTTCTTAAAACACAGCCATTACACTTAAAGTGATATTAACATGATATAGATACAAGTATACTTCAGTTAATGAAGTAGATGTGTTCCTTGGCACTACTTCCTTAACAGAAAATTTGGTACAAGAGGCAGAAATGGTATGGAAAGAATAAGAATAGGTTCCTACATCACAAAAAGAAGAGCAGTTCCACATGATTCAGAAAATTATTTATTCAAAACTAACAATATGCACCTGAAAAATGAAATAATTGGGACAGGGAATCCTTGCACAGGTAAACAAAAACTTGTTGAATTTTCTAGAGATCACTTGGAAGCTTCTTCCAATATTCATCCAGGAATGATCTTTTGTTTCACCAGCCTCCACTTTTCTTCTGGTTTCCATGTTGGTGGCCAAACTTACAGATCTATTTTTTTAAAAACTTGCTGAGGGTAGCTGGTGAAAAAGGCTTATCTGCTTTCTCCCTTTCTCTCTTTTATGCCATTAATGCATACTCAGTAAGGGATTCTGGAAGTAGCTGCTGTTTACTGTGCCTGTTGTAGGCAGGCACAAACAACAGCAGCTGGATTGACTAGAGTAAAATCCCATTCTTACCCAGCTCAAGATAGATATCATTGTTTATAGAGATACATTGCTGCAGCCCTGCATTGAAATTATGTGTTCCATTCCTTCTAGTGCTGATGCTGCTAAAAAACTTCCACACAGACAGAGGACAAAGGGGGAAGGGGGGCTGAGCAGGTGTAAAGACGCTTTGTAAAACTTCTTTCTCAGAAGTTTTGTTTACTGAGGTATACTTGTAATCCTTTGCTTTTCTAACATCCACAGTTTTGGGCTAAGGAGAAAGACCTTGGTGAGATCAGGAAGCTGTTTCATGTACGCCTCTAATGGACTACACATCCATGTTTTGGCCAGCTTGGAGTTTACACAGCACATCTCTGCCAACATTTCACAGATGAAAATCTGAACGCATGTGGTCAGGATGACAAACATGGTTAATGAGGAAGAGCATATAAGCTAGGAAAGGCTATAGCAGTTTGCTTTTGCTTGAGCCTCTTGGGAAGGGCAAGATTCTGCCCATTCCTCTCCTCTTCACCTTGTTGAGTTAATAGAGTGTAAAGTATTTTTGCACTTTGAACTTAATTTGCAGCAATTGAAGTAAGCTGAGGTGAAAGGGGGAGGAAGAAAGAGAAACTGGGACATTTTAAAAGCATCTGAAAAAGTGGGATGAAAGAGGATTAATCAGAGCTGTCCCTGACAAACTGGACAGTTAAAACCTTGGATAATGATACATCCAATTACAGTTTGGACCAAAAATCAGCAATGGAGAGTGTTTAGGGGGTTGTGAGGAGTGGTGGGGGCAGATAAACCTAAGCTGCCACATATTTGCAAAGGTTTAGACAATTTTCAGGCAATTTTTTTTAAAATCTGAAGGTTTCTGGGGGCTGCAAAATAGGGATCTGAGGCTGAATACAGCTCATAGGCCACATTTGATTCACTCCCTGAACTAGTCACTTATCTACATTAGCTAGGAGTCCTTTTCCCATGCTTCAGGTCAGAATGTTTCCCAGACCTACCTGGGGATGCTAGCTAACAAAGACTGAGCATGATAGCAGAACAAACAGAATTTGAAGAAAAAAAATACAAAAAGTACATTTGAAGTCGTTAATATTGTAGAGAAAAGCTTCAAGGTCTGGGTAAGTCAGTGAACTTTCAGAAGTGCTCTTCTGGTATGATGCACTACAATTACCATATCTAGAAACTGTTATTCAACAACAGTGAATGAGTGAGCAGCAAACAGATTAGATTTAGATTAGATTTAAATATGATTTTTATATTTTTCTTTCACAACTGAATAAATAAGATGAATGAGTACATCTATAATGTAGTGATAATACCTGCAAAAATGTTGTGTTCTGGTTGGGTTATGCATAGTCTATCAAGATCTCAGGGAAAAGTCAGGGCTTTTCTGCACTACATGTTATAGTGCTATTATTCCACTTTCAACATCCCCAGGTATGTGGTTTACTGAGGCTAAAGACCTCTCTGGCTGAGAATTCTAAATACCTCTCCCTAATTTGCAAACCCCAGGTTTCTATAGGATGTTGAAAATAGAATAATAGCACTATAACACTGTAGTGCGGAAAGGCCCACAGTCACTATAATGTCAAGTTTGATTGCACAGATTTTCATATCTTTTGCATAAGAATTAGTAGTTTAACAAGGTATGTTAAGACGAAAGTAAAATGTTAACTGTGTTGTACTCTATTAGCAGCTATCCAAATTAGGGATCCTGGGAGAGTTTATTCCATCTGCTTGGAAGGGTTACTTTTATAAACTATAACTCCTAGAGTCTTCCAGTAGCCATACAGAATTGAGGAACTGTAATCTCAAAAAGTAACTTCTCAAGCTCTGGCAAATTTGAATTTCCCAACTGAATATGCAGCTAAGAATGAAGGTTTCTTTTCTTTTTTTTTAGGCTGCATACTTGTCTGAATTTTGTGATATAAAATTGTGAAGACATGCATTTTAGGGAAGATGTGTGTAATTTAAATGAAGATTTTTGCATGGGTGGAAGAAAAAGTTTGTGGGAAGCAGAATGAGAATGGACTTATGACCTAACCCTTGTAAAGCCAGCATGGACCAGAAAGAGCAGAAACTATCCATCGTTCCTAGTTCAAATGGCAGCATTTATGCTCAGTGTGACATCTGTGCTTAATTCAAGAAAAGAAAGGCTGGTTTTTGAATTGCCTGGTGTGGAGGAAAGCCTTCCTGTGCCAAATCTGTAAGGAGAGCTTGTGAATTTTCACTTTGCCTAACTTACCACATGAAGATCCTGTTGAGTGTGTGCTGTGCTGACTATTGTAAAGACTAACCAGGATCCAACTAAAATTATGAAAGTATCTCTAAAACAATGCATTCCCTTTTTGCAGACATTGTTGTTCATTTTGATCAAATTAGAATTGGGATGCTTGCCTTGAGGCATGGTGATCTGCAGCTACCGGGATGTGGAGGCAGGAAGCAGTTCTTAGGACAAGGAAAGCACATTCTCAAGATCTGTATTCACTGTAAATAATATGCTATAGAAAATCAGTCCAAATTGTTCAGACCCTTGGATGATTATAATGTTGTTGTACTTACATTGCTGAGTACTTCATAATTACCATGGTTCACAGCCTCCGCACCCACGCCCCCCACCCCATGGGCATCAATGCTTAAAGGGGCCTGCAAGCTTTGTGCTTCAGAACTCTGTTCAGACACAGAAGGTTTCTTTTCTTTTTGACTCACTGAACAGAGAAAGCTTTTCTATGTATTTAGCAGACTGATGGGGCTGACCAAATTTGCAGTTGCTAGAAAAAGGGCTGATATAGTTAACATTTGTGAAAAACGATTTGGGCCTCTCCTGAGTTTAAGCTAAGGCCCTTTTCACACTGCATTTTTGAAGCGAAAGGACCCCTTGAGTGTCGTGTAAATGTGAGGAGCGGTCTGCATGATGCACTCACATTTATGCAACGCTCAAGGGCCTGACTGCACATGCAGCTTTTCATTTTCGGCTCAAAGCTGAAAATACTGCGTGGTTGTGCCACGCTCCGGTGGCCCGCGCACACTTACCTGCTGTGTGAAGCCTCGGGAGCTGGGCCGGTCACGTGTCCTCTCCTTAGTGCAGCCTGTGAGGTCCCAGGCTGCACTGCGAACGGAAGAGGCGGGGCACTCGCGCGACAAGGAAGCAGCTGCAGAGCTGAAGCGGCAGGAAAGCAGCAGCATTCCTTCCAAGCCTTCTCGTGCGAGAACCCCAATCCAGCAGCACAAAAAGGTAAGGTGCTAGAAGACCCTAAATCTTGTGTATCTAGAAAGGTTCTTTTCCTCCCCAGTTGAATGTATCAAATCCATTTAATAACTGTGCTTCTCTTAGGGGTAAGTAAATGTTCAGATTTGAGGAATTAGCCTTTCTTGTCCTGCAGCTGAAAACTGTCTTACTATTATCGACTTCAGTAAGGACACAACAGAATGTGGGAAGTGACTCCAGTGCCTGAATAATTAGAAGCTGCTTTTAAGCCATGTTAGGTATATATTGAGTGATAGAATGGAACTTGGGAAAAATGAATTTTTTAACCATTCCAGCTGCAAGATTCTGAGAGTTTTAGTTCAATTTCCCCCCCAACTTCTGGTTGTAAACTGGGGTAGGGGGGACACGTGGCCTTCCAGATATTGCTGCCCTGAGATCTTGTGATATGGGGTTGGTCTCAGGATTGACACTGTGATCTTCTAATACAGAGTTGTGATAGGAGCTGCAGTAATACAACATCCAGAGGCCTATCAATTCCCTATCTTCAGTCTTAACAGGAAGTTTGTAAAGAATTATTATTGTGTGTTTTCAAGTCATTTCCAACTTATGGTGACCTTAAGGTGAACCTATCATAGGATTTTCTTGGCAAATTTTTTTTCAGAGGGAATTCTCCATTGCCTTCCTTTAAGGTTGAGGGAATGTGACTCACCTAAGATCTCCTGATATTCATTTGAAATTTGCTGTATTCCTATGGCTGGCCTATGCAACACACATTACTGTCATACTGTAGGATCTATCATGCTCTGGAATACTGGGATTAACACGGAGGACAGTTCTTGTTGCCATGTTCTTCTGAGGTTCCAGTACAGACAGATCCCATGCAGCAGTGTTTCACTAAGGAGATGTGCCAGTAAGAATGAATTCTAATCCGCAAATTACTATGTATTTCAGCTTAAGAGCCCAGAAACCCATATCAGTTCTGAAAATACAGCTGAAAGGAGAGAAAAGATGTGGCTGGTGTCTGAAGACTGGGCTTTTTTTCCTTCCCTTCTTGGAGGACATGGTTTGCCCTTTCCTCTTCTGTTTCATTAAGACTTGGCAAATAATCCATAACTTTTGCCCCTAATTCCTTTCTTGACTACCACACTAGGTACTTCATTGTCCATGATCCCCACACAAGCTTCACCTCATGCAAAATGAGACATGCTCAAATAATGGAAAGCAAACCTTATGAACTAAATGGACTTTCTGTTTAAGCTTGTCAATAGCAGAGACAATGGGTTATATCTAATTATTACTGTCCTCTCTGAACAGGCATCCCATTTCCAGTGTAAAGTCCACATTAAATTGATTGATCAGTCAGTCATCTGAATACCAAATGCAGGCAGAGCCGGCCTTCAGGTTGGTTGAGGTGGGCACTCACCATGGACACCAAGTTGAAGATGTGGGAGGCAGGTGCCAAGCATAGCTCAGTTACCAATTGTTTGTTGAGTGTACTCTCTTAGTGGAAAATGGAAACAAAATGCAGTAAGGGCCTAATCCTTTCTCTAAGTTCTACAGGTTGTTTGAGTACTGAGTATAGACATCCCCAAGATTACCTTCCAAGCATGCTTCTATTTCAATTTTCAGTTTGATGCATTTCTAGATCAGAGATGTGAATCATGTGGCCCTCCAGATGTTGGACTGCAAGTCCCATCAGCCTCAGTTGACATAACCCATGGTGAGAGATGTTGGGAGTTGCAGTTTAACAAGATCTAGAGGTTGCATGATTCTTACTCTTCTCTTTGTGTAGAAATCAGTGGAATACAGGTTTACTTTGCTAGGTTTTTGTGATTCTGCAAAGCCACACAACTTGGCAACACTGCAAAACTGACTGGGGGAGCATAACGAAAGAAATTCTTCCTCTGAGAGCCATTAATCCTTGGATCAGTTGGAAAGGGAGGTATGTAAAAGTCTGAACCCACCTTTCCCATGCAGATATACCTTATATCTGCTGTTGAACAGAGCCAGTATGTCTACAGGCCTCCTCTTAACACTCCCAGCTAAGTTATCTCCTTTCCCACATTCTCTTCACCAATTTGCAAATGAATCACCAAGAAGCTAACTCATGCTTATATGACACTAGAATATGTACACAGCATTGCCCAGGATTTTATTTTCTCATAGGTAATACTTGTTAGAAATACCTTAGGAATTACCTTACTTTACCTTAGGAATTAGATGTGGTTGAAATGCACAGATTTGAGATCCTGTGTCTCTAATTCCCCAAACTGCCTTGTCCAGTATCCGTAACTTTTCCCCACAGTCTGCAATCCAATCTGTATGCAGAATTGTTAACATACAGAGGTTTGGTTTCTGAGGGAATGCACTGGCCTTCTCCTTGCTGCTAAGGTCTTGTCTCCATAGCAACCAGCCTGAGGCCCAAGAGTACTCTAACTGAGAATTCTAAAGGCCCCTTCCTAAACTGCCAATCCCAGGATTCCATGAAACCTTCACAGGCAGCCAATCATATAAGGTCTTCTTGCCTGACACAGCCAATCATATGAGGTCTTCACCTGCCTGACACAGACAAACTCACAAGTTTTGACTTTTATATATTAGATTACATTCTGAACTATGATGGGATATCAGTTTCCTGCCAGGGATTCTGGGACTTACAGATCCAGTTCCCAGTGAAAAAATACACCATGTCTCACGAGTACCTACTGTCTCAGGAGTGGTGGCTTGGAGAAAGGTGGTGGCAAGCACATCCTTACTTCAGTCAATCATTCCTGCTTCAAATGGAGATAAGCTTGCTTCAGTCTTGGCTTGCAGGCTTTCATGGAGGCATACTTCAGTATCATGCTGAAGGATCCCTGACCAGGGCTCTTTTCACACGGCAGTTTGCAAGCGAAAGGGCCCCTTGAGTGTCGCATAAATGTGAGGAGCGGTCTGCATGACGCACTCCCATTTACGCAACGCTCAAGGCCCTCATGCGCAGCGAACACGCATTTTTTTATTTTTGTCTTTTAGTTGAAAATGACCCGCACTTGCGCAATGTTCACGGGCCTGGGCCGCACTCGCCTGCCGTGTGGAGCCTCTGGAGCCAGGCCGGTCGCGCATCCTCTCCTCAGTGCAGCCTCCAACTCCCAGGCTGCACTGCGGAAGGAAGGGGCAGGGCCTGGGCAGGGCTCTCGTGTGAGCAGGAAGGAGCTGCAGAGCTGAAGCAGGAGGCTTGCGAGAGAACCCCAACCCAGCAGCGTTAAAAGGTAAGGTGCAAAAGGGCCCAGAACTTGGAAGAATTACTCATTTGATCACAACTCCTAGCATGGCTAGTGGCCATGTGGGCTGAAGAATTGTAGGAAGTTCTGTATGGGACAACTTTACTTCTGACCCATAAGGCAAAATCATTAGTGTAGAAAGTTCCAGCAATTCCAAAGAGAACAGCTGGAGTCCAGTCATTAACCATAGAAATGAATAGGGTAGATTTGACATGCTGGCCTTATGGAATAGTATTACTGACACAACAGAGTGAACATTGAATAAATTACTATTGAGTTGAATCTATGTAGTCCTCTCATTTTAGAAAAACCCAAGAACCTTCCAAGGTTCCCAGCTGTCAACCTGAGCCATACCCATTCATTTACATCATACACATTTTTAGTGCAAAATACACAGACACATATTGCAAACTTGCTAAAAAAAGTTATGTTTTCCTATATATCAGTTTCCAAATGTATCATATGATACAAGTGACTCTTCCTTCCCCCCTCCTTTTTTTTGAAAACCACTCTGGGTTGCATCCAACAACACATGTTTCTCCAAAGAGGCTGCCAAACCATCACGAAGCACCCGCTCCATAACGTTCTCTGCACAAAACATTAAAGCTTTAGGCTTAAATGAATCAGGAAAGTTTCCTAGGCTTCCCCTTTGGGATCATTACAGTATGTTTCCATCTGCTTGGCAGCTGACCCATCCTCTAGTGTGAACTTTCTTCTTCTGCTGTGTTTTGATTGGCTCCTGGGCCAGTCATTTTCCTATCCCCCAGTCTGCTTGTGCGGGTGTGATGTGAGGAGTGTGTTGAAGTCCAGCAATGTGGATTGAGTTACTATTCCTGTTGTGCCCTCCCTGTATGACAGATAACCCTGTTTCTGGGATGGTGGAGAGAAACCTAATTAAACTGGCCAGACATCTACTCACTTTCACGACATCCCACTTTTGTTTTTGCACTCTGTGGAGTAAATTACATTGAGGTGAAATGTCAGCCACAGTGAAACACTTTCCTATTCCTGTAGACTGGAGTTCAAATCCCTGCTCAGCCAAGGAAACCCAGAGAGTGACCTTGGGCTTAGCCACACTCTCTCAGCCTATGAAGAAGGCAATAGCAAAACTCTTCTGAATAAATCTGGTTACAAAACCCTATGAAAGGGTCACCCTAAGTTGGAGTTGACTAAAAGTCATGTAACAACAACAGTACAGCACTTGCTGACACTAGCATTCTACCATAAATTATATAAAATAGACCTTATTTTATTGATTTGCTTCATGGAAAAAAATCTGGATTTAGAATCTTCACATTGTAGAGAAAGTTAATCCAAGCACACATAATACCCAGAGAGTGAATCGATTTTTGGATAAGATATTTACTTCACTGTGCTGTAGTTAATCAAGTTAGGGACAGAAATAATTAACCTGCTTTGGAAGCAGGTTAATTTTGCAGATCACACTCAAAGTCTGATTGCATAAAAGTGGGTGCGGACAGAATATAAATCCTTGGTGATACCACTGTAAAAGAGTCAAGCATGGAATAAAAAGACTGTCAAGCCAAATTACAAATTATGAATTAGAAGTAAAGCTAAGTCAGGCTTGCATGTAAGTTTGTTGCTTAAGAAAAATGAAAATTATTATTTTTCAGGACAGTTTGTTCATTTTTCATTTCTTTCTTTCCATCTCTAGAATCCTGAAGACAAAATCAAGGAACATCTAAAAATCATGCAAAAGAAGAGCTGAGTTTCATGATGATAAATCTGAATAATTTTTGATGAAAAGAATGATTTTTCACAGTGGTACAGATCACCTGAGTAACCATGGGTTTGGCTGGCATTCCAAATAGTGTCGGTGCATTAGGGATGTAGAGATGAATATGGGGTTTTGCCACTAATATTAAACAATAGCTCTTGGAGACCTGACATTACTTAGTGACATTGTTTAGGCCTTTTCTGCACCTTACCGTTTTCCGGTGCTGGGGTGTGGGGATCGTGCAAGCAGCCTCTGGCAAGAGGCTCTTGCGTCCGGGGTCCTTCATCTCCGCACAAGCTGCCTGTTTGTGTAAGAGCCCCGTCTCTTCCTTCTGTAGTGCAGCTGGGGACTTTCCCAGGCTGTGCTGGGGCAGGAAGCACGACTGGCATGGCTCCGGAGGTAAGCGCACACCAGGTAAGTGTGCGTGGGGCCTGGGAGCAATGCGCAATCGTGCACCATTTTTGGCTTCTAGCCGAAAATGAAAAGGTGCACGATCGGTGCCTGCCAGCCCCTGGAGCATCGCGTGATTGTGAGTGCATCGTGCAGATTGCTCCTCACAATCGCGTGAAGCTCCAGGCCCTCTTTCGCATGGAAAATGCCATATGAAAAGGGCCTTAGTGTTTTCTGGTACAGTGCCATGCCTGAAGAGAGGTTAGGTAGACCTCAGTGTGTGCTGATTAGTTCCACTTTCTACATTTCTGTTGTCAAAGAGAGAGGAGCAGAACCAGTAAAAAGAGATGTTGCACATGTATGAAAGACTGATAAAGCCCTCATGATGTACATAAATCTGATTTGTCCTGAAGTCATTTTTTTTCCAAGTTCATATATGACGTTCTGTCTTGGCTAGAAAGAGTTATCCTGATATTGTGAAGTTGTTACCTCACAGAAAGGAGGGATTCAAGTGTAGAAACATGAAAGAATCAACTAGATGTTAAGGGAAGTGCATATATATCCTGTGGAATTACCTTATTTCCATGCCCCCAGTGGAGTTTCTTGAGAGATACATGCTTTAAGTTTAGCAATAAGATTTGCAAATTAAACATATATTTACCAACAGTAAAGCAAAGCATGTGTGATAACTGAAGCCCCTGTCAGAGCTGCCGATGATGAGCAGCAGCTGTTGGTCCCTGTTGCTCAGGGTGGAGATGAGTCCTGCAGCTCAGGAGCTCCCCCTGCTGCCAGGGACCAAGCAGGCACGGACATCCCTCTGCCTGTTCCTTTAGAGCAACAGGGATCCGATTCTGAAGAGGCTCTGGAGCGTCCCCAATCAATAAGCCCAATGTCAGGACCCTGGAACTCCAGGACATGAGCTCTGAGTCTGAGCCAGAGTCCCTGGAGCCTGCTGCACCAGCACAGCCCACTCCCGAGGCTGCCCCAGGCACAGAGCCCTTGGCCCCAGTAGTCCCAGCAGCAGAGCCAGGGGCTGCCCCAGACCCAGCCCAGCCAGAGAAGTCGGATAGTGAGTTTCAAGAGGAGGTGCCTACTTACCAGCAGCATCGGGAGCAAAAGAGTGCTCTCAGGAGGTCAGAACGTTTAAATAGAAAACGCCAGGCAATCAGGGCCCAGCTGCGATAACACCTGGAGGAGTGATCTGCTTATAAAAGCAATCAGTCAGCCTTGGGTCTTTTGTCGGCTCACAACTGACCATTCTGGGTGAAGTGCTTGTTGTGGATCTCAGCTTGGTCTCCTGAAACGCTGCCCGACCTGCTGGAACGTTGCCACCTCTTGATGCCGGACCAGCTCTGGTAACTTTGTTTGTTCAAACAGACTTTGACTGTGTGCTCGCTTGGCTGTGACGTAACAGCCAGGAAGTTTCCCTGCTGCCGGTATTTACTGCTATTTTTCCTGTTCGGTTCTGCTGAAGTATTCCCTGCCTTATCTGCAAGAGACCTGTAGCCGGCTCCCTTGGCTGCTTGCCAGGCCTTGGCGTTGACACCCCCAATCAAAGCGGAGACTCAAAAGGGCTGTGCAAAGGGAGGCTTCCTTGGCTAAGTTTAAGAAGAGGTGACCGGACATACCTGTGCCTGGGGCTATATAACTGCCTGCCTGGAAGCTTCCCTTTGCTTGTGGCAAACTTCTTGCAAGCCCTCCTCTTGCCTGTACCTTGCTCTCAGCACCCGGTTCCTGATACCTTGAATTGATCTCTGGACTCTTGACCCTTGGCTTTGGAACTCTGACTACGGCTTTGCTTGGTGCTCTGGTAAATGAACTTCCTTGAGTAAGTGCTTGCTTGTCTCCTCCTGGGTGGACTTTGCTGGCTCTCCCCCTCTCTTCTCCAGGCTGGCTCGCTGCCCAGGTCTCTGACCTTGACAGCATGCTAAATGCAATGTACACAATTGAAGATAATAATGTGCTATGAGAAACAGGAGAAATGTAACTTCTTAGGTGATCCTGATGGGCTGTAACCTTTGGGGTCCGATCCAATGGGATCCCAGGGGAGAGAGAACCTGCGACAGGGACAGGGGATAAAATATAAGGTATTCAATACTGGGGTGTGTCCTTCTCTATGGGGAGCAGCTGCTTCTGCAGAAATGTACTGACAATGCACATTAATGCTTCAGCTGATCCTGTGCTAAATTGTTTGATGAGTCTTTTCAGCTATTTCTCACAGGGTTGCCAGTTCAGGAATGTCCTAGGGCCCTGAGCTTTATGGGCTGAAACCTGAGACCAAGGGACAGCCCCAGTGATGTCATTAAGCATTATGCATTAAGTACCAATCACAGTTGTTCACCTGTTTAGGGAGATGGCATAAGAAACATTTATTTAGTTTACTTGCCTCTAGTCAGAAGCCAGATGCAGAGCAGAGTGGCAGGTGAGCTCTGGCACAATGACTGGGAGGGGAGGAGGCTAACTAAATAAATTTATAGGCTCACTGGAGAGTCTTTGCAAGTTGCAGCAACATGTAAATCAAGCCTAGCAAAATTATAGCAAGCAGACACTTCGGTAGTTGAACTGGAGATCTGCACACTGCTCTTTCCTCTTGCCCAGAGCGGAGCCTACCAAAATTAGAGGATTTTCATCCTTGTTTCCTGCCCGTAGATGACCCATGAAAACTGGTGACTCAGGGCCAGGCTCTGAGATCAGGCAGCCCTATTTATTGAGGTAGCTTCTCCACCACAACTTGGGAAGGTTTGGATGCTGAAATGGTTGAGGAACTCCACATCCAGGGCAGAGGATGTATCTAGGGAGAATGACAAGTAGCACTAGTGTCTAGAAACCAAATGATCTCACACTCCAAGATTCAGTTTGGATCAGGATTCAACATGGAACCTGAACAGTTTGAGACCCAATGTGTCTAAAGGGTTGCTGATAAACAGACCCTCATTACACAAGCCAATACTCAACAACTACACGCTGCCTATAAATTTAAAAGCCAAGTAAGTCAATTCAGGCCTGGCAAAGAAAGACATCGGTCAAGGAAAATATGGTTCTCCAGCTGTTGTTGGCCCCCAAAACTTGTAAAGCCCAGGAATAGCCCAGCAACACCTGTAGGGCTACAGATCCTTCAACCTTGACCTAAATTATTGTGTTTTTCATTTATTACAGGTGTGTCCCCCCTCCCCCAGGTTTAGCAGTTGTATGCAAGAGGGAACCAAAAAAACAGAATAGCATGAAAGCAGAGGGCTTCAGATACAGCCTCCTGTCTAAGAAAGATCCCGCATTTTACAGAATTTTGAAGTCATATTTATGGTGGCATTTTTACTGAACAACCTACATTTAAATCAGAATCTTAAAAATTCATGAGCTGAGCATTCCTTCAACACAGAAGTTGTAAAGTTTACTTCTGCTGGCCTTAAAGATCATATAGAATTTGAAATATAACTCTGGACAGTTTCCAAGATGCAGCTGACAGGTAAGAAACGCTGAACACCCTCAAGTGTCTGATAGCGTATCTGTTGTTTGGCCCCCCCCGTCCTTTTCCAACCAAAGGCAACCCGTCATGCCTACAAGTAGGGGCTAGAAGCAACCTTTCACCACTGCTGCCCCTCCTCCCCCAATCCTGCTGAAGAAAATATTTTCATTTTGATTGCAATGTGTGGAAAAATGTAGTTACTTCTCTCAGATGAGGAGGATCAAAGGATTAAGGCAGAGTCTTCATGAATAAAGTGTGATTTAGAAGACAAATTGGAGGAGGGAGAAAGGTTGATTGTGTTGCATAGACCATCTTGGTGGAGTTCCAGGCTCTGAAGGCAGATTATTGTGGCATTCAGCTGTTCATAAATTGTAGCCACACACAAGATAGCTTCCCTCCGGATAGAGTTTAGAAAAGTTACTGTTGCAAACTATAGCTGGCCATGCTGGCTGGGGGATGTGGAGAGCTGTCGTCTCAAACTACAATGTTTCCAAGCTCTATCTCTTTCACCTTTGACTTTTCCATGTTGAGCAAGAAACTTTGAAAGCGGATGGTAGCAACATTAATTGGAACATGATGACAGTATTTCCTGGGATCAGGAAGTCTACATGACAAGAGTGTCCGGTCACGGGTGTGGGGGATATAATTGCCCTTGTCTGAGTGTAGTTCCAATCTCACTCCAGACCTTTTTTTGCTGAACGGGGGGTGGGGTGGGGGCTAGGAGTGGAGGAGACGGGGGCAAGAAAGAAACTCTCATAATCCCCTTGCTGTGAATATCATTTATGAACACCTGAATAGGTGTTGCATTATTCAGTTATCCAGAATCTACTTTACTGATCATCATATTTATCATGATTATTGTTGTTCTTGTGGAATGATAACCAAGGAATAGTATCCCTAAGGAAGTGTGGCTGCAATAGTTTGTGTGCACTGCAATAGTTTCAGCACCAGTTCAAAACCTTTTTAGTGCAGAAAATATTGCTTCAATAAGCTATATTTTTGTGCGAAACCTAGTGTTTTTGTATTAAAAATATGATTTCTGTACAAATACTCCATGTGAATTTCTAGAAGTAGTGCCTTTTTACATAAAAAATGTGTTTTTGGCACAAAAGCCACTGTTTTCAAAGAGAACACTGGTTCTAGAAAGCCACATAGGTTTTTTGTGCAAAAACACAGTTTTCTTTCTTTCTTTTTTCTTTTTGTTTTCTTTGTACAAGAGAACCATATGGCTTTCTGGAAGCAGTGTTCTTCTGCCACAAAAATGTCTTCACAGAAAAAGTACATTATTTGCACAAAGAAACTGTTTCCAGATACCCATGTGGTTTGCTAGTGTGAAATTACTGGGGGCAGGGGTTGTACAAAAACAGCAATTTGGTAGTAAAATACATAGATCTATGTGGAAACAGAGGGTTTTTTTTCACAACCCCTCCAATTTTTTTTCCATAACCATGTGTTTGTGGAAAAAACAAACAACCATGTTCATAATAATTTCCAAACTTACTTCTGAATGTTTAAATGTGTGTGTGTGTGTTGTGTCCTGTTACCCCACCATCATACCCTATCCCGGGGACTATAAACTTGATATCAGATATGCCTGCAATGCCAGAGAGGTTGCCCGAGTGGGTATGTAGTCAAAGAGGTCGAATGGCCAAAACTAGGTCAAGACCAAGAAAATCCGCAGTGACATAGCCAGGAGACTTCAGGCAATACACATCTACATAGAAAAAGGGTCCTCAGCCAAGAGTAGCCAACTTGAGGAGATTAGTGTGTTTTCCCCAGGTTGAGCAACTGTGATTCTGGAAAAATCCTGCAAGGAGAGGTCCATCTACATAAACTTACACTGCAACCCTTTGCAACCACAATCCCGAACACTTGCAACCCAGCATAAACCAATCACACAAATGACCAGGTTGCCATTATTTGGCATTCCTTCCTTTGCTGTGACCATTGTTCTCCCCAGGAGAGGGCCTACCCTTGAGATATGTTCTGCCCTATAAGTAGTCCTGGTTTTTGAGAGTCTCTTTGGAGAACTCCCCACCATGCTAGCAGACTGGCACTCTGTCAGTTGACTGATCCCCTCAGCTGTCTCTCTGCTGAGCTCTGTTCTCGCCACTTCCTGGACCGAAGACTTCAGGATAGGTGCAGTATCGCCGCCTCTACATTCCCTTTGCTATATCCCCTATCCATTTTTCACCTCTTTTCCTTTTGAATAGTCCTTGTGTGTGTGAGTGCGTGGTACTACATTCATTTAATAAAATTAATTTATTTGGTATATTTGTCTGGCTTTTTGCTTGGCCTGACCCTGTAAAGTTGGGTAAGAGATCCTGCTGGGTTACCCTGCCCCTCATTTTGCTGTTGCTAGAGCTCCACTAATTTCCCCAACCTTTATAACTTGGAGTGAATCAAGGTGTCCCCCAAAGGACCCCCAGAAGTCAGGGTAGCAGTGCCTTCAAGCAATTTTTGACTTATAGCAATCCTAACGTGATCACCCTATTATAGGGTTTTATTGGCAAGATTTATTCAGAGGGGTTTTGCCTTTGCCTTCCTCTGAGGCTGAGAGAATGTGACTTGCCCAAGGTCATCCAGTGGATTTCCATAGCTGACTGGGCATTCAAACCTTGGTTTTCAGAGTCATAGTCCAATGCTTGAACCACTAAACCTGTCAAGGTCAGATACCTGGGCGGCGAGCCAGCCCAGAGAAGAGAGTGGGAGAGCCAGCAAAATCCACCCGAGAGGAGACAAGCAAGAATTTACCCAAGGAAGTTCATTTACCAGAGCACCAAGTGAAGCCATTATCAGAGTTCCATAGCCAAGGGTCAAGAGTCCAGAGATCAATTCAAGGTATCAGGAACCAGGTGCTGAGAGCAAGGTACAGGCAAGAGGAGGGCTTGTAAGAAGCTTGCCACAAGCAAAAGGAAGCTTCCAGGCAGGCAGTTATATAGCCCCAGGCACAGGTCACTGCTTCTTAAACTTAGCCAAGGAAGCCTCCCTTTGCACAGCCCTCTTGAGTCTCCACCTTGATTGAGGGCTTATAGAACCAGGCTCCAGAGCCTCTTCAGATTTGGATCCCTGTTACTCTAAAGGAACAGGCACAGAATCGGATCCCTGTTGCTCTAAAGGAGCAGGCAGAGGAACGTCCGCACCTGCTTGGTCCATGGCAGCAGGGGGAGCTCTTGAGCTGCAGGACTCATCTCCAGCCAGAGCCACAGGGACCAACAGCTGCTGCTCGTCATCAGCAGCTCTGACAGGGGCTTCAGTTATCACACAACCATGCTTGCTCTCTGGATGTGAAAATTCTGGGCAAAAACTTTGAAGAAGTATTATTTTTTCCCATAGCTGGGAGAAATTTCTGGAACACAGAAATTCTTCACCCTTACATGTGAAGATGAAATACTCAGATATTTACATCCCTTGTTGTTGTTGTTGGGTGCCTTCAAGTCATGTCTGACTTGTGGCAACTGTAAGGTAAACCTATCACAGGATTTTCTTGACAAGATTGGTTCAGAAGGGGTTTGTCTTTGCCTTCCTATGACGCTGAGAGAGTGGGACTTGCCCAAGGTCACCCACTGGTTTCCATGACAAGTGGGGATTTGACCCCTGCTCTCCAGAGCCATAGTCCAATGCTCAAACCACTACACCACACTGGCTATCTTTAACATTCTTACTTATGGGCCTATAAAGCCCTATATGGCTTGGGGCCAACCTATGTGAAGGACTGTAGAAAGGGTATGAATTATTTTATGGACACTCTTCTCATGTTGGGTGGGGACAGGAAAGAGGGCTCGTTTTCAGTTTCTGGAATTACCACCAAAGGAAGAGTTTCCTGGCCTCCCCTCTCTTGTTCTTCAGCTGACAAGCGAAGACCTTTTTATTCAAAGAGATCTTTCCCAGTTAAAGTGCTCTGCCTTAAAAGATAATTTTAATTTGAGCAGGTACTGCCTTTCAAAACATTGGTTGAATTTCAGTTGCTATTAATGTTCTTTGTTTTAAATGATCTGCTTTATGTTTTTCACTGGCTCTTATTCTATTCATTGTATTGTTAGTCACCTTACATTCTATTTGTATGTCTGTGGAAGAGGAGTAGGGTAAGATACAAAGTGAAGGAATAAGTAAAATAATAATAGGACATTTTAAATGGCTAGTTTTGTCTGTCTTACTGTTTTTGCTGGCTTTCCTTCTTTTGTTAACATTGTTTTTTTTAGTTTTTATTGTTTTAATTATATTTTGTTTTAAGTGTGTGTATGCCTTCAATTCACCTGTAGACTTATGGCAACCCCATTGAATTTCATAGGGTTTTCTTAAGCAAGGAATACTCAGAGGTGGTTTTGCCAATTCCTTCCTCTGAAATATAGCCTATAGCACCCAGTATTATTGACAGTCCCCACCCAAGTACTAACCAGACCTGACCTTGCTTAACGCCAATATCAGACAGGATCTGATACCTTAAGAGTGTTTATGCCTGCAGTCTTATTATTAATCGGTAATAGCAGACCTTAAAGCAATCAAGATCTGTTCTATTTTGGGGAAAAAATATACATGTTAAATAAAAAGAGTGCTAAAATCCAAGTCCCAGGGACAGGACAGTGAAGACTATACAATCAACCCTCCATATTTGCAGGTTTGACTTCTATGGATTTATTTGTGTGTTTCTCCAACCCCTGTCCCATCTCCTCCTTTCTGGGGGAAACTTCCCTCTTGGTGGCTCCAATCAGGCTGCTCAGCCTTTTAAAAACCTGCTTCTGGTCCTCCTCTTTCTCAACCAGCTGCTGCCTGGCCAGCTAAGGGTGGATTACAGCCTGCAATCTGAGCAAAAAGAGCAAGAGAGAGGAAGTATATGGCCACCATACAAACCCAACCCCTCTCCCTTTCATTTCCCTGACCTGGTTTGGATCTTGGGTGCTTGCTCTCCCCAGCATGCCTTGGCCCCCTTCCCACAATTACACAGATACACATACATTTTTATATTTGTGATTTTTCCACTTTTGCTGGGGTCCTGTGCACCTAACCCCAGCAAATGTTGAGGGCCAAATGTAGTAGCTTATTTCTGTGCAGTACTTGTTTATACTCCATCTTTCTTTCAATGATGTCCAGGTGACATACATATAGCTCTGTTCCTTCCTGATTTCATCCTCACAAGGACAATCCAGTCATCACTCTGCTGGAAGATACTAGGGAACCACACCGGCTATCCAGTTATGTATAGTACTGGTCACTGCACTGAAAAAAGGACATTGTATTGTTGGGAAAGGTGCAGAAAGGGGGAAACTAAAATGATTTTAAGGGGCTGGAACAACTTCCTCATGAGCAATGGTTACAAGATTCAGTGCTTTTATCTGAGAGGGAAAAAGGTAAACAAGGAGAGAACTGATAGAGGTGTAATGCATAGGGAGAAAATAGGAGAAGCTTTTCTCCCCTACTGATACTACTGGGCTCCAGGGTCATGTACCAAAGGTGGATGTTGAGAGATTCTGGACAGATATAAGGAGGTACCTCTCCATCCGGTACATAGCTGCACTCTGAGATTTACTGCCATGAAGTGTAGTGAAAGCTGCCAAATTAGATGGCTGGGAAAAAGGGGATCAGATAAATTCATGGCAGTTAGGGTTATCAATAGCTACTAGTTAGGATCAGTGGTTATATGTCACAGCCAGTATCAAAGGAAGCATGCCTCTGTTTCAGTTGCTAAGGAACATGAAATGCAAGGTCCACACAGGACAGGCAGGGCAAACGCAGTCTTTTGAGATCAGTGACCAATCTGCCCATGCTGTGAGAGAAGAGGAGAGAAAGGGACATTTGTGATGGCCAGACTCCATTTTTATCCCCCCCCCATTGCTGTGAGCCTGATGGGACTCCATGCAATCCTTTCATTATGTTTAATGAAGAAGAACAAGGCCAATCTCTATCATATATGAAGATGAAGAAGTACTAGAGGCCTCTCTATTAGCTTCTATTTGCTTTCTTGAAATGTATGTATATGAAAGGCAAGTATATTTACAATTCAAATCATTGGGATAAATGAGATTGTGTTATATTTTTCTCGGGGAGGGTAGGGGACATGTCAGAAATATTGGAAGAGACAAAGGTAAAAAAAAACAACTATAGGCATCAACACTGCACATATCTAATTTTTCCTGTTAAATATGTAGCTACTACCTTAATGGGTACCATACAAAGACCTGTGGGGGACCACTGGTGCATTGGAAGCACATTATGGAAATCAGGTCCCTTTAGCTACATAATTACTGCTCAAATAACTTAATCATCATATTAGCAATTTCCATTTTCCCTTGTAAATATGTATTTTTTTCCTCCCATGAATGTAACTGCCCTGATGAATTTGTGTTTCATTAAGCTGAATAATGGAAATGACACATTCTAAGATAAGGGATGCGTTAATATCTAGCACTTTCTGAAATGACTAATTGGTTTGGATTATATTATTGTATTTGTAGCATTATAACACCCAGGAATTTAAATAATGGATCTGTGCTATTGTGGCTGTCTTTCAAGATGGTTATCTGTAAGGAGGAGTTAACTACCTAAATGTTTTAGCTTTTGTAAAATAATTTGATTGTGTCGTTTCTGTAGCCTGATTTTCCGTGGTAAAATGCACTAGGGGCTAGGAAAGGGGGACACAATTTAGAGAATGAGATACACTACACACCAACATATCCTTCACAAATGGTGAAACAAACATAGATCACACACAGATGCTGCCAAAAACAAACAACCTTTCCCCATGCCAGATTCTCATCCTGTCACCTGTACAATGTAATCATTAAACTCCGCACTGTGATGTTACCCTATTGTGTGTATTCCCATGATTGTTTTATATGAGTGATGCTAAGCTGCACGTAACACAGTTCCATTCATGCAGGGTCAGCAGGTAGAAGCATTTATAGGAGGATCCAAACAGGGCAAATATTACCAGCAGCAGAGCTTGGAGAGTGTGTGTGTGTGTGGGGGGGGGCTACAGCATGAGTGGCATGGCTGTGGTGTGCGGGGGCATGTCTACAAGCTGGGTTGCCCCCAAAACATTGCTGCCTGGGGTGAATTGCCCCCCACCTCCCATCCCTACACGACTGAAAAAGGTTGTGCTATTCATATCCATCATTCTTGGTTTTGTTTTGAAGAACCAGACACTGTTTTCCTCATCCTGGGGCTTCCCTGGGAACTCCAGAGAAAAACTGCACTTTTTGTTCCTACTCACAACATTTCCTCCCTACTATTCTGCTGTGTCCTGGAACAGGTCAGGATAAACCTCACTCAGTTCTGCTCCAACCAGTACTGAAAAAGAGTGGAAGGTTACAGTCTCTGTCTGGATGTAGAGATAGCACCACTGGTGAGCGTTAGTGACTACACAGGATGATCACTCCCAGCATGTTCTGCATTTTTTGCAAGTCTGGATCTGGCTTTAGTATGGATGATGCATATCTTGCTAGATGAAAAAGTATATCCATAGAAAGGATTAGAGTAGAACTGTATATGACTTTTTTTGGGGGAGGGGACTATTCTGCAAGCAACACTGGTGAGCATATTAAGTTTTTTCAGTCTAATGTTGTGATGTGTCCTTTATGCTCTTGATCCAGTCCTATTTCCTTCTTCCTCACCATGCTTCATTCTTCTTCTTACGGAGGGGTAAACTCAGCTAATGAGACCATATAGTAAATGTGATGATATCATGGGGCCATAGAGCCAATTAGATTTGACTGTTTGATGATATCACTGAAGGCAAATGAAGGGTACTTAACAGTGAGGGCCACGATCCAAGGGTAGACTATAGAAATATTCCCAGCCGGCCAGTTATGCAATTAAAATGAGTTGAATCTCTCTCTCTCTCTCTCTCTCTCTCTCTTTCTGGGTGTGTGGGATCCAGAGAGCTTCCATCAACAATCTGAACCAAAGACTTTCTTAAGACGCTTGAAATGTTATGCAAATATGGGAAAGGTTTCTTTTTGTCTAAAAGCAAGCCAGATGAGATTCTCACCCATCCCTAATGACACCAAAGGAGAACCTGGAGCTCAGTAGAGGAAACAAACCCTCTCCACAAACAGCAACATCTTCGCATACTATTGTAGTGGGAAAAGTTCTTTGGATCAAGACCAAGAAATAAGAAATTTATTCTTTAATAATTCCAATAGTAGCTTCTCTTGCAATGTGGATGCCAAGTGTATGTTTAGTCACTTCAGCTATAAGTTGAGCCCAGCTACCTAGAGATCATAGGGTAAAAGTGACACTGAATGCATAGTGCTACTTTATTGCTTCCCATTATCAATTTGTTGTGAGTCATTGCTGGCAGAGCAATGTGATATTTAATGGCTGCCTTTTGTAAAAGCTGCTGTATTTTACTTGACATTTCAGTTAGAAGAGAATTACAGGCTTAGAAACTGGTTGTGTGTCTTCCTCATTCACCTGGCTTGGTGCTGTTAAGGCATTCAAGCACCTGAAGGGATTTATGAAAAAAGCAATTGTATTTGCCCTAAAGCTCATCCACAGCTGTTATGTAGTCCAGCCAGACTCACAGTTTTTTAGCTTGGCATCTTTCTCCTCTCTCAGCTTTGTTAGCAATGTAAGTTTGACTCTTAAAGAGACAGCAACACATATACTGCTCTAACATGCAGGCACAAGTACAGTATGATGAATAATGATCCACTGATTAGAAGGAAATAGGCACTCTGTTTTAAGTTCAGTTTATAACATATTCCCAGCCAACTTAGTATCCATCAGCTAAGAATAAACAAGCCAGTCAGCCCATAGAATGCAGTGCTATTGTCCACAAAAGCAATGTCTAGATTTATGAATTATTTTTAAATGTACATTTCCCGGAAATGCAAAAGCACATTTTCATATTTGCATATAACATTTAGACTTGTCAACTGATTAAAGCATTTCAGTAGACTAATAATCTGCCCACCAACTAACAATTTCAAATAAATAGCATATGAACAAAATCTCATCTGATGGACTTCTTGAGATATTGATGGAAACAGGTTGATAAGTCATGCTTTAATTATCAGGAAGTCTGACTCATTGTTTATAGGGAAGGTCATCTTTGATATTTCCTTTTAAAATTCTCTTTGATAGTAATACCCAAAAATCAAAGCAATCTCAAAAGCAAGAGCTGCCATTAACTTTTAGGCTTTCCATTAAAATTTGTAGAAACTGATTAATCAACTGAAGTTCTAGCTGACTGATCAACCAGTTATAGCAGCCTCATTTACAACAGTCTGGTCCAAGGATCTCCTGAGCAAAGGTCCCCTAACAGAAAGTGCATGCTTAGCATCTCTTGAATAGGAAGAAGAGGAAGAAGCGATTTTTGCCAATAGATCTCTATTCTGCTCCCACTGCCACCAAATCTGCTTTGTTGCTATGGGCAAACCCTCTGGAATGGGGTAAGAAGTGGAATGCCTGAGAAATTTGATCTTGGCACATTCTGACATGACGTGACCCTGAACATCAGCCTGCCACTACTCACTCAGGGAACACCTCAACGTGTCATTACATTCGTTTTTGCTAAAATAGCTTTCCAAACTCTGCTTAAACTTATCAAATGATGCATTTAAACAAGTATTTTGAAAGATCACACAGATTTAATTATGTATAAATACATATTTTGAGGTCAGTGTTTCTTTTATTAAGTCACAGATTCATGCAGAAAGAGTAGAGGCTGTGGTTAAACACATATGGGCCATAAATACACAGATTTGTCCTACACTGAATGAGAAAGCTGCAGGGGCAAGGAAGAATTTGTGGAACTGCCTGCTCTGCTAGGATATTGTGCATGCTCTGAATCTAATACTGCGTCGTCGTCGTCGTTTTTCACAGAAACATTCTTTTGTGAGTCACAACGTAGCACTAAATCTGACCCAATAAACTTATCTGCTGTGCTACAATATGACATTCTTCAGATCCATTCTCTCCCAACTTCAGGTCCTTGAATGTTGGATTGTAGCATCCATCACTTTGAGCCAAGAAAGCTAATAGGTGGGCTGACAGTAACCTAACAAGATCTCTGAGGACTCAGGATTGGCAATGCCTGTTGACCAGTAATTCCAATGTAGACCTGCAGGCATGTCTTCTGAAAGACACTTCTGATTATGCTTCTCCAGCTGGGTGGGGAACAAGACATACAAAATATGCATATGTGCACAAACCGGCAATTGCACATTTAGATTGCACAAAAACATTCACTTGAGTATTTTCAAAGGTTGCAGAATATGCAAGACCAGAATTCAGCATGTTTTCAAAGAGCCTTATGTGTCATTTATTTCAGTGTTACTTAAGAATAGGAATAATGGGACTTTCTCATTAGTGGGTGATAATGACATCATCGGACATCCTTCTCAGTCCTCTATATTTAACTGAAGTCTTCACAGGAACTTGAAGGAAAATAGATTTTCCCAACCACAGTATGTTGTCATGAGCTATTTCTGTTGTAATGTAGAGAATTCTGGAGTGTCATGGTTTTGAATGGGCTATTAAGAGCCATTAGATTTGCAGAAGACCTGTTTCTGGTAGAAATACTAAATATGTTAGTTGACTTTGAGATAGTTATTGCCTGGTTTGGGGAAACAAAACTTCATTTTAGATACTCTTATGTGGACTGTCATGATGAAATCTTACACTTAAAATGTTATCATTATACCACTACTCAGCAATACCCAATAGCCTGATCCTATGACTTCCTATCCAATCCAATGAACAGGAGTATGTACAACAGCCCTTGCACCAGTATAATTTCATCAGCTTTGGCAGTGCATCTTCTGAAAGTTTTTGTGCAATATAATTGTGTTGGGTTAGCTACATTGGACAAGTTCCTTGCAAGAGCCACATTGGGGTAGAAAGGGTATACTGCGGAGACAAACCAGGGAAGAAAAACCACAGAATACAATCTGATCTACATTAACTAGGCCAGAGACCGTAAACAGTAGTATTAATTCAAAAACATGATTGCCAAAAACTATAATAAGCTACAGTATGCTGACAAAGAATAGGTTGCTGACAGTTTATATATAGAATTTATGTTATGTTTTCCACTCCCCAGGAGTGCTGAGAGCATGGTGAAACATATTGTGCTTTTAAAAACCAATGCTATATTCTAAAAGCACTTTAGTGTTTTTAAAAAAAATCCCAATAAAAGAGAACAACAAAATAGGTTCTAGAAAAGTGGCCGGCAAAACTTTTTCATGACTGGTGATGAAAGTGATGTAAAGAGACTGTCAAGGTGGGTGGTGGTGCAACTATATCCCTTTTAGGACAGGGCCACAATTGATTACTCTGCTCAGTACCTTCTCAGTTCTAAAATAGGGAACATGGAGTAAGCCCAGGCCATTTCCGCATTAGACTGTTATAGCACTATTATTCCACTTGCAACATCCTATGGAATCCTGGGGTTTGCAGTTTTGGGAGGGGCCAGGCCCCTCCCGAAACTGCAAACCCCAGGATGCCATAGGATGTTGCAAGTGGAATAATAGTGCTATAACAGTCTACTGCAGAAATGGCCCTAGTTGATGCAGGTATATGATGGGGTGGGATAGTGGTGGGTTACATCTGGGATAAAGGGGTTGCTAAGACGTACAGGTCTCAGAGCTAATTTGTGTTGCTTGCTGTCAATTCTATTGCCAACTAGTGTTTCATGAAAACACTCATGATTGTGCTATCATAGGAAGTAACTCATTTCTCTAAAGAACTATTTTTGTAACTAGTTGTGTTTGCAGGAATGTGATAGAATGTAATTTCTTTTCTTTTCTTTTTTTGCCTCAACAGTCATTATTGCTGCAATCCACTACCTTTCTTTGTAACAAGATCACATGTGTGCCCATTAGTCATGATTGTGTGTGTGTGTGGTGTGTTGACTCAATCAAAGCAAAGGCAGGCAGAAGGGTGACAGAAGGCTTCTGCATCTCCCCTTTTTATGGAGTGTTGGAACAAATAGAGAATAGGGCAACATGGATGAAAATGAGTTTTTCATTTTCAGAATTCAGAATTTCCATGTGAATTAGGCACTTGGGGAAGCCAGTGAGCATTTACCTCCACTTTCCAGGTGTGAAACAGTAACAGCAATGGCAACTGGTTTGTAAACAGTAACTCAGTGTACTATTTCTGAACTGTATAGCAGTAACAGTAATGATTTGTTGGAAGTTCACAGCAACAAGCAACAAGCCCTTTGAAAAATAAATTCAGAGCTCTGTGCTATCATGCTGAAACCTGGTTTGCAAATAATGTAACAACAACAATAACAACTATGAACTAAAAATAAATGAAAAGTGTGGAGTTGGCTTGGATATTTTCTACTTTTCAATGATAAGTAGAGATGGCTAATATGCTCCATCACAGGTATATTAGACAACATTGTGGTCTGCTTGGATTCCAGAAAGTTGCAAAGCGTGCTGTGATACAGTGTTGTAGAGCAAAAGTTGAATTGACAACATTTCTTTCTGCTTGGAGCTGGTAAAAGATGGAAGGTTTTAGAAAAACTGGAAAGCAAGGATGTTCCTCAAAGCCACAGGTTTTTCTTTGGATAGCATTCAAGAAGATTTATTGCAACAGCACTTATGAGGAATCTGGTCCTGCAAAGCATTTATTACAGGCTTTAAACTAGCTTGCAATATGAGCTCCCAAAGCTTATAATAAAATTGTGATCTTTTCCCCCCAATAGAAAAGCACAATGGAAGGTCAGAGCTTTATTTAAAAAGAAGACATGATGCTTGCCATTTCTTCTGTGTTCCTTGTTCTGTTTCTCTGTTAAATTTCTCCTAGGAGACAATACTGTTCATTTATAGGAACCATGCAGGGCAGGGAGTTTTTGCTTTGCAAGAGACTGTCCTAACTGGCTTCAGAAATGATGGATGAAACAGTTCTCAAAATCCAACCTAGGTTGCTATCCAGCCAAATACTAATATATAATATTTGTATTTCTTGGCATCTCTTAAATTTATTAGCCATCTGGCCGTTACACAAATAAGATGTAGAAAAGTTCCATTTGATTGTCTGTACCCCAGTGAAGCGAGTGATGGAAGGATGTGGGTCACAATAATTTGGTCATCCTTTCTTGGATATGTGCTTTTTGGGCATTTATAGAACAAAAATGTCTGGCTGAGCAGGGAATCGAGCCCTGGTCTCCAGAGTTGTAGTCCAAAGCTCAAACCACTAGACCACGCTTGCTCTCCCTATGCACGTCTACTCAGAACAAAGTCTCATGAAGTGCAAGGGATTCATATACGTAGGATTACAATCTCAGTACAGTGGCCTGCCCACTTTCATGAGGCTTCAGGGTGCAGAACCTTTGTGAAAGTGGAAAAAACACAAATAACTCCCCCTGCAATTCCCCTCCCATTCTCTTGCCTTTTGCGCACTGGGGTCAGAGGCAAGGGAATGGAGGGGGGCTCCGGAGGAAAGAAAGAAGGTGTATGTGTGCCTCCTCCACATTTCCTTGTTTTTTGTCTGGTTGCTTATCCAGACAAAATGCAAGGGAATGGGAGGAGAAGAATGAGGGGTAGGCACAGATGCACCTTCCGAATAATTAAATTTATGAAGGTCAAGCCCACGAATCTGGAGGAGGATTGTATAACAGAATTTCCAGAATTTGGAAGGATCTAGAGAGAATATTTCTTCTTTTCCCCTTTCTTGGTTGAACTGGAACACAGAATGAGAAGCAACTTGTGATTCCATAAGAGATGCCTTTTCCCCCTTTTGTGATAGGTCATGCTGTACCAATTTTTGGACAACATAATGGACTTTGTAATTTTCAATATAGCTTTGCAAACACACACACATTGCCACTAGCCCCCCCCCCCTTTTTTTTGTATGGTGTGTTGGGTTGTGCACTAAAAATGAGCACAAATAGATTGTTTCCTTCCTTGACATGTCACTTAGGAGTTTCTCAAAAACCTGGCCAGTCAGCAATGTTTGAATGGTAAGGACTGAGTTAGGTACAGAACTTAATTTCTAGTGCCACAGCTCAAATAAATTACAAGTGACTTAATAATAAACACATCACTGCCTTTGAACACATGGAGAAGCCTTGTTCAAAAGGGTACACAATAAATTCAGTTTTGTACCACATTAATTCTGCTCCCCTCAGTTCAATTTCAGCTGAGTACACTAGAGCTAAGTACATCACCAATCTACAAACTGCAGTATTTCTTGGGGTGAACCATGGTAATTAAAGCAGTATGAAACTGATATAATGATGTAGTGAAGGTACACCTGTAGAATGCTGATGAATGCCAACTCATTTCCAGGCACAATTCAAAGTGCTGGTTTTGACTTATAAACCCCCATATGGCTTAGGTTTAAATTGATTGAAGAACCACATTCTCTCTTATGAATCTGCCTGTGTTCTGGGAAGGTCATTCTTTCTGTCCCAGTACCTTCATAGTTATATCTGGTGGGAACATGAGAGAGGGCCTTCTCAGTGGCTGCATCAAAACTCGAGAACTCTCTTGCTAGAGAAATTAGACTAGCATCCTTCCTACTCTCTTTCCAGAAAGAGGTGAAGACTTTTCTATTTTAACATGCCTTTGAAGACTGATTGTTTAGGTGTGAACAGCCTTGTATGATGTGCTAGATTTTTCTATCTGTAATTTTATGTGCTGTTCTTTACTGTTCATCTTCTTAATCGGTTTTAATTTTTTTTTGATAGTTTAATCATTTATAACATTTGTATTTTGTGAATTTTTCACTATTTTTTAAAAATCTGTTGTACACCTTGTGTCACAAACTAGGAAAAATAGAACAAGAACAATTCCGTTAAAGAGTTACAGAAAAAACCCACAAGATTTCTACCAATTATGTTAGGTTCACTGCAGCTTGTTAGAGAGAAAATGATGGCGGCTACATATGTACATATGTACATACACTCATGATACCAGTGGCACCTGTTATTCCTAGGGGAAATAACAGCTGGGGATGGAGGGTCTTAGGAAGCTTGTGGTGTTCGTGAAATGTTTAAGCATTCCTCTCAGCAGAGCACATTCCCAAAGCTGAAAGCATCCCCTTCAAACAGTTGTTTTATTTTTAGGTAAAAACCAGACATGTTAAATGAATACACATTTTTATCACCTCATTGGTTTAGCTCCTATGTAAACCCATTTAGTTAAGCTTTTTTAAAAACTATTAAAAAAATAATCAGGACCAATGCTTCACTTTGCCGTGGAAACCATTTCCACACCAGCTGCCTTTAAGCTCCTCCTTTTCAGCAGACATTACATAATACTCCTGGGTGATATGGTGAATTTGTCTGTGTAACAGATAACCTTAACATGTTTCAGTTCTTAGCTTTCTTTTCTTTGCCTTTCTCACTGTTGAAGGTATATTGCCTGTATGTGCGTCCCTTTCTCTTTCTCATCTCATCCTTCTTTCTAGCAGGTACATACATCATTTCTACTGTTCTGACATTTCCAGCTGGCTGACAGGCCAAGCCTGGTTCTCTCGCTTTTTGTCTGCCACTGATTGGCTTGCATTCTGAAGGATTTAAAGAGGTTTTTAAAAGCAGTAGGGAATTGTTGTTGTTGGGGAACAAGTTGTTTAGAAATGTCAAAAAGTGTCAAGCTAGCAGACATGTGGGGGACGTCAACACTCTTCCATCACTCAGGGCCAGAAATAGTCTTCTTCAGAAAGATCTGATGAACCACGCAGATAATTTTTCTTTGTATCCTGAGGAAAAAGGAAGAGAGATTTCCATATTTTTACAAGATGACAACTGAGGCCTGATAAGTCCAACATTCACTGCACCCAAGGCCATAAATAGCCCTGGCTGCCCCCTGCCCAGTACAAAAGGGCTTTAGGAGTGAATGTAAAAGAGCACTGAAATAGGTAAGGTACAACAGTTTAATAGCAGGCAGGCAGCATTTGTTCCTTCTCTCCTTATTTATTCTTTTCAGGTTCCAGTTTTCTCCAGTCTGTGTTTTTTGTGTAATATAGATTTTCATATTTATTCTTAGGAAGCAAGAGAAAACTAAACATATTGATCCTGAGAAGAATCTTCGCAGGAGGAATAGTGATAGCTATGCTACAGGCAAACATTTTCCTAGAATACCAATGAGGAAGACGCCACACTCTTGCTACTTGATCGCCTCCATTTTTCCAGTAACAACAGCAGCAACAATATTTATTTATATCCCACTTTTTCTCCGGAATTGATATGCAACGGGACTGACAATTTAAAAAAAACACAATACAGTACAATTAAAAACATGCAAAAATGAACACTTAAAACAGCTCAGTTAAAACGATACAGTACCGCCATCCCATTCTTTGAAAACTTTCGGTTTTAGCCTGCTGAGAGAAGGACAACAAGGACGAGGACATAGTGACCTTTCTAGGAAGGAAGTTCCAGAATCTAGGGGCAGCCATGGAGAAAGTCCTCTATTGTGTCCCCCACCAACTGTGCTTGCAATGGTGGCGGGATTGAGAGAAGGCCCTCTTCCGGTGATCTCAGAGCCAGAACTAGTTTATAGAGGGAGATACAGGCCATTTCCGCATGGGGTATTTGAAATGGTGCAGTCCGTCCTCCAGGGAGGACGTCTGCACCTGGGAGTGGACTGGGTCCAGACTACTTAATGTAGATCCACACCTCAGCCTGCTCCGGAATGACCCCAAGTGGTCATCCAGCATGCTTTTGAAAGACCGGAAAAATCAGGTCTTTCAAAAGCACAGAGCGCGCCACTGCAAGCCTGCTCCCTTGTGCAGATTCGCAGGCTCGCACCAATGTGAGCCTGCGATCTGCCGGGGGTGGGCTTTAGGCTGGCGAGCTTCAGCAGTTGGTCGAGATCCTCAACCAACCGGGAAGCAGCCATTTTCGATGCCGGAGCAGTGCAGAGCGATGAGCACGCACTGCTCCGCAGCAGCCTGGACCAGACCGGGCAGCCAGAAGATCCGGTAAGTAGCAGCGTGGGGCGATTCCCTCGCCCCGTGTGGAAATGGCCATAGTCTGCCAAATAGCCTGCACCTGAATCATATAGGGCTTTATAGGTCATAACCAGCACTTTGAATTGCGCCTGGAAACAAACTGGCAGCCAGTAAAGCTGTTTCACCCAGGCTGTATGACCGCTGTAACCTGTCCCAGTTTATAGTCTGGCTGCAGCTCTTTCTATCAGCTGAAGTTTCCAAACACTTTTCAAAGGCAGTCTCGTATATAGAGTTTACCAGACAAACATTTGCCAGACAAGGTTGCTCTCCTCCATCCAATGGAATGGGTGAATGGCTCAAAGACATAAAAACCAATGCATGGCCTCGGTAATGGTAAGACAGGTGTCCCAGGCACTTTTGAGTTGTGAGGGAAAAGAACTCTGTAATTCACCATGGCCAATTGTTTTCAGCAGCTGGCATTCTCCATTCCTTTATGAGAGTTACTGCACTCAGACTTACACCCTATACATACGATGTTCTTCATCCCGGAAATAAGAACTGAGTTCATATTGTCCTTTCATTAAGGCAGAATTCTTCTATCTATCCCCTCCAAATAAAAGCAAGCAGGCCAAGAAAATGGGAGAAACTGGAGACATGGTGTTATGAAGCAGTCTGGTTTCATTTCAAAGCAGCTGCTAAACTGTCTTCAGTTTAGATAGTAGGATCTTAGACATCACAGAGAGGAGGAGTAGGACCAATGGATGAAACAGCCCAGTAAATTGACAGCTTATTGTTAAGGCATATCTTTGATGTACTGAGAAAACCAGTCCCATGTCTACTGCCTTGAGGTTGTAGTGAAATAAAACAAGCAGTTTCTGTACTGAAGAGGAAAGATAGTTGAACAGGTTTTTGTTTTTTAAAAGGGCTCTATAAGCATCACTGTCTCACATCTAGCAATACAGAAGGCTGGGCTGACACACTTTCTGCAGAAAAGAGCAACTGTCTGTTTAAATAGAGCTAAACCTCTTAGGTCTGCAGCAGAGCTGTAAAGACAGGCAAATGGGCAGGCCTGAGTGGAATTAAAAAAAAAAAAAAGCCTTGAAAATTGGCAAACTGGCAATAGTAAAGTCAGAGCCTTCTGAGAAAGGAAAGAAAGCACTGATTGGTATATAACAGAATGCCACCAGGAAGGACACTTCTCTAAAATCCTATCTGCTTTGTGGTATTCTGAATATTTTCCCCAGCCAGCTAGGGCTTTGACAGCCTGACATGCATGTAAAATCAATATCTGGGCAATCAGTCTCTCACTAGATGGCAGTAACACTTCAGTTTCTGCGCTCATTTGTTAAGCATGCCCCTTCCCCCAGTTTTCCTTGGTTTGTGTTTAAACACATGGAGAAAATACATGTAATTTTGCATTATGTTTATATGGCTTGTTCAGAAAGGCTGAATAAGCGGCTTCATTTTACAAATGACTTTTTTTTTTAAAAAAAGTAGAATTCCTGAATATTCTTTCTTATAGAATTTTTTTTTTATTTTAAAAAATTACTTGCAATTTATTGTATGCTGAGATTAGAGTACATCAGCAGTCATGTCCACATTACCCTTCTCTGAAATGCGAGTTGCAAAACGCTGGTAGCCTCCTTCACAAATTCAGCTGGTTTCATCAGGTTTGTATATTGGTGGTGGGACTCTCTCTGACAAATGTCAGCTAGATTTTCTCGTGGTCAGAGAGCCAATCATGTGCCGGCTCTGTCTAGCAGTGGATCAGCAGAGAAATGGGGAGGGGGATCTCTAAATACAGCTTTGCAGCAATAGTGTCTGCTGTCACCTTCAAGTTTGATGGAAGATCTGGCTTGAGAGAAAGAGGTATACCATCCAACATTTCATGCATGAAAAGCAGAACATGTGTGGCCAAGTGACATCAGAGTGTGATCAAGATGGCAAAATTTATTGATGAGGAACAGCACACAAGCTAGGGCAGGCTGCAGCAATTTACTTTTGCTTGAGCCTATTCAAAAGGACAAAACTCTTCCTCCCCATCCTCTTCCCCCTCCCCACTGAGTTAATTGAGCACAAACTACTTTTTCATTTTTCGTTCTGAAATTGGTTTGCACCAACTGAAGTATGCAGAGGACAAAGGGGTATGAGTAGAGTTGAACTGGCAGCTAAAATAAGGTAGGTAAGAGTAGACTAATTGGGACTGTCTGCCAAATCAGGACAGTGGAGGGTATCAAGAGGAAGCAAACTACAAACACACTCTAAAGGCTTTGGAAAATCAATCTTAGGGCAAAGGTCAGTTTTATGGGCAATTTGCAGAGTTTAGGTAAGTTACCTTCTTCTTGGACAACATCTCCCAGAAAACCTTCTAGGATACTGACACTTACAAAGATCTTCTCGGTACAAAATAAGTACTTGTTCGGCTTCCTTTTCAATTGCCTTTCTGATTAGTCACAGAGCAGAACATAGTATCTCTTCTCAGACAAAAAAAGGATTCTGGGTGATTTTGGGCACTGGTAATCTGTCAGTGTCATAAGTTATTTTCTAGTTATTGAGCTTGATAGTTTAGGGAGGGGCATTTAGAATTCCCAGCCAGAGAACTCTTTGGCCTCAGTAAACTACAAACCCTAGAATTCCACAGGATATTGAAAGTGGAATAATAGCACTATAACAGTGTAGTGCAGAAACGGCCTTGGTCATTTGTTCATAAGGATAGAAGAAAGCATGATGTATAAGTTTCTTTCTCCTGCTCTTTCATTCTTTTTTTCATTTTTTCTTAAAGTGGGCATGAAGGAGACAGTGGGCTTCTTTGGCTTCTCCTGCAACATCCTTCCCACAGATCTACAATGTGGCAGTGTGGCTTATCACACAAGCAACACCTGATGAAATTCCCTCTTCTACACAATCATTAAAGGAGAAGGGGCCCTGCAACTGTGCCCACTTACCTAGAGAGGCCCACCAAGATCCAGTATCTTTCAACTGTCCCTACTGGGCAGGGACAGTTCTGATCAATCCTCTACCATCCCACTTTTTTTTAGCTGCTCTTACAATGTCATAATTTGTCTCTCCTCTTCTCCTTTGTCTTCACCTTACTTCAACTGCTGCAAAATGAGTTCAGATTGCAAAAGTAGTTTGTATTCAGTTAACTCAATAGGGAGTAGATGGGAAAGAATCTTGCTCTTCCAAGTTTGTTAAGACAAAAGCACTGTAGTCTCTCTTAGCTTCTTCCTCATTGATAACTTTTGATAACTTTTGCCACCTTGACCCCATCCTGACAGTGCTTGGCCATATGTGTCCTGCTGTTCATCTGCGAGTTGTTCGAGGGTAGGAGGCCATTCTTATACTCTGAAATCCCAGAGCCCAAGCTGTACTGTTTGATGAAGGTTAGATTTCCTATGTTGTTCCTCGTGAATCTGTTGTACTTTGCTAACTCTATTGCTGTTCATAGCAGGAGGCAGATAATAGCTTCTTTTGTTCTTTGCATTGCTAAATGTGGTAGAATTGCCTGTGGGATGCACATTTATTCAGTGAATGGAAAGTTACTTTTGGGCTACAAATCTCAGAACTTCCCAGTCAGCATGGCCAAGCTGGATGTGGGATTCTGGGAGCTGTAGCCCAGAAAGTAACTTTACAAAACTCTATACCCATTCCAATTTGGTCTCTAGCCCAATGGGCCATACACACACACACACACACATATATAGAGAGAGAATGCAGTACTTCAGACACCTATAAAATCTGCCTGACCAGAGACAACACTGGAAGAAAATAAATGAGCATGGAAACTCTGGGGGAAAATGTCTTTCTTATATCACTTTCAGCTTTCTGAAAAGCTATTGTCTATCCCTAGTGTCAGTTTTTCAAACGGCATTATTCAGATTCAAAACAGCTTTCCAGGTCAATATAACCTGATGAAAACAGCCAGTCCATTTATTTAAACTGATTGCTGCATGATTTTACTGGTCTCCTAGGCCATTTGGATAAATGAAGTTGTGGGCTGCCTGGCCAAATTTTCTGTGGCACGAGGAACTGCCATCAGAGTTTGGAAGCCCTGTTTCAAAAATCTTGGCAAGGAAGGTCTATTTTTCAAATGCAGGCTCTCTGCCAGCTATGTACTCTCACTGACAGAGCATCCTTGGTTGACCTTTAGTGAACTGCTGTATCTTTTTAGTCTGTGTGTAAAATAATGGACCTAATAAAATGTTCTGTACATTGTTGTGTGTGCTCCTTTCTCCAAATAATTGCAACTCACTGGCAGGAGAAGCACAACACAGATAGTTATGGTGCAGTCCTTGGCAGGTCCATTCAGAGTCAGAAATATATCCCACTGAGTTCAACAGCACTTACACCCAGGTAAGTGTTTATAGGACCACAGCCTTATACTTTCCATATATTTACAGATGCAAACCAGGGCATATATGGGCAGGCAATATCAGAGTGTGGGCAAAGTGGCAAAAGTCATTAATGAGGAAGAACACACAAGCTAGGCCAGGCTGCAGCAGTTTGCCTTTGCCTGAGCCTGCTGGAAAGGGTAAGATTTCACCACCTTCTCTCACCACTCCTTAAGAAATAATTTAAAAACAGTTAAAACATTCAGAGCAACCACCCTTGGTTTGAAAAACCAAGAAGAACTGAAGAACTGAAGGGATGTGAAAATATACAGGCTGGGATCCTGTTGAAGGGTTATGATAGCCTAAGTCCAATTTTGATTGTGGCACAGCAACCAAAAGCCTCCCCTCAATGCCCACCTTTTTAATTCTGTAGTCCCCACCAACCATTTCCATGTTGGGGGAGTGTAGAGATCTGCTAGTTCTCTTTAGTTGGAAGTACTGGAAACATGTCATCTGCAAGGGACCTCCTGAAGATTCTGAGAGGAATGTGCAGATACATGACATGTTACTTTTAGTGAAAGGGAAGTAGCTGCACGTATCCCCACTGATCACCTGCACTCTCCCAACACAGAAATAGAGTGTTAAGGGAGGCTACAAGGCTGAGAAGCATATTTTCTGATATTTCACAAATGAAAACTGGAACACATGTGACTGAGCAACATAAGAGTGTAGTCAGGATGGCAAAAGTTATTAATGAAAAAGAACACACAAGCCAGGAGAAGCTTACTGTATTTGCAGTCTGCAGCATTTGAGGTAAGCAGAGGACAAAGGGGGAAAGTGGGAGAATGAGAGAAAAACTGGGACATTTTAACAGCAGCTGAAAAAGTAGGATGACAGAGGATTACTTGGCAATATCTTTGTCATACTGGACCAGCTGAAGAGTGTGGAAAAGGTGGGATTGGGTAAGGGTTGCATCAAAGAGACATGCATTGTTCTGCCTGTGGAACTTTTATGCTACGTCTCAGTTATGCAAGATTCTGACCACAGTCTTCGCTGCCTCCCAGAAACCCAAAAGGGTGGAGTCAGCCTGATTTCCCTTAGAAGTAGGTTTGAAAATTCTACAGAGAGGCATTTTATGTGTACCCACTAGACTAGCCACATGAGGTACATGCAAAAGGACCCCTGCTGAAGATCTCAAATGTCTTTGTAGGCCAAAACCAGCACCTTGAATTGCATTTGAAAACAAATTGGAAGCGGGGAAGTTCCTGTAACATCAGTATCAATGTTATATGGTCACTAAAACACACACCTGAAAATAGTCTCCATATTGTCCTAGGTGTAGCTTCTAAAAACACAGTTCAAGGGCAGTCCCATGTACAGAACATTACAGTAGTCAAAACATAATAAAATTAGTTTAAAAGCAGTACATCATCCCATGAAAAGCCTTTTCTTTAAAAACATTCAGTTTTCAAAGGCTGTCAGAAAAAAGAAATCTTTGCTTGTTGGTCGAAGGACAGCAAGGACAGAGCTATTCTGTCCTCCCTGGAAAGGGAATTCCTGATACTCCTGGCTCAAGTTCCAACAAGAAATGCCTGGGAGGGTGTTGAAGCTGAGAGAAGGGCTTTTCATGAGAATCTCTTAGCCTGGACCTAAGCCATACAGTGCACTGAAATTAGATCATGGTTCAAGAAGGTTCCTATGTTTTACGAACAAAGGAGCTGCGTAATTACTGAAGTAATCTCACCAGTTTGAGGAAATCTGTTACTTGAATGATCAAAAGTTTCTGCAGAATCCCTTTACATTCTTGGAGGAAGCCCTCTCTTAGATCACGTGACTAGTAAAAGCCCACCCTAGTCCCAACCACTAGGTTTAAATCACATAGAATGAGATATGGTTGTATGTAAGTCACTTGTTGACCTATGGTGTGCCCATGAATTTCATAAGGTTTTCTCGGGCAAGGAAAACTCAGAAATGGTTTGCCATTGCCTTCATCTGAAATATAGCTTGCATCACCTGATATTCCTTAGTGGTCTCCTACTCAAGTATTATCCAGGCCTGACTCTACTTAGCATTCAAGATCATATGGAATCTGATACCATGGTATAAAAGTATATAAAGCAGGCGTGGGAACTATGTGGCCTCCAGATGTTGCTGAACTGCAACTCTCTTCATTCTTCACTAATAGCTATGCTAACTAGGGCTACTGGGAGTTGTAGTTCAGCAACATCTGGAAGGCCATCTGATTCTCTCCCCAATAGAAAGAGAGACTTTTAGCTTCTGCCTATGATTTAATTTGTTCTAATTAGGTAGCTTCTCCAAGCGTAACCCATCACACTTTGCACTGTTCCAGGTCTTGGGGTTTTTGCCAAGTTGTGCCTTGAGGTTAGATTAGGGATGGCACATTTCCTGAAGCCTTTAAAATAGGAGCCCTTACACATTGCTTTCTGATTTACAGCCAAGGCTTGAAACATTTTCCAGTTTCTGGTTTTTTGGGTTTTTTTAGTTGTTCAGTGAAATGTTCATCCCCATTGACTGCAAATTTCATCACAAAAGTCAACATTCAAAAAAGTTTAGCTCCACACTAATGTGTAGCCGGGGGGGACTTCCCATGAGCAGCGACCGTTTCTGAAAATCTGTTGAGCAAATTGGTTTAATTTAAAACCACTTTCTAGTGTACCAAAAATGGCAACTTAGCCTTTATAAATAAAAGTGAAGTAAGGCTCTTATTAACAAATTAACATTACCTAAGGTAATGTTAATTTGGAGGCTGAATAAAGAAAAGCAATCTAAAAATATAATAGCTATTTTTGTTTGTCAGTTAGACATTACACCCTGTTCCTTCTAAATAATTGTATACAACTGTATCCTTGTGTATGTAATTAAATGGTTTGTGCAGTACTTTGCTGGCTTATATTAAAGGTATCATTAAGATATAATATGCAGTAAACAATGTTTAAAGCACATGTAGCTGAAGATAGGAGTGTCAGAACAACATCCTCCACTCTCAGACAAGCCATAGCTTTCACCCATTTGCTTAATGGAAACTGGACAGAAGTAATGGGTGAAAGTTTAATATTTACAACACAGTAAGATACATGTCTAGTTGGTCATACGACTCACTGAATTTAATGGGGATTGATCCAAGGTAGGTGGACTGAAGGCTTACTGAAGAGAAAGTCCTTAAAGAGGCTAAAACATTTTTTAAAAAAGGTACAGGAAACCTAGGAAACATGGCTAAATAAAATAAAATAACTCAGTGGACTGGAAGCAGTCTGGCAGATGAGCTCATGCCAGCATATTAAAGACAATTTAATGCATTATTTATAGATATTAGTGTACCAGTAGAGGCCACTGAGATCAAGGTCACCCCATGGACTTCTGGGCAGCAAATCAAGACTTGAGAGGCAATACTGATAAGGGCAACTGACAGTTTCTTGGATACAACTGTTTGGTTTCTAAGGAGAACACTTTCAAAAGCTTAATGAACAAGGAAAATCTGTTTGCTGTGGAACTACTCATGTATTTCCCAATCACAGGTCATTAATAATGGCCAGCAACAGTACTTGGGGTGGTGTATGCCGTATCCATCTTAGTCTTTCTCCGTGTACTAGCTCTGCAATTCAGGCAAGTCAATGCACATGATGGACATTTCCAGGCAAATCCTGGCATACTTTCTCCTTAGACCATGATTCCTCCCCCTTCCCACCACCTCACTTGTCTCCCATCAGTGATATTTCCCAGGTCTTAAACTTCCAAAATTCAACTCTTTTCCTTCAACGGGTGTGGATGACTTTGAGTTATAAACTGTGATTAAAGCAGAGAGAGAGAGAGATGCCCACAGCTCCTGGCACCAGAATGTTTACTAGCAAATTTTAGCTTATTTCCTCTTTTCAAGCTGTTTTTGCTTTTCTTGCTCTCATGGGTGTTCTGCTTTTGCTGAAAGTGTATATGTTAAAAAAAAAATCCTCTAAACACAAAACATAGACCTTTGGAAAATGCTGAAGAATACTCATTTTGGGAATTCATTTCTAACATTCCTCTTCTGTGTATTGATTCATCTTGAGCAATTTCAGATTTGGGGGCTATGGGGAAAGAAACCAGAAGGAGTTCTCCATTCCCATTCTACTTTGTCCTGACAACATCTTGTGCTGAAACAAGTGATTTTTCCCCTTCATCCTTTCAATACTGTAATGCCAGCTGGAAGATCCATTAATTTCAGTCTGTACTGTCTTGCTCCTATAAGGATCTGTGGCCAAGGTGTTCCTATGGAGAACTTCTAGTAACTTAGACCAGAAGTTAATATGATGTGAGATAAGAAAGAAACAAAGCCTTTCAAGGTGGAACACTAAAGGCATATTTTGCAGAAGGCAGGAAAAATCTCAAAACAATTGTTATTTTTTTATCTTTCTTCTGATTTTATTAGTTTATTATTTTGGACCTGCAACAGAGAAGCAGTTAATAGTCTTTCCTTGGTAGAAACCTGTGGTCAGCAGCCAATAGCTCATCTATTTATTTTTCAGTTTTTCTTCCTTGAGACTATAAAACACTGTGGGCCGCTATGGGTCTGTGACGGTGTTATTACTCCACTTTCAACATCCTGTGGAATCCCGGGGTTTGCAGTTTAGGGAGGGGCATTTAGAATTCTCAGCCAGAGAGTCTTTGGCCTCGGTAAACTACAAAACACAGAAGTCCACAGGATGTTGAAAGTGGAACAATAGCACCATAACAGTGTAATGTGGAAAGGTCCTACTTTTGTGCTGGCCAAATTGTAGTTAATGGTTATCATGTCACTGTCATGTCACAGGCAGGAAACGATGATTAGTGAAAACTAGATGAGCAGAAACATTAACAAAAATGAAGTCTGTCTTCCTAAAAATATGTTATGTAGCTCTTCACATAGATAAAGGTTGTAATTCACACAACGTCCTGCCTTACACTGTTGTCCTACTGACAATAGGGGGATTCTATGAAACAGAGGAAAGAACTAAACACTCCGGTCTAAATTGCAGCACTTAGCAAACCATTATATTCAAAAGAAAGGTGTCCATTAGAAACAGGCAAACCATGTCAGAGCTTTAATATTTACAAGTACTAAGAAAAAGGAGGACCACTGCCTGAGCTAAAACTGCTTCTGAGGAACATAGGAAATTGCCTTAGATTGAATCAGACTATTACACTGTAATGCCTGATTGCTCCAGAGTTAGTGGAGTGGGGAAATGCACCTTGGATTTTAGCCCCAAAGGCCTCTCTATACCCTATTTTGATTATAGAGCACCTTGGATAGCTCCTTTACAGTTCAGATTTAAACCCAGGCAGTGTTTCCTATCCCACTGACATGGAAGCCATCAGCCACCAAGTACTAATGATAGGGTCATGTAACCATTGCTTGCCCAAAACAAACTGAGGGTGAGAGGCATGCAAAACATGCTTTATTCTTCTCTCTGCCTTCCTTTGAAATTTAAGTTCTGAGGCCAAAATTAATTGCTGGGAGGGGGAATATCACTGCTAGGATAGTTTTGCTGGAAGCACATTTGAGGCAATCAGAGCCATCTGGAGAAAGAATGGGATGCTGAGACACATCTCATTTTCTACCTATGGAAGTTTGTTTTGAATTAACCCCTTTTCAGCAGCCCCTGTGTCTCATAAAGGGAGCCTCTAGAACCTTTTCCCTAACTATAATTCTCTTCCTCAAACAATAGAATAACACTGGCCCTTTCCGCACTGGGCTTTTTAAACGGTGCAGAGCGACCTCCAACGGAGGTCTTCTGCACCATAGAGTGGACTAGGACAGACTACTTTTTGCAGTTCCACACCTCAGTCCGCTCTGGAGCGACCGGAACTGGTCACGCGGCATGTTTTTTAAAAACCTCTTTTTAGAGGTTTTTAAAAAGCATGGAGCGCGCAACTCCGTGTCGCTCCGTCGCTGCGCTCCGGTGCAGATTTGCAGGTGCGCACTAGTGTGGGCCTGCAGATCTGCCGGGGCAGGCTTTAGGCTGGCGAACTTCTCCGGTTGGTGAAGAGCCTCTGCCAGCCAGAAGCCGCCATTTTAGACGCTGGAGCAGTGCGGAGTGACGAGCTTGCACTGCTCCTCATCCCAATGGACTCAACCGGACGCCAAAGAAATCCAGTGAGTCCCGTTTTCGCGTGGTTCCTTTCCCACATGTGGAAAGGGCCAATGTTGAAAGAGACCACAAGTGCCATCCAGTCCAGCCCCCTGCCATGCAGGAATACACAATCAAAACACTCCTGACAGATGACCATCTGGCCTCTGTTTAAAACACTCCAAAGAAGGATCCTCCACCATTTGAGACAGTGTATTCCATTGTCAAATTGTTCTTCCTAACAGTTAGGTAGAATCTCTTTTCCTGTAGTTTGAAGCTATTGTTTTATGTCCTAGCAGCAGAAAACAAGGTTGCTGCATCTTCTATATGATATCCTTTCAAATATTTAAACATGGCTATCATATCACCTCTTAACCTTCTCTTCTCCAGGCTCCAGCTCCCTTAATGCTCCTCACATGGCATGATTAACAGACCTTTTACCATTTGGTCACCTTCTTCTGGACAAGTTCCAGTTTGGCAATATCTTTCTTGAATTGTGATGCTCAGAACTGGATACAATATTCCAGGTAAGATCTAACCAAAGCAGATTAGAGTGGAGCTATTACTTCCATCAATCTAGAGACTGTATTGATGCAGCTTGGAACTGCATTGTCTTTTTTAGCTGTTGCATCACACTGTTGATTCATGTTCAGCTTCTGGTCTACCAAGATGTCTTTCACATGTACTGTGGTCAAGCTAGCTGTGACCCATCTTGTATCTGTGCATTTTTATTTTTGCCTAAGTGTAGTACTTTTACTTGTGTTACTTTTTTCCCTGTTGAAATTTGTTTCATTAGTTTTGGCCCAGCTCCCTAATCTGTTAAGGTAATTTTGGATTCTGATCCTGTCCTCTGGAATATTAGGTGCCCCTACTAATTTGATATCATCTGCAAATTTGATAACCATGCTCTCTAGTCCATCATCGAAGTCATTTCTAAAGACATTGAATAGCACTGAGCCCAGGACAGAACCCTGTGACACTCCACCAATCACTTCTCTCCAGGATGAAGAGGAGCCATTGGTGAGCACCATGTAACTGGTCAACCAGTTACAAATCCACCTAACAGTAGCATTGTCTAGCTCACATTTTACTAGCTTGTTTACAAGAACATCATGAGGAAAATTGTCAAAGACCTTACTAAAATCAAGATATGTTACATTCACAGCATTCCCTTCATCTACCAAGCTTGTAACTCTACAAAAGAGAGAGAGAGACAGAGAGAGAGGGAGGAGGGAGAAGATTAGTCTGGCATGACTCATTTTTGAGAAACTCATATTGACTTTTAGTGATCACAGCATTCCTTTCTAAGTGCTTGTAGACTCTCTGTTTAATGATCTGCCCTAGAATCTTTCCTGGCATTGATGTCAAGCTAATTGGGTGGAAATTGTTTGGGTCTTCTTTTTCTCTTTTGAAGATGGGGACAATATTTGCCCTCCTCCAGTCTACTGAGACTTCATCTGTTCTCCAAGAGTTCCCAAAGATTTGCCTATGGTTCTGAGATTTTTCTGCCAGTTCTTTTAATATCCATGGATGTAGTTCATCTGGCCCTGGAGACTTGAGCTTGTTTAGAGTAGCCAAATATTCCTGCACTATCTCTTTACCTATACTGTGCAGAATTTCTCCTACTGCATCATCGCTCCATTTTCTCCAGGCTGAGCTCTGTTTTCCTTTTGGGAGAAAAATGAGGCAAATAAAGTATTGAGTAGTTCTGCTTTTTCCCCTGTCCAATGTTAGCATTTCACTGTTTTCTCCACATAGTGACCCTACCGTTTCCTTATTTTTCTTTTTACTATGAACATAATTAGAAAAGCCAAAAAATATATTATTACTGTCCTCTTCTGTCCACGTGCAGACCATCTTTGCTGCTCATATCTGACTTATGAAATGTCTTGTCCAGTGCCTATGAATTTCTGTTTGGCTAGACCAGTATTACTCTGTTTGAATAATCCAGAACAATATGAAGACTTGTAACATTGCACTGGGCAGTGATCTTTGCTCACTCTCCTACTTGCTGTTCTGAATATACTACAAGATCAGACTCTAAAAGCACTAGTCTTTTTTTTCCCGATACCAATAACATATGTCAGGGAAGCTTCCTGAAATTGAAATACCATGATTGTATAAAAGGATCAGCTTCTGGATTACTCTGAAATAGCAGCTCTACTTCCAACATCCAACTTTAAAACCCACTTGGTCTGATAAGTCATTTCCTATCTTATCACTGCACAGACGCTTCATATGAAACACTCAAATTATTTTCTGTGACTGTGATAAGTCTCCAGACTTGGTATATTTCATTTCTTCCCCCTAAGCACCTCATTACCAGAAAGATATTGAATGGTTGGAGCGAGTTCAGAGAAATGACAAAGAATTATCAAGGGTGGTAGGGGGAGAAGAGTAGTTATACTGTGCTGGCAAAAGGAAACATTATTGTGGGCAAACATTATTGCGCTGTTAATGTTGCAGTTTCATATGCTGGAGGAAGTATCTGATACAAATTGCAAGCTCAGGTGAAAAGAGAAGGAAACTGTACAGTCCCCCAAATTCTTCCCTTGCTAGCCAATATAGCCACCCTGATCCGGTCAAATATTTACTGGGCAGCACATTGGAAATTGCAGTAGCTGTACTTTAGTATTGACAAGGGAAGAAAGAAGGAAGGAAGGAAGGAAATAGGATCTCTTGGCCATGTTTTAACATCATACAATGGGAACTCCCAAGGGGAGGGTATTCTACAAATGGGTCAGCACAACAGAGAAGGCCTGGGGGAATCCACACACTACCAATTTACTCAGCAGTGGTGACATTTAAAAGCAAGATATGATGGTGAAATTTACAGTTGGACCTCCAAATTCATTAGAGTTAAGGGAACAGCACCCCCACAAAAGTGGAAAATCCACAAATATCAAAATGTTTGTGCATCTGTGGGAAGCGAACCGAGGCACAATAGAGAGATGGCACCAAACCAAGTCAGATAAAGGAGAGGGAAAGGGGTGGGACAACTTGGTGGCCTTCTTCTTCTTCTCTCGTGCTCATCTCCTACCTTGGGTTGTGGGGGGCATTGCAGTAGGGTTTAGGGTGTGGAAAAATTGGGTGTGAGCTGTCCTTAGCTGGCCAAGCAGCAGCTAGTGGAGGAGGAAGAGGATCGGTGGTACGTTTTTAAAGGGCTGCACAGACTGACTGGAGCTTCTGAGAGGGAAAGTTTCCCTGAAAAACAAGCACTTGAGATGGGGAGGTAGAGGTTGGAGAAATTCAGGAATAATGAAATCCATGAAAGTGAAACCCACAAATTGGGAGGGCCAACTGTAGATGATAAAATTCCCTCATGGAGGTTTGTGCTACATTGATGGGACTTAACAAGAGGAAGTGTTATTGAAAACTGGAAAATGCTAAGCCATATGTCTTTCTCTTTTTTAAACGTACTTGTAGTCCGCCCTGCCCACAACCATCTGATTTCACTGAGAAGGATGGTTTATCGTCATTCTATTGCTTATAAGAGATACTTTCATTTCCATTTTCAGCCTATGTAGTGGAAAATCTTTTAGGCAGTTAGCACTTGTTCAGGAAGGAAGGAAGGCCGGTCCACCTGCCAATGTAAATACTTTCTAAAGATATTTAAATCCATGAAGATGTCTCCAGAAAAAAAATCTGTAAAGAAATAGGACAGAATGGATGAATGGAAGAATGAAATGATGGAATGGAAGAAAACATACATAAGGGGCATAGACAAGATCACGACTGAATTGTCCCTGCCTACTTTAACCCCTTTCAATTTTTTTTCTGTTTTAGTATTTAGTTGCACATACCATTTACCCTTTAGTGCAGTATGGTAATATTTACATTTTTATGTCTATATGCAGGCCATCGGTTCCGAGTGCCTCAGCTGCTTCTGCTGTGCTGAAAGTACCTTGGAGAAACTGAAAACCACAAATGTAGTTTAAAATGTCTTTTGGATGCACTAAATGCAATCTCACTGAAATTAGAGATGAGTGGAATAGTAAGACTGACCCGTGTAAAACCAGTCAAAGGAAAATTCCTTTGCCCTCACGATATATAGCCTCTTAAGATTTTAAACCAGTTTGGTTAAGCAGAAATTGATGTTGTGATTATATTGAACATGACTGCATCTTTTTGAAAGAAATTGGCCACGTCAGCTAAATATTGGTGATGTAATACAGATACAGCTTTCCTGTGGCACATGATGTGGATGTGCCTAGTGGTCACTCCTTTCTGGCTAGAATACTACTGCCATGTAGTATGTTTTTTAAAGAACAATCTCTTATTTTAAATTACATTTCTAAGACTTGGAACTTAACTGATGGTCAATGTGGTTGGATTGTGCATGCTCTTATTATAGCTACAGGATTCACACTAAGACAAATATTCACCATCCATCAGTCAATGGCCAGAAAATCTTACTTCTTTAGCCACACATCAAGAAAGTATTTTAAAACATTGGCTAGCATCCTGTCAATGACATACATAGGCATTAACACAAATTTATGCATGTTATGTCTTTTTTTGGTCATGACTGATGGTGAGATACTCTACTTCCTATGTGCAGTGGTCCAAAAAATTAGAAACCTCCTTTTTCGTTCTGCCTTCCTGACACTGACATTGGAGAGTGGGGAATACCTGAGAAGTATCTTGCTATACACTTTGTGACTATTTTGCTAAATTCTTTTCATCTACCTCTTGCTCTCCACTAGCCACTAAATGGCTGTGTTTTGGGTGGGAATAGGAGGAAATTGAGTCCTACTGGAGGGGAGATGTGTGGTGGAAAATGAGAATATGTCTCATGACGCAGGGGCTTGGCCAATATCTCCATTCTGATGTATGGTCAGCTTTTATTAGTGTATATGCCTAGCACATATTAATATCCCATGTATTTTTCTCCTCTTTCCACCTTCTCTTCTTTTTATTTTTCTTTCCCTATTTTTTGCATTTATATGCATTTATATGTGGTATTTATATGTGTTGCCCTTTCCCCCCACTACAAACTTGATCCAAATAAGGCACCAACAGGAATTCTCCTCTCACTGCAAACAGCAGACCTGGTGTGTGGAGGAAAAGAACTAATTTTTAACACCAGGAGCACACCAGGAGCCAAGAAGCCTCTTTCCCCACAAACAATTGGTTTGACTTATCTTGCTTGGTACTCCTTATACCAACTGCTTTTTTTTTTTAAAGAAAAACCCAACCAACCAACAAAACCAACCATGTAGGGTTTATTAAAATGAATCTCTTGCATAGCAGTTTGGCTCTGTGATATGCTGGCCATATTATTAAAAGTTACAATATATTTTGTACAACCTGGGTCAGATCTGTCTTTACTACAGCAGGAGAGAGCCAAACTAAATTTACATTTTGGCAGTGCATGCATTCTTTGATATGCTTGTAGTGAAACAAAACATGCAGGCAGGCTTTCTCAGTTAGAATTTAGGAATGTAGATTCTAGGTGCTAATACCATAATCTACTCTAATTCATTTCAAGGGTCTTTGTTCAATTTCTGATGCTAGCATTGTCTTTATGTCCATTCCTAGATTTTCTCCTGTGTCTTGGCCATGTTGGAGCCGGGCCGTGGAATTAAAAACAACCCAGCCATTCCCATCAGTCAAACTGACAGCAAATAGAAGGTAGCAGACAGTGTTTAGAATTGTCTCGTAAGTGACAACTGTTTGACTGGCAAGACGCCATGACAAGCATGCTGTGCCTTTTAAAATAGGTGTCTATTTGGAACTTGGAATGCATTCAGAATCAAGCTGCATCAAAAGTTCTTCCAGCTACTTAGAAACCACTTTCAGTAATTAAGAGGGGGAGGAATGGAATTGTCTCTTAAAAACCAATTTTAAACAATAGCTATCAGAGTTAATTCTGAGTTATTATCTTTCTTGGGTAGAACATAGACACTTCAACCCAGAGTTCCCATTGGTGGAACTCTACTCACAGGGTATTTCCACAGGAAGAAGGAATGACATGGTTTACACTGATTCTTCTTTTCTTCTATATTTTTCTTCTGTACGTTTGTTCACCTAAACATGGCTATATTCCCCCTAGATCTTCCCAGTAACATGGGAAAGCTGCTTATGGAATGGAATGAGATGCAGGACAAAATTACCTGAATGTCTCAACAGGACTTGACAGTTTAACCCAAATGATCTACTCCTCCCTCCCCCGCATATAAGAATCCTCTGCTTCTGACACACAATATGATTTTATTCGATTTACGTTGTTGCAGCTGAAAACAAAAGGCTAGCATCTTTTCCTCCCTCACTGGGAGTTTCTTGTAAACCAGAATGGGTGGCATGATGTCGCTGCATTCTGAGTCTCCCCACACAGCTGGCAGTTATGTGTGAAACGGAGTGGAGAGGGGAAATCAGAGTTTGGTGATGCTCTGTTTCATGATTTTGATGTGGCAAAGGAGAGAAGAGGAAGACCAGGACATGCTCTTGCACGAGAACTTATTATTGTAATGTGCTTTCAAAACACTCTTGTATGGTTTTCTTGGCAAGATTTGTTCAGAGCTGGTTTGCAATTGCCTTCCTTCAAAGCTGAGAGAGTATGATTTGCCCAAGGGCACTCAGTGAATTTCCATGGCCGAGAGCGGTTTTGAATTCTGGTCTCTTAGAGTTCTAGTTCAACACTCAAATCACTATGCCGTGCTGGCTCTCTTATAAATTAGGGCTGCAATTCTAGACCAGTTATTTAACTACATAACTACCTTACACACCTGAGCAGTATCCCCCAGCCTCCCCACAAGGGCTTACAAAGCAGCAACAGCTGTGAGTGACAGGCATCTGTTCTTCTGAAGCTGACAGACATTACAATCTCCTTCCCACGAGTAATTTCTGGTGCAACAGTCAGAAGCAGGGTCCCTGTCAAAAATTTCTTTTGTGCCAGAGATTGTGTACAGGGGTGTGTGTATGTAGAAACATCAATTGGCTGTGTTCTGATCAATAGGAGAACAGAGCTCCATTACTTACAAAGGCTACTGCTTGGTAAATCCAGACTGGGGGACTTTCATGATCCTTATATATCCCCTACACTACTGAATATGTAGGGGGCATGAATATGAACCAGTCTCAAATGCATAAATCTAGGCTATGCATTCATAACAGTTATTATGAATTCCTGCCTAGAATACTTAAAAAAAGTGTGCAATAGAGAAACTAATTGCAATTTTCACTATTTCTTCTTCAGGTATTAGTACCTTTTTGGATGGTGTTAAGAAAACCTTTGCTAAATGAAGAAAATCCAAAATAAAATTTATTTTCAAATTCCATTAATATATTCTAACGTCTATTGATATGTAGGTAAGGACACAGCAAAGGTGTTAAACTCTAGACTCATATCTACATGGAATGCTTATATATGTCGTTTCATTCTTCATGCATTACTGAAATGGGTAATTGGACTAGCCTATCATTAGATATAAATAAAATTGTTACAGTCATTAATATGAACGTTTATCTAATAATTAAAAGTTTTTGCATAACTGCATATCAATTCTTGACATATCAGTGTTCTGTGTTTGCAATACTGATCCAAGTTGGAACAACTTCAAAGACAGAATTTAATAATCTTGTCATCTTGCTTTTTTCTCTGAGCAAGGTGTTTCACCAGGACTTCAAAAGATACATACACAGTACAATACTCCTACCTTATTTATCTGCATGGTCTTTTAGAAAATACAAGGACTAGTTTGCCATACAAGTCACAGACCTATTGTGGCTATTTCTTAATGGTTGGCACAAAGGACATGGAAGCCAATAAACAAATGTACTAGGAGCATATGGGAAGATGTTACTATTCCTCCTGTAAATTCAGCCAAAAGATTTAGGAGCAGAAGGTAATGGTTATGATACTTGCTGAAGAAGGATGGCATTTGGAATTGAGGCATTTACTGAAAGGCTTGGGTTCTTCTGCCACAAGAAGGAACTGGCTTACATCTCAGTTTCATTCTTCCTATCCAGTGTGGACATGATAAAACATCCCTAAGGTATGTTTTTGGTTGGAGGTGGTTGGAATTTTATTTTTATTTTTGATTTTAATTTGATTTTTATATGTAAAAAATAAATCACTTCCATTCATTCATTTATACACACACACACACACACATATAGAAGGAATTTTATACAAAACCAAATGGAGGTAAAATTCAACAGCCAATCCAATCAATGCCCCTACATATATGTTGTCCTTTACCTCAGGCAGAAAAATGTCACAGAGAGGATCTGCTTTCTAACAGGAAGGATTATAATAACCTCCCACTCCGTTGGCTTTAAAATCTAATTGGTTGTGCTATGTGCCTGGGATAAAATGATTAGCTTTCCTCTCTGTGTTTCTTTCATCCAGCAATGATTTAAATATCACTTGTTAAAATGTCCTGTTGCTCAGGATTACATTAGCCTTCCAAACCTTGTCTTATTTTTCTTCATTTTGTCCACTGAAAGTACCTTCAACATCTCTTACCCTTCTCGGAAATCTAGCAGTCTCTTACAAGCATCAATCATAACCCCATCTCTCCAATAGCTTCCTCAAAAATTTCAGTGGAAGAAATACTCCCCCGAATAGGGTTACTTGAGCTTGGAGCTTCATCATTTGGAGAAGTAATTTGGAAAGCTCTGATTTGCACAAATCCAGACCCGCATGCATAGCTTGTAACCTACCATGTGATCATTGAAGCAGAGCAGGAAGGCCTCCAAATGGAAAGATTAGAATGAAAACATCTTTTGAACTATTATTTATAACAAAAACATCCTGTTATTGGACCCTCAAAGTCAGGATGGTCAATTTTTACATTTTTTTAAAATAATTTTTTTGGCTGATGGAGATAGTGGTTTTAAACTAACTTAGCTTTAACTGTAACTTAACTTGTGTTTTAATTCTTCACTTGTTTAAAGAAATTTATATGAACATAATTTTTGGCAGATAGCCACCTTTATGTAATCATTTTCTTTACCATTCTGCTTATAAGGCATGAAGAGTAGGCACACATTTTGAAACATTGCTATGCATGTCTGAAGACTCCTATAGGGTTATGCTTTACTTCCCAGATACTTATGGATGGATGTTTAAGAAAGTGCATCTTTCACTCTTGCTCTACATGTTTGCAACATAAAACCATGGTCTATCCAGGACAAATGAGATTGCCACATGAAAAGATACACCAAGACAGCTGGAAGGCTTATGAAAACTTCAGAAAGAAAAGAAAAGAAAAGAAAAGAAAAGAAAAGAAAAGAAAAGAAAAGAAAACCATATCCAAAATTTTAAAAGAAACAGCAGGATTAGTTTCTTGCAGAATAAAATGGATGAAGACACAGTAGCGGGGAAAGGGGGAATGTGGCAGCACCTTTAAGACAAATTGGTTTTTATTTTTCCATGAGCTTTCATGGTCTGAACTCCAATTTTTCTCTGTACTATATCCAAAGAAGTGGGTTTATAGCCACAAAAACCCAGGTAGAAATAAAAGCCAGTTAGAGGTGCTGCTACATTCCGCAAATCCAAAATGTTTTTTTTTTTTAAAAAAAATCATATTGTAATACTTTAACGTCTTTTCTTGCCATAGTTTAGGCTTTGGAGAAAGAAAACAACACCTTTAAATAAGGACTTAATATTTCCCACTAACCCTTGGATATCACAGCCAGTCTTCAAGAAGTTGATTAAATTTCTTTTAAAAGCTTGATTCCCCCACTCCATTTTTTAAAGAAAAAAAAATAACACAATATTTCATTTGAAATTCAGGTGCTCTTTTTTATGATCAAGAAAATGCAACCTGTTAGTGAACAAAAAATTGCAAATTTAGTATAACTCATCTCCTTTTTTGTAGCTCTAACGAAATCTTTTGTTCGTAAGGAACATTTAAGTGTGAAAGAGTGAAGTAAAAATAAATAAATAAATCCCACTCTGATTATTTGAAAGAAAATGCTTTCATACTTATCCGTCTTTCTTCCTCTCTTCTTAATCTAAGAAGGCTTAATTATATCTGCTTGTTGGTTTTACAATTCTTAATTATGTGGTTGTCTGTTCTGCCTAAGTGAAAGGCTGTGTTCGAAAATGGTTATGTATGATGGGAGGAGAGGAGAAAGCAGGCTCACAGGAGGAGGAGGAGAGGGACTCATTAACCCTTATTGCCCATCTCTACAAATAGTTGCTGATGACAGAGGTCACTGCCAAAATTAGTGTCAGATGGTGTGGGTATGTTCCTTCAAGTTGTCTTGTTGACTTACAATGACTTCATGAATTTCATAGGGTTTTCTTAGGCAAGGAATACTCAGAGATGTTTTTGCAAATTCCTCCCTCTGAAATATAGCCTAACAGCACCTGGAATTCATTGGCAGTCTCCCATCAAAGTACTAGCCAGGGTTGACCCACCTTAGCTTCCAAGATCAGACAGGATCAGGTGCCTTTAGTGTATTCAGGCAGGAAGGGAATAAAATGACCTAGGGTGACATAGCCATAGCTTACATTATATACCTTCAGAGATTGTAAAGCAACTGTACAGAAAAGAGTAATAGAGAAGACGACACAATACAAGGTCTTGGCAAGCCCTCTGAGCATGAAAGAAAGGGGGAGGGGGAGTGAGAGGGGGAGAGAGAGAGAGTGAGAGAGAGAGCGAGAGAGACAGACAGACAGACAGACAGACAGAGACACAGACAGAGGCCATTTCCGCACTACACTCTTATAGTGCTATTCCCTCCCTAAACTGCAAAGCCCAGGATTCCATAGGATGTTGAAAGCCAACTAACAGCACTATAAGAATGCAGTGTGGAAATGCTGAGAGGCAGACAGATAGATAGAAAGAATGAGCCTAGTTGTTCCTTGCTGAATGTTTTGGGCAAAATATCACAGAATGCTCCTGGTAATTTTTAGCAAAGCTCTCTGATACCCTTCTATTACTTCAGGGGTTTCTTCACTTCCTTCCCATCTCTTTGACAGATGCTGTGGATGTGTCAAGTTTCTCCTCTCTGAAGCTTGGGGTTCTCAGAATAAAACTGCCCTCACGGTTCTTGTTAGTAAAAAAATTCCTAAAAGCCCAGCCGGTTGCTAAAAGTGACAGTTGTGTGTGTGTCTGTGTCTGTCTGTGTGTGCTCGCACGCACTCATCTCAGTGTGTCTGATACAGGTTTTCATTTCAATAGTATGAGACTGCAGATGAGACCTTAAGGATATCTGGATGTCAAAGGGAACAAAAAGGTTGGGTTTGATGAATATGGAGAGCTTGAGGCACTAAAGAAGTGTACTGAGGTGCAAAGAGGCCAATTGAATTTCATGTCATGAATTCTTTACAGAACTAGATCCACTGTTGTGTGTACACACAGGCTTACCCAGTGCACACACAACAGCTGCCTTAATATTGGAAGCCTGCTTCTTTTAAACCTCACTTATTACTGGTAAGGGTCAATTCATGATTTCATTCTCCTCAACAATACACATTTATTCATTTGTTAAAATATTTACACTCTGACCTATATCTGACAATGTCAGGGTGGTGCACAATAAAATAAAAAGTAGAAAAGTTGAAAACTATAGTTTTAAAAAATGTATTAAACCACTGAACACTTAAAACAAGACAATGTAAAAGCCAATTAAAACAATTTAAATTAATGCAAATCATAATGCATATCAAATAGGATGAACTCAATATGCTTCAATAGAGGCTTTTAATAAAAAGTTTTGTTTTGGCATAGTGATGAATGATACCATCATTGGTGCTATTAATAGGCCGCACACCCCCACACTTTGATATGGTGGAAGTAGCAAAATATCTAATTGGCATAAAAACTAAACTATACACAGCTTTGGCTGCCTGGCCATGCTGGCTAAGAGGGAAAACTGGCTGACCATGTGCACTGTAAATCCAGGTCAGGTAAGACCTCAAGTCATAGCAACGTCATAATCAAGAAAGCACAAGGGAAATTCCAGAGATTATGACTCAACTTTTAGAGACAATAGCATCTCTGATGTTCCCACGAGATGGTTGATTGTCTGAGCCTTCTTCCTCTGACCAACAGGCTTCCCTTTTGCCGTCACACCTGCTCAGCAACCAAGGAGCTATCAAGAATTCCACTGGCCTTTTGTCACCTAACAGTAAGGCCATTAGTCCATTCCAGACCCCATTCTTTATGCTGTTGGTAATACCTTCACCATCCAGGCAGAAAAAGAATATTTAAACCGCAGTTTTAGGCTAGCTAACTTACAGTACACTGGTGCTGGTTGTCACTCTGCTGCTCCGATTCCTGATTGTGTGCTGTTGTTAGATTCTGCATCTAAGCCACATCACTTGTTCATTGCTCTCTGGATTGATAAATATCTCCCACTTTACACTAAAGCTCTCACTAGCCAAACTCTCTTCCCTTTTTCTTCAGTTAGCCTTGTGTGATTGTGAGAGTGCTTGAATCTTGTGTACATGACTGATAATTCCTGAATAAAACACATTTTAAGGACATTCTTTGAATCTTCAACTTGTATTCCTACACTAGTACTGGTATACCCAGATGTTAAAAATCTTGTAAGGTTACACCCCTCTCACAGGCCTTTTCCTTGAGCTAATATTCCCCATTGTTTCATGGAGGCGTTGGCATCGTGGGTGGACTCCTGAGTCACCCATGTTTGGGGGTAACAGTACCAACTGGGGACAGTCTTCCATAACTGCGAAGCCATAGTAGATGCTTTTATGCATTTTATGATCTCTGAGACTGAGAGAAAGGAGTTAGTAGCACAAGCTTTTCTAGACTGGGGCCATTCTGCACTTCACTGTTTTAGTGCTATTATTCCACTTTCAACATCCTGTGGAATCCTGGGGTTTGTAGTTTACTGAGGCCAAAGAGCTCTCTGGCTGAGAAAACTAAATGCCCCTCCTTAAATGACAAACCTCAGTATTCCATAGGGTGCTGAAAGTGGAATAATAACACTATAACAGTATAGTGCAGAAATGGCCTGGGTCCACTTCGTCAGAAACGACTCAGTCTACGAGTCTACGACTCAGGCTATAAAAAGCTAATGCTATGAACGTCATTCTCTCAGTTAGTGTCAAAGATGCTACAAGATCCCTTTGCATACTTGATCAAGGCTAACACGGTCATGTCTTTGAAATGCATTTTATGAATTATATTTATATCCTAAATTTTCTCCAAAGAGTTCAAAAGGCTGTATATATGCTTCTCACAGCAATCCTGTGAGGCAGAGCAGGACAAGAAAGAGTGATTGGCTCAAGGTCCCATAGTGAGCTTTGCTGCATGGTGGAGACTAGAATCTGAAGCCATTTCTGCACTAGGCTGTTATAGCGCCATGATTCTGCTTTCAACATCCTATGGAATCCTGGGGTTTGCAGTTTTGGGAGAGGCCGGACGGCCCCTCCTGAAACTGCAAACCCCAGGATTCCATAGGATGTTGAAAGTGGAATCATAGCGCTATAACAGCCCAGTGCGGAAATGGCCTGAATTTCCTAAGTCAAAAGTCCAACACTCTAAACGCTATACGTACCACACTGGCTCTCAGGAAAATGAGTCCCATAAGGTGGGCAAAAATTGTCCAGACTGCATCAGACACTTGATGACTAGACTGCAACAGACATTAGTATATTCCACTTTAACTGCTATGGCAACATCCTATGGAACCCTGGGGTTTTCAGTTTAGGGAGGGATATTTGGATTTCCAAGCTACAGAGATGTAGTGCTTCACTAAACTACAAATCCCAGGATTCAGGGGGATGCAGCCATGGCAGTTCAAGGGCATTCTTAGTACTATAACTGTGTAGAATGAAAAGGCTCTGTGTGAAGAAAACAATTATGTTCTTTACTGCAAAGAAAAATCATCAGGTATGTCCCAGAATAAACTTTCTGAGTGAGGACTGAAGAGGAACATGCGAAATCAGGATTTGTACTCCTGCTAAGCCATTCAGATGGCCTATTTGCCACATGCAGTACATTCCAAGCCAGAAAGAATGGTGGCAAGTCAATCACAGAATTGCAGTGCAAATTAGATCTCATGTTCTGCTTGAAAGTAGCACTTACTGTCTTCAGCAAACAAGACCATGCTGATTCAAGTTTGAACGTTTGTGCTATTTCTGGTGGTTAAAGTTAGACTAATGTTTAGAAGAGAAAGTGAATGGATGCCCTGTTTTCTTATCTTTGTCATTAATAATTCTAGAAACCTGTTTCTCTCCCCCATCCCCTTGCCCATGAGCTCTTCTGGCTTCTTTATCACCCAACCTGCCAACCGTGAGGTTGCTGAAACATACAAAAAACCCATGGAGAAACATGCCTGGAAGTTATTACTGAACAGATTGTGATGATTCATCAGGATTTATAAATGTGTTCAGAGAACTCACAAAAGGTTTAGAAAAATTATCCTTTCTACATTCTGTGAGGCATCTCTTCTTTGCTTCTTGCTGAAATTTCTCCAGACTGGAACTGTCTAAGAATCTGAAGACAAAAATATTATCAACTGCATAGTTATAGATTTTGGTGCTTTCTCCTCCCACTCAAAGGTCTGGTGAATTGTCCGGCTTATGGGACCTTGTGAGAACAAGTACCACTTTCCTACCAAAATTGTTGAAACAATATTTTCAAGCTCAAGGAGTTTATATCTATTTTCATACTTGACACTCAGAACCGGTTTTGTTGCCAAGTATTACTTAGATCAGTTGTACATTAACTGTTGCAGTGCTGAGTGTTCCTGCTCAAGGCTTGCTGTAGCCTCTCCCAGAACCTCCCCTCTGTTACCGCTGCCCCAGAGTTCTGTCCTCCCCTTCCACGCCAACTGAGTATGCTCTGTTCCTGTCGGACTTTTTATTCCTGCTCCCCTAAATTTTTTTGGATATCAGAAAACCTTGAGATTTTCCCAAGCCTCCTGATACTTCTTCTTCTGCAGAGATGTTACAATTTTAGTCCTAAGAATTTGCTGTTAGTATATAGCAGCTAAGAAGGAACTGTCAACCTCAGGGCCACAAGTGGCTTATGAAAGCCTCTTATCCATGCAGTTCCCTGCCCTGCAGCAAAGACTACCACTGCTGATCCCAGATCTTTGTTAAAAACCAGAAGTGACCTTTCAATCATTTTTGATTTTGGGTGGGTGGGGTGGGGGAGGGAACGGGGGAGTCTGCTGAGGTCCAGATGGAAGAGGAAAATGAGACAGGTGTGGCCCTAGGCTGTCCATAAGTTGTCCTCTCCTGATATGAAGGATGCAAATATTGCTTTCTTACAACTGGTGTTTTCAGAAGGTGCCAATAGGGTGAATGGATTTTAAAAAAGGATGGAGAACTTGTGGCCCTCACACCTATTGACCTAGTCTCATAATTTGTGATCATGGGCTAAGCCTGCAGGAGCTGATGGGAACTGGAGTATGACAATATCTGGAGGGTTACACATTTCCCATTCTTGGATTGAAGGCTTTGTTGAGCATGGAGGAGCATGTCCAAAGTTGTTTAACACACCAGTCTATAGGAGAACACTGGAACACTTTGTATCCCCCAGCTTTTGTTTTCAGATGAGAGAACCATTTGCAAGAGATTACACAGTTTTGCCAGATTATCTGCTGCATGTAAATAACGACCTGACGTTTCAACCTTTTAACTGTTCTTTAGAGAAGGTGTGTACCATTATACCCCCCCCCACTTTTCTCTAGCATGATGCATCATCTCTTAACTCTGTTCTTGTCATTTTCTGTAGTAACATTCCTTTGTTTGCAGCATAGGCATTTTTCCCCCTGATCATTTAGTGATAAAGATATCTAGATAGCCATACAGTATAAGAGAATAGAGGCCTTATAGGGGAAAAATAAAACTGTCTTTTTGGCACCATTGCATTACCATTATAAAAGAGCTATAATTCAAGGTGAAACCAGCTGAGTGGAGACACAAGAATGTAATTCCTGAACTAATAAGTCCTTATAGGGACAATTGGAGAAGGTCTAGCACACTTTTTAAAAAATGAATTCAACCACTGTTTTTTTTTAATAAAAATGAATATGACAGGAAGACCAACATAATTCCATCATGAAGGAACACTTAGCTGACATTTTTTGATCCTCTAAATTGTAAGGTTTGGGAGAAATGGTTTCTGTTTCAAGAAAACATTGCTCTTTCTTTATCATAAGGTTAACAACCCACTGATACCAAAATGTGCATTTTCCTTCTAACTGTGAAAGCAGATAATGTAAAATATTTGTTCCTTTACCAGTGTTTTTTCTTTCTCCCCTAATTATACACAACTGTGTTCTGCATATGTGGTCAGATCTAACACAGGAAAGCTAACAAACTTCTCAGAGAAACTGTTTAATCTCTACCTTAGCTTCCATTCCAGTCATTCCATGAATGCACATCTCTGAAGACCCAGTTTTTGTACTGCAGTTCCTCAGTTCATATATTGACATATAAAGCACCTGTACTCATGTCATTAAAAGGAATATAAAATATTTCCTTTATAAACTGAACACAGCCTAATGAACATACTATAACATTAACCCATAAGTGGTTCCCATTCTTCTTCAACTTCACTTGATGCTGTTTGGATTGTACTTCTCGTAGCAAACTAGCTATAACAACAATGGCCTGTAATACAGACATAATTTATAGCTTCTCAGACACAGCCTTCCCCTCCTTCAATATGGATATAACAATGGCGGCTGGTGGTTTCCATGCCTGTTAGGTGGTGACTCTCTTGAATTTTAGTCCATTGGCCAGCCCCAAAATAGGTTCAGCACCTTGAATACCTCCTTTAAAGTTCAAAGTAAAATCTGGAGTAGATTTACTTGCCGTGCTAACCATGGAAAGCTATTGATAGATTTTCCTTCATTACTTGGTAAGACTTTTTAAATGTTTGCAGGTTCATAAAACAAATGCTTAAATAGTGTTGCATCAGAAAGATCCTGAATGCTTGCCTTTTCTACCAACTGGAGAGTGGGGTACACAGATATAGTACTGCCCCATCACTGTTGCCATTCAGTTCTAGATTTTTAATCTTTTCAGGATTCCTTTCCCATCCATAAAGACTAAACTATTTTTTCTTCCCCAGACAGGGGTCTGTGCCAATCATCACTATGACTTCATCATTGGCTTAAACCCCTGCAACACTGGGGCAGGGCTAGGCAAGATGCTTCCAAAAAAAATCAAAAACTGGGTGTCCCTATAGCCTTATCCTGTCCTCTATAAGGGCTAAGATTTGATCCAATTTTTTTTCAAGGAAATCTGGGGTGTTGGCTTGTTCATGTGTGCATTGGTGGTCCCCATTGCCCCCAAGCGGACATCCAGAGGTGCTCAGGCCACAAGAGAATGACTTTTCCCTTTCCTGGAAGGCAGAATAAAAAATGGAGGTGTTTTCTTCTCCTGGAAAGATTTAAATTCCTTCTATTTGTTTTACCTGTTTCTGGTATGGAGATATTTGCTTTCTGTCTACACCACTGTTCTGACTGCAAATGATTCAGACCAATAGAATGAAACTGTGTTTTTTTCCCCCACAGCCAATGATAAATATAAACCCCATGGCTGCTAGCAACTTTTTCTTAGTTGGCCCTACAGATATAGTTTTGAATTAATGGCCACCTAGCACAATCTTTTTCCTAGTGTGCATTTCAGCATAAGGATGAGGTCTGCTATGTCAGAAGATTTATTTTACTAAACTCATCCAGCCCTGGCTCATCTGACAGTGTGCAAACCTAATCAATATAGCTACACAGAGGTAATTGCTCATTAGAAAGCCTTCATCCACATTCAAGTCTTCTTAGCATCAGTTTATCATTTCATTTTCGTACATGTCAGAAAAGTACACTTACCTTTCTGAAGTACCATTTGTTCCTGTCAAAGTTAATATTAATTTAATTCCCTTTTGTATGGTAATCTATATGACATGTCCTTCTTCAAAGAGGTAGCATGGATTGGCCTTACCTCTGATTAGATCCATTCAAAATGTGGGTGTTGCAGCTGAAAAGTAATAATTTCTAATAGGTGGATAATTAGTGGATGGAGCTTTTGTTTGTGCCAGGAAGCTGCAATATTGGTTTTTGCTGATGAAAATCATGGTAGTAGCTAATTGTATATTTTGGAGAAGGGTTCATTAAGAGCCTAACCCCCAAATAATGAATGGAAATGACTTTAGTTTGTCCTTTGAGATAGAGTGGCCATACATCTTACTATGTAGAGAACAGTCTTCTATTTGAAAGGTGCCCTGTCCAAGTTGGGTTTAACAACAAAGAAGGGAGAGCAGGAGCCTTGAATTTACCCATCAGCAGTGAGCTCCTGGTAAGGTGGCTGAGCAGACACACAAGTCACTTGGTGATGACCTTCTCCACTGTGGTGAGATGTTCAGAGCTTGGACTCCACAAATTCTCCATACTGGGGGGTTCTGGGTAAGAGATACTAGAGGTTGTAATCCTAAACCCTAACATTTCCAATGTCTTCAATTTTTTTTGATTAAGTTAAATTATATCTAATTTGCATCTACACAGATAGATTCTCACAGACAAACTGTATAGATTTGGATTTCTTTCTTTGTGATATATATATATATATGGTCAACTTATTTCCTTTGACAATCTGAGTATATGCTGGAAGTCATGATGATGGTCTCTGTGACTAGTCCCAGATGTTTGCCCCAGATCTTCTGCCTCTTTTTATTGACTTCCTGGATTTCATATCCTGACTTTGAATCAATTGCTAACATTTGCAATAGGACAATGTGCTAGTACATACATCTGAATTACCAGTATTTGTTATCTATTCTGTTCCTGCTGAACAAAGTTTTGGGCATATGCTTGTAAACTGAAATTGACTGTCAGAATTATGGATTTGTATGGGGGCTGATTTGTTCACTTGAAAATAAGAACAGTACTGTAGTGGCCAAAGGGGAGGTATTTATGATGCATACCTGTAGCAGTTTAATACTTCTTTAAGTCCTGTGGAACTTTCTTGTGTGTCAAGGCTGTATCTCAGATTGTAACCTAGAATTTGTAATTTGGTGAAGATCATAGAATTCTCTAGGCCTATAGAATTAGAGCTCTTCGGCAGGGAATTCTAAGTATCTTATCTGACCAGAATATGACAAGATTCCATATGATAAGAGCCATGGCAGTTCAAGTGGTATCAAACTGCTACAACTGCACTGTGTGGATACATCCCAGATTTCCTTATGTGCATTAAGTCATTAGACCACCACAAGCCAAAAATTTAACAAAATGAATTATATATGTATGTGAAAGTAGCACATGTATCTGACGTACATAATTACTACATAATTCTGACATACAACCCAAGTTGTCTAAAGAGATCATAAAACACTAGATCTCTATAGTTTTCCTGTATGGAATTATATAAAATATATAAAAAACTCTCTGACAAGGCACGGCATTCTTGTGTATGAATTTTCTCAAAGATCAAATACTGTAGGTAGAAAACATACAGTCTTTGAAGTAAGATATTCATTTCATCCACAAAACAGATAGATTATGGTATCATGGACAGCACTTCATGGATCTCTCTTTAAAATCTGCCGCCCTCCCAACATTGTTATCCTTACATTAAATACCTAAGACAATTTTGCCTCAGTCTACAGCAGGACCCCCATATCCGCAGATTCATTATCTGCTGATTCAGTTATCCATGGTTGGCTCCTCGCCGCCTCCTGCCTCTCGCCCCAGGCTCGATCATGATGGTAGCGGGTGGGAGAGAAGCAAGGAGTGTGGGATCGCGCTTCTTGCCGCCTCCTGCCCCCTGTCCGGGGCCTGATCAAGGCGGCAGTAGGCAGGAAAGGAGCGAGGAGCTTGACACTACTGCAGTGGCTCCCTGCGGCAGCTCCTTGCCACCTCGATCAGCAGGGGCAGGTGAAGGAAAGGGTGTTCACTCCTATCAGCGGATTTCTCTATCTCTCTCTGTGTGTGTATGTGGAACCAACCTTGCCCCGATCATGGCAGACCCATTGAATCAGTGGAACTACCGCAATTGTTCACTTAACTAGGAATGGGTTCAGGTCTTTATTAATAATACATACTGGAAATATGAGTTCATTTCCCAAGTTAATTTTTTTACAGTAACAGTTGAAATTATTGTTCATGTGTTTATGGCAATGTCAACACAGGGCAGGAGTAGGCAATTGCGATGGACTAATTTTCTGCCCCTTGAGCCTTCTAGGGACCACACAGACTGCCAAGCATAAAAAACAAACCAACTCAGAGTGATCAAACATCCATGTCTGGTTTTGTTTGTGTGTGTGTTGGGGGGAGGTACATTTTGATGTTAAGCAGTGTTGGGGCTGGGGCCTGCAACCTATCCCAACAGTGGAGGCTTCCAGGAAAGGGAATTCTCACTCATTTTTGGCCAAAAAAGAGGTAATCTATGATATACAGAGGGGTCAAAAGCCATAGAAACTGCCTTGAGAGGCTTTATAAGGCCCCTGGTTTAGGGCTGAGTTGGAGGCCCTACCAAAACTCTCCTTACTGCTGTAGAAAATGGAAAGGGACAGATGAACATGATTATGATGATTGTTGTTCCTGCTATAGAATAGGTAACCTGAGAACTTGACAAAATGAGAAGAAGGTTCAGCTCGCTCAATGACTTAGGTTTCTTCTAATGCAAGATTATTATTACCATGTAACAAAAAGGGCACAATTATTTTTACACAAAGCGGGAAATGAAGGATTTTGGAATACAAAGAAAGTGGAATGTTTTCACAGTACAGGATTGCCAGTTCAGAATAATGCCAGGCCTTGAGATTTCAGGGCCAAAGCCTGAAATTTGGTCCTGGTAATGTTATAGAGGTGATGCTATAAGAGTTAGCCCCTGGTGATGTCATTAAACATCAACCATGTTTGCACAACATATGCCATTTAAATAAAACCACCAATTCTAACAAATGAGGAATACTTTCAATTTATACTTCCACTTTTTTCACTTTAATTTATGGAGATAAGTGTGGGAGTTTACCACTTAACCATATATGAGGCTCTGTTTAAACCTCTGCTGCCACCAAATGTGAAGACTTCCATAAATCTTAAAGTTGCCATCAAGAGTAAGGGCTTTCCCTGGCCTCTACCTCTGCTACTAATTTAAGGACCTCCTCCTATCCTACTGCTGTAGCCACCAACTGCCAGGACATCCAGATGCTATTACTCCAAAAATGTGGGTTTAAAGAATAGAATAAAGATATAAGGAAATTTATATAGAAAGGAAAAAGATCTAGAATAAAAACAAAGGTGCTAGAAGATACAAAAGAAAGAGGTGGAATGGGTCTCCCAAATTTGAAACTTTATTATTATGCGAATAACATAGATTGGATAATAGAGTGGATAACATTAAGAAATAACAGACTGTTATATCTTGAGGGGAAGAACTATATTTTGGATGGCATGCATATATATGGTATGGGAAACATTCAATTGATAAAAACTTTAAAAATCACTTTTTAAGAAGAGCACTAATAACAACATGGCTAAAATACAAAAGACAATTATATTTAAAAATACCGCTATGGATTTCAGTCCATGAGGCATTTTATAAGAAGGAAAACCAAAGATAGAAACATGGATAATGTATTAAGATATATTGAAAGTACAAGGAGATGTAATATCTTTTAAAACAAAAGATGAATTAAAGAAAGAGGGCCTGGATACGCATTGGTTACTAATTAGACTACTATGAGAAAAATATAAGAGAGATAATGAGGAAGAAGGATTTGAAATTAGGGAGAACGAATTTGATAAGATGCTAAAACCCGAAACAGAACATAGAGTAGGCCAGATATATAAAATTTTACCTGCAAGACATAATGAGGAAGAAGCAGTTAAAAAAACAATGGTAAAATGGGCGCAAGATATAAAAACTATAATAACATTGGAACAATGGGAAAAATCCTGGAACACCACATGGAAACTAATAACACCAATTAGCTTAAGGGAAAATTACTATAAGATGTTACATAAATGGTATATTACGCCAGTGCAAATAGCAAAAATGAAAAAAAAATGTAAGAGATGTATGTTGGAAATGTGAAGAAAGTGGTACATTTTTTCATATTTGGTGGAAATGTAAACAAGTGAACAAATTTTGGGAAATAATACATAGTAAAATACAAGAAGCTTTAAAAATAAGGTTTGTAATGGTACCCCAAATATATTTGTTAAATATGATAGAAGAATTAGGGATAAGTAAACCACAAAAGAAAATTATACTATATATGATAACTGCAGCGAGAATATGTTACGCCCAGGTATGGAAACAGAACATAATACCAAGATTAGAAGACTGGTTATTTAAACTTTACGATATGGCTGAGGCAGATGTGGTAATTGGATCATTAGAGGATAACACGAGAAAGAAAATACTGGAAGCATGGAAAATGGTACTCCCGTTGTGGGAAGATTGCTGGAGGGAGAAGGCGATAACTTTTATGAGATAAAAATATGATTTAAGTAATTTAGTGATTTAAGTGATTTAAGTAAAAGAGAGATGGATTGAAATTGATAAGGAGTCTTAGAGGCAGAGAAATATTATTTGTTAAAAATGTAACAATGGTCAAGAAAAGGAAAGAGAAAAGGAAAAAAAAGGTGTAATGAATTAATGAGAAATATATTAAAAATAGGTTGAATATGTTGAAACATGTTGATGAATATATGTGAAACATAAACAGTTTAAGTGAAGGAAATTATAGATAAGGAATCATGAATTACCTGAGTTTCAGAAAGCAGGGATAGAGGGGTTGGTAGTTTTTAGAAGATAGGTTTTGTAGGGGAATATAAGTCTGGAATTTGGTGGTGGAATTAATAGATATTATAGGGTGTAAAAGAAGGGAGGAGGGAGGGAGGGTTAAGAATGTTGGGAAGGGAAGGGAAGGGTAGGGACATAGATGTTCTGGAATTGTTTGTTGTCAGATGGTTAAAATGATATATGTATTTTATGTACATGTATTTTAAAAATGTATATGTGTTTAACCAAATAAATTGTTAAAAAAAAAAAAAGAGATTCAAAGAATGTCCTTAAAATGTGTTTTATCAGGGGATTAGTAATCATGTGCACAAGCTGTCAAAGGAGCATACTGTGCCATTTCTCTGATAAGCTGGCAAGCCTATGTTCAGTTCAGTAAGTCATGAAATCTGTGATGAAAGGAGAATAATGCAAGTGTGTATATGCTGTTTTGCATATAAAATGTAGCAGATAAGAAAGCCAAGCCTAAACGATGAGAATGCTGAAAAAAGGGTACTGGGCTTGGAGAAGTAGCATGTTTCCATCTGTAGTTCTGCATTTTCCATCTACAATTTCCTTTCTCCTCTGCACAGTAACTTTGAAGCGAAAACTAGCATCAGTCTGCTGGGATTACAAAACACCCCTGACTGGTCTTGAGCAGCAGCTGACACCTGGCAGGTGTCATTTTCAAAATGTCACGCAGTTCTGCTGTTCAGAGGTTGTAAAATAACATGGAGATCAGGATTACATGGCATCAGCTTACCCCCCCCCCCCACACACTAGCGAGAGAGGTGGGGGAAGATTGCTAGGTTATAGAATGCTGGGAATTTCCTCTTCTATAAATTTTGTGGAGCTCATCTCTCCATCAGTGCTGATTAGAGAAGGAGGCAGTGAGGGCTGCTTAGTTTCTTTTTGCTAAGCCCTTGCTAAATGCTAGGAGTGCAAACCGTGGTTAAATATTCACTGACCAAACAGAGTTGCAGTCTTCCCCCCCACCCCCTTAAAGTAAAACTCAACCACTGTAAATTATTTAGGAGTGGTTTCATTAAGAAAACCTGGGCTTTTAGTTTGCTGGAAAGGATAGAATTTCCACAAGGAAATGGAATCCTGATTAAAACATTACTAGTGCAGAGGAAAAGAAAAAATAAACACCTCCTGACAAACTCTACCTAAGAATGACATGGTCTCTGATTAAGCAGAAGGAAGAGCTGGCCTTGTAAATATATGCTGCATTAATATAGTGATTTCTGAACATTCTCCAGGGGTATTTTGATTTGTTTTCTTTAAACTTAATTTCTTTATTGGATGAGTTTGAACAGCTGCGATTTTTTAAAAAACCTTTTAATGCTTTGAAAACAACTTAGTAGAGAAATAGCAGCAGCCTTTGGAGACAACAATGTCCAGAATCCCCCAGCCAATATGGCCAGTGGCCATGCTGGTCAGAGAAGAGCGGCCATGATGACTAAGGGATTTCAGGAGTTGTATTTCAAAACACATCAAAACACAAAGTTTTTCAAAGCTGTCAATGCTTTAGGCAGAATCTGTAATTTGAAAGCCAGTCTAGACGTTCAAAGAGTCTGTGCTAGGCCGTCAGGTGGGACTCTCCATGTACTTTGAGCATGTTCCAAAGTAGGCAAGGCTAAATTCCTGACAAGCTACCCAAGGGGCCAGAGAAACCATGTTTTCGGAGCAGAGACAGAGACGTGCTATTTACTGAAGCTGATAATAAGCACTCCTGACTGTCCCATCTATCTGAGCTCGTAGTTGAAGGAATGGATCCAGGAGTGCTCCCAAGGTGTGAAAACAGTGTTCTCTCTGTGTGTGACCTGCCTAGAATTGGTTGACACACCCCTATCCCCAAATTAGGACCCTTTAGAGTAAGCATCTCTGTCTTGTCTGGATTCAGTTTCAGTTTTTTTCCCCTTCGTCATGACATTCTCCAAGCATTCATTTAAAGGAGACACAGTATCCTTAGCTGTTTTTAAAGGCATAGAGAAAAATATTTGAGTGTCATCAGCATACTGATAGCACCCTGCCCCATGCCTCTGAATGATCTCTCCCAGTGGTTTCATGTAGACATTAAAAAGCATTGGGGATAGAAGGGCACCTCGTGGTATGCCATATAACAGCTCTGTTTTGAGGAGCCACTTTCCCCAAGCCCCACCATCTGAAACCTGCTTGAGAGGTAAGACTGGAACCACTGCAACACAGCATCTATGATTCCCAACCTGCTTTATGCAAGATATAAGGATAAGATTGGTGGTTGGAGATTAATGGGCCAGGAGAACTAGTATATGCCTCTGTTAGGTAAACTTAAGTTGTATATTTTCATGGAAACTAAATAGTTGAACAATTGCTCCTTCAATCATGCACCATTTTGAGAGTGTTATGGACAGGAAAAAATAGGTAGGCCTTCTTTATTCCTGGCTAAACATAGGGTGATCCAGATGTTTTCCAGTAAAGGACAAACTGCAGTGGAGTTCCATCTTTGCAAGCTATATCCTGAAGCTCTGTTGTAAGAACACTGTTCGTATGTTTAAACTGTGTCTCCACCCATACTTAGTCTCTCTGTTAACAAAAAGAAAACTTAAAAAATGCCAGTAGGCCTCTAGTGACTTCTTTCCAAAAGAAATGCAGCTTGGGTAAGGGCTGCACCCCTGGACTTTCCTGTTGCTTGGAGAACTGAGTTGAGTTTCACTATAAATTAATGAGAACAATGAGACAGTATAATGGTTTCAATACACTTCAAAGTTCTATCAATTTTGTTAAAGCTATTTCTTTCTCCTGAAAGTTCTCTGTATATAACTGAATTTATTTGATGGATTGAGGTTAAGTGAATGTATTATAAATATTTATAATACACCCTCATATTATACATAATTTATATACTACATGGAGAAGTACACTGACAGACAAAATTCACTGTGAAATATTGTGAAATGCTTCCACTTCAATTGTTTCAAGTATAAAAAACAGTGTGTAATAGATTTCATTTGTCATTTTGGATAAGGATTGTGTTTTTAGAAGTCATAAAATAGGAACAGGAGAAACATAACTTGTAATAGAACATGTCATGACCCAAATCATTATTTTCTAACACGAAAACTATGGAAAACAGCTACAGCAAGAAGAATGATCTTGGCTATCCTAAACTTTATTCAGACAACAACCCTGCTCATCATTTCATGATTTCCAGTGTGATGGATATGATTTCCATGGAAACCAAGCTGTGTATGAAAATATTCCTTATGCTGATCCTATATACTTCCAATTTATTATCAACAAAACTTTGTGGTAGAATTGGATTTGAGGGTAAACAATATCCTTCTGATTTGTACTGCACATATATTACAATTTTTATCTGTGTCTTCTGCAAAGGACACAAGGGAGAATTTATCACTCCTTTCAGGCCCCATTGCTAAATCTGGCAGGGTTTTAACACTATGAGACAAAAGGGCTGGAATTTGTATCCAAAAGCATTTATGTCCTTCATATTTGAGCTGGATTAAGCAGCGTGTCAGTTCAATAGGCAGACTCCCACAGTGCCTACTATTTTTCATGACCTCTGCAACTCAGATGCAGGAGATTAGATAAAGGACATCCATGTTTCTGCAGATCCTTTGATGTAATACAGCCTTCAAGACATGGTTGGACAATATCTTTGCTATATTGACAGAGCTGATGACTTTTTTTTTTTAACAAGTGTGTAGTTGGACACAAAATGTGGAATTGGAAAAAAATGTGTGCAGTTGGAAAACTGATAAGGTGTGCATTTGGCAGAACAGGAGGGAAACTGGGCACAGTAAGTTTTATTAAGGACTTAAATAACAGCTGTTATCAGGTAATCTTGCTGAAAACAGGAGAAGCCCAGTTTTGGAGAGGTGCTAATTTTGGCAGTACAAATTTGATGAGACAGCAGGAATTGCCCGTATGCCCTTGCATTCAGTTAAGTGTCACTGAGTTGAGATTTACATTGAAGCAGAAGCCAGTCCATTAAGTTAATGAACTAAAGTAGATCCATAAATGATGAACTGTTGAATCCTAAATGACTCTAAAGGCACCAGATCCTGTTTGATCTTAGAAGCTAAGCAGGGTCAACCCTGGTTAGTACCTGTATGGGAGACTGCCAGTGAATGCAGGTGTTGCATATGATATTGCAGAAGAAAAAAATGGCAAAACCACCTCTGAGTATCCTTGCCTAAGAAAGCCCTACGAAATGCATGGGGTCACCATAAATTGACAGGTGATTTGCAAGCATGTACAACATTATTAAGCTTAATTGACTGGGAGCCAGAAGAACTCTAGACTGAAGCTGGGGACATTATCAGAGAGGAATGCAGAAAGACATTATCTGCAGCAAAAAAACAAGGAGAAGTCTCAATGGATGATAGATGAAATTCATCAAACAGTTAAGGACAAATGAGAAACAAAAGTAAAAGGTGACAGAAATAAAGTCAGAACCTGGAATGCAACTGTTCAGTGACTTGTGCACAGGGACATGGAGAACTGCTGTAACAGTCAATGCAGAGAAATAGAAGATGACAACAACAAAGGAAGAACAAAAGACCTCTTCTACAAGATCTGAGAAATCAAAGGGAAATTTAAACCAAGAGTAGGGATTTTCTATGAGCTGCAGGGGAACCCATTATATGACCAAGTAGAAATAAAAAGATGATATAAACAATATGTGGAAGAGCTTTAAAAAAAGAGATGAAATGATGGCAGATTCATTCGAGAAAGAACCATTTCAAGATGAACCTACAAATATGGAAAACAAAAGAATGGCTCTAGCATGAGCTGAGTGTCAGTCACTGAGGATTGCAGCTGAAGTGGGGAGCCTTTGATCCTCCAGATATTTTGGCCTACAGTCCTCAGCAACCTCACCCAGCATGGCCAATGGTAAGGTACTGTGGGAGATGTAGTCCAAAATATCTGGAAAGCCAATAGATTTTGACCTTGGCCTATAGATACCTCTGAGCCTTAGACTATGGTCGTTTCTGTACAACACTGTTATAGTGCCATTATTCCACTTTCAACATCCTATAGAATCCTGGGATTTGCAGTTTAAGGAAGGGCCTTTAGAATTCTCAACCAGAGTGTTCTTCGGCTTCAGTAAACTACAAACCCCAGAATTCCATAGGGTGTTGAAAGTGGAATAAATAGTACCATAACAGTGCCATGCAGAAATGGCCTGGGTAGCCCAGGATAGGTATTAAGAGATCACACTTACGAACCATGCAGCTTGAAAGTTCATTTCCCACACTTTCTTTTACTATTGGTTGGAGCTGTACATTGTTCAGAGACTTATCATTCTTCTTTAACCAACCATAACCAAGATACTATTAAATATTGCTGACACACACACACACATTTATATATATATATAAAGAGAGAGAGATCCTTATAGTAACTATACATACACATAGATGTGCATACTTTTGTGTGAAACAGTTAGTGATGGGCAGTGAAAGACATACAACTAATACTTCTTCATTTCTTAGATTTGGCTTGAGGTAAAAAGAATTATCTCCAGGAAGTAGAAAATTCATGGTAGTGGCATGGTGAGCTGTGGTTTAATGCCCTAAATAAAAAGGTAGTAAATTATCATAAATGAGAAATAGAAACATTCTCTTACTCTTGTACACAGGGTATCTTACTGCATGCATCTACCACAGTCTACATTTGGCACAGCATTATCTCTCCTGCTGCTTTTTCAGGTTTAATTTGATTCCTGGAATTTGCAGGTAGGTCAGTACATTAGGTATCAATAAAACTGACTGTACTGTAAAACTTTGCTTATCTAAGGGAATTGATTTTAACCCACTAAGAGGAGAGAAGAAAAAAATAGTGTTAATAATTGTCATCAGTACCTTTTCTATTGTGCTATCAAATGAGCTAAGAAAAGTTTATTAAACTCCATTATTCCTTCTAACCATCACATTCAGAAGCTTGGTGTAGCAATCTCATACTCCACAGTCCAACTACTTATACAAAAGGAATGTTTCGTCTTATTTATTTCATATACAGTGCTTAGAAAAGTGGCAATGATGGCTGAAGGGATTCTGACTATGGTGAAACACGTGTAAATTACATCCCATTTGGATTACTGTAATTCACTTAGTGTGGGCCTGCCTTTGAAGAGCGCTTGGAAACTTTGGTTAGCCCAAAGGGCTGCAGCCAAATTGTTAACTGGGGTACACAAACTCCCTTGTTACAACCACTCCAATGGCTGCCTGGTTCCAGAGACATTTTAAATCCTTATACAGTTTAGGTTCAGGCTATATGGCAGACCTTAATCTCCCCATGTGGACCTGCCCAGGTCCTGAGATTCTCAGAAGAGGCCTTTTTCTCAGTCCCATTACCTTCACAGTCATGGCTGCTGAGGATGTGAGATAGGGCCTTTTTAGTGGCTGCCCCTAGACTCTGAAACTCCCTTCCTAGGAGGCTTGGATGAACGCTTCCTTGTGATCCTCCTATCACTAGACTTTCATTATTCTAGCAGGTTTATGAGAACTGATGATTTTTAAAGAAAGGGCTTTCAGGAGGGCATTGTGCTCTTTTCATTGTTTTAACTGTACTGTTATTTTATTTATATCCTCTCTTTTTCAACATCCAATTAAAACTTTTAAATGACTTTTTATCAATTTTAACTGTATGCTTTAAAGTTCCTCCTCCTCCTCTTCCTTCTCCTCCAGAAAGTAACTTTTCCAAGCTGTCATCTATCCCAACACTACACATTTTAGGAATGTGTAGGGCTGCAGGAGATGCAGCATAGTACATGCTCTGCAGCTGAGCAGGGTGCTTAAGTACCTAGGGGCTGCAGCAATGTCAAATTCAGCTGATAAACTCAGAAGTTTGAAATGGCGTTTTTGGACTACAGCTCCTGGGAACCCTCAGCTAGCATAAGTAGTAGCTGTGGATCGATATAGGTGTCTGAAAGTGAAACCCATAATTTTGTAAGGCAACAGAGGGATTTTCTGCTCCTCTGACAAAGAGGCCTGGCAGCTATCTGGAATTTTACCCCTTAAGAGCAAATACCTTCTAAACAATTAAAGAGTTGCTTCTGATTGTTTTGATAAGCAGAAAGGTGGGAAGACCCACACACACACACACACACACACAGCATTTCTTTGCTATTTTATCACAAGAGTTCTGACGACAATTAATAGCTAATACTTAAGTACCAAGATAACATTGTGAAAGCATCATCTAAAGAAAACTTCTAATACAAAATACAACTCTACTAGATTGATCATCCTTTCTCTAAAAAAAAAAAAAAGCCTCTTTGTATAAAATCACCATTGCATTCTGTTGCTGGTTTCTCTTCATCATTTTCTTGGTTTTAGGCTTTCATGCAGCCATAAGAGGTAGGACATGCTATCCATCTCAAGTGACACTTAGCAAATAGCCTCGTCTTGCCTGATTAAGTGCATGGGGAGCTTTTATTCCCTCCCCTTTGCCCTTCCTTTTCTCCTGTAAACAATGGGCAAAAGCAGGAAGCCACCAAGAATGGAATCTAAAGGTGCTTCCAGTTGGAGGGCTCCTAGCACTACCAGTTGAGAGGTATGATGCAGCTCCTCTTATTTTTCCCTTCTTCACAGATTTTTTTTTGGAGCAGGGAGGAGCTGATAACAAAAGGGACAGAAGAAGCAGGGGGAAAATACAGGAAGCTTGCAAAAGGAAGCAGATGTTCTTGGACTGTGCATAAAATGTCATGAATGAAGAATGAAGGCGTAAGGGCAATTTGAAAAAGCCTTATCTAGAAACCCCAAACAATACCCAGCATGGTGTAGTGGTTTGGGTGTTGGACTAGGACTCTAGGAGATTAGGGTTTGAATCCTCCTTCAGCCATGGAAACCTACTTGACAAGTCACACTCTCTCAGCCTCAGGGAAAGGCAATGGCAAACCTTGCCTGAATAAATCTTGTCAAGAAAAGCCTAGAAGTTCATTTGAAGGTACATAGCAAATGCAGCAACCCCAAAGTGCCTGACTGTGACATACCAGAGGAAGAGAATCCTCAGCTTGTTTAACACTACATAATTATAGCACTATGATTCCACCTGAACCCTACAGCTGCATCCTATGGAATCCAGGGATCCATAGTCTGGAGAGACACTAGAACTCTCTGGCACAGAATTCCAAATATGATTTGATTAGTTCATACCCTGCTTCTCTCCCAGCAGGGGATCCAAGGTGGCTTACATGATATAAGAACAGGAATTCTTTAAGCCCATTCTTTTTCTGTTCAGAACCAGTTCTTTCTCTTTGCAGAATGATTCCACCCATCAGATCATAACACTAGCACCAGTGCAAGAATACTCATAAAGAATCTTAAGGTGTCTCTGCAAAACCTTAAAAAAAAAAAAGGGAACCTACAAATCCCAGGATTCCATAGGATGGAACCACTTTAAAGGGAAATCATAGTGCTATCACTGTGTAGTGTAAAAGGGCCCTTTGTTCTTTTTACTCCAGCAGTCAGGTAGAATGTGGGTCTTGTTTGTCAGGGGGGCATATATCACAACAGAACAAGACACAATGAGCTCTGGAGACCTTAGATTACAGTTTGGTGAAGAGACCATGAAAGAGAGCATGGCTCACAACAGGATGTTACATTATCTCACTTGTAGAGATGTGAGCAGTAGGATCTATCTGCAAACTAAACATATTCACTAGGACAGGGATGGGCAAAGTGCAGCAATGGGTAGGATCCAAGGCTTTTCTTGCAGCCATTGACTCCTCCAGGTTCCCCAGAACACCTTTCTTCTATCCCTGAAAGGAGAGGAACTCATCTTTTAAATGGGATATAGGCTAATGGAGAGCCAGCATAATTTAGTGGTTTGAACACTTGCCTACAGCTCTGTAGAGCAGGGTTCAAACATCCACTCAGCCATGGTGATACACTGGGTGACCTTGGGCAAGTCACACTCTCTCAGCATCAGAGAGAAGCAAAGGAAAAATCCCTCTGAACAAGTCTTGCCAAGAAAACGCTGTAATAGGTTTGCCTTGGGGTTGCCTTAAATTGGAAATGACTTGAAGGCAGACAATAATAACACCACAGACTGCAATGCATTGTTAACCCCCCCTTTTTTTCAAAACCAAGAGCAGGCTTCCAGTCCTTCTGGTTTTGTTTGTTGGGGGCATTTTTGACCACCTGTGCAGCGTCCAGAGGATATCAAGGGCAGAAACAGGCCTTGCTGCAGTTGCACACTCCTCCACTGGAACATTTTTGAAGATGTACAGTGTGTACAAGTTTGTTTTGTCTTGACAATTCTCTCTGCACTTCTAGCCATCCTGTTTTGATGAAAATGTGAAGAAAGAAAGGGAAAGGAAAAAAGTGCTGGCTGAAGAATTTGGGGAACTTTAGTGCCAAAAGGTAACTTTTCCAAGCAGAGTTCCAGGTTTTCACATAGGAGTTTTCCAGCCATACCTGGAGATCTGGGGGATTTGACATGTAGATGCATGTAGAACATGTGCAATTACTGCTGCATATGGTCCCTGTCAGTAAAGACCAAGATCTCTATTCAGACAGAGACAGAATGTTTAATGGCCAGAGTCCACTGTGTCTAACTTATGAACTACTATTCTCAGTGAACTGATTAACAGAATTGAGTAGAAACAGAGGACAACACAGGTAGAAGGAAAGCTGTTCCAATTTTTTTTTAAAAAAACAACCATCAATCAATCTCACTTTTAATAGTATTCTCCTTTTAATTCTCTCTTTACATGTGTGAGTATAGCAGCCAACAGAGGATAAAACTCATGCATTTGATCTCTCTGACTCCAAGCTTACCTCCAGATTTATAAACCTGATCTCCTCAAACTACTTTTGTTCCCCTCCAGTGCTGTTTAACCAATGGGAACAGTGGGGTCAAGGAAATATGGGTGTTGAACTCCATGGGAAACAAAATTTATTCCTAATACCTTCGGAAGAACAATTGTCCATCCCCATAGACCCCATGTTTTTTCCAGCTGTGTGGATATAAGGAGAAATGCAGCTGTACTGAGATTGCTGTCTCATCTTTCATGACTGCTTAGTTGAGAATAGGTCTAACTTCTAGCTATCTCAATGCCATAATGTTAGAGAATAATTCACATGTTCTGAATGGCTTTCAAGCAACAATACAAGAGATAGCAACAATACAAGAAAATGTTGGTTTGCTTCAAGACAAAAATACACAAAGTCAAATATGTCATGTAAATACAAACACACCACATCACAGTGAGGCTTGTGAGGGGCTCTCAACAGACTCATTTTGTCTGTCACTACAACTTCCTCTTGGCTCCATGAACACACAAAGTGGTTGGGTCATCCCATTTCATTGTATGCCACAAGCAGAAAATACTGACTCTATCCTGAAGAATGCATGTGTGGACTTTGGCCAAACTGGAGGTGCAGAAACTATGCACCATCTATGCAGGCTTTTTAAAAGCAGTTATGCCAGCTGCACAAATTCTCCCCCAGTATAGAGGGACAAAAAGGCTAAAGAAATAGAAGGCAAGCTTTGTTCCTTGCTTACACCCTGTAGCAATGTAATTTCTTCAGAGGAATTAGTAGCTGTTAGCTCCTGTGCAGCAACAATTCATTCATGAATCTACCATAGTTCATCAACTAACAGAACAATCTAATAGGCTCCTGCACTAGTGTAAATTCCAATTCAGTGAGATTTACACCAGTGCAGGAGCTATTTCTTTTGCCTCATCAAATCTGTACTAATAAAATTGGTACCTCTCCTAAACTGTACTCCTCCTGCATTACCAGATTTGCCTGATATACACTGTCATTTAAGTGCTTAATAAATATTTAATGGCCAAGATCCCACATTGCTTCACCTTAGCTTAAATATCTGCTGTGTGGTTACATCACGCACCCTCTATATTGACTACCAGTATACTGTAACATACATGGATTAATGGTCAATGATTGTGGCTGACAACTCATTGTGCAGTTGCAGCATCACAATGCATGGATCCAATGCACAGAGGCAATGCACTTTCCCATGCTATTCTGTGCGCTTTAATGCACTATCATGTATGTAACAGTCTACATGGACAACTCTGCTTATGTTGCCATCAGCTGAATACTGCCAATGCCAATTGTTATAAATAAATAAATAATCTGCATATGTCACTAACAAGATGCAGGCAATGTGTCTTGTTGCCCTTTCATTTCATTTTACCAGCTGAATAGATTATCTGTTTCCCAGCTGCACACATTTTTTTCATGTACATGTTTTGTGCCCAGTTGTGCACTATCCCTTCCACTGAATCCATGTCTTCCTGTAACAATTTTCACCACTGAGCTAATTTATCTGGCCCTTCTTTTCCACACATACAAACATACCTCAAATGGATTTTATGTGATTGTTGTTGCTGTGTGCCTTCAAATTGTTTCTGACTTATGGCGACTCTAAGATGACCCTATCATGGGGTTTTCTTGGTAAGATTTGTTCAGGGGGTATTTGGCTTTCCAAATACCCCCTGAGGCTAGAGAGTATGACTTGCTCAAGGTCATCCAGAGAGTTTCCAATGGGGACTTGAACTTTGGTCTATATAGTTCAACATTCAAGCCACTACACCACATTGCTCTCTTTTATATGACACAAAATAAAAAGTAACATTTTTTATTATGGTCAAGAATCACCACATAAAATAGACAATATATTGCAATACTACTATAACCAGCACCACAGCCATTTCCTCACTAGCCTGTTATAGTGCTATTATTCCACTTTCAACATCCTATGGAATCCAACTGCAAACCCCAGGATTTCACAGGATGTTGAAAGTGGAACAATAGCATTATGACAGGCTAGTGTAGAAATGGACCCAATTCATAGATTCCCATATGCTACCTCATTAAGAAAGACCTATAACAAGGGCTAATAGCAGCCCAAAATCTAGCCAGATTTTCTGTAATATGGGAATCCTGGACAGAAAGAAGATGGGGGTGGGAGCGGGGGCGAGAACAGAACATTCATCTGATATTTCTGGGTTTCTTTCTTTTTGCTTTCTTTTCTTTTTTAAAGAGCAGACGTACAAAAACATAATGAATATCATGATAAGAGAAATAGGGAACAATAGAATATTGGGAACAGTTGAATTCCCCACTATACAAGGGCCCATGTGGAACTCTGTGATATTTTTTCTCCAAAATAGTGGAAGGTTAGAGAATAAAACAAGTTATCATGGATGCTATTCATATTATGCACAAGTACCTTACCTATGCACAGATACCTAAATATTACAATATTTATACATTTTTTTTAGTACAGAATATAAATTAAAAAGGGATGTCCATGTCTTTCTCACTGACATGTAGCAACGTATAACCTGTGATACAAACTTGGCATCTTGTGAAGTTTCTCTGCTTTCAGCATCTGACATTGGAGAGCAGGGATGTAGAACCTCAGTATGATCATGTTTTATCAAAGAGATAATTGTTTCTACATGTCACAGAGAAGAATGTAATATCAAAATACTATTTTTTGGCAACACCCTGTGTCATGCCTCTTGTGGAAAGACTCAGCCTGAGTTTCATCTTTAATATATATCAATTGACAGGAAAGATAATTTTGTTTCCAAAATAATAATAAAAAAGAAAATGATAGCATTTTTGGAGTATGGATTCATAGCTGCAATTAGCAGTTCTGTGCTCCAGGAAGTAAACATGCCATATTAATCCATTTGTTTTCTCCTCTTTTATTCAAATGAGCACCTGGTAAAATCCTAAGAATGGAGGAAGGCAGAATTCTGCCAAGGCTGTTCATTAAAGAATCCTGCCTGTTTTTACTGCCATCATATATAATCTTGTAATAACTACTTTCAGTCACACACCTTGAGGTCTACCCTTCTCCTAGCTTCAAGCTAAACAAATTGAACAGTTGCCAGCTTCTGCAATGCAATTTTTCCTAGTCTTTGGAACTTATGTCACTTCTTCCTTGTTTCTTAAGAAAGGTTTTCACCTATGTATTGACAAGGATTGCAGGCAAGCTGAATGTGGCTTTCGCATGAACTGAAAAATCCAACAATTTGATACGGGGATTTGGAAATGCTAATTTCCACATGTACATTTGGAATGTTGAGAAACCAAGATGAGGCCAAAAAGTTTCACAGCAGAAACAGGCAATTAAAGAACAGATGTGCTCCAAAGGAAAAAACCGGATCTAAATAACAAAAGGGGCCATTTTACAGAACTCTATTATCTTTGAGTATATTCCAGGTGAAGAAAAGCAAACATAGTCAATGTGTAGTCTGTGGGCCTCACTTCTACCCAACAGACATACGACACAATGCAGCTGAGTTTTGATTATTCTGAAAACCAAACCCAATGAACAACAGTTGAGGGAGTGGGATATGATTGGCATGGAGTATAGGAGACTGAAAGGTGATATGACTACCACCTTTAAATATCTGAAGGGCAGTCATGTAGCAAATGGAGCTTTCTTGTTTTCTATTTCTTCTGAAGATAGACTTTGAACCAATGGAGGCTAAATGGCCATCTCTCAGTGGTGCTATAGAGCATGAGCCCTGCTCTGACTGGTGATTGAACCTAGATGGCTCTTGAGGTCTCTTCCAACTCCATGATTCTGATACAACGAATACTGCTGCCAATGGAGAAGTTTAATGAATCAATGGGATTTAAAGATGCTTGTATTTGCTTGGGTTGTGTCCTTCAAAAATGCTTTTAATTTAAATGCATATTCTCAAATTGACTTCTATACAACCCCCTATTTTCCTTAATTAAAAGCAAAAATCATTATGTAAAAAAAGAAATTACGTCATCCAGTGCATAGTCTATTTGGTATAAAGAAAATTTAGGCTCAAATGGTACATTTCTTCTTTACGTGGAGTTTAAAAAGCAAAGCAATTCAACATTATTCATCAAAACAGATGAGGAAAAGAAGGTGGGAGAGAAAACTAAGCTGCCCGGATTTTATTCAGGAGACATTCTGAAGAGGAGGAGAATTCCAGAGGATTACTCTGGCCAAAATAATGACAGACATAGATTTTCTACCTCTGCTTGTTATACCACTAGGAGTATGGTAGATTTTGTGCATGGGAGTAGAATTTAAATATTTTTAGTAATTAAATTTGGGCTGTAGTAGATAAAATAAAGGGAGGAAAATACAGAAACATGAACAAGCTGGAACAGATGTCAGTTTCTAAGAAATGCTTTACTTACAAACTGTGTCTCAAACACGGATTTACTTTATAATTCTGTATTAAGAGCCAAAAGACAGTGAGATGCAAAATTCATTAGTGTTATCAGCACAAGGTAAAGTTCAATCATAGATTGAACTGAAGGCCAAATCTCCCCAACAATCATGGGTAGGTCTTGGCAATATCAACTATGAAGTAGGAAAGTGATACTTCCAAAGCTGGATTTGGCCGTTCTGTAAACTAGACATCAGAAAACATTGCATTTTCTCCTGGGATAGGGCTACAATAGTACATGATCATCAGTTTTTATTAAAAGGGTGAATTTAACTGAGGAAAGCATTTTGCATTTCTATTGAATGGCCAAACAGGGTGTTTTACAAAAGGTTACGAGTTATAATAGAAATAGAGGCCATTTCCGCACTAGACTGTTATAGCTCTATTATTCCACTGTCAACATCCTATGGATCCTGGGGTTTGCAGTTTAGGGAGGGGCTGGCCGGCCCTTCTCTAAACTGCAAACCCCAGGATTCCATAGGATGTTGAAAGTGGAATAATAGCACTATAATGGCCAATGTCACCACTAATTCTGTAACTCTAGCTTAACATTGTAACACAGCAGCAAGTAAATTATATCTCAGGCCCTTTTCACACCTTACCTTTTCGCAGCCCTGGGGTGTGGGGATCGCACGAGCAGCCTCTTGCGAGAGGCTCTCGCGTCCCTGCTCCTTTGCCTCCGCAGCTGCTGCCTGCTAGTGAGCTGGCAGTGTGAGGGCTCCTCCTCTTCCTTCTGCAGCACAGCCTGCGATTTTCCCAGGCTGCGCTGGGGCAGGAAGTGCGAGTGCCATGGCTCCGGAGGCTCCGAACACATGGTAAGTTTGCATGGGGCCCTGGAGCAATGTGCAATTGTGCACCATTTTCGGCTAGAAGCTGAAAATGAAATAGTGCGCAATTGGTGCCTGCTGGCCCTGGCAGCATTGTGCAATTGTGAGGACATCATGTGGACAGCTCCTCACAATTGCACAATGCTCCAGAGGCCCTTTCACATGGCGAATGCCATGCAAAAAGGGCCTTAGTCATGTACATTCTGTAATCAGTGATCCAGAATGACATGTAGACAAGATCATCAGAGTGTAGCTCCATCTGTGTCTTTCCCTACACTGGAAGCTCTCAAGCTCTGGAAGGGGTTGCTATTTACCAGTGGGGAAAGGATAGATGGAGAAGATGATTCTGACCATAATATAGCGGTTTGGCTCACTCATCCTAGGGGACAGGGAGAGGGAAATGAGGGTAAGCTTACAGATTGAGTATACTCTTTCTTTCCTTCCTCCACGAGCCCAAAGCAGCAATATCTTCATGGTCTAAGTTGGCTTAGTCCTCTCCCCATTCCCTAATAGTAAGCAGCCACCATCACTGCCCCTCTAGGAGCCTGATAGCTGCCCAATGGGAAGTTTTGGGATAGAATCTAAGGTCAAGAGAATAGTCTTCTGTGCCTCAACCAAAAAGGGACATATGTGCATGAAAGTCACATTTACCGGTGTTCATGCCATTAACAGGATTCTGGCCTGTGTGTATGTAACAAGGCACACCCATGTTGTAATTTGTAGTGACTCAGCCTGGAAGCAGGACCTTCTGATGAGTGTCTTTCTAGTTGTGGTGACATCTCTCAGTCCCCTGACCTATCTCTCAAGCAATGATTGTACATCCTCCCATCCTCTCTTCCACCTGTTTTAATATCTATCTATCTATCTATCTATCTATCTATCTATCTATCTATCTATCTATCTATCTATCTATCTATCTATGTTGAAACTGAACTGAACAATTTTCTTGTCCTGGAGTCTCCTCCTGTGGCATATTTTTCACATGTGCTTCCCCCCAAATCTCTCATCGAATGTAATTGTCCTCTTTTTCTATCCTGTCAGATGACTGCTTGACATTTTGTTGTGATTTTAGTATTCCATTTTTCATATCCAAAATTTGGAAAGTTACTTCTGGGGGCTACTATTCTCAGAATCTTCCAGCCAGCATGGTCATTGGCCACTGGCTGTGTGGGCTGAGGATTTATGGAAGCTATAGTCCAAAATGTGCCTTTTCCAAGCTCTGAACTGAAATCAGATTGTAGTCACTCAGCACAGCACAAAGTCTCTTGCATAATGTCTTTGTAAAAGGCTGGAAAAACAGTATAAGCATCATAGGGTCCATGTAACTGATGGACTAATAGTATAATTAAAACTTACTGTGTATGGAATTGTTGTGCTTAGTTATCAAATTTGTTACTGATTTTTCATTAGTGTGCAAATAAGGAATTGTGAGAATAAGAATAATTCTCTTCTTTGTATTGTTTGAAACCTAAGGTTATATTATCAGTCTCCCTTCTGAGTCTGAGAAAGGTTGGGTCTTTCATTCTTTGCTGAGCAGGCTATTAACACTCATGGCTTGAACTGCAGCCAAAAATTATGATGTATTTTGACTATATACCTTGTAGAGGCAGTACCTTTCAAAAATATCATTATGTCCTTGTTTGGAAACTAAGGCCCTTTCCACACAGGGGACGGGGAAACGGGGCGGCACACACAAAAGCGGAGCTTACCTGGAAGCAGGTTACTCCGTCCCTGCGGGGAGCGAGCGTTCGCCGCTCCACACGCTGGTGAATTTCAGCGGCATTCGGCGGGCCCAAAATGGCGGCCGGTGACTTCCGGCGGCGCTCCGCCAATCAGGGCAGCACGCCAGCTGGAAGCCCGCTCCCAGGCAGCTCTGCAGGGACATGCTAGCGTGTCCCTGCAGTTTCAAACAGGGCGCTGCAAAGGGTTAGCATGCTCGCGTTTTTTAAAAATCACATGAAATGTGGTTTTTAAAAAGCACGCCGTGCCACCCCTTGCGGCCACGCGAGGGCGGTTTGAGGTGTGGAACCTCCACTTCTCAAACTGCCCAAGCGCACCCCATGGTGTGGATGACCTCCGGGTGAGGTTGCCCTAAGCCTTTTTTTTTACCCCATGTGGAAAGGGCCTAAGTCCTGTGAGGGCTCTGTTTAGCTTGGAGAAAAGATGATTAAGAAGTGATATCATAGACACCTTCAAGTATCAAGCACTATCATATAAGAAATGCAACAACCTTTTTTTTTTCTTGCTCCAGAATATAAACCATTGGGTTGAAATGGCAAGAAAAGATTTGGAAACTTTTCTGATGAAAGAAGTTGCTTGCTAGCAAGCCAGGCTACAATGAAAGGTCAAGGATTCTCCACTGAAGGTGTTCAAGCAAAGTATGGATAGCCATCTGTCAGGGATGCTTTAACTTTGAATTTCTTACATTGGCAGCTTGTTGGGCTAAATGGCCTTTGAAACCTCTTCCAACTCTACAGTTGTATGATTCTGTATCACTATGTCTTCATCCCTTTTTGGTTGTGGAGATACAAGTATTTCTACTGCCAGATAAACTAAAGTTAAAGAGAACCTAGCACTTAAACAGTAATTCAGCATTACTAGTTAAACAGCATTCTCTCTATTCATTAGTACCAGTTGGTCAATCTTTCTTTATTTCTCTGCACTATGACCAGCCTTGCACATCCCTCTTAAATGCTCAGTCTCAGCAACATTTTTCAAGACAACATATTTTTGGCTTTTCCTTCAGCCAGGGAAGAACACATGTAGACTTACATATTGTGGGCAGAAAAGGAGACAAAGTGGCTCAATTTACCTTCCTGTTTTGAGTAGTGATGTTCAAACAGTGCTAGAAAAACCACATACTAGAGCTACTGCAAAACAACTTTCCGAACAGCAAGTAAAATTGTTGGGTCTTGGCAGTGTTATGAGTGAAACAGACAGCAGCCTTTCAAAGACCAACATGGTACCACTTCCTCTTGGCAGGAGTGTTTGCCAATCTGTAGACTTTAGTACCGAGCTAGAAAACAATAAAATAAACAAGCTGTAAAAGAGGAATTGGCGGGAGGGGGGCATTGGGGTGGGAAATATATTTTCACTGTAATCAAATCAGCTTGTTGAGAGACATAAAAATTTTATTCTTTGTGCTATGTGAGGGGGAAAAAATCAGTTAGGCTCTAGTATGAGTGGCCAGATGGAGCTTTGAATCATACATGGTCATACTATTCCTGGGATACACAAAACCCCATGAGGTGGTAAGTATTAGCTCCATCTTTTTATTAGCATGTGTTGAGGGTTCTGTGTGCTTGCCAAAACAAAAAGGAATAAATCTCACACAACAACAAGCACCCAGATTTCCTGAGCCAACCATCTATCCATTTCAACAAGCTTTTCCTCAGCATGCAAGCAAAAGAAACTTTCCATGGAAAACTTTATCACTCCCCCATAAGCACAATGGAGAATGCAAAAGGACAAATTCCAAAGTTCCAGTGGGAATATAGGAGTTCTCAGGAATGTCACATTTCCTTTGTACCATTTCTCCATTATTTGGCTGAACATTGCTCATTTTAGAAAATTGCTCCTAAGATTGCTTCAGTTGCTATAACTATAAAAATAAATAGGTTTCATCTACTTGGAAAGCTGGGCCATCGTTTTCCCAGAACACATCACTATTACATATAAAAAAAAAAAGTGTCCCAAAGAGCAACTTACTAACAAACAGTATTACTTTTAGAGAGTGTTGGGTACTAAATTGACTAGCACCTCTCAAGAAAGAAATCTTTGAATTATTGAGGGTATTCTGTATCCTGGGATTCTACTGCAGCAATCATGAGGAAGTCCCCACTTACATACAGAAACAACAAGGAGTAACAGCTAGTAATAAATCCTGTGAGTTGTTGTTCTGATGTAGTTTCACTACTTATAGAAAAGCACAGCTGATTGGCTAGGGCAGTGGCAGGGAGGAGCAGACTTCTCTATGGCTTCCTTGTACTATATTAGATGCTCCAATATTAGATAAGATGGCAGTGCTTTACAATGTGAGATCAGTGCATAATGCCTGCTAGTTAATGTCTGCTAAGATGAATGTGAAAGAATCTAATGTACAGTCAGCTATCCCCATTTGCGGGTTTCACTTTTGCGGATTTGATTATTCACGGATTATTTGTTGTCACCTCTGCTACTACCCTATGCCATTTTTTAACAGGGACTGCAAGCCTCATGAGACTGAGTAACTGTGAAAAAGGCTTGTAAGTCCCTATTAAAATGGTGTGGGACAGCAATAGAGGTAGCAGCAAGCCCCATCAGTCTCCCACTTCTGCCTTGTGAAGGAACCCTGATGCCTCAAAGGAATCCATGGTGGGTTGAATGAGATGATCATACTTTTTTTTGTGTTATATATGGTTTGGGAGGTCCTAGAGTTATTCATGGTTTTTCCACTTTCATGGGGGTCCTGTGCCCCCAACCCTAGCAAATGGAGAAGGATGACTGTATAATATGGCTTACAAATGTAGTTCTATAAAGACTTTGTGATGGCACTGTATGGCATGCTAATATAATATAAGATGAAATGAAATGTAATATGAGCTGATAAACAATGTACCTAGACACTGAAAACTCTATGTTCCTCCCTGAGGAAGTGTACTGTAATATATCTACTATTATAATTACTACAGAGAGCCTGTTCATTCTCCCATGTTAGATTACAATATTTAAGAGGGCTTAAATGGAATGTTTATGCTAACTCTGCCTGTTTGCACTATACGTTGATCACAAGCTGGGAGCCCAGATGACCAGGTGGCAAAAGGACCACCAAACAGATGCAAATTAGCTGACAGATTATCTGACAAACAGCAAAGAGCCCTCAGTCTGTTGGTTTAAAGAGATGGGGTAGGGAACCTTGCCTGTTTCACAAATATATGTTTCCCTTTTTTAATATCTGCTGCGTTATCTCCTATGTACATAGGTTAGGGCCTGAAATCATGGTGAGACCAAGGCCACCCAGTGAACTTTAAATCTCAACAGAAGTTTGAACAGGTGTCTCTCAGATGGACATCCAACACAGTACACATTAGTTTAGTTCATTGATTTATACAGGAGTACAGTAATTTAGCTGTGCACAATACTACAGCCAAAGGAATTTAGGAAGTAAGCATTTAATGTGTTTATTAAGGGATCATTATTTTAAGAAAAAATAGAAACACATGAGACAGAAATAAAAGACATTTAAAATGTAGGTTAAAATTGTAGGCGTCCTAACTGTTGGAGAAGCTACTAATGTTTGATAACATGCTGAAAGATTCCGTATGGTAAATTTTGCTGCCTTAAAAAAAAAAAATCATAGAACACCTTTTTACTGTTGTAATAAGCAACAAGCAGAGAAATACAGTCGGGTTGGGTATGTTTAGACTGGAAAAGATAAAACTGGGAGTTGATATGGTAGGCTGCCATGCAGAAGACAGAGCAGAATTCTTTTCTGCTTCTACACAGGGTAAGATATAAACCAATAGATTCACACAGAAGTAGATTCCAACTAAACATTAGAAGGAATTTCTGATAGTAAGAACAGTTTGACAATGGAATAGACGCCTTTTGAATGTGGCAGACAGTCTTTCATTGAAGCTTTTTAAATAAAGGTTGGATGGCCATGCTTTAGCTGTAGAATTTTACAGTGGCAACAGGTCAGGCTACATGACACTCCTCATTCCATAGGAAAGCTATTCCAAAGGATTACCACCAAAGACTCTGCTTCATGCAAAGGCCAAAGATGCTTCCTTCTTGGACTGAATTCAGAGCAGATCTCCACTTTAAATAAATGCTGAAAAAAATCAATGATTTCTTTTGTCCCCAAACTTGCCCAAAACATTCTAAAGCAGCTGCAAATGTAGTTTTACATCTACATTCCCCAAAATCCCCAAAAGCCAGTTGAAAAAAAAAAGGCCAGCTGAAAGTTGGCCAAAATGGTGGCCAGATGTGACATTACATCTGCTGTGATGTGTGATGTATCTCAAACAGTGTTGTTCCCCATTTAATTTAACGTCTAAATGAAAATGCTTGGAGAGATTGTTGTGGAATTTGGAGTACATTGTTACTAATATGTGAAAATATGCAGCTCTAGCTTTCCTTTTCATCAATTACCAGGGAAACTGTTGAGTTTTTATAGTGATGTCTGGAAGCAGTAACAAGCTGGATGATGTTAACAAAAATCAAACTTACTCAAGACAAGAAAGAGATGCTCCTGTTTGAGAAACACATGGATTTTGGAAATGGAATTCCTTCTGTATTGGATGGGATAGTAATATATTTGAAGATTCAGGTATACAGCCCTATTATCCTAGAAGCAGTCAGCATACTCCCTTCCTTAAAAAGCAAAGCCAAAACAAAAATAGGTCTTTCTTTAACATGAAAGTGAAAAATACAAAGGTATTGTGTTCTTAATCACTAAAATACTTTATGGTTCTTTTCTTCTATGTTCTTACAATTCTTTTAGGTACATAGCCTAAAGGAGAATGAGATTCCCAGTTCATCTTATTAAGTATTATTTAGGTGTGGTCCACCTGGTTGCTTTTTAAGATGAACAGGTTACCACAAAGTAGGTTTTGATTAGATATTTATGGAGTAAAGTGGTTTTGTAAAATAACTTCTTACTAATGTGGTGGTTAGAATGTTGGACTTAGACTTGGCAGATCAAGAGTTAAGTCACCATGAAACTCAGTGAATGATCCTGAACTGGTCTCAGTCTCTCTCAACTTAGCTCTCAGGCCTGTAGTGCGGATAAAACAGGGAGAAAGAAACCCATGCTCAAATGCATTGATCTCAATGGAGGAAAGGTGGGATACAAGCATAAGGTATAAGTAAATAATATACAGAATAGTGATAAAGTACCATTTCCACTGTTCAGTTTTGATGACAAGACCTGGGTTTGGATTTTTTAAAAGAAAAGTAGATATGTTATTTTTGTCTGGAAAATATTAAAATTGAGAGATTGGTAGGTCTCTCAACTAGCAGAGCATTTAGGAATGCACAAAACAGAAGCTGAACAGATCACCAGTTCCACCTCTATCACTCCACCCTAGACACACTTAATCTAGCTCAAAATAAACACAAAAACAGTTTGGTTAAAAGTATGTAAAAGATTTACTCACAGAATCTTGTGCATAGTTTAAACAGGTTCAAATTCTTGAAGAAAGGTAAAGAAGAAAAATAAGCAATCACATGCTTACAAGGAAGCATCCTTGCCTGAGGATTGAATACCACATGTTTCCTTGATGAAGGTAGAACAAAGAGAGTTGTAAAAGTGAGGGCTTTTAAGAACAAAGGAATGAATATGTGCAAAAGGAAGTAGGTGTTGATCAAATATAAGGAAGTTTAGTCTAGGCAGTCCCTTCTATGCCTACAATAAACATGCAAGCTAACTAGCCAGTTAATCAAGCATGCAAAGGTTACCACTCCCAACAATTTTTAAATGTCAAAAGTTAGATCTGAATTTGGTAAACACAATGGCTTTTGGATTCTCAAGAACAAAGTGTGCCACTCTGTTTAAGAATCTTTCTCTATGCATGTGTGCACATACACACACGCATGCACGCACACAGAGTGGATGAGAGAGACTTTTACACACATACATACACACTCATATAAAATATATCAAGAAGAAATTCACAGTGCATGATCTCCATGCTTTTACTATCATCCTGCCTTGCTGTTGAAGCTGGAGGTGATCAAGGAGAGTTCTATCATCTGCATGAGCTACAGTGTTGTTGGTCATTTAAGGCTCACTCAGATGAGTTGGCAACGGCTCTAATATCTTTGTTGCTCATGGTATTTTTAGCCCGACTGGAAGGGATAAATGTCAAAGTCACCAAGAGGGAAGATTTACTTGCTGTTTCACAGCAAAGATAATTAGCTGGACCTTTTTTGACTCCTGGTACAGGGAGTGAACGTCTCCTTCTAGGTAACAGAGCTCTTTGTTCCATTTTCAAGAGCCTGTGACTGATGTCTTCTCTTGCAAAGGAAAACTTTCTTGTGTGATTAAATATTCATCACATGAGAGGCCAGCCAAAGGCCTAAGTGCTCCCAATTAACCACAGCAGAGGGTCACGTAGGACTAGAGGACAAAGATAAATATTTTATTCTTAAAAGCAGGCTAGCAATAGTAACTCCACCTCTTTCCATGCTGTTTTTATTTGTTGGTAAACAAATGTTTGTCCTCTTGCTGTTTTTTTCTCCCCCACCCTCTTTTTTTTTGTCTTCACTATGGGTCAGAACCTTTATAATACATTATGTATGTACTGTTAAAGACATTATTTCTGGTGATTTTTAAATAAAACAAAAAAAGCAGAGATTCACAATGATGAGGCAAAGGGGCACAGTACAAAACTGCTTCATGTAATGTGCAGAGAGTAATATGATGTTGTTGGTGGGAAACTGCAGAAACTCACATGTTTAGTTTTCCACAGTCATTTCAGCAATTACTGAGAAGACAAGTTTAGCACAGTAAGGTTTCTATATTCAAATTCAGGTCCGGGCCTACCAAGAGACAAAGTGAGGCAGCTGCCTCAGTTAGGAGATTTTGAGACTCCTAATAGGACCGCAAATGATTATTTGTTTAATGTATTACTATTGCAATTATCCTGTCTGGGAGAGACTGAGACACCTTTGCAGTTTTCTGCCCGAGATGCCAGAATAACCTGACTGGATCTACCTCGATAAGAGGAATTGGAATGAGGAGCCATCTGCTGCTCTGCGTCTAGCAAAAACATTATTTTGGGTCAGCCCTGCTCACATTAATATTTCATAATAGTCAAAGGACTCCATGTGACTGGGAGCCCTGTAAAAGCACCTGTTTTGTTGTTATCATCATTATTATAATCGCAGATATCATATGCTGTCTTGCTTCCAATGAAGCTGAGATGCTCACCTCCTTCCTCCTTTACCTTCATAACTCTTTTACTTCCTATAAGAATGCACAGGATGGAAATATGTACAATTTGTACTCAATAATTCTTCAGAGGGGAGGTGGGCAGGAACTGTGTTACTCTCCAGAGGTTGCTGCACAGCAACTCCCTGGGTTCCTCACTTCTGGGTATTTATTCTGCTTGCATTGCTGGGAGCTACATGTCAATAACGTTTGGAGGGTTATTCTTGCCTCTGCTTCAAATCTGACACAAGAACCTATCTTGGTGTTTTTGGTAGCTGAAAAAAAAGTTCCTTCCACCCATGAACATTACAACCACAATAACCATCTCTGCAATGAGCTGTAGCACTTCTTGTAGTAATAGAAGGGCCAAAGGCAAAGAAAACAGGACCAAAGTCAAGGTAATTTGCAAAGATCAATGTTTTGTGTGCATTCATCCATCATCTGAAATACAAGCACTTGATAATCAATGATAATCCATCTGTTTTCCGTTGGTCAATTAATCTTTTTAATGTTATATGGCTGACCAATGTTATATGGTTGTCAAAATGTTGTAAGGTTGCTTTTTCCTGTAACACACACGCACTCCCATCATCCATATTGATGGAAATACCTCAAATACTTCATCTAGAACTCAATTTAGGGGTGTCAGTGTGGTAGGAATGATAACGTATGATTGCTTTTCTATCTTGGAATAGTGGTCTTCATGGGTAAAGCAGCCAAGCAGAAGCCAAGAAGGAAGGAAGTGGCAACTATCTGTAAGTGGGTGTGAATAAATTTTTCAATATATATATGTCTCTTTAAGGAAAGATGTTTAATCAGCTACTATTGGGAGAGACTGAGGAACCACAAGTGCATTCTTGTATACTACCAGTATGGCTTGTTTTTGTTTATTTGAAGCATTTCTGCATCACCTCCCAGCCTCCAAGGGCTCCTGAAGTGATGAACAAATAACAGTAACAATTTCTGCTATTGCAATCCCTTCAACTGTCCTGATTAATCCTTTGCCAAACCGCTTTCTCACCTACTTTTAAGTTGTTGCAGGTTCTCTCTCCTTCTCCTACTTTCCCTGTTGGTCTTCAGCTTACTTCAGTTGCTGTAAACTCAGTTCAGAATGCAAAAGTAGTTTGCACTCAGTTTAACAAAGGAGAGATGAGAGGAAGTAGCTGAATCTTGCCCTTTCAGAGAGGCTCAGGCAAAAGCAAACTCTGCAGCCCCTCTTAGCTTGTGTGGTCTTCCTTATTAGTAGTCTTTGCCGTCTTGAGCACACTCTGATCTTGCTTGGTCACACCTGTCCCAGATTTCATCTACGAAATGCCATAGGTGTCCTTTTCATCTTCCCTTCTTGATACTCCTTATCACTAGGGATGGAAACAAAGGCTTTCAGCTTGGGATAGGATTTTGTCAGTGTCCTTTTCTGAGTCCTCCACATCTGATTTCCCCCTCCAAGCAAAATGGAATAAATTGAATTTTTATACATCTGAATACAAGAATGACAGATTTGCCCATACTACCAGGGGGCTCTGAGTGCCTAACACTTAAAAGTCTGTTGCTTGTATCTTATTTGTTATTGCCAACTGGTGTAAACCAATTGAATCAATTGTTGAATGTTGACTCAACATGCAGGTAGCTCCCATTGAATCAATGGATGAACAAATTTTAGGCAAATGTCTGAATCCTAGTACCTTCAGCCATGTGGGAAAAAGTGAACCTGAAAAATTAGATCACCCATGTCACCTAAATAATAGAACCAGCATAGTGTAGTGATTTGAGCACTGGACTACAACTTGAGGGACTAGGGATCTCTTCAAATTACTCATATGTACTTCTATTGACATAAATGGAAACTTCTCTTCTGGATGAGTAGCATCTGCAAGGGAGGCCATCAAAACCACAACTGGTGAGAAAGGGTTAACCCTCATTCCCACTATGGCATATAGCTCCAGAAAAGAAGGAGGATGTTGAACCACAATAAGAATTCCCCTCCCCATGAAATTTTCTGTCAGACCTCAAATTTCTAAGTTTGTAGTGACTCAGAACTTCAGATGAACATTTAGAAATACAGCTTAGGCATCCAGGGAAGAAGAGCAAGCAAAGTTACCAAAGGAAATACAAGGTGTTACCCTAATTTCTGGGGTCCCTTGGGGGACACCTCAATGTGCTCCACATGATGGGGAATAGAAACTAGCCAGAGCACAAGCAATAGCAATGCGAGAGGTAGGGTAACTTAGTGGGGTATTTTTACCCAGTTTTACGGGGTCAGGCCAAGCCAAAAACCAAACAAAAATGTCCAATAAATGATTTTATTGAATGAAAGTCTCACGCACCAACGCAATCACTCACACACTCACTTAAGACCTATTAAGAAGTAAAAGAGAAGAAACTGGATAGGGGAATATTGAAGGAGTTGTAGCTGGGGTAATACTGCACTTTCTCCTGAAGTCCTTGGTCTGGGAAAAACAGCGGAGAAATGGGGCTCAGCACAGAGAGGACTGAGGGGATTACTCAACGGACGGAGAAACGGTCTGCTGGGATGACCAGGAGTGATCCAAAGAAACGCTCAAAAATTGGGACTATTTTTAGGGAGAAAAGTACCTGGACGACTAATTCTTTCCCAGGGAGAACAAAGGGTGTTGCAGTGAGAACGAAGCTCCACAATGGTAACTTCCTTTGCGTGAAGGGATTACAAGGTATTGCCAAAATCTCAGGATCTTCAGCTGCCTTTGGTTGTGGTGTGACTTCATGTAAATGGTCCTCACTTGATAGGATATTTAGTCAACTTGGGGCAAACACGTTAATCCCCTCAAGTTGGCTTCTCAGGGGCTGAGGACCCTTTGTTTATTGTGGGTTTCCACAGCTTGAGGTCTCCTGGGCTACGTGACTGGGGGTTTTACTGGCCTGACCTGGTTTTCTATCGTTTGACCATTGCTGCCTATGTGCCCATCCAGGTGACCTCTCAGGCACATTGAATCATATTTTAATATCAAAATCGTAGACCCTGGGACAGGGTTTTCTAGTGGGGTAACAAAGGATTACAGATGAGAACAGTTTTCAACGTCTCACTCTCTGAAATCCTAGACATTTGGGGACTGAAGGAAAAATTCATTTTTATCTAGGGGCAATGACCTCAGTTTTTCTCCCCCATGGTTATCCTCCTGCAAATGGCCCCAATCCTGATCTCACAGAGCTCACAGAGCTATATTTTTAGAAGGAAAAAACCCACACCCCAGATGTATAAGTTAATCTCATATTTAAAATCACATTAGTTTTATTTATTTAATTTATATCCTGCCTCTCTTCCAAAATGGAGAATTGAATAGATCACAATAAGGCTTTTAAAAATCCAGATAAAAATAAAAAACACTATAAATAATAATATTAAATCACAATTAAAGAAATGGTCATATTAGAACTAAATTACAAGAAATTTTAAAAATTTTAAATTAAATATTTCTTTGGTTTTAAAAAAAGCAGAGCAACCCCTCTCCACTATTAAATGTTTTTCTTCAGCATTTATTCAGTTGCTAAAAGACTCCTGAATTGAAAAGTCTCTGTTTCCTGATGAATAAACCACAGAGAGGAAGCCCAATTAGCTTCCTTGTGTTAATAGTGCTCTCTCTCTCTGTCTCTCTCTCTCTCTCTCTGTGTATAGGTGGACAGATGGGGGAGAATACAGACATGGAGATGGGGGATGTCACTGTATAATCAAACATATTCAAAAACTGAATCAGTAAAACGGTATCACAGCAATCTTGTTGCTGTCCCTTCAAAAGTGTTAGAAGTTTGAGGGGTAAATTTGTCTATGAGTGAGCTCTAAATTAGACAGATTAGGCTTAGCTCTAAGATAACCTTGATGGAGATGCCTCAGAAGGACTATGCTTTACTGGCCATTTCTGCCTTACACTGTTATAATGCTATTATTCCACTTTCAATATCCTGTGGAATTCTGGGGTTTGGAGTTTACTGAGGCCAAAGAGCTCTCTGGCTGAGAATTCTAAATGCCCCTCCCTAAACTGAACCCCCCAGGATTCCACAGGATGTTGAGAGTGGAATATTAGCACTATAACAATGAAGTGCAGAAATGGCCATAGTTTTCTTTCTTGAAACAAACCCCCATTGGTAGCTTCTCTATAAATTGCATCTTTCTAGTTGTTGTCGTCAACTGCCATCATAGCAAGTTGGACTTATGGGAACTCTAGGTCACTCTGTCATTGGCAGCCCTGGTCAGGTTCCTTGATTGAGTCTATCCATCTGTAACAGCTGTCTTCCTCTTTCCCTACAGCTTTCTACTCTACCAGGCATCATGGTCTTTTCTTGTTAGTGGTGTCTTCTCATGATATGTCCAAGTACAACAGTCTCAATGAGATCAGGTAGGGTACGGAAATGGCCTTTATGAGGAGTAATGTCTGACAAACACCTGTGAGACACAATAGATTAGTCATAGTGAGTTGTACTCACTTCATTTGATCACAAGATGAATAGATCTTTTTTATGGCCATAAATACATTGATCCAGAACCCAAAATTCGTTACATCCTTCATTAGTTTAACAATTTTGACAGGAAAGAATCTAGGCTACCCAGGATGTTGTAAATCTCAGGTCTTGCTAGGTGGGTGAATGTGCATCCAAAATTTGTTCAGCTTGTAGATATGGCAGATAGAAGTCTCCTCATATGTGAATCTGTTTTAAGTGGGCAGGAATATTTAGGGGGAGAGAAAATATCAGTTGAGATCCCATGGTGGTAAGGAAGTGAATGTAAAGCTCCATTCAGGCAGAATTCCACTTCATCTCTTCTCTCCTCTTCCATTTAATTCACCTTCTTCTTGGATGGCTATACCTCAGCTGAGGGAGGCTGGGGCCAGCTGTGAAGTGTCTAGCTATATCCCTACAGCAGATGCATAATACCCTCCAGCTCCCAGTGGATGACAACATCATTTTGCACCCAGTTATACATCATATCTGGACACTTACTGGCCTTCCCTGACTACTTAGTGGCCATGTTGCTGGTCTTCTGAAGAAAGAAGATGAATCTTGGGAGTGAGCCATTGTGCAGAGAAGGTAATGAAATCCTTGCTCTGCAGAGACCTTATGAAGATGTGTTCTGGTGTTAACATCTGTGTATGTCACTGAGAGGATGTTAAAAATATGTTAAAAATACTTAACATTCTGGTAAAGGTAACATTTAGACCAGATTTTGGATTCACTAGAAGTGAGGCATTGTAGGTCTCAATCTATTATCTATGGCTGCCATCCTGTTTCCTACTCCCATCTAGAGTAGACACATTCAATCAATTGTTGATTGGCTAGTCAACACATAGGTAAATACCCCTGATATAACAGGTCTTCTTTAGTCAAGATTATCAACAAGATTTCAGCCTATGATAGTCAGCATAGTATATCCAAGCCTATGTACTCTAGATATATTGGACTACATTTTCTATCACTCCTAGGTAAGCCTGTCTAATGGAGGTCCAACATATCTGGAATGTACTACATGAGAAAAGGTTTGTTTACTACTTTCAGAAAGAAGGAATGTTAAGGTCCTTTCAAGCACACTGGTCCCATTTAACAATACCAGTTAACGCCAGATAACAAATATTTCTCCAGGGCTGTAAAACAAGAATTTTAGTCTATTCTGATTATTATTTTTCATGGATAGTGTGTGGGGGGGAGGGGGAGAGTTGCTGTGGCAAGATAAAAAGGAATGGCATTGTAACTGTGAAATTCATGTCAGCTTTCCCATTATCTCTTCATACCTGCAAGTTGTAAATATTCCCCATGGGCTGAAACTTAACATTCAAGGTCACACACAAGAAGCAATATTTTTGATGAATATAAAAAAATTGGTTCAGAGACTATTTTAAATTATGTAATTGCACAAGATCCCCAAGGAAATCACCAGGTTTGTGTGTTTTGCAGGTATTTGACGCTATGCTTTTATTTCATCTTTCTCAGCAAACAAGGCACATACTGAATATTTTATAGGCTTGACTTATTACTCTAACAATCTTGGTAGCTGAGGTTAAAAATAATGTACTGGAAGCCTTCCACCTGCAACTGTACCTTTCTTTGTGACAGCCTCCCCCTCATTATTCTGCTTGTCAACTTTCTATATTTATCAGAGGACTTTATTCCAAATGAATTTAATCGTTATGCAAATTAGGTAATTATTTGGTGAATATTAACATTTCCCCCTATACACAACAATAAATATATATTTTACATTCCTGCTATATTTGTGAAAATAGCATGGCAATTAAAATACACTTAGAGTCCTAATTTGCATGCAAATTATCAGGATGATGGGGAGTATTGAGATAAGCAAAATAATCTGTGAAATTGAAAATTAAACATACTTGTTATTAGTATAAATATCCCCAAATATAATTTAGTCTAGGAATGTTACCTGTGATGCTGATCATAATTGCTGGGCTGATTGCATAACTGCACATCAATATTTTTTGTTCCTCAGTGTTGAAATCAGTCAGAAGGGCTACAGCCCTGCAGGGATGGTCAAATTATGTGACTAATGGATTAGATTCTGTCATCTCCTATAACACTATGATGAAAACTGCCTAGTTTCCCAAAGTGCCCCCTTTCTTTTGCCTTAATGCTCTTAAAGCTGATTGAATATTACTAATTGAATGGATCGCCATTTCTTGGAGTATGTTATCCGTATTGATACATGCATCCAAAAGGACATTCATATAGAATCATAGAGTTGGAAGAGACCACAGGGGCCATCCAGTCCAATCCCCTGCTATTCAGGAACACCCATCAAAACATTCGCAACAGATGGCCATCCAGCCTCTGCTTGAAAACCTCCAAAGGAGACACCACCACACTCTGAGGCAGCATATTCCACTGCCGGACAGCTCTGACTGTCAGGAAGGTCTTCCTGAGTTTCAGGTGGAATCTTCTTTCCTGCACATGGTAGTGAGATTCTAAAAGAGGCTTAATGTGTTCTGTCCATGTGACAATGGAGGGTACTGGGACAAGCCATATACCCATTCCATAAAGTAACCAAGATCCTACCTCACTTAGCATAACAAAGAGATCCTGGGGCAGAGTTACACTGCACAATCTTTACACTGAATATAGCACAATATATCTATGTGGATCGGTGATCAAAGAACATGGCTGATAACCCACTGTGCAAGTGCACTGTGCAACAAGCAGTAGATACAATGCACAGTCACACGCTACTCTGGAATTTGATGTGCTACCACATGTGCAGTGGTCCCAAATGTGCAGCTCTGCTTATACCACTGTCAGTTGGATATGACTGTATAATCATATATAATAAATAATTTTTAAAATTTAATTCCAGCTAATTAACAGATTTTATATGCAGCTAATGTCTGTGTATTTTAATTTTTAAAAACCGAAACAAAAGAAGTGCTGCTCTTAAGCATTTGGTCAATCTAAAAAGCAGTTCCGAGTCCCTCAGTAATTGCCTCCTGCTGTGCTAAATGGAGAAAATGAGCATATCCTTCATAAGATGTAGAAGTAGCAACAGAAGCAATAATAATACACATGACTTTCCTCACTTCAGTCTGAACCTATGAAGCTATATAGGCACAAGAGATTACTTAAGTTAGCGCAAGTTGTATTTCTGTACTTTTCCCACCTGCTATGACTGACACAGATTTGCTTCAGCTCTTTTCAGAGCTGGCTCTAGGAGTGAAGAGGCCTTCAGCAAAGTGCCTTCTGATAGGTCTCAAGAGTATAAGCCTACATTGAGATTCTGGTGGGCTTTTCTAATGGTGGTCACACCAACAACCAGCAGCAGGCTCCTGCACAGCTGAGAGCTACCATTTAAATTTCCTTCATGACTCAGGAGATCAAAAGAAACACAGAATTGGATGAAACTGAAACTATCCCTAATGGGAAGAGTGACAGCAAGGAATATACTCCCCAAGATAGTTTTCTTTTCCAGAATCTACCGATAATCACAAAGGATAGATGCTTTCAAGAATGGCAGAAAGACTGATCTTATTTCATTTGGAGAGGAAAGAAATAAAGAATAAAATGGAAGACTTTAACGGATAAAGAGGTGGCTGTGGACTCCCAGATTTGAAACTTTATTATTTTGCTAATGGACTAACATGGATTAAAGAGTGGATTACACTAAAAAATGAAAGAATATTGAAGTTAGAGGGGCCTGATTTGCGATTCGGATGGCATGTGTAATTATGGTACAATAAAATCAAAGCTGATAGAGACTTCGTGAGGACCTAAAACTTGAAGGTTTTGAAATAAACAAGCAATTAAATGAATTCGAGATTATTTTCCAAAAATCTGAACATGTAACATCTCAAATCTATAGAATTCTGTTAGATCACAAACTGGAAACAGAAGTGATTAAAGATTCTATGATTCTATGGGCACGCAATATAGGACATGAAATTAAACCGGAACATTGGGAAAAGAGTTGGAAAAATACTCAAAAATTTCAAAATCTGAAAGAAAACCATCTTAAGATGATGTACAGATGGTACTTGGATCCGGCAAAGATGAGTAAAATGTATAAAACACAAAAAAAAAATGTTGGAAATGCAATGAAGAAATCTCCTGGTCCAGATGGCTTTACTAGCAGTTTTTATAAAATATTTAAGAAAGAACTAAGTTATTACATGACTAAAATATTTAATGAAATAATATGTACAAAGAAAATACCAAAAACTTGGAAATTAGCAGAAATAAGTCTAATTCTGAAACCCAATAAGGATCCAGCAAGTCCGGAATCTATCGTCCTATTACCCTTCGTAATCAGGATTATAAAATTTTCACCAAAATTTTGGCAAACAGATTAAAAGTTTTTTTTAACCAAAGTTAATAGGTGAAGATCAATATGGATTTATAAAAGGGAGATCAATTGCAGAGCCAATTAGAAATGTTTTTAATGTATTATATCATGCCAAACAACATAATAATAAAATTAATCAAATTGGACATATATAAGGCTTTTGACTCGGTGAACCATAATTATTGGTATAAAATCTGTACTGAATTTGGGTTGGGAAGCCAAATTAGTGATGTAATAAAGGAAATATACACAGATAATGAAGTCCAAATTATAGTAAATGGTAATAATTCAAGGAATATTAAGATTAATAGTGGAATGAAACTCCCCCTTATTATTTGTGTTAGCAATAGAGCCACTGGCAAATGAAATTAGAGATGAAAAAGAAATAAAAGGCTATAAATTTGGTAAGGAGGAACTGAAATTGAACCTATTTGCAGATGATGCATTGATAACAACACAGGAGTCCTTCAGATGTGTAAATAAACTTGTAGAAATAATTAAGAAGTTTAGGAAGTTATCTGGCCTAACAATAAATATGCATAAATCAGAAATAATGTTTTTAAATACTAACTGGAAAGAACAGAGAAAAATAAAACTTATTACTGATTTAAAGTTAGGGACAAAAAAAATGAAGTATTTAGGAGTATATATATGAAAAATGTGAATAATATAATTCAAGGGAATTACAATCAGTTGTGGAGAAAGATAAATATAAACATGAATAAATGGCCAAGTAAAAAATGGAATATGCTAACAAGAGTAAGAATGTTCAAAATGATGATACTACCCAAATTTTTGTATTTATTTCAAACGATACCAGTAAGAATCCCCATTAGAATAATGAGAAGATGGGACAGAACAATTAAACAGTGGATATCAGGAGGTAAGAAACCTAGAATTACTAATGTATTATTATATGGACACCAAGGGGATGGGGGTTGGGGTGCCCTGTCTTTGGAGAATTATTTTGAAGCCAGCCAGATGAATAGATTTTTAGAATTTGAATATGAACGTAAGAAAAAATAGGTAAGGACAGAAAGATTAATTAGTAATATGGAATATAGTTCATTGATGAGACCCTGTGGCATGCAGCAAAAGGTAAAAGGCAATTTTATTGGCACCACAAGTGTAAACAATCAAATATGAGGTAAATGGCAAAAAATAATGAAAATAGAAAATCCAAAACTGTACCCTCTAGAGAGTTTGAACATAAGCAATAGGAAAGATTCCGGGAGAATATTAAAGACGTTAAATAATGAAGGAATTAGAGTGTTAGGAGATCTCCTTGATGAACAAGGAAGACCATGGGGAATAGATAGACTTACTAATTTAATAGGTAAGAATTATTGGCTACACACAGTTGGAATAAACCATTCGCTACATGAAATAATCAAAAATTCAAATCAGGTTAATGCAACCCCGCTCAAGGAGATCATTAAAAAAAAGTTATATGAGGGTAAATGTATGATTGGACAACTATATAGAGGAATGTTAGGTAATCAGATCAGAGTCCTAGATTGTTTAAAGGTAAATTGGGAAAGGGATTTAAAAATAGAAAGGGAGGATATTCAAGTATGGATACAAGAAATAAAGAAAAATAAGAATACTAGGATAAAAGAACAACAAATGAAATGGATTGGTTGATGGTATAGAACACCTTCCCAATTAGCATTTTTTAGAGAAAATATATCCTCAAAGTGTTGGCACGGTTGTGGGGCTAAAGGCATATATATTCATATGTGGTGGGAATGTCCCTTTGTTCAAAAATTTTGGAACAAGGTTAAAATTGAGATATATAGAATAATAGGTAAGGATATACAACTGAATAGGGAGAATTGTATAACATTAAATTTAAAGGACAAGGGGGTGAAAAACAATGAGGAAAAAGCAGTTATAAATATATTAAAAGCAGCACAAGCTGTATTAGCATTAGGATGGAAAGATAAAACAATTTGGAATATAAACAAAGTTGATAAATACCTGGCTGAAAATTTATTGTTCAATATTTTGAAGGAAAGAAGATTAAAGTTTATGGGAATACTGAAGGAAGGGGGGGTGGAAATCAGGTTGGAATTATTGCTTATAAAGATTAAAGAGGATATGGAGTATGGTGAAATTAATAATATAATCAAATCCATATCCCATATTCTGAATGAAGATTTTTCTATATGAGAAGAATTAATTAAACCTCTGCTAAGCCATTGGGGGGAGGGGTGGGGGAGTATACTATTTTTGGAAAGTAACATCTGTGATTTGAATGTTAATCTGTTTTTGTAATTTAATCTGTAATAAAAATAATTAATAAAAAAAGGGAAAAAAGTATCTTCTTGAAAAATGAAAAAAAAAGGAAATGCAATGAAGAAGAAGGTACTTTTTTTCATATGTGGAGGTCATACCTTAAAGCAAAAAAATACTGGAAAAATGTTCATCCAAGAATAATGGAAATTTTACAGATAAATATTCCACTATCTCCTGAGATCTTCTTATTAAATATGTTGCATCAATGAGGTATTGGAGAGCAATACTCTACATGATAACAGCAGCAAGAATAGTATACGCCAAGTACTGGAAAAACAATGCCACTCCTGAAATCAAAGAGTGGTTGTTTAAACTGATGGGATTTGTAACTTTAGATGATTTAACTTTTGCAATAGGGGGGAGTTGCAGGGGAAGAATGAAAAAGAAATGGCACCAATTAAAAATTACATAAGGAAAGCTGGGCATTACAAAGTTAAATAATGGTAAAAAAGGGAAAATGTTATTATAAGAAAATGAAAAGGGGGAAATTTAAGCAAAAGGTATGAAAAATGGTTGAAGTAAGAATATTCTATAAGAAGCAGGCAAGTCATCAGGAGTAGGACAGTTATAGAGGAAACTTTTAGAAATAAAGAATATCATCCAAACAAGAGAAGGTGGGAAGTGAAAAATATGTTTTTAGAAATGTAACTAAGGATTAACTAAAGAAAATAGAATTTGAGTAAAGTTAAATCATTTAATCTTTGTAAAGATAAATAGAAGATCCTTATCATGATAATAATGATAAAAGTAATTCAAAGAATGAATTGTATTTTTATGCAATTGAAAATCAAATATGGTTTTTTTTAGATGGTGTACTTGGAAATATTGAACGATTTTAATAAAAATAAATGAAAAAAAAATGCCTTCATGACTCATGATGGCAGTCTGGTGTGGCTACTTTAGGGAATTCAGATGATGTTTTCCTAATTCACATATGTGGAAAATGGTTTTAGAGAAGAGATCTATAGCACACATCAGCCCTGTACCTTTCCAGTACACAGGGGCCTGGCACTTGTCTCAGTTTCTCATATGCTGGGCCTCTGTGAGTCCCATGACAAAGATACCCATTCAATGGTGGGTATATGTTGGATGTTATTGTGTCCCTCCCTAAACTGCAAACCCCAGGATTCCATAGGATACTGAAAGTGGAATAATAGCACTATAACAGTCTAGTGTGGAAATAGCCTATATCTTAGAAGCATGATGGGGATCTGAGAAGACTCTGGATCCACTATATCTATTGCTTGTCCCTCCCTGCCCACTGCCATGCTCCCAATATACCCCTTTTACCTTTTTCTGAAAGTCTCTGAAGGAACTGGAATTGAAAAACTATCCAAAGGCTGCATCTCATACTGTGTCATTGCACTTAACAGAAAGAGTTTCTGTGGCTGCAAGTGGGAAGGAGACAAACCCTCTTTCTCCTGCAGATTGCCTCTCCCCAAAAAGCCCCTACAAGACTTCTCTAGGGGGATGGAGAGCTCCACAGAGTAAGCTTTTCATTGCTGAAGAAGGCTGTAGAAAGGAGAGACAAGGACTCCAAATCCCAGTGCTATGACAAGTGTCACATGGAATTTATGACATAAACCACACTGTGACAAAGTAAGGGTAATTATTCCATGTTAAAAATTACATTAATTGGCATTAAACCACTTGCTTGTACTGCCACCTATGCACATTGACTCAGTCCCACATCAGTTCAACGGTGCTTCCTCCCTTATAAGTGTGCGTAGAATTGCCGTCCCAACAGAAGACAAAATGGTTTTGTGCAGTAACCCATATTGTGGATATCATGCCCACTTAGCAATCTCTGTTTAAGTTAGAATATGAAGGGAGCAGAGAGAAAAGTCACTTTTATGAAGGCCTGATTCAAATCAAGTAGCACTAAGGACTTTGTTCTTTTTGGCACGCTGCTGTATAAATCTATTTTTAAAAAAATCAGGAGTTGGGAAAAGCAGAGATGCCACCAAATGGTTTATTATAAAAGAATAGGGAGGTAGCAGATGGAGCAAACAGCAGGAGGTGGGGGGAAATTTGACTTGAGTTAAATCAAACCTTTGGATTTTGGTTTCAAATCAAAATCAGTTTAGAGGGAGAATCAAACGAAGTCATACTGGGATACAGGCAGAGTTAATATTTCATCACAGTGCCACATTAATGCATACTATAGTGTCATGATTGAAGAGATGTTACAGCCAGTCTGTTTGGTATTGCAATGACATCTGATAAGATACAAAATGACTAGTCTTTGTGAAATTAAAAAAACAAAACCACAGCCAGACCTGTTTGAATAAAAAGTGTTCACTCCAAGTCAATATTCACATTCAATACTTTTAGTTAACAATCTCACTATAGAAAATGACATAATTCTTTACCCAAGTGCTTTTTTATGGCTGTATGATCTTTTACTAGATCTGTCTTTCTTGTTCCCATGTAGTTCTAATAAAAGTTGATACATTATTTGATGCAAATTTAATACAAAAGATTGATATGATGTATTTTCACATCAACATTCTCTTCAATGAGTGACAGACTTGAGGGTGACCAAAGTAGAGCTAAGCAGAATACTAGTTTGGACTACAATGTCCAGGGCCATTTCTGCACTAGACTGTTATAGTGCTATTATTCCACTTTCAACGTCCTATGGAATCCTGGGGTTTGCAGTTTAGGGAGGGGCCCAGGATCCCCTAACCAGCATTGATTCAGAGAACCAGAGCCCAAAATATAATTTCTCAAGCTTTAGGACAAAGGACACCACCAGCCTCCTTAATCCAGTTCAGCTAGCACATCTTGAGATTGGCTGACCACATGCATAGTATTTGTGTACAGATCAACACACGATGGATTCAAAATTGCACTAAGCCACCAGTGTGGAGCCAGAGTTCTGTAGTTAGGTGCCTGGAGAGCAAATGCAGATGGCTCATACCACAATCTAACCAAGAAAAGGAAAAACAGAATCAGAGATTCCAGAAGGACTAACCTCTCAGCTCTCAAACAGAAGGACTAGCATCTCAGCTCTCAAATAAACACTCCCCAAGCCTCACATGTGTCAGAGTCTGAACACAATTAATTCTCCAAACATTCCCAAGTTGACCTCATTGCTTTCCTGTTTGCAGCCGTTTCTGATATCCCGAGAACCTCTTAACTAAAATCACGTGCAAATTGCATATGAATAAACGCTCCCTTTGTGACTGTGCTCATTTAGATAATATGAGGCATATCGGTTTACGTCAAAGCTTGGAATAATTACAATTCCTCCTCATAAGAGAACAACAACTCCTAGAATCCCACAGCTAGCATGTCCCCTGCCTGTGCTCACTGAGGGATTCTGGAGTCTAGAATAAGAAACTTGCAAGCTCACTCAGGTGTTACGTCTGTGAAAGCTTTGTCAGAATGTGGACAGGGTAGAATATAAGTTTTTGCCTAATTTATGCATTAATGACTGAGGGTGGGGGGATAGAGAGGGCCTGTCACATCATCCATTAAATTTTGTGAAGACCCCTCTAACTAATTTTTTTTAGGGGAGAGGTGGGGCTTAGGGTAGCCCCTAATTTTATCTTTATGCTTTGAGCACTAATGGTAAGTTTCCAGAGGAAGACTTGCAAAAATATCCAGAAAATTTCTTGTGAAATTCACCATTCTTGTGGTTTCTATACATGTCAACTCTTTCATCACCTTCCCGTGTCTTCTTTCTGTTATTCCTGTTGTCATTTCTCCTTATTTTGGGGCTCCTTATGGACCAGCTTCCTTCTGAGCACATGGGCTGAGGCCAAAAGAATGGGGTGACCCCTCAGATTTGTTCATAGACACTGTCCTTGGTTTTCAGATAAAACTTATCACCTTCAGCAAAGTTCCCTGTCCTGCAGGCAGTGTGACTTTTAAAGGTGCCTGGAAGAGCTGCTACAAAGGGGAAAATGGAAATATTGCTTTTGCCAACTATACAATATGCAGGTAAATTGGGATCTAATCCATTTTCTCAAGACTTAGGGAGAAAAATCTTTGCTTATTTAATTCCTACCTACAGTAACAAACAGTTTCAAAAGTTTTCCCCCTGTTGTGTGAGATTGTGAGAGTTTTTACGCAGTCTTTGATTCTTCTTTTTTGACAAATGGAGACTTTTTTTAACAAAAAAATCATTTCTGTGAAAATAGCTCTTTATGCCAAAAACAATGTTTTGCACAGAGAAAGTGTTTTCTGAGCAAAAATGTTGGTTCCTGCATAAATCCAAAGGCTTCTTTTTGCACATATTTCCCCCCAAAAGTAAAGCAATGTAAAAAAAATAATTGTTGGTGTTAATCATTTTAACAAAAAGAAGATTTGTGAGTTTACACCTCTTTTCAGGACCCGATTAAATGAGGGTTAAACCAAGAGTACAGAGTTAACATTTCAATCCAACAGAAGCACCTATCCATGATTGTATAATACTGATATCCTTCTTGTGGGTATAAAATGTGAGTGAAAAAGAGAACTGTAGCTGTATAATATGTATAATTAAAAAAGCAGTCAAGACTGATCTCTTCCGACAGGCCTTCCAAGACTAGTATTTCCATCGCCTCCCATCAATTGTCTTGCCGTTCTTTTAATAGTCAGTTTGTTGTTAATTGTTAATTGTTTTGTGTTTTAGGGGGTTAGTTTTAGGTGGGTTGGTGGGTGGGGAGGATTGGGTATGTTTTTTAATGTCTTTTAATGTCTTTAATGTATTAATGTTGTTTGCTGCCTCGATCCATGTGGAGAGGTGGGATAGAAATAAACATTATTATTATTATTATTATTATTATTATTATTATTATTATTATTATTAATATGTGAATCCACTTTAAATGAAATCTACTTGAAATTTACAACACATAAGATGAAACTCTGCCTTCAGATGCTCTGCTCTGCTTTTCATAAAGATGTACATTGTTGCATCACTCTTGGTTATGAATGAGAGAAACTGGATGAAATAACCAACATTAATGATGGTACAAATATTGTACTATATTATTCTGTCTCCAGTTTTAATCAAAAGGCATATGATGTAAACCCATGTTGTTGTTAATTATTTCTATATTGACTTCAGCATAATAATGTATGAATGCTTGCACATTTAGTATGCATCCTGTTATCTGCATTTTAGTCTCGGCCTAATAGGCAGATGTCTACCTTGTAGATAAGAAAAGATCAAAGGTAAGCTTCATGCAGAAGCTTTGAAGCTCAACTGGGGTGCTTGAGTTTTCTTTCCCCAAGACATAATTGATTTTACTCGTACTAAATATGAACATAAACCTAATCATTCTCAATGAGGGAGTGATGCATGGGAGCAATTACAAGTAATTACAGGGATTAGAAGAGGTTCTTTTTTTATTGTGGGCAGGAAGGATGATAAAAAATCTGCATTCTGTGGAGAGATGGCCAAGTAAGTTAGCTGATCATAGAAAACTATTTTCTTTAATTTCGTACATCCCTGAGAAATTTGTACAAAACGATATCTTTGCTTTTGCTTTTAGAGCAAGGCACACATTCTATAACTGTTCTGACTTAAAGTCTGATATCATTATTTTGCCTCTGCTTCAATCTCCTAGTTGGAAGCTAATGTTATTCAGTTTTAAGAGAGAGCACTAGTAGTTTCAAATTCTCAGTACCTTTTCCCAAGTAAAAACACTGCCAAAACTTGTTGTTGCAGTCATCATGGGCACCATGCTGGACTTGTACTATTTAGCTGACAGCAGAGAAGCCAGGCAACACCACATGGGGCTGTTCACCCAATAGATCCTAGACTTTTCGCTTTCACTTTCATTGATGTCTCCTAAATGTTGTCAGTCATCAAGTCATCTGTCAGGTACTCAATAACCCACACTCCACAAATGGCATTCTGAGGCAGACAGTAGTTTTATTTGCAGATATGCAAGCAACACAGCACGCTTCTTCTGAAGTTGCTGAGACTACAGCACACATGGAGCTTATAGGTACAATTCCAAATGAGGGAGCAAAGCTGTTAGTGGAGAAGGTCATAAATCTAGTATGACACCACTTTTTAGACAGTTCCCAGACTCATGTTAGGTTCCCATTTCTTGCCATCCTTGATACAAGCACATGTTTCCTGCCACTTATCTTAGAGAAACTGGGCTCTCAAAACACAAACCTCTACACATTTATTTTGGTCTGGCTGTGGTCTTCTACCCCACAGGATACATCGTAGCAATAGACAATAAAGCAATTAGCCATGATACTTTGTAACAAGTCAAACAGGCTCAGAGCAGATACATTGTTGCAGTCATCAATTAGCACTGAATACTTTGTAGAATTACAACTAAACTTAATAGAATTCTACAGCATTAGTTCTACATTGTTTGCAGTACATTGTTTTAATACACATCCAGCAGATCAACATAGGGCAGGGGCTAGGCATTCTGACATCATCTAAAGAACACTGAGCTTTCTAGAAAAGCCTAAGCTGGGAAATTGCGGGAGCTGTAGTCCAAAAAGTAACATTTCCAGCTATGTGCATTCCTAAATTTGTCTACTTTATAAGTAAACCCTGCTAAGTATGGTTGCTGGTTCTGGCATTTCCCACACTCTGAGATTACAAGGCCAAAACCTGAGATGTAGAAACAGCCCTAGTGATGTTACATGGAGCTGGCCCTTATGATGTCATGGTAGCAGACCATGATGATGTCATTGAACATAATACATTAAGTATCAACTGGGGCTGAGCACAAGCCACCACCAAACTTGGCAATTCAGATCTGAGCCTGATTTGGCAATTCAGATCGGATTCTTATTGTTCTAGATCCAATCAGGACCCCAGTCCAAACAGAAATTTAGAAATCCCAATCACCAGTGTTCTCCCACTAACTTGCATTGGGGAAACCAAAACTGGCTATAACATCTTTTCACACATCATCACATTTGGAAACATGGACGACCCTAAATAGGGGACTGAAAGAACCCAGATAATTTTGAAAACAGAACATAAGCATAGCTGAAGATACCAGCACCACTCTGTTAGCTAATCCAGAGTGGCCTGCAGCAGAGAGGGCCAGGAATATGCAGTTAAATGAATTCTTATCAAAGCAGTATTGTCACCCAGTGACTCCTTCTCTCACCCTGAGTAAGGAGAAAAGGGGCCAGGCCCCGAGATCTGAGAAGTCTATGACCTCTGGCAGCCAACAAAATATTGAGATAGAAACATACCTCAGTTAACCAAGTAAATGTGTTTCCAGACATTACTTCTTAAAAGAAAAATTGGTCCCAGAGACAGAAATAACATGAAAAGAATAGGGAAAGTTTCCTGTATCACAAAAAATAATAATGGTTCAACATGCTTCAGCCAACCTTTTATTCAAAACTGACAATATGTACATGTGAAATGAAGAAAGCACGTCAAGTAAACCTCGCATAGGTAGTAAAAAACATTTTGAACATGTTGGAGACCACTTCAAACATTCTTCCAAAATATATCCAGGGATTTTTTTGTTTAATTTCTTTAACCAGCTTCTACTTTTTTATGGTTTCCATTTTGGAGGGCAGACTTATAGATCTATGTTTTTTAAACGTTATGGTCAGGTAGGTTAATCTGCTTTCCTCTTTTCTTTCCATTTTCCTATTCATACGTGTTCAGCAAGGAATTCTGGAAGCAGTGACTGTTTTGCCTTGTCTCTTTTAGGCAGACACACACAGCCAGAGTGCTCAAGCTCTATTGCAGTGGTTCTGCTAAACGAGGAAGCAGTTTTGGTGCCCACCCTCCACTGTTGAGTCCCTGATGGAAGCTACATGGTGGCAGATATACATGTGTGCCCAAACTACTCCCTCATTTGCAAATGAGGGAACTGTTTCAGTACCTGTGTACCTGCTCCTCACTACCATGTCCCCAGCAAAAGGAACACGGCTACAGGTGTGTGTGTGCACACCCAAGCTATGACTCTGGAGGCCAGGGTTTGAATCCCCACTTGGTCATGGAAACCCACTGGGTGACTCATGCAAGTCACCTTTTCTCAGTTTCAGAGAAAGGCACAGACAGCAAATCTTGCCAAGAAAACCCTTGTGAAAACCATAAATCAGTTTTCAAAGGGGAGCAACATGACTGACACCCAAAACATGGACAAGAAAGTTGCTTAGACTTTCTGGACAACCTGGCTGAGTATGCTAATCCTAACAGGAGTGCCATATAAAAACTGAGCCACAGTGTAAAAGAAAAGGACAACTACTGACAAGCTGCAGTTAACTAGGTTAAGTTCATGTTTATGTTGAGCAGTCCAACTAGTATTGTATCAGAAGTTTAGTGCTAAGAATATGAACTCTTCAGTTTATTCCCAGACGTTATGCCTGCATGTCCAATAAAATCTATATCATAGCTCAGAACAAAACAAAACAAAAGGAGGAGCAAGATTTTGAAATCTTCTCATTTTCACTTGCTGGCAGGCATGCGTGATATATTCTGGTTTTCTTTTTTGGCTACCCCATCTTCACTGTCCCCCAAGTATTCCTAAATACTTGCATTTGCAATTTAGTTCTTCATTTGCCTAGTTTGCTAGATGTAGAAGCTCAACAGTTTAATGTGTGTGTGAAAGTGGTCTACAGGTAATACTAAATTCTGTAACAAACTGTTATTGAAATGGTGGCCACACTGTTCTGACTCTGAATACAAGGAAATTATAATCAATATTTCCTTCAGTGTTTTCTAAAGTATGTTGCTTCCCCCTGAGCTGTCAGCCATATATTCTACACATGAAGATTAAACTGCTGTAATTTAGCAGCTTATTTTCACTTTATCTTAAAGCTGATAAATCTTGCTGTTTAATTATATGTATAAAATGTTATATTTCATAATTTCATTGCAAAAACAGACAGATTCTTGTAAGGTACAACTGTGTTGGAATATTAGAGTTATATTAATTTGGAATGTGGGAGCTCTAGCCCATATTATCATGCCATGTGAAGGCAAACATTAATATTTAAAGACAATATTACATGACTGCAATCCTATTACCTGGAATAAGTCCCAGGCAACTGAATGGGTTTTCTCCTGAATGTCTGATAATGCAGTGTTAGTATTAATGTACTTTGGATCTTGATTAAAAGACAAATTCTGATGTGCATCCTCAATCATTGAAATCAAATTGTAACTGAGATAACAAAACTCCATGTAGCCAGATCCATGCCCTTGCCCTGTCCCAACAGCTCTCAGGCCCGAAGGAGTGAGCGAGAGGAGCTGCTGCCCTTACTGATGGGTTATGAGGGAGTGGGAGGTTACTTAAAGAAGGGAGATGTGACCGGTCTCAGTTGAAAGGAGGAAAGAAATGAGTGTCCTCCCAGATGGAGTTCACTCTCATTTCCTTCCTCTCAGAGCTGAGACCAACTGCTTATTTCTCTTCTAAATTACATTCCCCCCTTGCCCCACAAGAAAGGAGCAACAGTGTGTGCCTGGGGCTTGAAAGCTGCCTGGGGGTGGGGAGGTTTTGAGTGAAAGAATAACCTCGTGTACTTCAGTCCAAAAGAAAGACTTACATACATATAAGGAAATAACAGTATTCCAACTAATGCCATTATATTTAATTCACACATTATTGTAGCACTAATTTTTCCACTTATAAAGAAGGTGCATTTTACAGTCATAAATGGATCCTCTGATCCATAACATTATCTGCCACCACAGAAAAATCCTATTCCTAATGCAATAAGTCAAAATAAATGCTGTACTATTTATACTACAGAGGAGCACAATACACATTTATTCTGAGTCAGTCACGGTTAGAATCAGGCGATCTTACATTTTCTGAAGACAGTGAGTATCCCAAACGTCTCACTTCTTCCTCGCAACAGAACAGAAAGCCTCACAAATATCAATACATTTGAAATATTTTTTATCCCAATTGCTTTTGTTCATTAAAAAAGCCCTATAGATGAGAAGTGGCTGAAACTTTGCATTAGAGTTTATGATTCTTTAGGCAACAGTATTTGATTTTTTTAATTATTTTCCCCCAAAATACATACAAACAAGACAAAAAAGCAACAACAAGTGCATATGAAAGAGAAACAAAAAAAAGAAAACTATAGACAAAAAAACTATTAAACAATAAAGAGAGACAACTGAAACCAATAATGTTTTTACAAAAGTGCTTTCCAGTTTTTGTAACTCAGATGATAGATAACATTAAAAAAATACAAATACTTATCCAATGCTTCCACTGTTACTCTTCCAAAAAAAACCCCCCACACATACAAAAAATAAAAGCAAAACTAACTGCTAAATCCTACAGTCAGCAAATTGTACTCCCTACAATAGTAAAGAAGTTTCCTAGTCTTTCGCAAAAGTCATCATTTTTCCCCCTTATCAAGGTTGCTAATTTACCTGTCCCAGGTAAATCCAACAATTTTACCAGCCAGTCCTCTTTTGTTGGAATCTCTGTATTCTTCCACTTCTGAGCATATAGTTGGTGTCTTGTGTTTCTCATGTATTGTAGAATCTTCTTTGCAAGTTGCTGTGCTACTAAAGATAACAGCATTGCTGACTGCGTACATTTTAGGTCCATTTCTGTGTAGATTATTCAACAAAACATGATGGAAGGACTATCTTGGTGCGTGCAGCTCAGGAAAACAGGTTAGGCTATACATAGGTTGTTGTTGTGTCCTTCAAGTTGTTGCCAACTTATGATGACCCTAAGGCAAACCTATCACAAGGTTTTCTGGGAGTGGAGAGTATGTGATGCACCTAAGGTCACCCAGTGAGTTTCTATGGCTGAATGGGGAATTAACCCTGGTCTCCAAGGTTGTAGTCCAATGCTCAAACCACTACTGTTTGCTGGCTCTCTTGTACACAGATTGGGAATGAAAAAACAAACATACTAGGGAATAATATATAAGAAAGTGTATATAAGGAAAAGATGCACATAAATGCATACATCAGTAACATACTTTTAATAAAAGCCCTTAGGATTTGTAAGCAAAAGGCTAATCAGTAAATGTTACTGCTTGCACCCCAAAACAAGAAAATACCGTAACATTGAAATGTGTTACTTCCAAGCTTTGACCTTATTTGGGGGCTACAGTTCAGCACCTTGGACAGTTTCTTTGAAGTTTGGCTAAGATCCCATGTGGACTTGCTGTCCTATTGACATAGAAGCCACCAACTGTAGCTTCAGTAGTTTAATCTGAATTTCCTAAATTGAAAATACTCAGTTTGCAACATAACCCTCTGTTAGTCTCTCTCAGTTCAGAAATAAAAGAATATGAAATAATAATTTATTAATTCCCACTCCCATCCATCATCCTCTTTCCCATGACTCAGACTGGTGAATGCAGCTAGTTGCCAAGATTCTGCTATTATGTTACATCTCTTGGCACTCAGAAAGACAGCTCAGTTCAAAGGTGAGGTACATTATCGTGCTGCAGTTTGTGCAAAACCTCTCTTTATTTAGAGTTCAAACTGACCCAGACTTGACCACATCTTTGGAGTGTAACTAGCTGAACCATATCTGCCCCAAGCCTAACCCCTTTGAAAGATAATTTAATTTAACAATCAGCTACACAAAGAGACATTTTTATCAGCTTTAAAAAGGTAGCATAGAATACCATTCCCAGGTCATAGTGAAACTGAAATCAGAATTCATAATGCATTCCACTGCAGTATTTTGTCTCCTCTAAAAGTGTGTAGTGTTTGGACATATACTGAACAGATTTTTCAGCAACAATTCATACTATCCAGATTAATTACTGGCATATGAACATTTCTCGCCAGAGGGATGAATATTTAGAAAATAACTTTGCTTGCTGTGAGAGCAAATGGTTTTCCAAGAAATTAAAGCAAGCACATGTTGCATTGGCTTAAAAGAAAATCCTATCAGTCAATCAAAAATCAATATGAATAATAAGTCCACACATCTTCATTTGCAAGTTCTTTCTTTGAAAATGTTTTTTATATAAAAAAAATCAGTGGTCTACTGTGAAGCGTGCTAAAGTCAGCATTGTGCTAGATATTATCTGTTGTGGTGTGACTTGAAAGCAAAGAGAGAAAGAAGAGATGCTTGATTTTTCTGAGACCTTGTTCACAATGGCTGTCCATTATTGGACATCCCATGTTCATAGCATACTGTCCACTCAATTACTAATAGACACTTACACAACACCTCTTATCCTCCAAGAGACAGAGAGAAAGAGAGAGAACATAGAAGGCCACAGATCTGTACTTAATTTGCAAATGCTAACTGATATGCATGAATGCAAATTCTGAAGAAATAGCCTGATTTAAAAAGTAATACAAGTCCCATCAGTTTGGGAAGGTCTGATGCAGCACCTCCTGTGCCATGAGCCAGTCCCACCATTAGGCAGTGATGTAGACTCCAGTCGACTGACTCAGATTCAAGTCAGACTTAAGTCACTCCAGTGACTCAACTTGGACTTAACTCAACAATAAACGATGCACTGACTCGACTTGACTTGAGACTGGCATATTTTTAGTGACTGACTTGCTGCCCTTGGTTCAGTAATATAACACATTCGTCCAGAAACCTTACAACTTTTAACAATGCTTCCATCTCTTTTTGCTTACTGCTCACATGACAGTCTGTCTCAAGCCCAAAGTGTGGGTGCATTTCTCAGAGGGGAACAGCAAATGGGTTAGGCAGTGGGCTTGAGGCAGGCTTGAGATCTGCTCAGCAGTCTGTCCCTGCTGCATATTGGAGGTGCTTTCTAAAACTTTTCTTAAGAGCAGAAGACAAGACTCGCCCCCAGGATGCAGGGTGCATTTCTCAGAGGGGAACAGCAAGTGTGTTATGCAGCAGGCTTGAGGAGGAAGGATCCTTCTAAAGCTTTTGAAGCTGCTGTAATGGGGAGTAAGAAGGATCTCATTCCCTACTTCCAAAGCTGCAGATGGCAAAATTGCAAATGTGGAAGGCCAACTCTGCTTACACTGTTAAAACTGACTTTATTTGACTCTGTCCAGAAAGTCTGGATTATAGGTTGAGGATAAAGTTGGCTCCCAGACTTGAGACTTGACTTGAAAGTATCTTCAAGGACTTGAGACTTGACATGAGACTAGAAGGCAGAAACTTGAGACTTGACTTGTGACTTGGAGTAAAAGACTTAAATACATCACTGCCATTAGGTAGAATGAGGTAGCAGCCACAGGCTGCATATGAATGAGGGCTGATGAGATATTGGAGGACACTGTTGCAGCATCATTTTTGAAGTACTATTCAGCTTCTAGTCCTATCAGCTTTTTACATGGAATGGATAGGGGATGGTGCTGTCTTGGCTTTCACCTCAGGTAGCAAAAGTCCTTCAGAAAAGGTAGTGAAATGCTCTCCATTGTTACCATCTTACATGTGAACAGCATCAAGTCCAGAGAAGTCCTCAGAATGCTGACTTGTCATTCTGGAGAGGCAGCTTCATTTTATCAATTACAAGTATCCACCCAAGATGGCTGATTTCCATACCCAAAATACATTATTAAATTTCAGCTTGTTTGCCTTTGTCCGTTCTATTACCATGCCTAGGTACCTGCCTGGGGTCTTCAGAGCCTTCTTAAAAATAGTTAGAGGAAGAAGGTGATAATATTATGTGCCATTCTTAGTCCAAACTTCCAGATGAATTCTCTTAGTGGATTTATGTAGACTTTGGGGCTTACATCTAATTTAATGCTAGCAGAATGAACATCCCAAGCAGTACTGGCTTATCTCTCTGTGTGTATGTGCCTTCAAGTCACCTGTTGACTTATGGTGATCCCATGTGCTCTGTGTAACTGTGCTTGATGTTTAATTTATAATGCTTAATGGTATCACCAGAGATCCCCTTCTAAATCAATTTGTAGCATCACTGGGGCTTACTCTCATGACAGAACAATTGTGGCTAAGTCTCAGCTTTTGCCCCTGATTTCAGAGCCTGAGATAGTCCCAATCTGGCAATCTTAGAAAGAAGGGCAGTAGGCATCAGGGACTTCCTACCCATCCCACCCCTGCAGTTTGCTAAAGACATAGGGAGAGTAACAGTAGCATTGTTCTTCTATCTCTCTCACATACAAACTGCAGGGGAACAGAGAGCCTGACTCCACTCCCCAGTTTCCTTCCCCACCATAGCAGCAGTCCTATGAAGCTTAGGAGTTGCAAGGGATGAGCGATTTTGAATGAGGTGTAAAATCATAGGGAATATCCTCTGGTGTCCAATTAAAAAAGGACATGTATGCACTTTATGGTCAGGATGTGTACTCCCTATCATAATGTATTTGTGGATGTGTACTAGAAATTATAGGGTAGCCAATATAGGAAAATCCTAGGATAATTAGAGTGTTACAAAGCATCAAGTGTTGCTAATTGCAACATTGTATCTATTTGAAGCATGCTTGTGCATTCCAATTTATCAAATGGATGATAACTTTATTGCTCATTTCTACAATTTATCCTGTGAAGGGGGAGAAGATCAGAGTGGGCAAAAATGAAAATACCGAGAGGTGTTTGGGGAATCTGAAGTCTAAAGATAAGGGTCTTTCTGGCAAAGTATGAAAGACGGGTAAACAACAATGAGTCTGTGAAATGTCAAAAGATGTGAAGGTGATGTTAACTTTATGATCCTTCTCCAGTCACAGTGCTTATGGCCCTTGCTGCAGGATGACACTCTCATGCATCATCCTGTCACAATCCTGGCAGTGTCTCTGCTGGGATTGGAGCATGTCCCCAGCATTCCTCTCTGCATGCAACTGCCTGCCTGCCTGCGGAAAGGAGCATGAGGGACACTTCCCCCTCCTTCCCCTCCTTCCACATTGGAGCTGGCCTTCTTCCCATACTACAGCAGGGAAGGAAGCGTGTGATCGTGCTTCCAGTCCTTCTGCATGGTGGGCTGTGATGGAAGCCTTGTGCAATTAGGGGCCATTGATGGAGTTTTTCCATCAATGATATATCGCATGATCACGCCGGTTGGCAATGCAAGAAGGGTGGGACTGTGATAGCATCCCATGGAAGCATCGTCGTGATCCTGCTTCTCTCATGTCCCCATGCCAGAACACCGCTGTCCTGCGGAAAGGGCCTAAGCTTGTTATAAACATGTAAACTCTCCATATGTGCTGGTCTCAGCAACTTTGGAAGAAGTGTGCTGCGTTGCTGCCTACTTCAGGTGGAGTCTGTGGATTGTGAGTTATCCAGGGCATGACATTATGCACATGCAGTTAACTAACAGGATTCCAGCCCCAATTAGTGGCAGTCCCACCATTAGCTCAGATCTACCAGAGATACTGAAAGTGGATAAAGGGATAAGAGCTTGAGAAAATTACTTTTTCAAACTACAAATCTATGTCCATACTAGCTGGAAAATCCTACGATAGTAAACCAAAAAAGTAATTTTTCCAAGTCCTGGGGCAGATTAGCAGAATCTATTATTTGTCTTTTGCTAGTTTCTTTCTTAGAATATGTAAGAGCTTTTCACTTGCCTGTTTAACAAATATTATAACCTGTCTCATCTCAATCCAACATGTCCAGACTCAGGATATATGCTTTGCACAGTTTCTAAGACACCTTGACCTCCATTGCAGTCAGTTGTTCCAGGCTGCTCTCAAGTGAAGCTGCTGTAATTTATCATCATCGTTTGTTTCATAGTCATATAAACCATACTCGTGAGACGAGCTTCATTCAAATTAATTTAAAACCACCATAAGCGAAAAGTGAGCAGCTCCTTTGTGTTTCCTGGGAGATTGCATGATATGCCTAGACTACAAACGGGTTTATTCACGATGAGCTGGCAAGCTAGCAAATTGTATATTCTGAAAGCTATTTGTTGTACAAGCTGTTCTGGTTAGAAAAAAGAAACCCACACAAATGAAATTAAGCTTTGTCTGCCAGGCATAGGCACTTTAGGTGGTTGGCTGGGGTGCTAATTTTCAGGAGCACTGTGGCTCTGTAGGGAATTCTGCTAAGCCAAAGCCATCTGCTTAGATGCTCCCCAGTGCTTTGCACAGTGCTGCATTCTCTGTGATTGCCCTGCAAACCTAGAATGAGCTGCTGAGGGAAACCTGAGCTGCACTGTTTTGGGGACCATACATGGATACAAGAAGAATGAGGGCTGGCATACAGGACTAGAATACAACTCATATCCATATAAAAGATATGTATGGTTTGTCCATCAGTCCAGACATATACACAAGAGAACAAAAAGAGAATGATATCAAAACACCCTTTGCTCTTACAGCCCTTGTGTGGCATCAGAGACATGCCCACAAACAACAATTTTCATCATATGATAAACTGTTTTCCCATGAAAGGGAACATATTTATATTATGAGCCAGAAATGGAGAATTCATGGGTGGACTCTAGTTTCCATCAACCCCAGCATGCATGGCCAGTGGTCAAGCTGATGGGAGTTGTAGTTACATCAACATTTAGAATAGCACCCTTACTGGCTCATTTGATGGGGACATAGTAGAGAGCTTTGTCAGTGGCTTCTCTCAGGCTGTGGACCTTCTTCCACAGAAAGCCAGAATAGCTCCCTCTCTGCTCTCTTTTTGCCTGAAGGCAAAGACCCATTTTAAAAATAAAATAAGATTTAAAAAAAGGCCTTCACCTTTTAATTGGAAATGGCAAATGCATGTGTGGCATTTTTTTAAAAAATATTTACAGTGCCTTGAATATGTTTTTAACAGTTTTAAACGCTTAAAAATTTGGATTGTCTGTTTACAGTTTGTATAATATATTGTTTTAGCTACATTTTGCTTTAACTTTTATAAGGAAATAAAGAAATGCTGAACATCTAGACTGATGTCAGCTCCCAGCCTTTTCCTAAACTCACTCCTTACATTGGTTTGCTCTTTTTTAAAAACATTGGAAAGATTTTCTGTCAAGTATTTGGGAAAGAGAATCTTTAATAGGTGATTTCTGTGAATGTTACACTGTTATAATACTTTACATAATTTTTTTGTTTGCTTCCTGTTTTTTAACTTTACTAACCACATTTGGGAGGTTTTTTTAAATCAAAAATTGGCAAATTAATTATTAAAATTAATACATTTTTTCTACTGCTTTTACCCACCCCAAGTTTTTTTTAAAAAAGTAAGGTGTAGGTTTTGCTGTCTATATAAATATACATAGTATCTTCTCATCTGTCAAGTCAAAACAAGGGAACAATTGTTCTGCCCCAGTCAAAAAGAACCCAGTTTATTCCCATTTTTTTGCTTGTCAACAAAACTTCCTAGGGATTGAAAAAAACAATGAGAAAAAAATAACACAACAAAACAATTTTTGGAAAGATTGTGATGAGTGAAGGCATGGGGAAAACAATGATGTAAAATAACCTCTTCTCAGTCTTTAGATGTTATTGTTTGATCTAACTGTAGATAATGATTTTTTTTTCTGCAGATGTATCATTGAAGCATAAGGTTTGCATACATAAAGTTATCTTCTTGTTGTTTTTCAATCTGCATATTGATCTTCAGTGAAGATAACTGTTGATGGTGTGTTCTGGAAATGGAGCAATAGCTGGTCTAGAGTCTGGTTTGGGCTGCGCTACACTCTTTCTGACGCAAGAGGTTTGAAGTTTGGGAATACTCCTGAATTGGCCTGCTCCGGAGACTTGGGAGGCAGTAGAGGCTAGGAATGCCTACATGACTTTGGGCACAGTTCTAACTGAGGAAGATGGCCAAAGGCTAGCTGAGCCAATGGTAGGCCTCCTAAAGCTATGTTGAATTCAAAGCCCTCTCAGCTTAGATATGCTGAAACTCTCACCTGTGCCTAACTTTGAGCTGGGATTGTGGCTATGTTCCTAGAAGCAAGGAGGTTTGGAGATCCTTCCTTACATTGCCCTTTCTTTCTCCATTTTTGGGGTCTTCTGCCATCAGATCTTAAACAGAAGGGCATTTTTTCTAACAGTTTGCTTTCTGACATAGCTAGCAGAAGAGCATTTCTGTGGGTGGAAGAATCTTGTGCCTAATCCTACTGATGAGAACTATGCACTGAGTTTACTGAGTCTGGAGAAAAGCTCTCCCAGGCACTGTCTCCCTCTCTCTGCAGGAACTTATAGGCTATAGGTTTTAAAAATATACATTTAACCAGAATAGCTCCAAAAACAAGGAAAAGAAAAGAAATCTGGTTGAAGGCAAGCTGACTTAGAAACACAAACAATTATTTCTTTATAAAGAAGATAGAAAACCCCAACTAGAAAAGAAAAGAAACAGAGGCCCTTTCCGCACCCTACCTTTTCATTAAGTGGTCTGGCGGGGAACCTGGCAGTGGCTCTGCTGGGAGGGGAGCATGACAGGAGCGCTCCCCTATGCACTCACTGTCTCCCTGAAGAATAGAGTGTGATGGACACACCTCTTCCTTCTGAAGCACAGCCAGGTACTTTCCCAGGCTGTGCTGGGTCAGGAAGCACAGCCATTGCACTTCTGTGGCTTCTGCAGGACAGGTAAGTGTGGGATGGTGGCATGATTATGTGTCAATGAGGGAGAAAACCTGTCAGTTATTCCGCAATTGCACCGCCTGGGGACAGGAAAAATGACAGGACTGCAATGACATCATGCAGAAGTGTCATCGCGGTCCCAACCTTCTCTTGTCCCCATTGCAGGATGGGAGGGTGCTGCGGAAAGGGCCAAAGAACCCTTTCGAATTACATAGTTATAGTGCTGTGATTCCACTTTAACTGCCGGAGCAATATCCTGTGAAATCCTAGGATTGGCCATTTAAGGAAGGGCATTTAGAATTTACAGACAGAGAATTCTGGTGCCTCACCAAACTACAAGCTGCAGGATATCATGACATATAGTTAAAGAGGAATATGTAACTATAATTGTGTGGTATGAAAAGGCCCCAAATGTGGTCCTCCAGTTCTTTCCAATTCTGATTTTTTGCAGGCTGTGTCTTTTGGTGTTTTTTTCCCTCCAGTGTGGCCTGCAGCAGGTGCTGGGGACGGGGACGTGGCACCCAGCCCTGTCATGTTGCCTACCTTGGCAACATGAATTTGAATTTTTAGCCTAACTTTGTTCAAGAAAATTCCTTTCTATTTTACACTTGTATCCATGCCTAAATATACTAAAAGCACCAGATCTATTCTGATCTTGGAAACTAAGCAGGGTCAGCCCTGCTTACTATCTAGGTGGGAGACTCGCAATGAATACCAGGTACTGTAGGCTACATTTCATAGGAAGAAACTGCCAAAACCACCTCTAAGTATTCCTTGCCTAAGAAAAACCTATTAAATTCATCAGGTTACCATAAGTCGACAGGCAACTTGAAGGCATATACATACACACATTTAGTAGACAACCTCATTCTTTTGTTACTTCTCAGCAGGTTATCATACATACATTTCGTGACTGTTTCATGAGTGAATGATAAACCATCACACAGCAAGCAACACAGAAAGCAATGTGCACAATCATTAGGCAGTACACTTTCATAGTGAATGATAGTGAAAAACTATGTGTGAATGTTTACATATGATGGCTTTGTGTACTCCCCCCACCCTGGTGTACACCGCTAGTGAATTCACATTGTGGAAATAGATAATATCCATTAAGGAGAAACAAGTATGCTGTTGCCTGGAGTTATTCAAAGGTCCATTTCAGGCTACTAAGGTCACCTCATAAGCGCTTTAACATAGTAATTTTAAGGACAGTTACTCAGAAGTGAAAGCCAGGATGCTATGGTGGTTTTAGCATTGGACTAGGACTCTGGAGACCAGGATTTGAATCCTCACTTGGCCATGGAAACCCACTGGGTGACTGTCATACTGGGCAAGTCATACTCTCTCAGCCTCAGAGGAAAGCAAAGGCACATCCCCTCTGAACAAATTTTGACCAGAAGACCCAATGATTGATTTGCCTGAGAGTAGCCATAGGTTAGAAACAACTTGGAGGCACACAACAACAGCTTATGCATAAGCATGTTAATTTAAATCAGAAAGACCTGAGCTGCAAACCTGTATGATACATATCTGGGCATAAGCCCTATTAAATTCAGTACAGCTTACTTCAGGTTATACATGAATTGGACTGTTCAGAGAATGTTATTTCTATGGGTAGATTAATTTAAGTTGCCCTGACAGTTGATGGTTCTAACATCAGCAATTAATCTACACTGGACTATAGTACACACTATAAAAGATGTATCCAAAGTGTTGAATCCTACTTCCAAAATATGTTCAGCACCTGGGATATTCCTTTAAAGTTAGATCTATGACCCAGAGTGGGAGCACCAGACTACTTACATGGGAACCACCGGCTCCCACACTTCCATCATTACACAAATGCAGTGTTGTCATCACACTGTGTGCTTGTGTGTAGTTTTTGAAACTAGAAATTTACTTAGTTGACATTCTCTTCAGAAGACTCCAGCTGTTGTTGAAATCCAGGTCCTATCATCCCCAGCTAGCACATCCAAGAGAGGTCTACTCCAGCAATATCTGTTGGAACCCAGGTCTTAGGCTTAGAGTTGCAGGCAATGGAAATACCAATTTTGCCTGTAAACTTTTGTGCCCTTGTCTAATGCTATCTGAACTTGGGTTGGTACGCTGTAATAATAGAACTGTTTGGTTTATTTTCTAAAACTATTCTTGGTTATTCTTTTTTCCTTTTCTCAAAATGTATTCACTAGGTATAGTTTCTGAAAAGTTATCAAAGGGCTAAGACAATGAAAGAAACAAACAACTCGTCCCCTGCTTTTTGTAACAATTTTGGAAAAATGACATAATCTTGCTCAGGAATTTGTTGCAGTTCTCATTTAGGCAGTAGCCCATAGTCATGGCTCATATGTAACGCCCATTATATGTTCCTCTTTTCCCACTGAGTGAACAAAATTCCTAAGTGTAAATGAAAACAAGTCTCTCAGGGAAAAGGGCATAATAGTAAATTATTTCTGTGCGTCCATTAGATGTTTTGATGCAAGTAAGTAATCAGAGTTATAAGCCTATCTATTCAGAACATTTAATGAAGATTGCAAAGGCCTGCTAAATATTTCAGGCAAACAAAGCCAATGACCTAGTGTGTAACCTTTACATTTATGGGTTTGTAACAGGAAAATAATAAGGCATAGTGTACTCAAGAAATTAAGTCTTTGTTGGTTAGTTTTACTGGTTTGGAGCAGGAAATAGAAGGGGCAACCAATTAACAGAGCAACAAAGGATCAGGTGCTCAACAAGCATCTGTCAGAATGTTGTCAGCTCTGGAGTTAATCGCCAGTTTGCAGCATGCTTTATAAAAGCCTCGAACACTTTTCCTTTCCATGCCATTGATAAATGAGAGTACAATAAACTCAAGCTCTGCATGCTTTTCTTGATCTAATTAACCTCTCCTGTGCAAACTCTAGTCTCACTATGGAAAATTTCAATTATATGTATTTTTTTTAAAAAAACAAACAAACAATAAAAATGGTTTTCCTTCCTGGAAAACAAGTTGACAGAGGGGATCCAACATGCTTCATTGGCAAAACAGAGTGAAGAATCACCCTACACATATGCATGAGTGAGGAAAATAATAGTATTTTTGCTAGCTTTTCTTAATACACACACGCACACAGACACCGACTGTTGTATTTGTTTAGAGTACAATTTGGTGCAACTGGAGAGCAGTCAGATATAAACTTGAATATTGCTAAAATGGGGATGAAGGAACCATCTGTTGCCATTCTGGTTATCCAGCCTAAATGATTTCAAGTGAACATTTTTCGGAAATCTTGATACTTCATAGAGATCATGGGAGCATCTACTGTTTATCTCTCACTGTGGTGAAAAAAAGAACTACTTCATAATGATCATATTTACATTTAGAAAGTTCTGATGCTATCGGAAGCGATCTTTCTGAGATATAGTCTCATAACATATAGTCTTACCTAAGCAACTGAGGAATTATTATTGAAACCACCAAAAATAGATTTCCCTTTATGAAGGCTAAGGTATCCTGTTTCTCTCTTCCAGAAATGTGGGAGTAGAACGTTGTTCCTCTCCCTCTCTCTTTCCCTCTATATATATAGATATATATATTATCTATCCATCCATCTCTCTGTCTCCATAGTTGTCTGGACTGTTGTTCTGCAATCAATCATGTTAGATTGGCTAAATATAGAATATGAAGTTCTAGTTATTCTTCTAAGGAGATCCTATTGCTCGAAGGAATAGACTGGCAAAAGAACACACTGATAAATTTGTTCTATTTCATGCAATCTCTTATTTCTCAATCAGTCACAAGTAGAAACAAAACATGGCATGTTAAAACAAAATATGATAAGTTGCCTTTTGTCCTTTAGATATTCACATACATCGTTTGTTGAAATAAGGTGTCCAACTAGCTGTACTGAATCAGTTTTTATTTTCTCAGCTTGCAATGGAACTGATAAGTAGTGGAGAGTGACTATGTGAAGCTGAAAGTACTACAGTTTTATTTTAGCCAAAGAAAGTTAAACTGTTAACTTTAAACCCTTTAGATGTGTGACCTTAAAAATAGTGTTCTTTCAGGTATATTCATGTTTTGTTAAAGATAAGGAGAAGTATGTCTTATTTTCTTTACATTATTACAAATACTGAAATAAAATAATTTCCACATAAAGCCTAGAATGTGTTTGAATATTTAGACCAAATGTGAAAAAATCAGATAACACTGTATTGGTAAATATCCAAGAAAATTTTCCAATACTCCTTTCTCCAGAAAACCCATCCCATTGCTCTATGCTCTTCCTCTTTCATCCTGATTATCAATTTTTAAGTGGAGGAGTCTTGTGTATGTCAGTTTCATTTTTTATCACTATATAATTTCTGATCTGATGGATGTTCAAATACAAACTTGAGAGGGAATAAATTTAACACCACTATTCCTAAACTACCACATTCATTTACTGTAATATACTCATGCCTTCAAAAGGGCTTGGAAAAGTTAATTTTCTGGATTACAGCTCCCCAAGTCTCTCAGCTAGTATATCCAATCCAGAAAAAAACTTTTCCAAGCATTGTGATGAACTTCACTGCATGTTGTATGACACGCCTTGGAAAGATACTGATGAGAATTCAGTACACAGCTGAGATATACGTTAATTCCTTCCTAACCATTTTCACTTGCATAAGAGCAATCGTGCCTACCATACAAAGAAGAGAGGCAAACTGTTCAGACAAACTGCCAGTACATTTGCTAGCGTCCTTGTGAAACCACACCTCCTGAAAGTTACCCAAAAGAAAGAATGTGTCTAAGAAGCTGTATACGCCGTTATCAGAACACAGCTGTTTTTGAACAACCTTACATTTTACAACTGCACCTGGAGTAGGGCAGAGAGGTAAAGTGCCAGGGATAGGAAAGTAACATGTTCTGATATTAAGGAGCACAATGTGCCTTTGATCCATCCATGCAGTTGCCCTTGATATGGTGGAAGTGGATTTCTCTGAAAGTGCTAAGGGCAGAATAGAACACCAAGGGCCTGTTTTATATTTATACTAAGTGCTTTGGAGAGCTCTCTGGGCATCTCAATTACAAGCACTTTTAAATCCCTTTCCTCCCTTTTAACCTTGCCCATAAAGTACAATGTGATGTTGGTGTAAACAGAAATTGGAGAGTCAGAAATCGCTTTATTGTCTTGGATAGTGCGAATAGTACTGTGGACAGTGTTTTGGGCCTTCACCAGTTAAGACCCTGATCAGCTCCTAAAGTAGCTTCCTCCCAATCTGCCATAAAACTCACTGAATGGCTTTGAATTAAGCTGCTAATATCTATAGGGTTATTGTGTTATTCTAAAGTTATTGCGAGGTTAAAATGAGATGACCTAACCTAAGCTTGACAGAGGAAAGGCAGGTTACAGATGTCATAAACTGCAGGTTAAAATGCTTCAGCAGGTTAAAATTCTGTTTAAAAAAAAAAAAGTAAAAAGAGACTTTCATGTGGAAGTTTTTTTTACCTATGTGAGGAGATTATATAGGTTCAAAAATATTCATATGAAGTCAAATGCAGATTTATGAAGCTTCGGTTACAAACTGATGAATATTTTACCTTTAACCTCATGAAAAGCCTCTTTTAGGATATTGCACATAATTAATGTTTGGAGTGAAAATCTCACTGACAGAAGGATAGAAGGCATATAGCCAAATTTTACTTAAAGGTGGGACAGAGGTAATACCAGGAACTTTAGCTGATATGCTCGTTATCTTCTGCTGTAAACAAGATCTAAATCGGGCTCAAATCATTTAAGCAAGTTTTAATACTCCATTATTTTTAAACAGTAGTTTTTATGTGGTTAAAGAAAAAATTTACCTCGCTTCTAAATGGGGTGACCTACATTTGCTCTCCCGAACAGCATATTCATTATGGTACCCATTATATAAAACATATTTTGGAATGGAGCAATATTTTTTAAATCTTACCTTCGCCCCACTTAGAAAAGCATTCACAGCTTTACGCTTTCAGTGTATGCCATCTGCCTATTTGAAGGGAAGATATGATAATATCCCTGTCCATCAAAGACTCTGCATCTGTGAGAACGGGGATGTAGAGGACATTCAACATTATCTTTTACATTGCCCTCTATATTCTATAACCAATTCTTGGTTGCATCAATAGGAGTATGGTGTCTAGATCGAGGGAGGTATTGGTACCACTTTATTCTGCATTGGTTAGACCTCATCTTGAATACTGTGTCCAGTTCTGGGCACCCCAATTCAAGAAGGATATGGATAAGCTGGAGCAGGTCCAGAGGAGGGCAACCAAAATGGTGAGGGGCCTGGAAGCCATGCCCTATGAGGACAGACTTAGAGAGCTGGGTATGTTTAGTCTGCAGAAGAGAAGGTTGAGAGGGGACATGATAGCCATGTTTAAATATTTGAAGGGATGTCATGTCGAGGAGGGAGTGGGCTTGTTTTCTCCTGCTCTTGAGACCAGGACAAGGAGCAATGGATGCAAGCTGCAGGAGGGGAGATTCCGCCTGAACCTCAGGAGGAATTTCCTGACAGTCAGGGCTGTCCGACAGTGGAATGTGCTGTCACAGAGTGTGGTGGAGTCTCCTTCTTTGGAGGTTTTTAAGCGGAGGCTGGATGGCCACTTGTCGGGAGTGCTTTGAGGGTTTTCCTGCATGGCAGGGGGTTGGACTGGATGGCCCTTGTGGTCTCTTCCAACTCTACATTTCTATGATTCTATGATTCTATGATATACATCTCCCAGGCAAAAGTTCCTTAATTGCTTCCTCCACTCCTCTCCCCTTTCCAATAGACCACCTCTTGAGCAGATTTGTGGACTATTAGCTGATAAAGACCCCTATGTCACTATTAAGGTTGCAAATTTTGCGTTAGCTGCAAGTAAGATAAGAGCGAGACATCAAAACTATCCCCACGAACAATATGGAGGTGAAAAATAATTGATTCTGGTGTTACAGAATATATAAGTGTAATTTTAAATAGTATATCCTATATAATTTTATATAATTTTATATTGAATTTTACATTGGATTACATTATATCATCCTAGAGATATATTTTATATTGCTCTGAGTTTATAAAACCATTACAATGATTGTTTATCTCCTATATGTTGTTCCTGTATGTTGTTTTTACATAAGTTTATTAGTAAGTAAGTTAGTTTATTACCATTTGTAATGTCCTATTCTGTTATTTAGATGTAGTTTGCCTCTGTGATGTGTTGCAATGGCTTTTAGCTGAGCAAATAAAGATTTATTCATTCATTCATTCATTCAACAGTAGTTTTTATGCTTAGCAAAAAAGTTCCCCAAAACAGCATATATTAGCTATTTGTGATGCTATTAGCCATTTGTGACCCTGGCCATTTCAGCTTTAGCCTGTTATAGCAGAAATGGCTGCTGTCAGCTGTTTCCGCTCACCCAACCCACCTTGCTTTCTTTCACACCACTATTTCAAATTAGACGTATTTGAATGTAAGCATATTTCTAGAGTTTGGCCTATATACACATGGGAAGTTCATGCCATAAAGAAAACCCAGCATAAAAACTGAAGACGAACCAATCATTTGTCACACTTTGGCAAACCAAGGAATTAACACTGAAATACATCTTACTGGTCAAACTGATTGCTTGAAATCATCTTTAAGTCATAGTATGATTTTTTTATGAACAAAAGATGAATAAAAACCTTAAATAAAGAGTGATTTTCTGTACTTGTTTATCTTTGAACCTCAGTACATTCATTTCAGATGAGTGTGTCTGAGTATAGAAAATAAAGAGAGCCAGCATCGTGTGGTGTTTGAACATTAGACTGTAACTGAAGACCAGGGTTTGAATCCCTGTTTAGCCTTGAAAACCCACTGGTGACCTTGGGCAAATCACTTTTGTTCAGCCTCAGAGGATGGCAAAGGCAAATCTCCTCTGAACAAATATTGCCAAGGAAACCTGTGATAGGTTTGCCTTAGGGTCACTGTAAGTCAGAAGTGGCATGAAGACACACAACAACAACAACAGAAAATAAAATGAAACTTGACCTCGAGATATTTCCTGGGAGGAGAGATGATCTCCTTTTTATATATACACGGTAATGTCAATCACAGCAAACTGAACATCACAGGATGATTTCACTACTTCAATTTAATGTGGCGAATATTTAGTTTTGAACATATCACCGTTCTCTCCATGAACTGGTATATCCCTCAATTCTCTTTGTCTTGTTATAGTAGATAACTGCCTGGGTGGATACATTCAGGCCAAATAGTCATCACATGAAAACTGACATAGTAATATCACCTCAGGTGACATGACAATATCAAAAAGTGGCATGAGAATTGGATGTGACTGCAAGACAGCAAATAGAGATATGACACTTCCTCAAAATATAGTGACATCTAGTAACCACAGCTGGGTTTCTTCTTTTTGAAATAGAATGTTTCCATGGAATTAAAAAAAACAAACAGAGGTATTGTGGGTGTTCATCAGACAAATTCCAGACCCTATATTATCACAATTACCACAACGTGGATTCTGATGTTCTATATGAAATCCCAAAAAAGTAACTCTTGTTTCAATAATCCCTTTCCCTGCACTTACAAACACTCCAGTTTTTCTCTTTTTAAAACCTAAAGTTGCCACCAAATGTTCCCTAAATGTAGGCAAGACATCTATGAAATTTTGATGGAAGTTTTAAAAAAAAAAGAGTTGCAGTTTTTCACACAGCAATGCTTCACATTGTTGGAGAAGCCTTACCATTCCATCTCTAGGTAAGAAGCAATTAAACATTTATCAGTGGTTTATTTTTAACCAGAAAAACACAATTACTGAAAAAGATAATGTCCTTCAAGCATTCTTCCCTCCAAGTGCTTTCATTTGTGTCTTCACAGATAGAATTTCTTATAGTTTTCAAACCAAATTGAGAAAGTAATAACATGAAAAAAATACACTTTACTTTTAAGAAAAGACTAAATTATAAAATCAGTTATTTTATTTACTCCATCTTGACAAGAGGGTATCAGGTTCTGATAGATTTAATTTCCATGCACTGAAGCAGCCTGCACTATACGCAAAATCAAATTACACCTTTTCCTGTTAGGTTTCAACATCTGCTTCAGTGCAGATTGATTGGGAAAAGGCTGGCCATCAAAAGACCCTTTGTCTCCATTTGACTGGGTGAAACAGCTGACATGTGGCCTTCAGATAGAGCTGCAGGGCAGCGGCATGATGGGATTTTGACAGTTGACTTCCTTATGGCCTTTAGGGTACACGGTGGAATGGATTTGTCTCTTAATTGAGCAGAGCCCGGGAAGAGTATGGAAGGGAAAGCCAGCAGGAGGAGGGGGGATGGCACTGAAACTTGTCAAAGAAATCCAAAAGCCTTAGACTATTATGGCCTACACACATTACTGCGAATCTAGTTTGTAGTCCCCATTCCCACTCAATGAGAAATTTCACTAACAGGCTTGAGCAGACACTTCATTTCTGAAATCTGATATATTAGAAAAATCTGATTGCTCTTAATTTTTTTGTATTAAATGGTTTCTGTACTGATGTACCCACTGAACATGTAGGATGCAAACGTCTATACCAACAAAGGCCCAACTGGCCAACCAGCTTAAGTTGGTTCTGTCCTATCCACTCTGGTCTGCCTTGTGGATATCCAGATGTGGTATTAAGACAGGATCAGTAAGCTGGTTGGCCAGCTGGGACCCTTTCTGCAGCAAATGGTCACAGCCACTCATACTCTAATATTCACCAACAGATTGCTGTAACAGGCAATGTATAGGGATTGCTTTGAACAAGGCTCAGAAACTTCAGCTCATTCAAAATACGTCTGCCAGGATATGATTGCAACTGGAACTCATCAAATGAAACCTATAGCTCCAGTTTTGTTTGAGACAGACTTGAAGACCTTTCCCACAGTTTTGTCATTCCACTTGCAAGTAGCAAAGTGGAGGATTTTGTAAGTTCCAGTGGGCTTCAATATGGCCTCACAGATGACAGGAGTGGAAGAAGCGCTTCACTTTACCCCTAGTAATTCCCACTGGAATGACAGTAGCCCTTATTCAGGTATTCTTAGGCATGCAAAGAGGGCTACACATGAGTTGCACCCTACTATTGTTACCTTCATTGCTGTCTATGCATGAAGGACAGGTCTGTAGAGGGGAACCTCTGCCATCTGGTGCATGGATATCTTTCCATATATATACCCACAAGGAGAACAAAGTGAAGTACATGGGATAGGGCCTTTTGGGTTTTACCATCATAGCTATGGAGATCCTATTTAGGGAGTGGAATGTGTTTTACTTTGTTGCTTACCCTTCAGCTCAAACATTATTTGAGAGATCTTTTGGGGTACAGGGTGTCTGCTTCATTTTATTGCCAGCACTAATGCTCTGGTTATGTTTTTAAAATAGAAGATATTTCATTGTAATCTTGTTATTCTATGATTTCTGATTATTTTCTTTAAAACAAACAAACAAAAAACCCAGCATGCTTAAAATAGTAGTGATTTAAAAAGAATCCAGGGCCTGACTGCAACTTTTAGTCTTCACTGGAATACCCCAACTGAATCAATGGGATTTCCCTATGTGCTGACTTAGGCCGTTTCCGCTCCACCCTTCCAACACACCATAGGGAGGGGAGAAGGATGGGACTGCGATGATGCTTATGCATAACATTGTCACGGACCCCTCCTTCTCCTGTCTCCAGGCAGCATTATTCCACTGCAAATCATTGACAAGTTTTCCCCATCAGTGCCAATGATTGTGCCACCATTGCAGACTTACCTTGTCTGCAGAGGCCTTGGAGGCACAATGACTGTGCTTCCTGCCCCAACGCAGCCTGGGACAGTAGCTGGCTGCACTGCAGCAGGAAGAGGCATGGCCAACGTACTTCCTGGATCTTGGCAGCAGTCAGTGCAGAGGGGGTTGCTGCTGCCATGCTCCCATCCCAGCACAGCAGACACTCGGACCCACAGCAGATGTCTCCACAAGTTAAGGTGCAGAAATGGCTTTAGTATTCAATCACTGGTTCAATCGGTCTACTCCACTCTGGGACCAACCCAGAGAACCCAGGCCTGTAAGTGTGGATGATGAGAATTGTGATTGTGAGCATTCATTTTGCTTCTAAGAGTTACTTATCTTATTTTATTAACTTTGTAGGCTAGATTGTTCAGCATGAGGCAATTGAATAGTCGTTGCTGGAGAGTTCATGCTTTCAGGTATTGCTTGCAAACTTTTCTGAGGCATCTAGTTGTAAGAAGTAGGACACTGGACTCAACGAGCTTTTGGTCTGATTCAAAAGGATTCTTTTTATGCTCGTAGTTTTTATATAAAAACAAGGGGGGAAATCACCAAATAAACCATGTACAAGGGAAGAAGCATACAAATGAAGCCAGTTTACTTTCTTGTATGAAGTGTTCAAAACTCTAATAATATAATTTTTCATAGACAAAATATAACTCTGCTATCTCAACATGAACTTTCTCAAGGGATGATCATCCAGAGCACATGCATCTTCCATAAACCCTCAGTGAACACATTATAGGATGGCAGTCTAGTGCTGCTCTGGGCACTATGATTTAAATTTATCCATCTGTCTCCTAAGGGCACCCTTTCCAGGTTAGTGGAGATTAGGAAAGTGAATCTCTGCTATCTTTCCAAACAATTATCAGAGATTTCTATTTTCTGCTCAGCTCTGGCACTTTGAGCTTGCATATTCTGTCTGACAGTGCCTGGAGAAGAGGAAAGAAGAGCAAAGTTGGGCTCTGAGAAGAAGGACCAGGTATAGCAGCTTCAGCCAGAGGCTTGGACAGTGTTCCATGGATGTTAGTAGATATCCACTGACATCGTCTAGTCTACAGAGGGCTGGGGGTAGAGGACTCTAGCTTCTCGACTGAAACTAGTTCTCACTTCTCACAATCTAACCAAAGAGCTGTAGCCAGAGTGTTAATTGGGGCTGGTTAAAAGTATCATACAACTCCTCTACTCCAATAATTCCACTGACTGCCTGTTTCTAGGCATAATCCCAAGTGCTGATTAGGACCCTATAAAGCCCTATACAACTTAGGTCCAGGCTATCTGAAAGACTTGGGCCTTTTCCACACTGGGTGAAGGAATCGCCCCGCACTGCTACTCACTGGACCTTTCGGCTCCCCGGTCCGGTCCACAGTGCTCCGGAGAAGTGCATGCTCATCAATACGCACCGTTCCGGTGTCCCAAATGGCGACTTCCGGTTGGTTGAGGGTCTCGACCAACCGCTGAAGCTCGCCAGCCTAAAGCCCGCCCCCGGGCAGGTCACAGGTTCACATTGGTGCGAGCCTGCGAATCTGCATAAGAGGGCAGGCTCGCAGTGGCGCATTGCGTGCTTTTGAACGACCAAAAGAAACAGGTCTTTCAAAAGTACGCTGGAGGACCAGTTGGGGTCATGCCGGTTCGGACTGAGGTATGGATCTACCTTAAATAGGTCCGACCCAGTCCGGTCCGAGTGCAGACCTCCTCCTTGGAGGACGGACTGCACCATTTCAAAAACCCCATGTGGAAAAGGCCTCTGTCTCCCTGCATGAGCTTGCCTTGAGCCTGAAATCCTCGGAGTGGCTTTTATTTTAGTCCCACACATTAAGCCTGGTAGCAGAGAAGCGGTGCACAAGGCCAGTTTTTCTCATATGTAAAGCAGCTCTGAATTACCCATGCAAGAGGATTGGGGCTCGGGAGAGCCAGCCTGGCTTTCCTTGAGAATATCTTGGCATATGCCATTGGATTGGGTCTTGCTCCCAAGGAGAGAGGAGAGGAAGGGAATGTGTTCTGTCCCTTTCCCTTTATGAAGCAGGGTCAGCTGTCTGAGTGGAGAATTTTCTCTCTGTCTTTTTTTCCCCCCCTTGCCTTCTAAATGCCCATCTAAATGCTTAAAAAGTGGTGTGCAAGCCTTTCGTAGCTGGACGTGCAGTGGCTGGCGGTGGTGAAGCAGGACAAAATGCAGATTTGTAAAGGGTTTCATGGCCTGATCAGAGCCACCAAGAAAGAACCTTGGAGGGCAGGGGCTGGACAAACTTGTGCATAAACAAATATGTGAAAGTTAGAATGAGGAGAGCTGATGGTACTGTTACCACCGTGTACTGGCCTGGCCTTTGGTGAACCAAAGATATCATTTTGATATCGCAATTCGGCCCTACTCTGCCACCAGCCAAGTGTTTGTGAGGCCCGCCGAACAAGCGTGAAGCTAGGCATGCCTACTACTTGCTGCTCCCACCAAACCAAGCCAGATATTGCCAGATCTGCTTTAGGGGATCTCCCGAAACAAACACCTTCATTACAAATGCACGTTACCACAAAGAGATCCTCTGCCCTGAGAGGACACTCTGGTGAGCTAGGTACTTAACTGCTGAGCTAGCTGCATCTACATACCGGCCATACCATTGTCAATTTGGACTTTAACTCAATCATGCAAATTCTGACCTTTCGGAGGTTTTGTCTCCAACCCAAAACTTATTGTTTTCACCCGAGACCAGACTAGCCTGCGGTTGTTCTTTCCTCTATAAAAATCCCCCGCTGTGAGAGCTCTTTGGAACTCTCGCCGGATTGCTCTGGACTTCTACTCTGCCTTGCTGCCACTCGGTTCAGCAGATTCCCCTCGGCCGCCACGCTGGGTTTCCTCTTCTACAATTGGCTTCCCCAGGACTGCAGGACAGGTGGCGTATCACCCATTCCCCTTGAACTCTATTTTCCTTTCCTAGTTAGGAGTGTGTTTGTGCTTTTCTTTAATAACTGTTTAATAAATCTTAATTGCTGTTTGAACTATTTGCCTCCTCACTGACCTGATGCTGTAGACATAGGGTAAAAGATCCTGCTGCGTTACCCTGCCTCTCAGCCAAGAGAGTGCTCCAGCTAATTTTCCCCATCTTGCTAGGTTTGTTTGGTTATTTGAGTGCCCCTCCCGGGACCCCCAATTCACAGGGTAACAGTACTGGAATCGTTTTAATTTGTAAGTTTTCTTGAGTCTTGGGAATAGGAGTGGTATAGATGATGATGATGATGAGCTACGGTGTAGCTAGAATCCTGTTGGTTATGCACATTGGCATACTCTATCCCTATTTGCTTGTTTTGCTTGTTTAAAGACCCTCCCTCGTTTCCTGTTTGTTTGTATAACCACCATTTACAACAGCAACTATACTTTGGGGGAGTATTGTAGGAGGAAGTATCCAGAAGCTGTAGGAGGAAGAATTGTTGCATGTACTTCTATCTCCCTGGGGAAGAAAGGGCAGACTTATTCTAGGGGTGGAAACTGCTCATTCTTCCCCAGATATTCAAGGGCAGCTGGAATATATTCAGGCTCACTTCCATAACTAATCACTGACGAGAGGAGGGGAGGGGCCTGTACCTGGAAGCCTCCCCTCCCAGACTTCTGTGTTGCACCTGAGAAGAAGTGGTGAAGTGGGAACAGGCATTGCCCAGGACGAGAGCATAAGTGCACTGGAGAAAACTAGGTCCCCATATATATGATAATTGCATTTTTTAAAAATGCATTGTAAATTAAATGAAAGTAATCCTTTGTTCTACCCAGGAGCATGTCCCGCACCACTCAGTGGTTAAGCTACTGGCCTCTGGCTCATCTGGCCTTTTCATAAACAGATTTCTTCTGGAATGTAAACCTGGGGATGGTGTGATAGCCTTGCCTGCCTTATAGCCGGGATCTTTGTCAAGGTACTAGCCTCGCTGCCTCAGTTTACCTTTTGCTGAACCTAGTTTCTACTGGAGAAGAAACGTCTGATACAAAGGAGTGGATTTGAGTTGCAGTGTTTCTATAATTATTACGCTTTACCCTGTCTATTACCCCAGCTTGGCCTACCATCAAATCCCTTGCCCTTCACCAGCAGAAATGATAGGCATCAACTCCCAGTGGGAAGGGCTGCTGCTTCATCTTCTTGTGATGGCCTCTGCAGTGGTCACTGATAGCAGGATGGAGGGAAGCTGTGAGATGGAACTATATGGAGCCCAGCAGAGAGTGGAGAGAACTTCTTTCTCTTATTAAGAACATTCAGGGCACAGTTTAAATAATGTGAAAATACTTTCTGAGCACTAATGATGTTATAGCCTATTAAACCAGGAATCTCCTCATTAGGAAAATTGAAATTCCACTGCATCTCATTAATCACCACTCAGAGTCTTCCTGGAGCAGAAGAGCGAGAGTGGCTAACTTAACTTGTAGTGTGAGTTCTGAAGACGTTAATCAGTAGAAAATCTATGTAACATGCATCTTGTAAATACTGGGAGCAGACACAGTATAATGAGATCCAGTGGATACAAGCATTTTTATGAACTCAGGCGCCAAAGTCAATAGGACCAGCAGGCTTCCATTTTCAGTTGATTTCCACATTTTTAGCACGAAGTGCAACAGAGAAGGAGGATCCAGCATTCAAACATCTGTTTTATCCTTTTTCCATATTAATCTGGGTTTTTAAAGATAATATTTACACATCATATTATTTTTAAATCTCCATTTTCAGACAAATCCTAAGTTGAAACTTGCATTTTATGCATGTTTTGGTGTTTTGTTTTTTAATTGAGAATCATAACAGTATTTGTAAGAATAGCTATCTTCCAGTTTCTATGTGTTCATCCAAGAGGCATAAAATAAGTTGTTTTGCTTAAAAATGCAGACCAAACAAAATCTTTCACCATCTCTCTTATACAATGGCTCTTTCAGTTCCATACTTTGACTAGAGACCCAGGTTTGAGAATCTGATATCACCCCAGTAGCACAGGGGCTGCAAGATAATCTCCAATTCTTGCACACAAAAAAACTGTGCAAGCAGGAAGAGAAGACAAAAGCATAATAAGCAATCAGCAGTAAATATTTGTATTTAATGTAAGAGCTAATCATCATAAATGAAAGTGAGACTGGAATGAAAATAACTGGAGCTGGACCTTTCAGCCTCCATGTGTGCACCATGTGGCAAATACCTCCTTTATTGCTCTCCCAGTTCATAAATATGTGATCAAAGCAATAACATATACATGTGAGCTGCCCTTAAGCAATGACCCTTTCCCTATGCCTCCTTCCCTCATTGGTATCCCCCAGGCACTTGGCAAATGTCAAATATAGTTAAAGTGGAACATATTCATGCATCTCATTAACATGCTGCATAATTATTGAACAAGTGATATTTGCTGAAAGCTGACATGCCAGTTTCAAAGCCATCTCAAGGTGTACAATATTACCAAATATATAGCTTAATACCTCTTTTTCAAAATTTGTCATGGCCAAGATAGCATCATCAGTGATAAGTAACGAATCGACTTCAGCGTGGGAAGTCAAGGGATGATGCAGGACAATTATACTTGTGCAATGTCATGATGCAAAGATTATATATGAGACGTTTAAAGAAAGCTAGAATTGAAAAACCATGTATGAAGGTATGCCACAGCAATGATATGGCAAGAACCTAACACTCAGAGTGGAATGCTGTTGATGACATATGCTGGTGCAATCTCCCATTACCCCAGCATACATCCTTTTGTGGTCACTGAGGAAAGAGGTATGTAACATCTCCTTATGCAATGACTCCCCCTTGCATACAACACTAGTTTAAAAGCACCAAACTGTACCTCAATACCCAGTTAATGGGCAAAAAAGGTAGAGCCTGTTACTCCTCCCTATACCTCCACTCTGCAGGATGTGCAATTTTTATAAGTGAACATATTTATGGCTGGAAAACATATTTGAAAGCATGCTGGTCAGAAGCATGTTGCCAGATCAGGATGACCTCAGACATGGGCAGGTCATAAATTCAGAGAGGATTAGGCAGGAAAACCTGATGCTAATGGGTTTGTGATCATCCTTTCAACAACTCTGGCTCTGAGTACTCCCAAAAACACTGAAAGAGAAACTTCTAAGATTGGTGAGCAATTAGAGACCACCTCACAATCTTATCCAATGGAGACCTTCCCTATTTACCCTATCTGACCAAGACATTAAGAGATTGTCATGACTCCTATCAATGTTTTGTCACCTAGAGTTAAGACAATCAGCCCATTGTGGGCTCCTTTGACAACCCCTTGAGAAAGCAATTACCATTTTGTCCATGCATCCTCCTTCAGGGTAGGAAATGGGGTATATAAACCCCAGCTTCAGCCTCAGCAACTTGGATATGGTATGTGGTACCCAGACCTCTGCTCATTCTTGCTACCCGTAGATACTGTCTGAGTCACTCTGTTTTGACCTTCCTCTTCAGGACAGGTAACTATCCCCCTTTTCACACAATCTCTCTCTATCCAACCTTTTGTGCCTTACTTTCCTATAGCCTTATATGATTCTTGAGAGTGTCTAATTTCTTGTGTTTGCCAATCCAAATAAAACACTTTGTTAACTTTAAACTGGACTCCTCTCTACAGTTAGTGCTGGTATACATAGGTGGAAAGATCTTGCCATTAACCTCCTCTTGCAGGCCTCCTTTGAGCTGTAATTCCCCAAATTCTATGGAGATGCTGGCATTGCAAGTGGACCTCAAAGTCCCCCACCTCTCAGAGTAACAAGATCTTATCCTCCCAAATCTCCAGCAAATGGATTACTTTTTTTTTCTTTTTTGGCAGAAAAAACTACAGCCAGAGGTGCTTGGAAACCCCTCCTCTTCCTTGGCACTAATTGACTATGGGAGTGCAGCCTGATGCCTTCAAACTCATGTAGAATAGTTAGCTGCAGCAGAAGGAAGCCTGCAAGAGGAGGGTAACGGCAGGATTTTTTCACCTGTATATACCAGTACTAATTGTAGGGAGGACTCTACATTTAAGACTAGAAAACATAGGCCAGAACCCCATTGGTGGCATATGCAGGTGTAAGTTGTGCTATGAATGTGGAGTGACTGTTTTGGACAATATGGAACAGATTTATCCAGCTGACAGTGTGTAAGGGTTCTAGTCTGTTCACTAAGTCCTTGCAGAATTCTGCCTGCAAGGATCCTGGCCTTGCCCTTGTTCTTTGCAGAATCCTGCCCAGTACCTCAGATCCAGCTGGCTGCTCAGATGCAGGACAGCTGGAGTGGCCAGCAGCCAGCTACATAAAGGCTGGGGTTTCTCTGCAGCCCTTGCTATAGCAATATGGTCTTTAATGTTGTTGGTAGCTCTCCAGTGTTCCTGACCCTGCTGACCCCTAGACTTGGATCTCTTCCTGTTTTCTGGAACTGCCTCTTGCCTTTGGCCCTGGGGAATCTTGTTACCTGGTAGGCTTCTACTGTCTTGAATCTTTGTTATGCCTTGACCTCCTGCCTGTCTCCTGGCCCTGCTTCTTGCCTCTGGCCCTGCTTCTTGTCTCTGGCCCTATGGACTCTTGCTACCTGGAGGACTGCTGCCTTGGACTCTTGTTGTTCCCTGCAAGTTCCTGTTCCTAGGTCCAACCCTGGTGCCTGTACTGGTTGGCCCTTGCTGCCCATGTCTTGGATCTTGTCACAGAGGATGGATTTCTGCATGTGGAACCATTGCAGAAGCACAATAATGCACCTTGAATACTGTGTTAATGTGCATTGTGCATTGCATATTGTCTCAGTGCATTGCTAGTTGTGTATGTACAATAATGTGACAGCTATGAACAGTCACAGTTTCTCATACATTGTGCTATGGTGGTATTCAGTGTATGGACTGTATAGAGATCGTGCGTAGTGAAATTCTGTTGGCAGGTATTTACTCTACACTGAGATCGTATGGGATTTTGGCCCTAAAACCAATACTGACATATTCATCCATCCCTATTTCAGAAATACTTTGCTATTCTTTTTGTGGGGTGCAAAAGACTTCAATGGACCACAAAAACACTCAGGTGATTGTTACTGTTGGAACAGTAGAGGGTTTGAATCACTCTCATCTTGAGAATGGGGAGTTGTTTTATCTGATAGGGCAAAAGTTCATGAGGTGTCAAGGAATTTGAACAACTGATGATGAAATTACATATCTGGTGTTTTTTTATATACTACAAATTTGAATGTTTTCAAGTTTTAATATCCTAGCATTTGAAGGAACATGAAAACTATATAAGAACTTATTTGAATGGGAATTTATTAATGCTTAAGGACTGGGCATAACAGACCAAAGGCAACATGGACAGTTTGGTGATGTATGAAAGCAGTGGCTCAATAAACATGGCAGAATGACTTTGGAACACTGATCCACATGGCTCAACTGAGAATGGATAACTGAAAAGGAAAAATAAAGTAGCTATTTAAAATTCCGTCATGTGGTGGCTGCTTTAAATCTTTCATGAGAAAGGGATCAACATACAGCCACTCTAGAGAGTCAAAAGATCCCATTGAACAAGGTGTAGTGGGGCGTAAAGGGTGTAGAGGTAACTGGGCTTAGATCTTAACCTAAGCCAACATTAAGAAAATTTCGTAGACAGAAAGATGACCATTTTCTCTCTCACCCAGTTAACTTGCCTCACAGTAGAAATGATGCTATGAACTTTTTTAAAAACATCTAGAGATACAAAAAATATTAGCACATTTTCTCATTTATGGTGAGAAAGGATGCTTCAACATATGGTGATTGTTGTTGTTTTTAGTTTGCTATTGTTATGTACCTTCAAGTTGACCATGGTTTATAGTGATCATATCATAAGGTTTTCTTGGCAAGATTTATGCAGAGCTGGTTTGTTTGCTTAGTCTGGGAGGGTATGGCCTTTTCTGCACGGGGTTTTTAAAATGGTGCAAAGTGTCCTCCAGAGAGGAAGTCTACACCTGGGAGCGGACTGGGTCTGGACTACTTTGTGTAGTGCCGGACCTCAACCCGCTCCGGAATGGCCCAAAGTGGTCATTCAGTGTGCTTTTGAAAGACCGCTTAAAACAGGTCTTTCAAAAGCATGGAGCGCACCACTCCATGGCTGCGCTCCGGTGCAGATTTGCAGGCTTGCAACAGTGCGAGCCTGCAGATCTGCCGGGGCCGGGCTTTAGGCTGGCGAGCTTCACTGGTTAGTGGAGAGCCTCCACCAACCGGAAGCTGCCATTTTCATTCCCGGAGCAGTGCGGAGTGCGGCCACACACTACTCCGGACCAGCCTGGACCTGTGCATGGAGCACACAGGTCTGGTGAGTACCAGCACGGGGCGATTCCCTCGCTCTGTGCGGAAAAGGCCTATGTCTTGCCCATGGTCACCCCATGAGTTTCCATGGCTGAGCAGAGATTTGTGCCCTGTTCTCCCAAAGCCCTAAGCCAGCACTCCAACCCCTATACCCTATAAGCTCATCTTTCCCCCAAAATCAGGACTCAGCCTGGCTTACAAATTGAAACACATACTATATAGCTAAAAATACAGACATTAACATTAAAATGTAATTGAACTATCAATACAATTAAAATCAATTTCAAATACACCATAAAATAATAATAAGCAGATTGCAAACAATACAGTTAAAAGCAGTAGAATATTCTCTTTTAGAAGAGCCCCCTCTTTAAAAACATTTACTTCTCAAAAGCCTTGCCTGTTTATGGAAGGATAGTAAAGAAAATGCTATTCTAGCTTTGCTACAAAGGGAGTTCTGGATCTTAGAAGCAACCACCAAGAAGGTCTTGTCTCACATTCCTACTAGAAATGCCTGCAAAGGTGGTGGCACTGACAAAAGTACCTCTCCAGAGGTTCTCAGGGTATGAGCAGGCCAGATGACCAGTCTGATATAGCCTGGATTTATGCCATATAAGGCTTCACAGGCAACTTCCACTCCCTGAGTCACAGTGAAAAAATGGGCCTGATGTGAGGCTTAGGCCATTTCTGCACTATAGTGTTATAGTGCTATTATTCCACTTTCAACATCCTATGGAATGCTGGGCTTTGCAGTTTAAGGAGGGACCTTGAGGATTCCATAGGATGTTGAAAGTGGAATAATAGCACTATAACAGTCTAGTGTGGAAATGGCCTTAGAGATGTTCCAGCCTCTCATTTGCCCAGTAATGAAAAAGCCGGTGGCTACATTGGGAGGAAGTAGGAGTCTCTGTGATCTGAAACTGTTCCATGATTGGTCACACCAGACATAAGCCCAGATGGAGCCAAGGAGAGCAGACTTCAGAAATCCAGCATCTGAAATGCCTGCTTTTTCATTATTGTAAAATTCTCTTTTTGTGGACAAGTATACTCAAAGAAGATGGAGCAGGAGGAGCAGGAGGAGCAGCTTAGCTAATTTTTTTAGTCCCACAGTGAAAATTTTGTTTTCCTATACATTTGAAGAAACCACATTCTCTTTTGTTCCCCCAGTACGTAGGACTCTTTAACAGATGTCTCTTGTGTATGCTGTGAGTGACCTTCAGAGTCACATGACCTGAGCAGGTCCATGATCTTTGCTTTGGGAGGCCTGTTCAGGATTGGACACAGACAGGCACTGCTAAAAAGTACATTGCTGCCCTGGGTAGCTCAGTGACCATCTGTGGAGCAGGAGCCCTAGTGAAGATCTTGGCAGAGGGTCTCTTCATTTAGGCTTGGCAATTTGTGCAATGAAAGCTTTTTGTACTGAATTGCTGTACCAGTCTGCCTCAGCACCGTGAAAGCCAGAGTGTTTCCTTTTCATACATTCTGGTATTTAAATAAAATGATTTAAAAAAAAATCCCTAAGAAAACACAAAACAAAACCTTCTTTGACTGGCATACCTTGCCACATGGAGGGGAGTGGGAGAACATGAAATACTCCACTGATCGCATGAAGTTTTTTAAAACAAAATAGGAAGGTCATCTCATTAAGAAAATAACAAATCACAGCTTATGCAACAAAATACTTGGCAATGGAGTACAGGTGTGGAGACTTAGAGTCCAGCTGGAATGATCTCTTTGCTCTGTTAGGTAGTTCTTTTTTTCAAAGGACCTCCTCACACAGTCTGTTTTCAAGTGTACCTGCAAGATTTTTAAAATGTGCCCCCTCAAAAATGTCTGAATGGTGACCACCATATATTGAAAACATATTCTCCAGACAGGATTCAGGGCATGTATATGTTATTTTTTCCCCTTTTGTGTTAAATTTGATGGTAAATACAGACATTAAATATGAGCAAAAGTTAGGCTGGTGCAGTTCATGTCTTTTGACTGAGATGAACCAACAATATAATCAAGTACGTGCTATTTATTTAGATGTGTGATACTCCCCTGAGTCTTTTTTAATAACTTCCATCAGCATTCCTACAGATGCTTTCCTTAAGCAGTCTCTCACTTAACTTTTGCTTCAAGTACAAACGAGTGTCAATTTTAGGGTTGAAAAACCCCACACACCTGAGAAAATGTTGATCTTATCAGTTTTCCACAGAGTTTCTTGGAAAGTTCTTGGCGGGGTCTCAAGTAGCATAGGCCCCTGAATTTTAAATCAACATGGAAGCATATCTATCTATCTATCTATCTATCTATCTATCTATCTATCTATCTATCTATCTATCTATCTATCTATCTATCTACCTATCTAAATCTATATCTTGTTTCAGAGTTTTTGTCCTACTTTTCTTTCAGTGACTTACGGTTCTTTGTAAATAATAGTCACTCTTAAAAGAATCAGCCGAGCAAAGAAGTCAGATTAATGTACACCCAACACAAGTTTTTGAAGGTCTGAAAAATTGGAAAGCATTTGTATCAGATCATGGAATGTTACTTTTCAGACTGAATGAATGGTTCCCAGAGCCTCATCCTACTGGAATGGGAAACTGTGCTTGCACCACAGACCACTTTTCTGCCCCGTAGAACCTCTGTGGGCCACACAGACTGTGGAAAGTGCCACAAATGGAGGGTTAACACAATTGTCCAGAAGTCCACTTATGTTTTTGAAAAATGGGTATTTTTTTATCTTGAACAGTACAGCTGAGATCTTGCACTGTGAAATATAGATAAAACAGTGTAGTTACATCTCCCAATGCTACCTCCTTAAACACACCTTTTAAACCATGCAGCCCCCTTAACAGAGCAGTTTTTGAGGTGATGGAGAGAGGGCCGTGAGTAATCATGTTTTAGCCCTCTCCTGGTAGCAAGGTGCAAGAGGATCCCAATCTCCAGTGCCATCACTTATCACCTTGAAAATTCCTCTGCTGAAGTGTATATGCATGGCTTAAAAGGTAGGTTTTGGGAAGGGAAGCATTTACTATTATTACAATGGTACAATAATCTTAAAGTGAATTAGTGTAATTATAGTGTCTCAAACATCATAATTGCTGAACAAGATATCAGAATGCATGGAGGAGGGGTGGAAGTTGCAATCTGTTTAAAAGGTGAATTGCCGCTCTTAGAAGCTTCCCCCCCCTTGAACAAGAAAGGTCTGGAATTCTGGAGAAGTACAGAGCTCTCAAAACATACTGAAAGGGCCAGATGAGACTCCCAGATTGCACTTTGCCCCATCCCCCTGTTATTCTTTTCAAACTAACTTTTCAGCCACTGCAACACTTTCTAATAAGGAATTGCTTATGGAGTTCTGGAATTTAGACTCAGATGTGGAGAAATGTTGTCATATCTGCACTGCACGCAGGAGATCTAAACACTAATGTTCACAACAAATGCACTATTTTGCTCCTTCCTCAACTGGAGAGACCTAAAGGTTAGCTTCAGTGTTACATTCCTCTTTCAGGCCATTTCTGCACTACACTCTTATAGCGTGATTATTCCACTTTCAACATTCTATGGAATCCTGGGGTTTGCAGTTTTGGGAGGGGCCAGGTGGCCCCTCCCGAAACTGCAAACCCCAGGATTCCATAGGATGTTGAAAGTGGAATAATCGCACTATAAGAGTGTAGTGTGGAAATGGTCTCAGTATCTAAACATAAGGGGAGAAGTGTAGGGAATGTGACAGAAATGACTGAAGACATGAGTCTTGGGGAAGGATGTTTGTGTTATGTTTAAAATACAAATGGCCAGGCCCCCCCTGAAACTGCAAACCCCAGTATTCCATAGAATGTTGAAAGTGGAATAATAGCGCTATAACAGTCTAGTGCGGAAATCGCCATAGACAGGCCATTTCTGCACTACACTGCTATAATGCTGCTATTCCACTTTCAACGTCCTGTGGAATTCAGGGGTTTGTAGTTTACTGAGGCCAAAGAGCTCACTGGCTGAGAATTCTAAATGCCCCTCCCTAAGCTGCAAACCCCAGGATTCCATAGGATGTTAAAAGTGGAATAATAGCACTATAACAGTGTAGTGCAGAAATGGCCAAAGTAACCACAACAAATGATTTTCAACACACTTTTCTTTTCTTTTCTTTTCTTTTCTTTTCTTTTCTTTTCTTTTCTTTTCTTTTCTTTTCTTTTCTTTTCTTTTCTTTTCTTTTTTTTCTTTCTTTCTTTGCTCTTAACTGCATCTAAGGCAGGCAGGCCTTTGAAGTTTGCCATGAATCTTGTAATAGCCCCTGCTGAATTCTGTTGCTCCTTCTGAAATTTTAAAATGGCAATAGATACCCAGTCAGCCCATGTAGCTATGACACAGCTGTAGGAGAAATAAATAGAAGCAGCCTTTCTGCATATGTTTTGTATAAATTATATCCATGTTTTTCTTTTACACTGTGTCAGGAAAGCTGATTTCTCAAATGGTAATACATGTTATGTAGGATGTGTGGGATGAGGGCTAAGGTGATTGTCAATTTAGATGGGCAACAAAATGGAGCTATGGCAACGCTCTTATTCTTCACTTAGTGGAGAAGCCAAAGCTATTTCCACTGAATTAGGAATGAAAACCAGGAGTCCTAATACTTTGCTCTCATAATACAAGTAGTAACAAAAATAGAAAATGACATAATGAAGGTTCTTATCTCAAGATCTGCAATTTGATTTTAAGGGAGGGAAAAGCTGTTTCTCTCTTTTGCCAGTATCTATCTCTTCTGACTCATTCTCCCTTGACATTACTCCCCTCCCCTCCCCTCCCCTCCTCTCCTCTCCCCACCCCACCCACATTTTCCAGCAGTCCATATTGCTGGTTATCTGAGGGATGGACTAGCATAGAAGAACACTACATTTGTGTGTATCTTAGTAGATGAGTTGTTTTAAAAAATAGACTTTGGTCTTGTGACTAATGTGGTCAAGTCATATCCATTAAAATATTTCTTGGCTATTCTGAGTTTGAATTTGAAATAAACTCATGATAATGAGACCAGAAAAGAGAAGAAATGGCATAAAGCCAAACAAATGTTTAATCTTCCTTAAGAGTGTGTGTGTGTGTGTGTGTGTGTGTGTGTGTGTGTGAACTGCATAATTAATAGAAATACTCATTATTTTTTAATGACAATATAAGAGATACAATCCATTTTTAATAGCGGGTGTGACATAGTTTGCTGAAGTTCTAAAAATATTGGCGTGCACCCATGCATTCACACAGTGAATAATGCTCTGGTTTGCTTTATAGTATGTGCCATTTTGACTGTTACCACAGATTTATATAGATACAAAAATCTAAGCATCACAATTTTTGGATACAGAACCTAAAAATGAAAAGAGTAGTATTATCTGGCTAGTAAACATTGCTCACTTTCTGATTGTTAGAGCTTCACACACAGAGAAATGTGCCAAGGCTGTGTATTCCTATCTGACAGGCTATAGATGGAGTGGTGGTGCATGCAGGCATCTATCTATTATTTATTTATTAATTGCATTCTTGTCCAGGTATAATAAAATACATTAAAAAAAATCAAAATAGATTAAATTTTCAATTTAATTTCCAATTCCAACTTAAATGCCAGTTAAAAATATAACAAACTGAAAACCTACCATCAGAGGAGATAATAGGGCTTGACCAGAAACAAGGATGACCTTATCCTGACTTCACTTATGAATCAGGACTACACAAAAAGACATGTCTTGTTTACCATTGACCTAGCTTCTTGGGCCTATTTTTTTAACATCAGAATTTGCTTAGAATTAGGAGCTCAACAAGACTATACCGAGCTTTGGCTGGAAGTTGAGCAGCTGCTGCAGAGCCACCCCTTCTGTACTCACCAAACTAAATTCTCAAGGTATTGGAAAACACAGTGGGGGCTTTATTAAAGTTCTCAAATTCTGACCAGGCTCATATGGGAGGACAGTGGGTTTCCCTCCATCTGAGCAGATGAGTGAAGTGCCACACCCCCATCCTGCCATGTCTGTGACATTCCAGCTCTCCATGGAGGAAGAGAAGAATGCCTTTTGTCTCCACTAAAAAAGGAGAAAGAGGAGGTGGCAGCAGTATTGCTGCTGGCCCCTGCATAGAAGGGGGAAGAGGATGTCATGGTACCCATGTCTACATCACCCCCAGAGAAGGTGATGGACATAGTGCTGTCTGCCTGCTTCTTCCACTAAAGAACAAAGCAATGCCTGCCGGAAAACCAAAATGAAACAGGACACAGCATCTCCCACACTCCTGTCACTTCCAGAAGCCACTGCACAGAATTGGCCACTTCCTAAATTCCTAGTTCTGAGGGTCCTCTGATAGGGCCTGGCTCTGAGGACCTTGTATCAGGAAGCAGTATATGCTGGAGAACTGTATGTAGCAGTTCTCTGGCATAGCAAGTACCCTTCCAGGACATTGGGAGTCATGTGGGCAAATTTGCTATGCCAGTTGCCCTCAATACTGGAAGTAAACATTTCATGTAACTTCCTATGATTGGTAGAGGTAGTGGTTCACCACTGCCTGAAGCCATTTAGGATTTTATAGATTAAAAGCACAAGTTGAGTTTGGCAACAAAATAGAAGCCCATGTAGTTGTTAGGTCTGGTGACATAAAACTTTTGCTCTTTTACAAGTTATGTTGAATAGATTTATTAGTGGAGTCTGAAGACACATCTGTGTTCTTCACTCTAAGTGTATTGATTGTATTTACATGTATCTCCACATGTATTTTATACCCATGTACATCTATATATATATATGTATAACTACTTGTTTATTTCCATATACCTTTATATACATATTTATGTATCCTTATTTTTACTTCTGTCTAAATACTTCAGAAATTACACGTAATGTTAAACTGTTACTATCTGGAGTAATCCTTTTGTCATCACACATATTTTGCTTTAGGAATCAATCAGAAACTATTGACAGCTATCTTCCACCACAGATATCACAACATAAGTGTAAAGAGAAAAGAAACTGGCAGTGCCTTGTTATCTGTCCTTGTGCACATGGCTATAATTACTTTACTGGCCCACATTTTATTTATTAAAGTTTGAGAAATATGTCCATCACTTAATGACAAATTGCAGCTCTGATTTGAAGATTTGGTCTGAAAAATTCACATCTCTGAAAAAAGATAAATGGCTAGATGTGGATCTCAGTGACTGACTGATGGGAGTACTGAAATGCATCCACAACACATAGAGAGCTGAAATTCAACTAGATTAAAATGGTGTCAACTGGGTTAGGATAGGGATATTTTGGGCAGCAATGTAAATCTGGAAACAGGCACAAATCTGAAAGAATGATAGGGGTGTGCAGAGGCTACTTTATAAAGGTTAAAGATGGGAAGATTCTTGAAAAAGTTTAAAGAGTCCTCCGGATCTCAGCAGTCTTTCAATGCAGAAGAGGAAGTTTACAGTGGAAAAGTGTTTATTTCTGGTTTTGAAATTATTAGTATCTAGTGCAATACCCATTACCATGCAATACGTGTTTCAGGATTTGCCTTTACATTTTGTGCACCTGCTGGGGAAATCAGAAAAGAAAAGAAATGCAGCAGAAATAGCAGCAGGTGGTTATTGTGCCATTGTGCATGTGGCATTTGTCAAAGAGAGATACTGCTAAGGGACAAAGGCTTGATGATGATGAGACCTCCTCTACTGAAGTTCACAACTAAGCCTGACAAGTTAGGTATAGTCCTCATAAAAGACTCTGACTTACTGACCTAGGGTGAATAATGCACATTAATTATTGCAGTGATGGTATGCAAAGAAGCACTTGGGTAAGTATTCCAGCTGACCTCTGTAGACACCAGTGACTAAAAGGCATCTGTTCAGTGGGAGAATAAGCCGTACACTAAAGCTTGGCTTGTCAATCATCTTAAAACACTTGGCTGCTGTATCTATAATATAAAATTCTTAAAGTGGCAGTGACTTAACAGGCACATTTCCATAATTGAGTTGCTAATTATTGATATTTATTCCCACAAATGTCAAAATTACTCAAGACTCTGATGGATGAAGTAATGGAGATCTCCCTTTTCAATGATCCACTGAGCACTGACATAAAGTGGAGAGTACTGTTCACTGAGGTTGTTCATTAGTGTCTTGGAAAGTTTTCTGTGGAAGATCAACATAAAGGATGGTTTTCCAATTGATAGTATTTTCTGCAGGTGACATTGAACTGACAGCATCAAACCCAAAACACTGTGCAACCTACATAATGATAGCTATAGCGATATAAAACATATTGGCCTAACCATACGTATGGGAAAAACAAGGCAGATGAAAAATGTCTAAATTGGAATCTGAGGAAAAATAACTTGAATGTACTCTGACTTGGACAGTGAAGATGATATAAACTCAATGGATGTGGCTTTGGTCCCTAATTATCCAGAGGTGATGAATACATTTCAAAGAGTACACTACAAAGATGTGCTGGGACAGATAAGAACCATCATGAATGTGCTGACGGTTTGCCCATCTTGACTCACAAAAGCACAGAGGGAGGCAGGGAGGGAGGGGATCAGCTGAGTGGGTAAGGGGAATGATGACTATCTCCATAGCACAGGAAGTTTTCACTGTACCTAAACGTGATGGTGTGAGACATTTATGAAAGAAGCTCTCCTTGATCTGCACCATACTGGATGTGATTTGGCTGATCCGCAATATCTCATTCATTGTCAAGTTACCCAGACATACAGTAACAGGTCAGCTCCACAGGTCCCTGGACAAAAGGTATTACCTAGGTCAGCTTCAGTCTTATGACAGGGATAATGTGAGCCAGCTAACATTAGTGAACAGGACAGCTTTCAGTATCATCAACCATGAAATTTTTCTGGGGCCATTTTTAGGTGAGACATGGAGTAACTAAACAGAATCCTGTTGGTTAGCCTCAACTACAGTAGACCCATTGGGTCAAGTGTTGAATGCTGAGTCAACTCATTGGTAAATCCAACTGAGTCAATTGGTCTACCCTAGTCTGGACTAATGATAGCAATTAGGCCACTGTTTTACAGTGGTTCTAATTCATCCTGGAGGGGCATGTTCAAAAGGTGATATTAGACTGCTTCTGTTTAATGTGATTGCTGTTGGTCTATGGGTTCCCTCTGGACCCTGTTGTCTCCTCCATGGTGTGCTCTTTATGTGCTTCTTGCTGTCATTCGGCCTTTGCTAAAGACACCCTTCTTTAACTTCCATTATGACTGGTGGCATCAGGCCCTTGGGAGGGAGAGAGATGGATGGGCTTGAACTGAGCCATTATAGTAGGGATCTGGGAAAAGACAGGCAAACACTAGACACTACTCGTGCCTTATAATCATTTTCAAACCTCTTAGGGCCTTTCCGCACTACACTGTTATGGTGCTATTATTCCACTTTCAACATTCTGTGGAATTCTGGGGTTTGTAGTTTAATGAGACCAAAGAGCTCTCTGGCTGAGAATTCTAAATGCCCTTCCATAAATTGCAAACCCCAGGATTCCACAGGATGTTGAAAGTGGAATAATAGCACTATAACAGTATAGTGCGGAAAGGCCCTTTGTCTCATCAATTTGCCTTCTGCAAAATGAGCCCATGTCCACCACATCAACCATTTTGTGAATAGACCTTCCCTCCATCACAGCCATTTTTTTATTTCACCCATAACACTCTCAAAATTCCAAATATGCCTGTGAGCCCATTTTTTTGTTGTCGTTGCCGTAACTAATCAGAAACCTTTAACAGCCTATTATGAACATAGACCTAAACTTTACAACAGTGGTTCTCAACCTGGGGTTGAGACCCCCCTTTCATGGGGGTCGCCGCTCCCCCTCGCCGCCGCCAGCGACCTTTCTCACTTGGGCCGCCGCCTCCTCGGCGCCATCCTTTCCTCCTCACCCCCCGTGGAGCTGGCGGGCGGGCGGCAAAGAAGGGGAGGAGTAGATGGCCCACATCGCCTCTTGCATTCACTCTTCCCTCTTTCTCGCCCCTGGAGTGAGGCACGGACACCGGGGGACGAGCTGTTGCCCATCGGGCCCCTCTCGGCTGGCTGTGAGGTAGGTAGCGGCTGCGGCTCGGAGCGACCCTGGGGCAGGGGGCGTGGTGACGGGGAGGCCGGGCGGAACCGCGGCTCCCTTCCCGGCGGGTGGGGAAGGCCGCCGCGGCCTAGCAGGCCCCTCTTGGCTGGCTGCGAGGGCGGCGGCCTTTCCTCACCCGCCAGGAAGGGAGCTGCGGTTCCGTACTTCCCAGCGACCCTTGGGTGGGCGGCGTGGTAATGGGGAGGCTGGGAGGAACCGTGGCTCCCTTCCTTGCGGGAGAGGAAAGGCCGCCGCTGCCCATCGGGGCCACCTTTTCCCCTCAGTGTTGCCTCAACCGGGGATGCTGGGCCAGGCCTGGCCCCTTTCGGGAGGGAGGGAAGGCCTGCCTCTGCCCCTGGCCTCTCATGCTGCCCTCTGGCTCTGGCCGCATCTTTTTGGAGCGGCCCCACGATGGCAGTGACAGCAACGGCGGCTTGGCGAGCGCTGCTGCTGCAGCGGGCCAGGCTGGGCACCCCCGTTGGGCCGCGCTGCGCCTTCCCCACCGCCCTCCTTCGCCGCCACCGCGGCCCAGCTGCAGAGACGGCCAGGCCCAGCGGCTCAGCACTGGCCCGGCGCGGCTCCTCACTGGTGAGGGGAGGGCAGGAAAGCGCTCTGCTCCTGGCAGGCAGGCAGGCCCCGGGCCTCCTCCTCTGCCTTCCTGCCACCGGCTCCACCGCCGCTCCCCCGCCTGGCCTGGCTGGGCTCCTCAGCCTAGAGGGGAGACGAAAGCCTGGCCTGGCGGTGGGGGCGATGGGGTGGACTCGGCTCCCCACCGGCACGGACCACCCACACCAGCTGTTCCGCTCCTTGGGCATGGACGGCGCCGGCGCCTCCGCGGCCTGCCCGGCAGAAGAAGGGAAGTGGGACCGCGGGATGCCGGGGCGGGACTGGGGCCAGGGCCGGGGTCAGGAGCGGGCCCAGGGCCGGGGCCGGCCGAAGGCAGCAGCAGCAGCAGCAGCGCCTCGCTCGCTCTCAGGTCTACATCTCCGGCGGGAGGGCACAGAGAGCTGCCAGCGCGGCACAAAAGCGGCTCGGGGACGGGGACGGAGATGGAGACGGAGGGAGGGCCAGCTGGCTGGCTGGTGCGGGGAGGCAGCGGAGGAGGGCGACAGCAAGGAGGCTCCCTCCCGTGGAGAAATGCCCCGCTCCGCCCTCCTGGTGCCGCTGCCGCCTGCCCCCTGCCCCACTGCATCTCCATGGGCCGAGCCTGCCCAAGTTGGGTGCCCGCAGCCATTGCAGAGGGAGCCCCGCCAGACACAGGCACCCGCAAGCCCCGCCGGGAGCCAGGGCGCCCGCCCCAGGTAATGGGGCCCAGGCGGGGTTGGGCAGCACGAGAGGCCGGAGGTGGAGGTGGAGGTGGAGGTGGAGGTGGAGGCCGGCCCTCCCTCCCTCCCTCCCTCCCTCCCTCCCTCCTCCCTCCCTCCCTCCCTCCCTCAAGGGGCTGGGCCTGGTCCAGCATCCCCAGCTGAGGCAACGCCGAGGGAAAAGACGCCCGCCACACAAAACAAACTGACGAACAGCAACAACCATTAATAAATAAATTAGCAAGCAAGCATCACATCTACCCAGCACAGCAAACTTTTTTTAAAAAGTCAGAACTGTTAAGAGCCGGGCACCGTTTTTTTCAAATAATCATGGGAGGAGGGCGGGTGCTAACTTCAGCCTCTCCAATGCGTGCATCCGAAGACATCCAAAACTCCAGATCCATGGGAATGCGCCCCTTTCCCGGCAGCAAGCACGTGCGGCAAGGAACCGCACCCTCTCCAGAGGGAGAGAAAAGAAAAGGACAAGACAGGCAGCAATTCAGCTCCAAAAAGGTCTCTTCCAACTCTACATTTCTATGATTCTATGAAGGGGAGCTGATGAGGAGAGGGGTTGGTGGGGGCGGCAGGAGTGGAGGAGTGGAGGGGTGGCGGCGGCCACGCGGGCAAGAAATGCCTTGTGAGGTAAAAGTGGTGCCAGTGTTGAGGAGGAGGCTGTGGGGCAAAGGGAGGCTGCTGGCAAGAGACCGAGGGAGCCTCTGAGGTGAAGGGGTGGCCGTAGGGTGACAGGGCGCTGGGGTGTATTCTCCGTGGGGGGCTCTGTGGGTGAGGGTGGGCAGCACCCAAGCAGGAACAGGGACGAGGGAGGAAGAGAAATGGGGGGGGAGTCTTGGCGGCCATCGACCTAACCCTGTTATTTGGAAGTGAAGTCTCCCAGAGTTCAATGGGACGTAACTTCCTCGCGAAGAGAGAGTGGGATTTCAGCTTTGTAAAAAAAAGGCACGGCTCTGGTTACCAAACCTCAAATCATTGGGGCTCCTTAAAATGCCCCTAAATGTCCCCCCCTCCATGTTTACTGCCAGAAGCAAGTTCTTCCGTTTGCAAGCAAAGTTTTAAGCAAGGAATGGCAGAGGGTTGGACTGCATGGCAGGAGGTTGGACTGGATGGCCCCTGTGGTCTCTTTCAGTTCTATGATTCTGCAAATATTAATCATTAAGACCACAAGGAGGATGTCTTGGGGTAGGTGGACACACTGAGGAAGTTAGTATTCAGAAGGTGTTTCTCCTCAGAGGAAAAAGAAAGTTAAGAACCTGCAACAAAAACAGGGTGCACTAAGAGTTGCTTTACTTTGCTCTTTCTCCACATGTTCCAATGGATTGGTGGTATTGGTGTGTGTATATGTGTGTATTATCACCTGGTAACGCACAACATGCTCAATGCTTCTGGTGGCTGAGGGACAGAGGTGAGGAAGGCCTTGTGAATTGTGCTGCTTATTCTTTTAGTGCTGCACTCCTGTCACATCTTGTTTCTGAATGGGGATGATGTTACATGCCCTTTTTACATTTCTGCTTGGAAGGGTACTTTTTTTTTTGGTGCCAAATTTGTGAGCTTTGTCTGTCTCTTTGAACAGTTCAGAAAGTGTTGTCATCCTGAACTGAACATTTGAGATTATGCTCCCGGGATGAAACTGCAGCACTTTGCACATGGCTTTCAGGTGGAAGGAGAGAAGGCCCAACAATAATAAGTGTTGAGGGAAGACAGGAGAGAAAATAAAAGTGAATTTTTCCTGATTTTCAGGGGTAGGGAGGTGAGAGCTGGTAATCTTCAGAGCAGGTAAAACTTTTTAAAATGCAGCAGAGCAGAAATTGGCATGGCTTAAATCAGTGTGGCAGGATAGTGAGAGAGAGAGAGAGACCCTTGCTTATATACCAAAATTCATGATGCTGGAAGACTTAAAATTCCTGCCAAAGAAATCTCTTAAGTTTGTTCTGTACACATTTAGTTCAGTAGAACAAGCCATATCAATACAACTTGTATTGCAAAAGGGTTTCTCACATAATGTCTATCAGAAATAGTTTTTGAGGTGATACAATTAGTTTTCCTAGCACCATAAATAGAATTGAGAATTGTGCAGCTGACAAGAAACTATGTTGTTAGATTAATCTTTTGTATTAATGCAGCTATTGTAATATATTTTTTTCATTAGCAAACCATCCCATGACAATGGAGCATGGAGGGAAGCATGTTAAGAAAAGAAATATCAAATATTTACATTACGATTCATAACAGTAGCAAAATTACAGTTATATAGTTATAGTTACAGTTACAGTAACTATAACTATAACAGTAGCAAAATTACAGTTATAAAGTTATAGTTACAGTTACAGTTACAGTAACTATAACTATAACAGTAGCAAAATCACAGTTATAAAGTTATAGTTAAAGTTACAGTTATAAAGTTAAAGTTACAGTTACAGTTATAAAGTACAACAAAATAATTTTATGGTTGGGGGTCACCACAACATGAGGAGCTGTATCAAGGGGTCATGGCATTAGGAAGATTGAGAACCACTGCTTTACAATAACTGTTACAAGGACAAGATTTCTAAACTTAAAGCATGGAAGCACAGGTCTGTATAGACTAGAAAACTTTTACTCTGGTTCAGGATATAAATCTAGCACCCAAATTAAGGTGAAATTGGGTGCATCTGGAGCTTCATCATTTCAAATACATCAGGTTTTGTACCTAATCTATCACTGAAAATCAAGTACCTTCTTTGAGACACTGTAGGAGAACTGAACAGATAATTTTACACATCCCAAGTGCCTTACTGATGGAATCAACCTATGACAAACTGCAGGGGCTAGATTGCAATGGGCTAAAGATATGAATGTAGATATATCAGGAAAGGATTGTGAATCTATGTGGAAACACCAATAAAGTCAATTTCTTAAAAAATGAAGGAGCATAGCTATAAATTAATTTAGTGTTGGTACTTAAATCCCTTAAAATTGTGTTGTATAAATAAAGAACTCAGTGGTAAATGTTAAGAGGAAATGCGGGTAAGTAGGCACTTACATTCTTTGTGGGAGTGTCCTAGAGTTACATGGTCTGCGGAAAGAATTTTTATGAGTGAGTGAAATCACAAACCAAACCATTAAAGCATCTCCAGAAACTGGTTTATTTTCCTGTTCCTAAATGACAATAAAACATTAGTTCACAAGGATTTAATTGCATTTCTCTGTATGGCAGCAAGGTTAGAATTTGTACAACACTGGAAAAACATGACTGCTTTATCCATCAATGGCTGGTTGTACAATTTGGTATCTGCCTCTGATGGGTAACCAATTCACAAAGTTAGAAATAAAAGAATGTTGCAAACAGTTGATAATTTTTATAGCCGTATGGTTTCTGTTTATTCATTACATCATGCTGCCAATATGTTCATTTATGAATGATGTTTTGAACACAAATTGGAAATAGTTTTGTGTCTAGAACTTAGTGACATAAAATAGGTCACTACAGAGGAAGATGTATACACTCATGATTGTTTCACTACCACAATTTCTTGGCAGTTTCTGTGATTCTGTATCAACTATTGAGCTAAATAATTTAGTTATCTCCCAGTCCAATCCCCATAGTCACTGGGCAGCAGCCACTAAATGACAGAGATATATTCCTCATCAGTCAGGAAGCAGCAGATTGATATTTCCATGCCCTCCCATGCATGGTCTCTGTTATGTCAGTCAAGGCAGGGTCCATGTAGAAATTCCCATTTGTGCTGGAAATCATTCATGGGAGGGGTTTGAAACATCAGTCATCTGCTTCCTGATCAATGGGAGAACAGACCCCTGTCACTTGCAATGGCTACTGCCCAGTAAATGAGGACTGGGGGACTTCATTGCTTTCTAGGTATTCTCTAAACTAGTGAATACAGAGTATCCACCATATTACATCCCTATGTAAAACAAAAGATATGAGCATTGTGTTCCATTGTAGTCAATGGATACAATATGTGTGTGTTTGCGGCAGCACGGGTTTGCATAAGTTGCATTCACTTATTATAATGGGAGCAATGTTTTGTACAACCTCACATTTGTGTGTGTGGAGGTCACATCAGAAGAGGGCGCACTGTATGTAAGGACCGTAAAAACAAGTCAGCCATAAATATGTAATTCTAGGTTATGCATTTGTGTGTTAATGAATGTTGGCCGACATATGGAAATGCAGATGTACTCCATCTTTGTAGTCCCTTCTTTCCTTTCCAGTTTTACCATAAAAATATAGCTTCTGTCCTTTGTTTTTGTTTTGTTTTACTTTTTGTCCTGTAAGATTTTCTTTAGAACATTTTTTTTAAAAAAACAACTTTTATGGTTTTGCTGAATCTTCATACTATTTGTAAAAAATCTATTCTAATATAAATACTGTACTTCACAAACCCAATGTCTTTTGGATCTTGATATGTAATGTGATTGAACAGTTGCTGTTGGTCATAGACTGAGAGACTTACCTTCTCTATGTAGTGACTAATGCTGACACAACCATATCGTGGAGAGTAGTCTGCTGAAAATGACCCTCACTCTTATACAGTAAACCCAGGTGGTGCTGTTTTGGAGACCTGTTGTGTGACAGATTTTTACTGTGTTTGCACACAAAGATGTGCTCTACAATGTGCAATAAATAGTATAAGCCAACTTCTGGCACAGTAAAAGTATGTTGTTTTTCTAAGTACCTCATTTAATGTACTTGACAGAGAGAGAAGGAAAATCACTTCCATCTAATTCAGTGCCTCTTCAGGCTTGGCCTCCTACACAGTCGCCTAGCTCACCTATATTGAGAGGTAGGCAATTTCAGTGCTTAGAGATGATGTAGGCCCTTTTCGCACCTTACCTTCGTTGCGGCAGTGGGGAGTGGTGCTTGCACAAGCAGCTCACAACAGCCCTTCTGCCTCCCGCATCGGCTTTCTGGTAGCACAACCGTCGCATTAGCGCCCCGTCCCTTCTTTCCGCAGTGCAGTCCGGGAGCTGTAGGGCTGCGCTGGGGGAAGGAAGCGCGACCGGCCCAGCTCGCTGAAGCACCACATGCAGGTAAATGCATGAGAGCGCCACGAGCATTGCACGAGCACGCAGTATTTTTGGCTTACAGCCGAAAATAAAAAAATGCGCGTGCCCCCCTTTAGCCTCGTGAGTGTTGCGCGAGTGGGAGTGCATCGTACAGAGTGATGCTCCCATTCATGCAATGCTCAAGGGGCACTCGCACAAAAAAAAATGCATGCAAAAAGGGCCGTAGAGTTCCCTCGAAGGAAGGAAGGGAAGGAAGGAAGGAAGGAAGGAAGAAAGGAAGAAAGGAAGAAAGGAAGGAAGTGGCTGGAAGTCTTCTGGTTTTGAAAAACTGGTAATTTTTCATAGAATCATAGAGCTGGAAGAGAGGGCAAGGGCCAACCAGTCCAATCTCCTGCTATGCAGAGCAGAATTAAAACATTTTGATATTAAACAATGTCGGAAATCTCAGCAATCTGTTTAAAAGGTGAAATCATTACTCATGGAGCAACTTGGAGTCCGTATTTTGAGAAAGGATGGGCTACAAATAAAGATGTTGTTATTGTTGTTATTACTATTATTAATACCACCATCTCTCAGTTTGATAGTCTAATGCCTGGAGTTTTTGGACCATGCATAACAAGTAATTGGCAATAGAAATGCCTAATTCTTTTTACTTAGCTAACTTAGTGACTGTCGCCACACTTTGAATAACAAATTCTAGGTAAGTAAATTGCACTGTATTTTATTTTGTCTGCACTGGATCTATTGCTGAGTATAGTAGCCTCTCTGCTTTCACAAGGGTTCAAGGTGCAAAACCCTTGTGAAAGTTGAAAATCAGTGACTAGTTCCCCCCAGCAGAGTGAACAAGCAAGGGAAGGTGTGTGTGTGTCTTCTCTCCCCACACTCACCCTCCCATTCCCTTCTGGGGCTCTCCACTCCCATTCTCTTGCCCTTTTGCTTGGATACACATGACTTTCTTCTCCATGCCTGGGCAAAAGGCAAGGGTATGGGAGGGGGAGAATAGGGAGAGAAGGCATATGTGTGCCTCTTCCGCATGTGGAGCTCCCCTCCCATTCCTTTGCTTTTTGCCTGGGTGCAGAGAAGGAAGGCACATGCATCCAAGCAAAAGACAAGGGAAGGGGGGGAAGGCACTCGTGTACCTCGTGAATTATCAAATTCATGAAGGTCAAACCTGCAAATGTGGAGCAAGGGCAGTAGTTCATTTGGACGGTCCATTGTATACTGTGAATGAAGAACAAAAATGTTTGTAAAATTATAAATGGCGTGATTAGAGAATGAACAGACCTTTTTAAAGCACCCACAGTTTGTTTTTTTAAAAGAAAGCTTAAAAATGTTAAAAGATCCATTTCTTTTGGCATATGACAGATGACGTAGCCCTCTGAACATTTCAGTTTCCCCTTTCTATATTTACTCCACCTCTAAGCTGGTGTGTTTTTTTTGTTTTGTTTTGTTTTGTTTTTAGATAACCAAGATTATGGACAGTATTCAAGGGATGACCATTTAACTTAAAGAGGTAAGTTATGACAACTGAGATAATTGTTATTTTCAATATATTTCCTAATAATCCTTACTGTTCAATTTATTTTATTTATTTTATTTTTCATTTCAGTCATGAGCAATCTCCTTCCTGAGTGCTTACAGCCAATTCTGAATAAGTGTGGCATTTTGTTGTTGTTGTTTTGTCTTCTCTGTTATCAACATTTGGCCAGTTCTATCACTATCTCTATGTGGAGGACAGAAGTCTGAAAGTCTAAAAGAAGAGAGGCACAGCTATGCTTGGAGGCTTGCAATTTAGAGACCTGGAAAATGAGCAGCCCATTCATAGTATTCAGTTGGCAGTTTGTTGTTGTGTTGTTGTTATGCACCTTCAAGTCATTTCCAACTTATGGCAATCCTAAGGTGAATCTATTATGGGGTTTTCTGCAGTTGAGAGTGTGTGACACACCTAAGATCACCCACTGGGTTTCTACGGCTAAGCAGGGAATCGAACCCTGGTCTCCAAGGTCATACTCTAGTGCTCAAACATTACACCACAGTGGAAGTTTAGGGAGGAGCATTTAGAATTCTCAGCCAAAGAACTCTAGTGCCTCTGACTAGAGCCATTTCCGCACTAGGCTGTTATAGAGCTATGATTCCGCTTTCAACGTCCTATGGAATCCTGGGGTTTGCAGTTTTGGGAGGGGCCAGGCCCCTCCCGAAACTGCAAACCCCAGGATTCCATAGGACGTTGAAAGCGGAATCATAGCTCTATAACAGCCTAGTGCGGAAATGGCCTAAATTAACAACCCCCAGATTTCCATGGTATGCAGCCAAGGCAATTACACTGGAATCATAGCACTATTACTCTGTAATGTGAAAAGACCTCAGGTTTCCAAACTGTGGGAAAAACTTCCACAAATAGTGAAAGCTCTCCTTTCAAGGCTATTGCTCTTTACATCTAGAGAGCAACAGAAGTGATGGATGAAGGAAGGCTAGTAGACTTCTCCCCACTGAGTGTTTATCTGCCACATTTTACTAATACCTGAATAGACCTGTAGTCTAAGATTTATCATAGTAATCCTGGATAGTATGAAAGAAGCAGCGTTTTGACACACCACCCCTTAAGGCTGACGCTACCCTTTCCTAGCCACCGAGTTTGGTCACCCTAGTCTTCCTAAACCAATGATACAACTGCAGTGTTAAAATTCCCAGACAATATATTTGCCTGACTTTAGCCAGTGCCTTTCTCACACGTATTTTTCATCCAAAACTAGTGTTTAAACCATGGTTTAGTATTAGCAGCACATGCTCATGATGGACCTTGCTTCTTAGACTTGCTCATTGCCATTAGCTGACAAAAGAATAAAATCTAACTTACTGATAGATCCAAATTTGGAAACAGGCTATGATCAGGCTCCTGAAATATAGATGGATATTTCCCCTCCCTGTTCCCTCAGGACATTGGGGTGTGTGTGTGTGTGTGTCTAGATACTGCTCTCTTTCCCTTTCAGCCTTCTCTCTTTTCTCTCCCCCACCAGTCTTTTTGAATAATGCAGTCGCTTTGAGTAGCCCAGACAGGCCTGAAGATTAGGGAGCCTGTTTGTGGAGCTGGGGGCCAGACGAATAGGAGCAGGAGGCCCACTCCCCTGGAAAACAAGGCTCTGGGAACTAGGCCAACTGTGAAGAGCATGTGCTGGGCAAAGCAGCAGGCTAGCCCATATGTCAGGCTATGCCACAAAGACTTCTCTGCACATCTACCATGACAAACAGGATTACTGAAGACAATTAATCTGGCACACTTTATCAAAATCAAGTGCTGACCCCCCAACCTCTCCCCTCAGTGTGCAGCAGATGCCACGCTCCAATTCAATGGAGCTCAAGTGTTCTCTCTCTCTCTGTCTCTCTCTCTTTCTCTTTTTCTCCACTGCTGAAAGGAATCCAAGGCCTGAATAAGGCTGGCATGGACTAATTGCAAACACTGTCTGATGGTGACAGCCCTAATCAAATAAGATGAGCTCACCTTCTCTCGGGCCCTCCCCCCTCCCTTGACTTCTAATGGAAAGGCTGGCTGCAGCACCCTGTCAGCTGCTAGCAGAAAGAGAAATGCATCAGTTCTAGGGTTGCCCCCTCCCTCCATGCCATCATCCTCTCTCTGTTGCTGCATGCAGAGGGGAGAAATTGACAGCTATGGGTAGACACGTTTGCATTCAATTCAATGGGGTGCCTACAGCCGGCAGAGGAAGAAGGGGAGATTTTTGTGCATATATGTGTGTATCTGTGTGTGTGCTGGGAGGAAGGAGAGCATTGCTTTTGGATTCACTTATGGAAAAGATGATTAATCTGAGGGGGAAAGGCAAGATAACAAAAAAGATTACAGCTGCTTGGGAAGGAAGACCTAGAGAAATCCCCCCTCCCCCTCTACTCCTATAAACATAAGTTCAGATATCACAGTGGCTCCAACCTGTATTTAAAGTTTCAAGCTACTTCTTGTCTGAATAAAATCAAGAAAAATGGATTACTCATTCTGGTGCTTCCAGGTTATTTCTCTGGAAAGCTCAGCATCTCAGTAATGTTTGATGTTTCTAGGTCTCAGGGCCTGGCCTCTCTTATTCAGTCCTCAGGACAAAGGGGAACGAGTCCCAGGGCAAGAGCCCTGCCTTAAAAAATTGTGTGTATATACTTTCATGGTTTGTTAGGCTTGGCATTTTTTATTTCAATGGCACACTCTGTGCAACTGTAGCTGATGCCTGATGTAGCATGCTTAATGACATCACCAAGAACCACCCTGTTACATCACAAAAGGTTATCCCTTGGACTCAGTTTTTGGTCCTGAAATCTCAGAGCCTAGGATAGTTCTGACTTGGCAGCCCTCATACTAGTGCATTTATATCTGTGTGTCTATGTATTTCTATGTTTGTTTGTTCAGAACTCTTATAATGAGAAAATTCTGCAACCCTACCACTGTTTTTGCCTTACAATGCCCAGAGAATTCATCTCACCTCAAGAAAATGGCTGCCACATGCCTCTGCTGTCTAATGCTATATTGCCTTGGGGAGAGAATTGAGAGGAGGTCTTGGGAATGCTTTGATGGGTGTTCCTGCACAGCAGGGGATTGGACTCCATGGCCCCTGTGGTCTCTTCCAACTCTATGATTCTATGATTCTTTTAAAATGTTGTCCACATGCATTTGTGTTGATAATCATTCTTCTGGGATTTTCATTCCCATCTCTTGAACCCCTCAAAGGCACATGTTGGAGTTGGATGGTGCATCTTGATTTTACTGCACCCTATGCATGCTCATGTATGCATGAGGAATACTAAAGCCTCAACTAGAGGAAAGCTTTCCATCCATCCTCTTAACTATAGATTGTGTAGTTAATTTTGAATTCAGATAAGACTATTGATCATAGAATAGTTGGGTTTCCTCAAGATATTTTTTACAAGTTGAATAATAATCTTTTGTTTTAAACCAGATACCATACCCAAATTATGTTTGTGAGTTCTTTTTGCCTGCATTACTTACTTACTTATTGCATTGTCATCTCCTCCCCCCAATGGTGATGAGAACTGCATAATGGCAGAGTGGGTGGGTGTAGAATGGAAGTCTTATGATTATGAGCTTGCTAAAACTCTGAAGACATCTCAGATTTGTTCCTTTCATATTCACTACACCTTCTCTTCCTACTTACATGATGCTAGTGGTCTTGGTAGAGACTTTACAGGTTGCCACCAGAGCTCCCTAATGGCACTTTGGGAGCTGTGAGAACAGGATCACAGGAGTCCTGAGGAACAAAGCTATCCATACTATGGCTGTCGCAGCTTATCCAAAGAGAAGAGGGAAAGAGGAAAGGAAACCCTTCCATCAGGGAGATGTGCTGCATTGCTATATATGCTCTCAGTGGGAGCAGTGGAGATGCCAGATGAAACTTTAACTGGCAACAAATTACCTTTCATTAGGTCTCCATCAGCAAAAGCACAGAGAAAGCCTACCCTCTCTCCAGCCATATCCTGCTATCCTGTCTTCTCTTGGAGACTGGTGGTTCTAGCAAAGTGGGTACATTTGTGGATCTGAGATGAAAAGCTCCCATAACTGATAAGAAAATCCTAGATTCTCATACCGCTGTGAGAATTCTTGCTCATCCATCTAAATATACAGTGTGAAAGTGCATCAACACTGGAAAGCTCCTTGAATTGTTAAAAGCATGCTCTCAGATACCAGGTTCCATATCAAACAGCTTAATTGATATTTTTAGGAGTGGTGACATTAGGGATGAGAAGTTTCGGGGAACTTCAAACCTACTTCAAGGGGCAAAATGCCACAGGTGCCTTTTGTCAGCCTAAGAGGCTGGGCTGACCCAACAGATTTTGTTGGTTAAAGTAGATCAAGCAGCAAATCATGTCCCTTCTTCCAGAGTCATGGTAAGTAGTATCTAAGGCAAACCAAGTTCCTTTTGGCATCTGAGACAGAAAATTGCACTGGTACCTTCTAGCTGAGAGCAACAATTTAATAATTAAGAACATGCTTCCTTTTAATGAAATTCAAAATCATTTACCTAATGAAAGGGGCATCCCTGTCAGGTAGGTGGAAGTAAAAGGTGAGAACTGGAAGGTTTGATGGTTCTGTTGAGTGCGGTGATTTCTGACTGTGTGCATGGAGGATGCTTGCAACATGACTGGTAGGTTACACTAAACTGTGGAAGCCGGGTCATTGTGCTGGGTATGCTGCATTTCAAAAGTTTTTTGCTTGCTTTTCTGTTGTCAGGTCTTTCCTGCAGGAGTCTTATTTGTGAGCAATTGGCACAGGCTGAAGAATGAATAAAGTAATATATTCTGTGTTAAAGCTGAGCATATACATTGGACCTATTTCTAATCAACAAGGAAAATGCAATTTGAATTCAGGTGATCTATAATGTAAAGGTAACCTCTATCCCTATCAAGATCTCCTATTCACCTGCTGTATCCAGTTGTGTTGGGATATGACTTTCTCCAGGAAATGTAGCTCTCCAAATGTTTTTGCACTGCAACTCTCAGCAGCCCTTGTCAGCATGCCCAGTGGCGATGAATGCTGAGAGTTCAGTCCAACAATATTCAGAGAGCTGCATAATGTTACCTGTTATCCCAAAATGTGGGTGACTCAGGGGTCCACCCATGATGCCAGTACTTGCACATGGGGGATTCATTAGTTCATTTAGAAACCCTGTGTGTGTGGGGGCAACCTAACAAGATCTTTCCACCAATGTTTATGTGGTAGTGCAGGAAAGAAACAGCCCAAATAAGCTAAAAAATGCTTGATTGAAAGTCCAGTCACACACATAAAAGATCTACATGCTCACAGACTCACATAAGAGCTAACCAAAGGATAAAGGGAGGAAAGTTGTGGATAGAGGAGTTTTCAGAGAATGGGCAATAATTACTGAACTGGAGAGCAGCAAAGGAAGCAGCGATGTGGCTTAGACTGGTGCCTAAGGATAGTACTCAATCAGAAATGGAGTGATAGCATGGCATTCAGCAAGTGAGATACTACATTGAACTGCTCAAAATGGAGAGTTTTTAATACCCAAAATCTACCTTGACAGTGTGGATGTGAGAGGCTCTCTGGCTGAACAAACAATGGAGGTTGCCACATGCATAATGGGGTCTGGATGGAGTTAATATTCTTAGCATTAGATGACAAAGAGTTAAAGGCAGGTGTAATAGCTCTGCAATTGTGGGCAGGTATGGGAACAATGCAGCGAAACATCCAGGTGCAAGGAAACAGGGCTAAAACAATCACTATTTTGGTGGGAATTTCCCTTTGCCATTGTATGCTATCAGAGATGTTGCAGCTTCAGTTTAAGCCTAGTATCTCTGGAGCTACCTGATAATCTGCCTGACAGTGACCTTGACTATGCCTAGAGGGGATCTTCTGACCTACTTTGCTATCACGCATGTTCAGTCAGTAATTTTCATCTGCCCAGCTTGACCTTCTAGTCACCTCAGGTTCCATTTTATATCAATGTCAATAATGTATTATGACAAATATTATTTTGCCAATTAAACCATGTCAAACTGGGGGTTGCACGGACCACTAATATACCCTCCAACATTTCACATGATGATGTGGCCAAAAAACATCAGAATTTGGTCAAGATGGGCAAAGCTCTTAATGAGAAAGAACCTACAAGTTAGCAGAAGATGCAGCAGTTTGCTTTTGCCTGAGTCTGCTAGGAAGTGAAAGATTATGCTCCGTCCTGTCCTCTCTCTATTACTGGGTTAGAAGACTGTAAACTATTTTTGCACTTTGAACTCTGTTTGCAGCAACTAAAGTAAGCTGAGGATAAGTGGGAAAAGTAGGAGGAGAAAGAGAGAAACTGGGTCATCTTAAAAGCAGCTGAGAAAATGAGATGGCAGAGGATTAATCCGGACTCTCTTCATCAAATCAGGACAATTGCAGAATACATATAATTTCTACCCCTGCTGTTAAGTGTACAGAAGTAATGTGATCATTTCTTTCTAGAGGCCCTGCAAAGCCCAGACCCATTTACAGTCATTTCTTCTTTGTCCACATAAATGCACCATGGCAATGACAGACCCCTCCCAGTAATAATAGGAGCTTATATAGCAGCAGCACAGTTTAAGTGTGATAGGTAGGGAGGAGGGAGGGTAATTCTTTTCTCTTCAAACCACTTATAATCTTAGCTTAGCAAAGGTACCGCTAAGAAATACAACTCCCAGAATTCCTGAGCCAGTATAACCAGTGGCCGTATTGACTGTGGGGTTCTGGGAACTTGTAGTCCACAAACAATTTTTCCAAACTTTGAGCAGAATGTCCCAGTGGTAATATCTTAAATGAATACTCCTTTCCCACAATGTAGCATTCCCTGTTATTCTACTGCAAAGGTGTTCCAAGGTACTAGTGTTGTAAAATACAATGGGGAACAATAGTGACTATTTGAAATACTCTGAAATAATTTATGATACACTGGGGACTCTAATCTGCACCATGATTTGTATAATGCTTAAAACATTCTGACTGCAGGCAATGGCAGAAGCTTGAATTCCTTGGGATCTTTTGTAATCTCCAAAAAGAAAAAAAAAACCCTGAAGCAGCTAACAAATGGCTTTTCAGTTGCTCTGTTGAGTTTGGAGAGGAGAGGATATGAATCAATTCAAATTTGAAACTGACACCAACTTTCTGCAGCTTGAACAATAGCAGGCTCTTCGTCTCTCTGTCTCTGCCTGTCCCTCCCTTTAAAAAATCCTCATCTTCTGAATCCTTAAATTGCTCTAACACCAGTGCTTTAACACCAGTGAGCACTTAGATAAACTGCTGCTCAGATAATTCACTGTCAAAAATATTGAGCATACTTTAGTTCGGTGGCAGTTGTAATGGTCTTTTCAAGTGCTGCTGCATGAAAGCTGAGCCTATCAAGATTTTTTGGCAGCCTTTGTGTTTAACTTGTCATATTATATATTGCAGAAGTGCAGTTCAGGCTCAGTATAAATCAGCTTACAAGTCTCTGGGATGTAGGCAGGGCCTGCTACTATTGTCAATGAACCGAGGCAGAAGACAGACAGAAGGTGGCAGTATTTTAACATTGTCCAGAGCTGTTGCAAACAATAAAGTCAAAGAACACATGTAGCTGTACAACTCAAGAAGACTCATGACCATATCCCAGCCAAGTGTATCACTGGCATAGTTTGTTTATTGGTCTCAAGGATGTGTGGAACTTGTGAGAGCCCACCAGTGCTTATACAGCAAAATGAGCAAAGAAAATGTCTGACAGGAAACAAACAAACAAACCTGCAACTCTGGGTTAAATAAATCAACCAGCTTAGCATTCTGTCTGCAGAGAATGGCTAGGGCTGGGCCTCAAAAGAAGTTCACAAGCAGTTCACATCTCTTAGCTTTTGTAAATACAGACAGACTCCCAGAATAGAAGCTTTACTGGTGGCTAGTAGCCACTGGCCCATCCTCTGGATCTTTGTCTAATGCTTTTAAACATTTTTTCCTAAACATTTTCCTGCTTTCAGAGACCTAAATCTTATTATTAATCCCATTTACAGTACAGCAAAGTGGGCAAAGTACAGCCCACGGAATGGATGTGGCCCCTGAAGCTCCTAAAAGCTCCCAGACCCCCTCATTTTTATTTTTTTCCAGGTGATCATCACCTGCCCCCACAAAGCTCAAAACTGCTTCAAAATGGAGTTTTTCCCCATACCCCCAAAGCTCCCCACATACCCCCCCCAAAACCAACTGAAAATTGGCCAGAACAGAAACCAGAAGTGATATTGTTCACATCCTGTTTCTATTCTAGTTGATTTAGGGGCAGTTTTGGGGCTGTGGGGAGGTTTTTCAGGTGTGTGGTTGGGAGGAGCATTGCTTGTGGGAACAGTGGTTTTGAGCTGTTTTGAAGGGGGTTAGGCTGTAACATTGCTCAGAATATCTATATCTACTATATAAAAGACAATGTTTGTCTGTGCATTTGTCTGTTTTTCTGCATCAGGCAGGCAAAGTCCTCATACGATTGGCTGTGTGAGGTGAGAATACCTCATATGATTGGCTAGCTGTGAAGATTCTAGGGATAAGTTACAGGCACTGGAATAGGCTGATTGCTATGGAGACAAGGCCTAGCAGTAAGGAGGAGGACAGTGTATTCCTTCAAGAACCCAACCTCTGAATGTTAGCAACTCTGAATAAAGATTGGATTGGAGAATATGTGGAAAAATTACAGGTACAGGAATAGGCCAGTTGCTATGGACATGAGGCCTAGCAGCAAGGAGGAGGACAGTGTACTCCCTCAGGAACCCAAACTGTGTATGTAAATAACTCTGGATGTAGATTGCATTGGGTAATATGGAGCAAAGTTACAGGAAATGGAGAAGACAGTTTGGTGAGTTCTTAAGAGGAAAATAAAAACCCGGGGCAATGCCGGGTAAATACGTTAGTGTATATATATATATATATATGGAGTGACTGGTGCCGCCGCTGGGTAGATGCAGGGCCCACTCCCCCTCTGCAGTTGGCCACTCCTGGAGTAGGCCCATTGAATCAATGGTAACTTAGTAAGTTAAGGCCCACTGCCTTAATACTTGACTCGAGCTTTAATACTCAACTCTAGTTGGAACTGAAAATAGGATTCAGGACAGAATATCCAGTGACAATGAATTCCATGGGATATGTGACTATTATGGCAGATTTTTCTCTCATTTGAAAGTTCCGCCTCTTAGCTTGAAGGAATAACAGTAACTGTTGTACAGTAGGACCCCCATAACCACGGGGGATTGGTTCCGCTTCCCCATGGATACTGAAATCCACAGATAGTAGGGAACGTCCTGTCCCACTACCAGCCCTGGCCCGATCGTCACCGTGGTGGGTGGGAAAAGAGTGGATCCACTGGGGCAGGCGACAGGAGTTGGCAAGGAGCATGATCTCATGCTCTCCACTCTTTTCTCACCACCCACCACCGGGATTGGGGCTAGGATGGGCGATGGGAGTTGGTGAGCAGCTTGATTCCACGCTCCTCACTCTTTTTCTGCTGCCCACCACAGGGATCGGGGCCGGGGTGAGCAGTGGGAGTTGGTGAGGGGTGTGATCCCGTGTTCCTTGTTCTTTTTCTGCAGCCTGCCACAAGGATCAGGCCCAGGGTGGTGATGGGAGTTGGCGAAGAGCACGATCTCACACTCCTCGTCACCTCCTGCTGCTGGTCCCAGGCCGCAGGCCCCGTTATCTGTTGTTGGCCTGATGGTGGCAAACCGCAGATAACTGAATCAGCAGATAATGAATCCACAGATTGGGGGGGGGGTTCTATTGTACTTTGCCTTACACAATATGTAGCTGTCACTTTTCTCTAAGCTAAAATGATTACACTGAAGTTAAAATAAGTCTCTGATGTTAGAAGCTTGCTCTTCTAGCTCTTTTTTTAACAGCAGTATTACAAACAGTGCAATGCAGTAATAAAACTTTCTGAAAAGCAGATTGGAAATTTAATAATGGTAGCAACCACAGCTGAAGAAAAAATATGGTGAGAGAGAAGTTGCTGTTCTTTCCTAGTATAGCAGTACTATTGAAGGAGAAGGGAAAGGGACAAATAAGAGGAATGGGAAGATGGAGAGATAGAAAGGCAGAGAAAGGGAGAATGAAAAGAGAAAAAATTGTCTTTCACAGTTGCAAGAGCAAGAGTCACAAGGCTGGATTCAGAAATTTGTGGTGGGATTTGGGACCTTGGGGATTCAGGAGGGACAATGACTACATTTAAAATTTGAGAGTTGGGAGAGAACTAATAGGAAATGTAAGTGATAGCACTGGTGCTCTCAAACAGAGTAATCATATTGGCAAAGCAGAACAACATCCAGCCCCACACCCACCACCCACCAACCCACAGGGGCTAGCAGAGAAAAGAAATAAGTGTAATGTTCCTTGTAAAAGCAGCTTTGCTTAGAAATTACTTGTTCATAGCAATAGCATGTGTATTTCTATACTGTTTATCAGGTAAGTGCTCTCTAAGCGGTTTACAATGTGTTAGCTAATTGCCCCCAACAAGCCAGGTACTCATTTTACTGACCTGTGGAAGGATGGAAGGCTGAGTCAACCTGGAGCCGTTCCTAGTACAATAGGAATAATAGGAATTGGAATCATAATCTATCAGTCAATCAATCATAGGAATAGGAATCATAATCAAATATCTGAGCTAACGAAGGTAAAAAGAAAGAAAATGCCTGCAGAATACAAAGCCTGAAGAGAGACGGTGTGGTAAAACAATCAAGAAGTTGTAAACAAGTAAACTAACAATTACTTAGTATAGATATGCTAACTTTAACAAGAATAACAACTTCCAAATGTTCTACAGTGAACACTTGCAAGGAACAGATTGAAAATTCAAATTAATTCAAATAACTTCTGTATCATGAGGGAATCAGTTTTATATTCAAGCAATAAAGAGATACCTTTAAAAAAAAAAGAAAATTCAAATTCAGATCAAGGCTGGATGGTTCACTTATCACCATGTGTAAGACTAGGGTTTATGTAGGCAGGGTACGTCTACCATACAGCTTCACTTCCGAGTATCTACCTCATCCCTGCTCTCATGTTAGAAATTCCATCTTTTATATTCTTGAGGGAAACTCTTTTGTGCATGCAGTATATCAGGTATGCAGCATCATGCCATATCTTGATTGTTAACATCTTACAAGGCCACTGCCTAGGGCCAGTAATGTTGCCTTGAGGCCAGTGGAATAAGCCACTAGATTTTTCTAGAATGTAATTGTTCCTACACTATTCTATAACCAAGTAGATATATAGTTAATTTTTTGTGGTGGTAACAATAACAGCAATTTCAAAAAAGACTGAAGTGGGAACAACACCTCCAAGTATTGGCTAAGGCAACTTGAACACACAGATACAGACAACACACACACACACACACACACACACACACGGAGACAAAGAGATAAAGATTTCCAGGAACTTTATTCTAGAATCAGAATAAATTTGTGTTGTGAAACAAACCCATCTGAGAGCTTCTGTTTAATTTCTCCGTGTAGCTTTATGCTGTGTGTGTGTGTGTGTGTGTGAGTGAGGCATAGAACAAATCAACTAGCTAATCATCTATTAGAGTGTTACTCTGAAAATTAATCTAGCCTAAATCTGACATAAATGATATAGAATGACAACAATTACTAAAATCCCTTTACAATAGACTGACCTTCAATAGAAGAAAGCAAAGAAAATTTAAGCTAAATTGATTCAAATGATGCAGAGGCAGCAAGAAAAAAAAAAATCCCCTCTCTTTTTCCCCTCTTCTCATTATGGCAAAATGTCTGCAGTGTCATGATTTTCTCTGGTTCACAAATGCCACACTTCATATTTATGTTAAAGTAGGTTTTTCCTTTTTTTTTAATGATTATAGCATGCATCAGAAATAGAACTTCATGCATGACTTCTAATACGATCATTAGGATCTTTGTTAAAGTTCATTCCATCATAGCAGATGCATTTTAATTGCCATTTCTTCTACTTCTGCTGTACAATGCTGTTTATATTGCTTTAAATTAAGCCTTTTGTTAATGATGGCAGGATCTGTCAGCGCTCTAATGAGTAATGTACCACAAAGGGAATTTGTCATTTTTAAAAGTTGTGCAAATTAGCAGGTATCAAAAAGTGGAACATGACGTATGAAAGAGCCATGGTTGTGAATTGCACTGAACTTTCAGAAAATGTGAGAATTATAGCCATGCGCTTACCAGAAATGCAGTTTAAAAACTATGAAATTTCAGAGGATCAGAGAATATTCAGGAAATGGTTTAATGTGTGTACAATATGTACCTTCAAGTAGCCTGTTGACTTATGGCAACCCCACAAATTTCATAGGCTTTTTTAAGGTAAGGAATATTCAGAGGTGGTTTGCCAGTTCCTTCCTCTGATATAGTACCTGATATTCATTGACAGTCTCCCATCAAAGTACACTGTAGAGACAATTCAATATTCTTAAAATGGAAAACAAGTTTACTGTGATCTGTACCTTCATAATGGATATAGATGATTGCTAGTAATGAAAGCCTGAACTTCCAGCCTATTAGGCCAGCAATTTTTACAGTGGCATTATTGAAGTTATAAAGAATAAACTCTCATGGTCCAACCAAACCATATTATATGCTTTTATAGCACAACTCAATGCATTTTTAATCAGAAATAAGTTCTACCAGACTTTTTTCCTAGAAAGTGTGTTCAAGATTCCTGCCTTGAGCTTGATTGAGTTCAATGGGAATTTTAAACATGCATAAATCTGTTCCACTGGAAGCAGTGATAGGAAAACATTGACTAGATCAAGCCAACAGTTCTGCTGAATTTAGGTTCATCTCATATTCTTATTTTGACTCTCTCACCCCAAAGAATCTGGGGAGAGGGACCCAAGCAATAGATATTATTCCAGTAATACCACAAACCGATATGTAGTGAAAGAAGTCAGGCTCTCTTTGGATGTCAGAATAATATAAAACCACTGCTACTTGGCTTGACCTACCTCACAAGTCTTGTCTGAGGATGAACTGAAGGCGTAGAATCATGTATGCCACCTTGAGCTAACTGAAAAAAGAGGATTAGATGATGGTTGTGGAAGTGGTGGTGATGATCACAATAATGACAACAAGGAGATTTTTTTTTACCTATATACATCTGAAGGAAGGACTAACATGGAAAGAAGTTTACAAGCATCACAATAGGGCAAAGGACGTCACACCAAGACAAAGGGTGCAGCATTACAGAAAAAAAAAGAATTCTATATAGACTCCCTTTGAAGGGCAGAACATGGAACTGGATTTTGACATAAAATACTTTCATTGCTGTACTCAGGCTGAGAAAATCAACAAGAGATATACCTGACCACACAGAACACAATGCTTTCCATACGGATAATAAGAGTCAGTATTATGCAGAGGTTAGAGCACAAGGATGAGACCAAGTAGAATGAGTTTAAAGTTCCCATTCAACCCTGAAACTTATTGGATGTTCTCACTCTCTTGGCATGACCTTCAGGACTTCAGGATTCTTATGAGGATAAGGTGGGAAAAAGTAGAGCCAAGCTTAAGCTAACTGAAGAAAAGATTTTTAGAGGATGATGATGATGATGATAATGATGATCATGATCATGATCATGATCCATATCCATATCCATTAAAAAGAAGATAGCTATAAGCCTGTACACATCATCTGTATCTTATATTGCTGACACCCCTTTCCTCTATTTTTCATTAGCAAAGGTGTTTTGAATGGCAAATAGAGTAGACATAGGTGACTGCTCCACTTGCAAGCTGTGATGCAAACTACAGAAATAGTTTGTCTTGAGAGGTATAAAGTGATTTATAAGATGTAGCAGCTAGTGCTTTCCACTTGGTTTAAAAATGAGTGAGATATCCCATGAATTGTCTATTAACAAGGATTATTATTTTGTGAGCACTCGTTGCTGAATTCTGATCACTTCTTGTTTTGTTGTCACAAATAAATCTATGCTGGCACAGCAGTAACAATCTATTAAATGGCCATTGCCATTAAGACAAAGGACCCAGAATGCTTTCCAAAATTAACATCCTCCTGTTTGGTAACCAATTGACAGCAGTAGGAAATGGGATTGGCTATTGAGTTTCCACCACACTCTGTTCAACCTCACTGGACATAAGGTAAGTTGCCTTTAGGGCAACAGTATCTGCATTTCAAAGATAAAAGCAAGACTTCAGAGAGTATCAGTGAGCCGTCAGTTTTTACTAATTTCAGGGCTTATCTGATGAGAAATGATGGGATTTTGCTACTGGCAGCTCTGCATTGCTTACTGTCTACAGCATTGCTGGACACTAAGCAATCTTAATTGAATGCTAAAAAGCTGTGTCAGAGTACAGACTGATCCTGTGATGTATGTTCTGGCTGCAAAGCTGTCCACATTTCCCTGAGAATAAATAAATCCTATTGAACTGTGCAGGGCCTGTTTCTGAGGAAGCGAGCAGAGGCTAGACATGTACATCAGAAATAAATCTACTACTCCCAAATAAATAGCCAAAGAATTGTGAACAGCAGTGTTTTACTTTATATATGCATGCATGCATGTATGTATAGATTTTATTTAAACAGTATAGAATTAGTTTGTAGGGCTACACCCTCACAGAGCAATGCATCAAAAAGATCAGAGTAGCTTTAACAAATACACAACACAGCAATTCTAAAACACAAAATTAATCACAGTCCTCCTTCCTCGTTTGTGGGTTTGACCTCTGCAAATTTCATTATCTGTAAGGCAGACATGTGCCTTCCCCTCTTTCTCCCCTTCCCGTTCCCTTGCCATTGACCCAGGCTTGTGGAAGGAAGGCACACACTCCTGGGCAAAAGGTAAGGGAATGGGGAGAAGGAACATGCACATCTTCTCCACATGCAGGGCTCCCTCTCTTGTTTGCTTGCCTTTTGGCCAGGTACGTGGAAGGAAGGTATACGTACCTGGGCAAAATGCAAGGGAATGGAAGGGGTTAATGGGGAGGGAAAGTAAGCATGTGCCTTCTCTGTGTGCGGGGCTTCCTTCTTTCATTCACTTGCCTCTTTGCCTGGGTAAGGAAAAGGAAGGCACAGGCTCCCAGGCAAAAGCAATGGAATGGGAGGGGGAGTGCAGGGAGGAAAGGCAAATGTGTGCCTTCCCTCGCTTGCTCACTCTGGTAGGGGAAATTATTTGAAGTTTTTCAAGTTTTGTGAGTGTTCTGCTTTCCAAACCCTTGTGAAAATGGAAAGACACTATGCAGCTTAGTTAAAGATCTTAGTCAAGAGGAGGCAGTTAATATACAGAATAATCTAGGTACGTAAAACCCATGTACCTACATGTATCCCTCCCTCTCCATCCATACACATATACACTGTTGCAACATCTCCACTGGCTGTCAGTGCATTTCTGGACACAATTCAAGGTACTAGTGATGACTTTTCAAGCCCTACATGGCTCAGGTCCAGGTTATTTGAAGGGTTGTACTCTCTCTTATGAACCAGCTCAGACTTTGAGATCTGCTGCAGAGGCCCTTTTCTCTATCTGATCACCTTCACAGGTATACCTGGTGGGAACGCACGAGAGGGCCTTCTCAATGACTGCTCCTAGGCTCTGGAGCTCCCCGCCCAGAGAAGTCAGACTGGTACTCTCCCTATCTTTTTTCCACAATCAAGCAAGTACATTTTTATTCCAACAGGTGTTCAATGTGTGGTTATGGCCTGTCTGATAAAAGGTGCTAGATATTGTTAATTGTGCTGAAGTTGCTGAATTTATAGATGTTTGAGTTTTAATTACGTATTTTAACATTGTTTTAATTCTTCTTGATCATTTAATCATGTTTTAACTTTTGTATTCAGTAGTTTTTAATTATGTCTTTTTAATTGTTTTTTTTTTGTCTTTTTTGTTGTAAGCCACCTTGAGTTCCAACCTGGGAAAAAGTAGGATATAAATAAAGAAGAAGAAGAAGATGATGATGATTGTGATGGTGATGATGGTATGTATAAATGAAAAGAGATGTTACTCCTAGATTATAAGGACTTAGAGGTTTTACATAAGACATCAGAGCATAGCAATGATACTATTAAGCATGAACGCAGTAGAGGCATGGGAGGCTTACAGACAAAGGGAACTAGAATAATCACTGTGTCAAGAGAGGTGCCAAGTTTGTGATAAAGCCATGAGTATGGAAATAGATAGATTGGGCAGTTGGGGTAATACAAATTACAGAGACAAAATAGATTTGAAAGCACTCACCATCATCAGGTTTGGCTGGTTGGGATTGTCCTTCCTTGAGGTGATCACCACTAGTAGTTCCAGTAAACTTGTACAACTTGTTTTTGTCTCATATGTTATGCTTGGTTAATAAGTACTAGGGATGGGCCAACTGCATCTGCAAATCCTCAGGAAGGATTTGAGATTTGCGGATCGAAATCCCTGGACCAAAATCAGTGAATCGAATCTTTCAAATCCACCAGTGATTGCCGAGTCCCTGCACACCCTGGGGCCTGAGCTTGCACGAGCACTTGGGATCAGGCCCACAGGGGCATGTAAATCCGGTGATCGCTAAGTCCTGGCACGCCCTGGAGTCTGAGCTCGTGTGTGTGCCCGGGATCAGGCCTGCAGGGGTGCATAAGTCTGGAGATTGCCGTGCCCTGCATGCTCCAGGGCCTGAGCTTATGTGTGTTTTTAAAAATTGTCGCCTCTGGGGCCCACCAAAGGCCTGATTGGCCAGCAGGCCCCTGGGTGCATGAAAATCGTGGCATAAAGCCATGTGTGCATGCCAGAGGCTTCCTGTGCCTGGGGCTGCTGCCCGTGCTTGCTCCTACTGCTTGTGCTTGCTCCTGCTGCCTGTGCCCGCTGGGGCTGCCTGTCCCTGCAGCTGCCTTCCTCTGCAAGGTAATGATTTCTGTTCTTTTGACTTGAAAGTTATGTGCTTGAGGTAGTAGATTAACATGTCAGTGGCATTTGTACCTTCTTAATAAGAAGTATGAGTATGTTTTCCTGAACTGAAAACTATTATAATTTGCTTTTCATTAAACAAAGATGTCAAATTCTGCTTCAAAAATGCTTTTCAGTAGAAGTGCTTTCTTTCCTTTGCTTTTTAAACCCTTTCTTTAAAAAGGATTCCAAAGATTCGAGATTCATGGATTCCCAGAACCTTCCAGGGATTCAGATAATTCTGGATTTGTCCCATCCCTAATAAGTACCATAAGCATAGTTCCTTTTTATAGTTGTCTTATATTCATTAGCTTCTTGTCAGTTATGTGTTGTCAAGTCAGTTTTGACTTATGATGGCACTACAGATGAGAGATATCTAAGAGATCCACTTATTAACACAGCCCTGCCCACGATCTTGCAATGGCTTCCTTCACTGGATCAATCCGTGACGTCCTTCATTTAATCAATCTACCTTTAATGTTTTCTTCCTCTTCTCCTACTGCCCTCCATTTTATCAAGCAATCCATTTATGTGCATTCATTCATAAAGATACTACAAAACTGACTTGGTGTTGCCAGACTGAAATCTTGATAATGACTCGGATACAATAAAAGTTTGAGTGGTAGCACCAACAATCTTTAAAATACACTTCACACTAGTGAAAATAGACCACAAACAGCAATCTCCTCTGAAAAATGCCAGCCTTCCCCGATTAGTCCGAAACTTGCACAAAAATACATGGGATGTCAGCCTAAGGCCATTTCTGCATAGGGCGAGGGAATCACCCCGTGCCGGTACTTACCGGACTTCTTGACTCCACGCTTGGGTCCAGGCTGCTCCGAAGCAGTGCGTGGCTGCCGCTCCGCACTGCTCTGCAGACGAAAATGGCAGCTTCTGGTTGGTCGAGGCTCTCACCAACCGCTGAAGCTTGCCAGCCTAAAACCCACCCTTGGCAGATCACAGGCTCGCACTGGTGTGAGCCTGCAAATCTGCACCGGAGCGTGGGCACGGAGTGGTGCTCTCCGTGCGTTTGAAAGACCTGTTTCAAGCGGTCTTTCAAAAGCACGCTGGATGACCACTTTGGGTCATTCCGGAGCGGGCTGAGGTGCGGAACTACACTAAGTAGGTCTGACCCAGTCCCTTCCCAGGTGCAGACGTCCTCCCTAGAGGAAGCACCACCGTTTCTTTAAGCCCGTGCGGAAATGGCCTAAGTCTTAATATCAAGTTTAGTCAAAATAAGTTCATAGATGCGCTTTCTAGAGCAAAGATTAAAGAATCTTGCAGTGTTTCTTTGGGAGGTGTCCACAGTAGCTGATGGAACAGATCTAGACCCATACTGCAATCTGTATTACAATAACACACCAAGTTGGGTGATTCTATTATTAAGTGTTTAAATTTGTATTAAACATTTGTATAGCATAACAGACAGATAGACAAACAGACATTTTCCTTTATTGTATACGTTGCACTGCTCAACCCTAAGGGTAGGTGGCAAATCAAGACTTTTCCTGTGGGAACAAATACATAGGAAATGATCCTTGGGGATTATAAAAAAATAGAGATGGAAAAATATTCAAAAATATTTTTAAAATGTTGAAAAATATGCTGAGCGTTGAGAAATCCTGACGAGAAGAATTCTGGACTGACAAGGATCTTTGCAGTTTGAGACTTATTCTGTGCAAAATTCACATGTGGTTGTTTTGTGCAGAAAATAAGATTTTCTGCATAGATAATGATATTTCAATGCCGAAATGTCAGCGCCTCCATAGATAATGTATCATTCTGCACAGAAAATGCTATAATTGGGGATTTATACTGTGTAAATTTTGCATATGGTTGATCTGCACAGAAAACTACATTTTCTGCACAGGAATTGAGATGTCTGCACTGGAATATTATTTTCCATGCAGAAAATGCAGATTTTGGAAATAATCTTTGAAAGCTGAGTGGTTTTCAAAGACTTTCTCACAGCAGGAAGAAAATTGCTGTAATTGCTGTTACATTCGAGAAGAAACTTAGTGAAAACTGTTGTTGTTGTGTGCCTTCAAGTCATTTCTGACTTATGGCAAAACAAAGGTGAAACTATCATGGAGTTTTCTGGGGCTGAGAATATGTGACACACCCAAGGACACCTAGTGGATTTCCATGGCCAAGTGGGGAATTGAACCCTGGTCCCTGGGCTCATAGTAGAATGCTCAAACCACTTCACTACCTATAAAAGCATCACTCACTGATAATATTAAAATTTGGCTAACGTTACTTACTATAGAGTTTGCTTGAATGTATGGACAAGGGCTGAAGCATAAGGCAATAGGAAGGAAACACCAAAGTTTGAGAACTGAAACACCCTGTCTTTTATCCCTGCAACCTAAATGATTTTAATGGCAAGCCTTCAGAAAGAATTCCCCAAGCAGATCTTGAAGTTTGAGCCTAATTGTATATGCAAAGACCATCCTTCAAACCAGAAGGATTCAAGCAACAGGTGCATAACTAACCAGGGCAAAGTCCAGTAGGTCTCAGCTGATGTAGAACCCAAAGGGTAGAAAGGTTATTTTTTCAGGAAAATGAGTAGATTGTCTCAGAACAATGTCATTCACATTTACAAACTGAAATCTCTGTCTCTTGTTGTTGTTGTTGACAGACACTATGGTATTGTGGTTTGAATGTCAGACCAGGACTCTGGGAAACCAGGGTTCAAATCCCTGCTCAATCATGGAAATCCACTTGGGCAAATCACATTCTCTCAGCCTTAGAGGAAGGCAGTGAAAAACTCTTCTTATAAATTTGGCCAAGAAAACCACAACTGGAAGGGACATAATGACAAGTAGTAGGATTATTTAAAATATATTTTTCTATAAATGTTCACAAGATGGCTTACCCAAAATCAAGGCTGTTGAGGAGCCATCTTTGTTGCCATGAAAAGATAAGGGAAATTCCTTATCATCAGAAAGTAAAAGTAGCAAAGCAGCAGAAGAGAAAAAAAGATATAAGGGGGAACAGGTCACCAAAGAACATGCTGGCTTACAAAGAGAACAGAATGTGAACCTAAGTACAACTGCTTATGGAATAGGTATATTCCCCTTCATTTGTGTATTTTATGCACAATACATTTTAGTGTATTTTAATCTGTGATGTGTCCGCCTTGAGCCTTCGGGAGAGGCAGGTAAGAAATAAAAATTTCTTCTGTTACTATTCATTTGGGTGCTGGAATTTAACCACCCCGTGTGTATATGTGCCTTCAAGTTGTCTTTTGACTTATGGTACCCCATGTATTTCATAGGTTTTTTTAGGCGAAGAATACTCAGAGGTGGTTTTGCAAGTTCCTTCCTCTGAAATATAGCCTACAGCACCAGGTGACCTCCCATCGAAGTACTAACCAGAGCTGATGCTGCTTAGCATCCAAGATCAGATGAGATCTGATACCTTCAGGATATTTAGGCCCCCATATCATTCTTATTTTTCTCCTCCTCCCTCATAATCCCATACTTTGTGTCTTTTAGGTTGTAAGCCTAAGGGCAAGGACTAAGCATTTATTGATCTTTGTAAGCCACTCTCGGAGCCTCCTTTTATCCCACTGAAAAGTGGGATAAAAATTCTTTAAATAAATAAATAAAAAAAACAATTAAATGAAAAGCAATGTAAAAGCATCTATAACAACTTAAAAAAACACAGCCACAGTTTCAGAGGCAGCAGACTACATAATAAAAGATGTAGAGAAGCTGTGGGATTGCATATCTTCTCTAGCTCAGATTTCTCCTGCCAGCTTTAACAAGGCTTTCTTCTTCCCTGTCCTCTTACTGTATAATTTTATTACATTTTGAACATTTTCGTATTGAAATGTTTCAGCAGTTTCCCTGACTAGTAACTTGTTCCTTATTCATGAAGCCCTTTTGGTTGAGCTCTGCAAGATCTATTAGGCTGTAAGAGAAGAAGGAGGAGAGAATTAAAACATTCAACTGATGCTCTCTTTAAAAAAGAGACAAAGAATATCATACTTTAAACAAGGCATTGGTAGCATTGCCACCGCTCTGCACCGCATGATTTTGAGAGAGGTGATGACAGTTCAGCATCCACAATACCTTCATTGCTGCAGCATTTGTCACATAGCCTCCCAAGCAAGCATTTGTAGGGCTGGATTTGCAAAGAGCTTTGAAACAGGTGTCTGAACATCTAACAGGAATGAACAAAAGCTGTCACTCATGACAATACTTGCATAGAAACAAGAAAACAGGGGAACAGATTGGTGGAGAGGGAAATGAAAGGCCTGGAATGACAAGGGCTGAACTCATCTTAAACAATGATTTCTTTTCAGGTTTAAGGGACAAATCATAGATGGAACTGAGCTAAAAGTCAGTAAGGGGCTCTTGAATCACCTATCTGTTCTCTTGGGATAAGTAATAAATAATTTATAATGGGAGGCCTGGTCAGTGTTTATACATACCCTTCAACATTTCACAGATAAAAACCAGGACATGTGTGGCCACGCAACATCAGAGTGTGGTCCAGATGGCAAAGGTTATTAATGAGAAAGAACACACAAGCTAGCTGCAGCAGTTTCCTTTTGCCTGAGCCTACTGGGAGGGATAGGATTTGGCTCCTCTCCTTCTCTTCCCCTCTTCAATTAACTGAGTGCAAACTACTTTTGCACTTGAAAGTAAGTTTACAATAACTGAAATTAGCTGAGCAGAGAGGGGAAAAGTTGGAGCAGAAGAGAGAAACTGGGATGTTCTAAAAGCCGAAAAAAATGTTGTATGAGAGAGATTGCACAAGACTCTCCCTGACAGGACAGTTGGAAGGTATGTACTGCAAAGCACATTGACCACAACACTTTATCAAAAGGAATTCCTGGCCTATATCAAATTGTGGCTTTGAACTAGTGCAAAGCCTGTTGTGATAGCAATTGAACATTTTCACAGTTAGCTCAAGTTTTTAAAAATCTTATTACTATTTTTGGTGCAAGTAGTGCACAAATGATTGTGCAACTGATTGTGCAAGAAGTTAGGCAAAGCTATTGAACAGACAGTTGTGCATCCTCTTGTACAACTGATCTGTAGAACTGCTCGTGAAAAGGTGTGATTCAGTGCAACTGAACTAGGGAGAATTTTCACTCTAATATATTAACTCTGTGGGCTCTGCTTCTTAAAATCAAATAAGCCCTACTGCATAAGGTGGATAAACTGTTTAAGTTCTACAACACACAGCTTCATTCAACAGCGGTGGGCATATTGTGGCTTGTGACTCCAAATTTTGTGGCACCTGAAGCCCCCAGGAGTCCCTCATAGCACTCAGCTTTTCAATTTTTTTGTAAAAAATATCAGTGCGATTTTTGGCCAAGTTGGAGATACATGTAGACATTGATCAATATAGTATTCCTTTATTATTATGACCTGCCTCCCAACAGTCAAAAGACCCTCCTGTCTTCCATTTGTTTTCTGCACCTTAAATAAGTAGCTCCCATATTTTCAAAATCACATTTTGAATGTATTGTTCTAGCATTATATTCCCTCTTATCTTTTGTACAGCCAAATTAAGAAAAGATGAAAATGATGGTGGTTGGTGGCTTCCATGTCAGTGAAACCAGGGCCATTTCCAAACGGGGTATTTAAAACGGTGCAGTGCCTCCTCCACAGAGGATGTCTACACCTTGGAGCGGACTGGGTTCAGACTACTTACCGTAGATCTGCACCTCAGTCTGCTCTGGAACGACCCCAAGTGGTCCTCCAGCATGCTTTTGAAAGACCTGATTTTTCCAGTCTTTCAAAAGCATGGAGCGCACCACTGCGAGCCTGCTCCCTTGTGCAGATTTGCAGGCTTGTACCAATGCGAGCCTGCGATCTGCCGAGGGTGGACTTTATACTGGTGAGCTTCACCGGTTGGTCAAGACTCATGACCAACTGGAAGCTGCCATTTTGGATGCCGGAGCAGTGCAAGGCGATGACCACGCACTGCTTCTCCTCACTCTGGACTGGACCGGACTGCCAGAATATCCAGTAAGTAGCGGTGTGGGGCGATTCCCTCGCCCCATGCAGAAATGGCCATGGAGTCTATTCTAGACACTAACCCAAGCTTTAAAAGGCACTAGGCAGGATGCTGAACCCTATTTCTCATATAAGTTCTGCACTTTGGATAGTATCATGGCCATTTTGAGAGTTTGTCTTCTGATGAAGATGAACCAGACCTACCTTTGGAAGAGTCCACAAATGGCCAGTAGCCAGCCAAGTCCTCCTTTGTTTCAGAGCAGGAAGGTGTGTTGGAGGAGGAGCCCCCTAGTCCCAGAGAAAGGTGGAGGCTCAGACTACCCCCACAGATGGAGGGAAAGGCTACAGTCAAGGCATTGGAAGGAGCACAGCTGAGGAACACTCTCCCTAAATACTATTCGGTATCAGGGCGTTGCCTGAATTTGCTGCCTATATAACGGGGTTACATGTTTCAGCTTTCCTTGCTGGATACAACTTCAGTCTGGACAGTTTAGCTTGTGCAAGTCTGATTAACAGATTTATGACTTTTGGATTGTTTAATGGCTTGGCTATTGTGACTCTCTGGAAACCTGTTTCTGATTTATGACTTTCTTGACCGTGGATTGTTTTGATACCGGACACCTTTTGCTTCCACAGCTTTTGACTCGGGAGGCCTGAATCTTGTTTGCAGTTGAGAGCAGGAGAGATAGTTCCTTGAAATTTTAAATTGAAACCTGGAGGAGATTCACCACTCCATTGACATGGAATCCATCACTCTACAAATGAGGAAACATAGTCTGTTGGAAGTAGGGAAAAATGCACTTGAGAAAAAACAAAAACAAATAATGTTGGGAAACAAGAAAATCCCCAGTCTGCCTCTGTGCAACTCTTATAATTACCTAATATACTTTGTGCAAACTCCTCTGACTAACCAATAAAGAGTCCATACTACAATGTTGCACTAAGGATTCCAAAATTACCAAGCTCTATTGACAATCTGAATAAAATTGGACTGCAATTTTGTTAACCTACAACAATTCCTTTCCCTAGGCAGTCAATATGAACTATAATCAAACAAGTATTGAAACAAAACAAAACAGGGTTTCCGAGTCACAGCAGAATAATATGGTTATCCATATCTGTACATAAGTATGTGCACACATACCTATACATACACAGAGGGGAGGGAGGGGGGAGGGAGGAGAGAGAAAAGAAGGAGGTTTGTGCGCCTGGACTTTTGTTTAATCAAAATTAATTCCTACTGTGTTCAATGGAATTTTTTCCCAGATAACTGGAAGCCCAATTCAGTCAATGACAATTGTAACAGTTCAAAATAAGCAACTGAAGAAGAGGTGGTGACAGCGATGATGCAGGACAGCTGGATTTGTTGTTTTTTATTCAGAATTGGCACACAAAAGCATGAATGAAGCTTTTCAACCAGCAGAATATAATTCATAGTTTGAAATGGTTATGCCTAAATCCACTTGCTAGTTCTAACTAGAACAGATCCATTAAAGGAACCTAAGTGCTGATTCACCACTCAGCAATTGATTCCACTGATCTACTCTTATTGGGACTAGCATTAGAAAATGTTTCATTTTCTCCTGTATTTGAGTTTTTAAAATCTGTTTCTTTCCATTATATTTATGAAGAAATTTGTGAAATTTGAAAATAAAAGAATTTTTACCCTTTGCTATTGGTTTTATTATATGCCTCCTCTATTCATTGTTTTATTGATTGCTATTTTATACTTTTAAGTTATGAGAATTCTGAGAATTCTGGTTTTTGAGACCATCTGAAAGTGCAATCGATCAAGCACCATGTGTAAGAATTGATGTGGCAAATTCTAGCACCTTTTCTCCTCTCCTCTAGCACCTTTCCTCCTCTCTAGACCTGTCATCTTTCCCATCCACCTGGCCCTTGTGTGTGCACATTACTAAAGTAGCGCATATTTTGAGTCATGCCAAAATTGTTCCTGTCTGGTCCCTAAAAACTAACATTCTACCTTGTTTGCCAAGAAATGTCACTACAGCTTTGTTCATGCCATGCAGACTGTTCTCATGCTAAAGGGGTCCTGAACTTAGTTAAAATACGGCTGGGATGGGTAAAAAACTGACAGGAAGGAGGGAAAGCAACAAAAGTAAGAACACTCAAATAATTATATACCTGTCACTTCTTTTCTTTTCCATTAAAGAGTCACCCATTTTTTTTGTCTGCGAAAAGTTAATATAGAGCTGTCTCTCTCTTGCAAAAGGAAAAATAGCAATTCTCTCAATAGCATAATATGAAAACCAAGAATGTTTTCAAATTTACCTCTTTTGCATGTTTGGAGATTGGCAGCTCCATAATTAGGCAGAACAAAGGGGGAAGAGAGAATGAGTAACGCACAGTTCAAGTCGATCAGCTTGTGAGGAGGAGGGGACACAGTCAGGAAGCCTCTCAGGAGAGTAAAAGATGAGGAGGATGATAACCAAGATAAATAGCAATGGCAGCAAAACTGAATTTTCACATGGTAGGAATTAAGTGTTTCACTTTGGTCCTAAAATATACGTGATGAGATTATCCTAAAGATCCCCAATATGCCAGCGGGAGTGGGAAGGGAAAGCTCTAAGAGTGACTTAGGCTGTTCTCACAGTTCAGGCTAAAATCACCTTTAAGCAGTGATGTAGACTTGAGTCGATAGACTCGGACTCAAGTTGGACTTAAGTCACTTCAGTGACTTGACTCAGAGTCGATTTGGCCATAAATGAGGCACTGACTTGACTCAACTCGAGACTTGTATATTTTTAATGATTGACTTGACGCCTTTGGTTCAGTAACATAACACATTCATCCAGAAACCTGAAGACTTTGAACAACTCCTCCATCTCTTTTTGCCTACTAGTCACACAACAATCACTCTCAAGCCCAAAGCATGAGCACATTTCTCAGAGGAGGACAGCAAACAGGTTAGGCGGTGGGCTTGAGGTCTGCTCAGCAGCCTGTTCCTGTTGCATATTGGAGGAGCCTTCTAAAAGGTTTCCTAAGAGCAAAAGACAAGACTTACCCCCAGAGTGCAGGGTGCATTTCTCAGAGGGGAACAACAAATGTGTTAGGCAATGGGCTTGAGGAGAAAGGATCCTTCCTTCTAAAGCTCTTGGAGCTTCAATATTGAGGAGTAAGATAGGATCCTATAACTCACTTCCAAAGCTGCAGATGGCAAAATTGCAAATGTGCAGAGCCGAAGTTAATTTATTTCACTCTATCACTCTATTCATTAATTCTGAAATATTGGTCGGGGTATAAAGTTGGCTTCCAGACTTGAGACTTGACTTGAAAGTATCTTCAAGGACTTGAGACTCGGAGTAAAAGACTTAAATACATCACTGCCTCTCTTATTCTCTTGGACAGTAAGTCTCAGGTCTTTTCCATAAGACACTGAGCTTCCTTCATTCTTTGTCTTTGTGCAGGAAGTGTGTTACTTGTTTTGTTTTTTTTCAAATTTTGAGAGAATTCTTTAGCTATACAGATTCCAGGGTGGTGTGCAAGGCATAGGATTATTTAGTCACATAAATCTACAAAGTACAATTTAAGAAAAAACATAGTTGTATATATCCATCAAAACAACTGAAAGGCAGAAAATACAGTAAGGCAATTGACCCATCTTAAAATTCCTATGCAAAATTGGGTTTGCCTAATGGCAAAGAAGGATTCTTATTGACACTTGAATCTATAGGCCCAGAGAGAGCATACTAGGCAGTTATAGGGTATTAAGGTTCTTCCTTCCAAAGGTAGAAAAATCTGTTTTGGAGGGGGAATCTGATCTCATCTCCCCTGGGTCCAGTTTCTCTCTGACATCTAGGGTTGCCAAGCCAGGACTATCTCAGGTCCTGAGGTTTCAGCGCCAGAGTTATAGACCCAGGGACAACTCCTGGGAATGTTACAGGGAATGAGTTCTAGTGATGTTAGAAGGGGCACTCCCTGGTGATGTCATTAAGCATGATACTTTAAGCATTCACTACTGTTGCAAAAAGTATCTCACTACAAGAACAACCAAGTCTAATTAATGAGGATATATACACTTTTCATATACACTTATACATATACACTCTTCATATTTACTTTTCAAGGCAGTACTCTCACCCTGAGATTCCTCACTGTTACTTTTACCATGAGGCCTGGAGAAGTGGGGCCAGGCCCTTAAATCTGGGAACCTTATTGACTTCATAGAACAGGAAAGGGGACAAGCAGGTGGAGTGTGGGGAGAAGCTATAGATAGCTTCTCTTGTCTCTGGATATGCCCTCCAAACCAGCTACAGATTGATACTAGCCATGGAAGTGGCATGGCTTAATTCACTTCCATTTAAAACAACTGAAGGAAATTTGTTGACAAGGAAAAAGGAGGAGCTGGAGTGGAGCTGGAGAAGAACAGCAATAGTAGCAAAAACAACAGGAGCAGGACTTTGGATTCTTAGGAGCCTCCAAAATCAAAACCCTACTGTAACACAAGTAACATTGTTTTCTGAAACAAAATTTCACTCATTTTGTAGAAGTCAATTTTGTTTTTGTTTCTCTCTCAATTCATGCCCTAACCAAGATGCTACATTTGCCCCAATAATGATTCAGATCTTCATTGTCTATTCTATGTTAGATGGCTACTGGTTGTTCAATTACCAGTTCCAGTTATATCTACCTAAGAAAATTAACTTCCTTTTTCAGAAGTATCACTGCTTTCTTTTCTGTCAAGGTAATACTGTCTTTGGTAAAACAATTTAAGTGTGCTGAGGAAAATAAGTAGCAGATGTTGATATTTTAGAAAGAAAATTACCTGGTTGGGATCCCTAGTGCAGGCAGTTACAATGAGCTCAATGCGACACACACTCTTTGTCATCTCTCTCACTCTCTCTGTGTGTGCATGTGTGTGTAAAAACAAAACCAAAAACTGTTATAATTGGTATAGAACTCAGCATCTCTAGAAAGTCTCAGAGAATACATCACAGCCTGGCAATCTCCATCTCTATTCATCTCCACTCTGTTACTCTTTCACAAGATGATTGCTACCTGGCTTCTTTTTTCCTACTCATAATGAAGCTGTTTCAATAGTATGCAATTTTAGAACTTATTTGTAGTCGGGACAAAACATGACTTCTGCTTGGATACCCAAGAAAAATGTGCACCACATGTTTATTCCAAAGCAGGAAGTGTCATTCTAGTTTAAGCTAAATCCATATAATGCACCACTTCCCCCACTCCACCATGCTTTCTTGTAGCTAGGGATGGGTAAGGAATCTTTTGGGTTCACATTTCAGTTATCCAGTTTTTGCCTTTTGCAGCTAAACACAAAGCCAGGTACAACTTACAGTCAGAAATGTGTACTTTCTGGTACTTCCATGCAATTTACCAAATAGATTTCTTTTCTTTTCTTTCTTTTTTTTAAAGCACACAATTGGAAGATGGTTTCAAAAAAGCTGGTGGCGGGAGAAGAGATTATATTCAAATATAGGGACAAAAGGGTTATGTTATGTTTGGAAAATGAGCACCAACAAAAAAAAAGCATTCATTTTGAGAAATGCATAATAAAATACAGACAAATTTCTCTGTGTATGTGTGTCAGGGAGGAAAGGCCCTCAATCTAATGTGGGCCCAAGTGGAGGAGACTGGTGAATGTTCTGCCATGAGGACAACAAATACTCTCTTGATTTATTGCAGTTCCTCCCATAGCTGCTCCAAACTGAACAAGAACTCTGTTTTGGGGGTATTATGAAAGATAGTAATGTATCTCACATGCAGAATGTAGCTGTGGCATGGTGTTGACCGGGAAGGCACAGCAGCAAGGCACTTACCTGGGGAGTGGCAGCATCAGTCCCAAGGAGACAAGGCTGGTTGCAGATCAAAGGAGGTGGCAGCACCCAGAATGCCACACACTTCTAAGCTTGGCTGAAGTACGGGATGAAGAGTTCCAAGAGTTAGGAAGGTGGTGTGAAGAAGAGCAGGAAGATGGTGAGAAATTCAAAAGGGGAAAGGTGAGCAAGGTGGGGGAGGGGAATAGTCAACCAAGGGGAACAGGAAGAGGGTGGCATTGCAGCGGATGTATGGGAAACTGTAGAGAGCCCCAGTGAGCTCCACAGAGAGAGTAGATGAATTACCACTCTTGCCCTACTTGACCTGAGCTGACAGCTGAGTGAGAGTGTAAGGGAGATGCAGGCAAGTGGGCTAACTACACGAGAGGAGTACTCGCTGAGCTTCGGCAATGGAGTTCAAGGTTGGCTGGCATTCTCAGGGAGCAGGGAAGGGGCTGGAGGAGAGAGGGAGTTCCCTAGGCCTTGAACCTAGGTGGGCAATATCAAGGACTGTGGAATCTTTACCTTAGTTGGGCCAGTGACTTCATTTATTAACTGGTGAAATAACCAACTCTGGGATGTTGTGTTTAATTAGTTTGGGGAGGATGAAAGAAAAATCTTTTCTGAATGTACCTTTGCATCTAACCAGACCTTGTTTTTGTGTCAGGTTCAATAAAGTATAGTGGCCTCTCCACACTGGTGAGGGTTAAGGGTGCAGAATCCTAGCAGAAGCAGAAAAAAAAACTGCAAATAACTCTCCCTCTGCAATTCCCTTCTAGAGCTCTTCCTTTCTATTCCATTGCCTCTGGCACTCGTGCTTCTATGGGGAAGAATAAAGATGAGGTAAAGGGCTTACCAGTATTTTGCTTTCAGAGAAAAGTGGAGTGCTGAGTTCTGGTGTTCTAGCTACTTCTGGTCACTATCTTGAGAACAGAGGTTCCTCCCAAAAGGGAAGGGTAGGAGCAAAGAGAGCACCTGACCAATCAGCAGCCATTACATAGCAGAAAATGCAGCTACGTGGCAGAGAGGACACACCTCCAGCAGTGAGAGGCGTCTTTGCTCACCCAAAAGGAAAAAAATGTCAATTTTAAACACAAGCCTCATAAGCTTGGGTTGAGGAATGCAAGGGAATGGGAGGAAGAGAATGGGAGGGGAGCAAAGAGGCAAGCACTTGCTCCACTAATAATCAAACTTGCAAAGGTCAACCCTACGAATGTGGAGGGAGAGCTGTATTTGAAATGTCAAACAGTTGTTAGTCAAATGAGGGCAGGTGCAAGTGCTATGGCCTCACCAGCCAGAGGTGCTAAGCCTGTCACACAGAGTATTTAGTATTTGCAAACAGAAGGTGATCAACAACCAATTTCAATTCCATCCACCACAGAGTTTAGCAGAAAAATAAAGTGATTTAATCCTCGTTAAATCATAGGCAGTTGGTTTATTTAATATTTACATATAAACCTTTCATAACTTCTCAGGGTGAGATGCTCTGCAATATTGTGCTCTTCTAGTATGGGAGAGAGACAGAGAGAAACAGACAGATAGAGAGGGAGCACTGCAGACTAGATGATGCAAAAAGAGAGAGGATGTGGATTAAATCAACAAATAGGAAAGAAAATGAATAGATGCTATTCCTAAGAAACATGCAGACTAGCAACTACTGAGTACAGGCATACTGAGGCCTTTTCTGCGCTTTGTTTTTAAAACGGGGCAGCGCTTCCTCCAGCGAGGATGTTTGCACTTGAGGGTGAACTGGGTCCGGACTACTTTCTGTAGTTTTGGACTTCAGCCCACTCTGGAATGACAAGAACTGGTGGTTCTCCGTGCTATTGAAAGACCGCTTAAAACAGGTCTTTCAATAGCTCAGGGCGCCCCAGTCTGTCGCTGCACTCCTGTGTAGATCTGCAGGCTCGCACCAGTGCGAAGCTGCAGATCTTCCGGGGTGGGCCTCTGGCTGGCGAGCTTCTCCAATTGGTGGAGAGCTTCCACCAACCGGAAGCCTCCATTTTCGTCCCTGGAGCAGTGTGTAGCGCGGGCACACACTGCTCCAGATCAGCGTGGATAGTCAGAGGGAGCACGCCAGTCTCGTGAGTAACAGACTGCCCCATTTTCTTCCCAAAGTGCGAAAAAGCCCTTAATTTGCTACTTCTTAGATGCCCGTGACAACTGAGGGAAGAGGGCCCAGAACTCATACAACTTGGATAAACTGTAGGAGGAGTTGGGGTAAAATCAAGGGTGGATTTACCATCCTTGCAGTGGCTTCACTGGTTACCCATGTGGCTAAGTCACAACAAGCATGGCAAAATCAAGATCTTTGACAAAATAGAGCTAGACAGATTTATGCCTCTCTACTTTTGTCAATATGCTACTTTTGTCATTATGCTACAGAGATGGTTGCATAAGGAGCCTAGAGTGGTAGACCAAAGTACAGGACTGATGTTATGCCACAATGAGGTCTGTATAGGTTATTACCCCAAGAATGCTACAAACTTTTCCTCTTCTTCTTCCACTTCCTTTGTGTTAGGTTTGGGTTCTGGGACGGAATAAAAGGTGAGCCAGGAACCAGGATCTGTAGGGACTATAAAATACATGCAAATAACTTCACTTTGCACCACTAGTGGTTTTGTACAGATGATGTGTCTCTCCATGTAAGCGGTATATGTATCTGTCTCCATGAACACATGAGTCACAAGTAAGTTATTCATTGAAAGGTGAAGGGTTTGTCTCTGTTTATTTTTATTGTTATAGTGCAAAAAAACTTGCCATGTAAATAAACAAAAAAATTCTTTAAAAAGGCTTTAAAAACCACAAAGAATAAAGAGAGAAATACAATAATTGAAGGGGGAAGGGAATAAAATTCAGTTGCCCCAAAATATTTCCATTAAAATTGTGTTCTGTAACCCATGCATTTAAAAGCTGAAGGTCCTGTAAACCTGGCGCAGTAATAGGAGGTTGGCATTTATCCCTCTTTCTTTTAGCCAAGAAGAGGACACAGAGAATCCAGTTCCACTGACTAGTAAAGTTCCAAGAAATACTAAGATAGTTTTCAAAGCACATCAACATCTACAAACCTGAAAGATTCCACCAGGGCAAAATTAATACAAGTGATGAGCTCCTCCTGCCAACAAGTAACAAATGAACAAAACCAGATCATATTTTAAAAGATGAATTACAATGCCAATATTAGGTGGCTTACTCAAACATTTACAAAAGAGGTGTGGTGCTGTCTACTATGTCCAGAACATCACATTGTTTCATTTCATTTCATTTTTTTTTCTGAATATGTTGCAACATAATTCGGTAAGTACAATGGATATTGAAGACAAAGCCACAATCTGTTGGTCAGGGAAAAATAGAACAGTTCCATTCTTTCTTCCATTCCTTCTGGAAGCCAAATAAAAAGAGAAATTTATTTTTTAAAAAACAGAGGATTTTCTTCTCTGTATTGATCCAGTAAGAATTTTGAAGAGGGAAGGAGATACTTAAGAGCTCAACGCTGCAGAATCATAGGCCATTTCTGCACTAGACTGTTATAGTACTATTATTCCACTTTCAACATCCTATAGAATCCTGGGGTTTCCAGTTTAGGGAGGGGCCTCTGGATTCCATAGGATGTTGAAAATGGAATAATAGCACTATAACAGTCTAGTGCAGAACTGGCCATAGTCAAATGGCAACAAATTCTGTGACTGTGGCATTCAGCAGAAGTGAACAAATCATAAACAGTGTAGTGTAGTGGTTTGAGCATTGGGCTAAGCCTTTGGAGAACAGGGTTCAGCCATGGAAACCTACTAGGTGACCTTGGGCAAGTCACACTCTCTGAGACTCAGAGGGAGGCAAGATCAAAGCCCTTCTGAACAAACCTTGCCAAGAAAATCCTGTGATGAAATCGTCTTAGGGTCACCATAAGTTAGAAACAATTTGAAGGCACAAAACAAGAAATCATATCTATCCCTCAGCCTAAAAAATGGGAGAAGCTTATCATCATGACCAGTCTATTGATCCAAAGTGCAAATTGCCCCATCAGTCCTTACCTTCAATAAAAAAGGGTGGAGGCCTTCTTTCCCATACACAGAATTGAACCGTATGGATCACTTAAGCATCCTGTATTATACATTTGATCATATCATAAAATATGGATTTGATGTTGTATGTAAGCACAGATGGGCAGATGAAATGTGAAATTTATCCGTGTAAATCTATTAGATAATGCATGTGCTCTTTTGCAGAAGCTCATAACATTCTAGTCACCAATGATTAGTAGTTGTGGGGGTGTATAACTTGTAGTCAATTAAATGTTGTTCATTTGTAACTCCCATTATACCTCAACATTGGCCATGATGGCTAGGGCTGATGAAATCTGTAGTCATCTGGAGAGTCACAAGTTGCTCACCCTTGTTACAGAGTTTTAACTCAAGTGACTTGGTTTCTTAGACCATTTATCCATTCCTTGTAATGGTAGAACCTTTCCACAACAGAAACTTACTACACTCTGATTATCCTTTATTTTAGTAAATAAATTGACTGGGGTCTTTATATAGAGGACAAGACCTTATTGTGGTTGTAGGCATGATCTTTATTATCATGTTGTAATAGAAACATGTAAGCATTCCTCACAGAATGAGAAGGGTATCTGAGCTAAGCCTGGACTCTGTTTTTGGGACATGTACAATTAAGAGCCAGAAGTAAATACAACCACGGCAGAGCAGTTTCCTTAAACTTGGGTCACTTCTGCACTAGCCTGTTATAACTGCACACCCCAGGATTCCATAGGATGTTGAAAGTGGAATAATAGCGCTATGACAGGCTAGTGTAGAAATGGCCTTGGACAAAGGATGAGGTCTGTTTATTAGAGCAAAGTGGGCACGTGAGTGAACATTACCTGTCATTCACCTACCTGTGGGTTCTCCCACAAATTTTCCTCCCTTGCTATACTCACTTCTAGAGAACTAGAGCTCAGTCTAAGGGCCTTTCTGCACTATGTTGTTCTAGTGCTGTTATTCCACTTTCAACATCTTATGGAATCCTGGGGTTTGCAGTTTAGGGAGGGGCATTTAGCATTTTCCACGGAGAACTCTTTGGCCTCAGTAAACTACAAACCCCAGAATTCCACAGGGTGTTGAAAGTGGAATAATAGCACTATAACAAGGTACTGCAGAAAAACCCTAAGAGAAAAGTGCACAGGAGAGAAGACACACTGAAGTGGGAAGCTATGGATTGGAAGAAGGGGTTTTTCTACCCTGTAATACACTCTCTTTCACTTTATAACAACCCCTGCAGGGTTCTGTCACAACTGCTTGTCAGGAAGGGCTTCACTGCCAGGAGAGGGAGAGACACTGCTTCACTCACTCACTCACTCACTCACTGTCTGCCCAGTACTTCCAAGTCCCTATTTTGGTGGTACTGTCTGGCTTCATTGGTGGGTTTTGGAAGATGCCGTCAGTCATTGCGCTGGTGCAATGACCGTAAATATGAATCTGAAAATCTATGATTGTGTAAGTCTGGCTTATGATATTGTAAATACTAACAGGAATGGTGGCCGTTACAGTTTTTGCAAATATATTTTTGTTCAAATGATTTTTTTTCAGAAATTCCACAAATACTGAAAACCATCAAAAATGCAATCTCGCCCAGGTACAATAAATCTTTTGATTCCCCCCTCCACCATTCTTGAATGCACTAGCAAACTACATGAAGATTTACAGCTTATGTTCTTTATAAAATCTTGTGAATCAGGACTTTCAGTGTTTAGTGTAAATTTCTAGTAATACATGCAGATAACAGTCAAAATATGATGGCAAATGTACTAAGAAATTTAAGGGAAAAAAGGAAAGGAAGAAAAGTTCCCACAAATGACTGAGCTTCCAGCTCTTATGACATACCAAGAGCACTTCAAAGCAGACTCATGTTTTTCACATTTGATTTCTAAATAAAAATATTCTGGAATAATTGTAATCTATCCACCATATGCCTGGCATCTGCCACATCCATGACAACAGTATGTGTATTAACTAGATGTAATTAAAATGTGCAATATAAAAATAAGTCCCAAAATGAACAACCACCCTATTTTTATGTTTTCCTTCCTTCCTTCCTTCCTTCCTTCCTTCCTTCCTTCCTTCCTTCCTTCCTTCCTTCCTTCCTGACATGTTACTTTTATTCCCAGTATAGGCAGTGTTTCTAGAGCATCCGTTTCTGTTTTGCACCCACAGCTACTATTCTGGAAGAGAAAGACCAAACTGATAAGAGGAGTATAATTTTCTTAACTCTGTCTCCTCCTCCTCTCCTTCATTACTGTGTAATGCAAGCAACCTGGAAATCATTTTATACAACCCAGAAACAAACCTGTAGTTTTTCATTATGACATTTTAAAACCTTAGAATATAAAAGAAAGAACTGTGGGATAGCACTGAACTTTTGTCATGTCAGGATGTACTGCAGACTGCGGTAGCTTTCTCTCCTCCTCAGATAGCCCAACTACAGAGCCAAAAGTCTTTTAGAAAATTACATAAAGCTTTCCACAGCTGGTAAAAGCTGATACTTATCTAGGGACTCATTATACATAAAGATGTATTTTGGGACCCTAAAAGGTCGGTGTGAAGAAAATGACAATATTAACAGGAGGAGAAAGTCTGCATAACACAAGGAAAATGAGATGGAAATTTCTGCATTACATAAGAGAGGAAATTATTTTTTTGAGATTCATTTGGCCTAGGGCTTTTCAGCCCATGTCCTTGGTTTATGTAATGAGGGTCATTCTGACACTGCACCTTTAACTTTGTCTGTGGGAAATATATGTTGACTCTGAATCAGCTTAAGTTAGCCATGATGAAGTCCAGTTGAAAGCAATAAGACTTAACTTGATCCATTAGTTTCAAGGAGACTGAAATGATGGATAATTTAGCTGTATTGGGACTGGCATCCTTAACATTCATTTGCAGCAACTGTTGTTCTTAGATGAATTGTGTTTTTGGCAAAACATATTCTATTATTCCATGTGGTTTCTAGCATTTGCTTGAACCTTCTGTCAACACCCTCTATCATGAACAGAGTAAAATATCTGTAACAGTTATAGAGGATGAGTAACTTGTTGCCTTCCAAGATATTATTAGAGTGGCAATTTGCTAAACTTGTTGCCCTCAGTAGTCTTTGGACTGCAACTGCCATAGGGCCTCACTAGCATAGCCAATGGTAAGTGATTGTGTGATATGCAGCTCAATTCCTGTCATCCTTTAGTGTTATACCAGTTAGGAATGGTGGAAGTCATGGTCCAACAACTGTCAGAAAGCAAGAAGTTGCCCAGTCCTAAACAATGCAACTTTTTCAGAAATTGAGTAGTCTGTGATCACCATCCTCACAAACCCATGCATGCAGATTTCATGGCTACACCCTCAGTCTTTCAAAGGAATCCTTTGGGACTGCTGCTGAATGATGCTAACACCTTTTGAGAGCAATTTTACTAAATTTAGTTTAGTTCCTGATGAAAGAATTCTCACCAGCTTGGTTTCCCTAACTGCATGACATTAACACTGACATTTTCTGAACATCAAGACGATGTTTTGGACTGACCTTGTAGCCTGCTGTTTGGATGTGGCTACTAGGAATATGGAGCTTTCTCTTCCTTCTCAAGCTTGGTGAAGTTTTGTGAATATGGTGGGATTTTTAATTTATATGTTCAGATTGCAGTGAGCTTTAGCACCATGGAATCAGAATGTTCAAGGAGGAAACCTGTGATCTCATCTAGCATCCCTAGGATGTTTATCAAATAAAATTCGTCAGCATACTGTGATATTTCCTGTGCTAACATTTTGGAGCCAGCTGTCACTTTTTAAAATGTTGCTGACTATCGTGTGTCAAGTGTCTAGAAAATTTCTGGTGGAAGAAGCATAGTCATTTATTCTGTGCATCAGACGGAATCCATGCTGTTTATTTGTGGTGTGTGTTCCTCAGATTAGACTAAAGCAAATGGAACTTCACTGAAGCTTCACAAAGTAAAAGTAAAGATAACAGAATGAAGTTAAGTTCATTGGAAAAGATAAATACTGAACTCCTACTCACAGAGATTTGCACAAACCACATTAAACCAAAAATTCCTGTCTTACCATCTGATATCGAATGAAAATAATCACAGCTCAGTTCAGTGCTGTTGATAGCACAACTTTCTCTGTGGATCAATACAAAAACATTTATGCTCATTCTTCTGCACCTGTTTTGGTGAATCAGTATGGTCATATGATAGGACAGTTATACACCATATTTTGCACAGCAAAAGATCAACATGAGCCCAATGCAACAATTTTTTGGTCATCAGGAGGTAAAATAACAGTTCTATCTGAGTTGCAAGAAGAACTGAAATCAAAGGCCTTCCCTCCATTTCAACTGCCAATGCCCTGGCTTCAGAGGGAGAGAAGAAGAGTCAGGCACAGCTCCATTGTGCCTAGACCCAGCAACTGACGAAGGGTCCACCCTCCATCCCAATTGCTACTGTCCTAGCCTTGGAGGGAGAGAAGAAGAGGCAGGCACGGCTCTTTCATGCCTTGACCCAGAAACTGGTGAAAGGCCCTCCTTGCCCCACTATCCTACTGTAGTCTTGGAGGGAAAGAAAAGCAGCCAGCTCCCCCTCTGCCATCCCCTTTTCTTTGTGTGTTCTGTCTTTTTAGACAGTAAGCTTGAGGGTAGGAAACTGTCAAATTAATAATTGTAAATTGTTTATGTAAGGCAACGTGTCCACTTTTGCCACTAAATAAATAAATAGGCTATGTTCAGCTCCAATCTTACAACTAGAGAGGGATGAGAATTGCATTTCAATTAATTTTAAAAGGAGAATTTATGAAAATTCACAAGCTTCTTCATATTGGGATAGAAAAAAAATTGAGATTAAAAAGTTTCAATGTGGCAAAATACGAAAGGGCCAGCATGGTCTATTTAGGCCCAGGAGTTTGAGTATTCCACTCTTAAAAAGTCTGGGTGTATTCAACTATGCTAATGCTAAATTAAGGTTGCTGCCTTGTCTTTGTAAGAGGTTTATCATCTTTAGCACTCAGCAGGGCCTCCTTATCCATTAGGCACTTCAGGCACAGTGCCTAGGACCTATGGAAATTTTAGGGCCTACAAAAACATTCCTAGTGGTATGTTGACGCAAGATAGGGAGTTGAATACAAAGGTGCCCAGGGTCAACAGAAACCTTAATGTGGCCCTGACATCCAGTTGGGACACAGATATAACGTAGTTCTCTCTACTGGAACAATTGAAATTTGGAACACTGGAATTTGGCTGGTGCAGATGAGGAATTTATTTCTGTTTTTTTAAAAACAATTTACCATATTTTGCAAATTTATTCATACTTGGGACACGAGCAACCTTTGAAATAAAACGTAATGTGTGAGAAAGCAAGATTCATAGATTTTCCCATCCTTGTAGCCCTTGATTCTAGGAAGGAGCAACTACTACTATATAGTACTCAATGCAGGAAACACTTAGCTGAATGTTTGTATTGAGAAGTGGTTTAGGTCTTGATTCAGGTGTAGATATCCGCCTCAACATGTCCAGTGCCTAAGAGTATAGTGAGGCTGGAATGAAGAGAGAATGAAGATGGCATGATACTTATACCATCAATTCATTGTAGCTTAACTGGAAGGATTTCCCTGGACAACTGGGAATCCTAGTCCTGGACTGCTATTTGCATAAGGATTTTCTAATCCTATATGTCAAGTCAAAATTTGAAAGTGCCAAGTTTCAAACTAGAACTGTACACATCTTTAATTTTAAGCTGATGGTTTATAACCAATATCTGTATGTAGTACTTATTATTTTGTATTTGCTACCATTTCATACAGTATATGTAATCAATATTTGAATTTGCATGGATTACAATATAATCAATGTTTCATATTGTAGAAGCAGGATTTGAGAAGATGTACCTTTTTTGAATACCTGCAGTGGGGCCCCTGATATGCTCTAGGGCTTAATTCCAGGACGCCCCTCGGATACCAAAATTTGTGGATGCTCAAGTCCCATTATGTACAATGGTGTAGTAAAATGGCATCACCTATATAAAATGGCAAAGGGCTATACTTATGGATATAAATACATACAGCCAACTAGGTTGGCTGCGGTTACCCAGAGGACCTTCTCTTCTATCGCTCCCAAGTTATGGAATGGCCTGCCGGAGGAGACCCGGCATATTACCAGTCTTGACTGCTTTAAAAAAGCAGTCAAGACTGCTCTCTTCCGACAGGCCTTCCCAGATTAGTACTTCCACTGCCTCTCACCAACTGTCTTGCTGTTCTTTTAATAGTCAGTTGATTGTGTTAATTGTTAACTGTTGTGTGTTTTAGGGGGTTGGTTTTAGGTGGGTTGGTGGGTGGGGAGGACTGGGTATGTTTTTTAATGTAATTAATGTATTATTGTTGTTCGCCGCCTCGATCCATGGGGAGAGGCGGATGAAATAAACATCATCATTATTATTATTATTATTATTATTATTATTATTATTATTATTATTATTATTATTATTTACAGCATTATATTCATAATATGCAGTATTTATGTGCCATAATTACGTTTTTCTTTTCTTTCCCCTTTCCTTTCCTTTTTTTGCAATGGGTTGAATTAATTACATCACAAAAACACTTGCAAAAACCTCAAACTTCTTTGCTTTCTTGAGCTAATAGTCTTTGGCCTGCAGTTTTTGCATTGAGAGACTAATAGCTTACATCTCCAATGGCTCTTAGTAGACAGGATATAAATTGGATCACTCTTTGTACCAGTGAGAGACCTCCAAATTGGCTGGTCAAAAATTCCTTACAGACTGAAATATTTGTGTATTAGTAAAGCACTACCGTGACAGACTCTCAGGGTATTCTTTGAAGCTGATGAACTGTCATGCCTGCTCTGCAGGTGATTCTTTGAATGTAAAAACAATGTCAAATAGCACACAGTCTCAGGAAGATCAAGGTCCCACATACCATTTCCCATGTTCTGATACTCCTGCTCCCCATATTGAGGAAGCTATGGAAATGTATTCCTTTTATCCTTGATTTGCTTTGCTATGCTGCCTTTCACCCACTGAATTTGATGCATTATACATGGTTCTCCTTCTTCCTATTTCCCCCTCGGAACAGAAGCCCCATGAGGTAACTGACAGAGAGAGTGAAAGGCTCACAATCACCCTGTGAGTTTCATGGCTTAGTGGGGACTCAAACCTGGATCTTTCAAGTACCCAGTGGTGCACCAAGGGTGGTGCAGTTGGGAGATGTAGGGCCTGGGTTCAGGCAATAAGAGGAGGTTCATTGTCAAGACATGTTCCAGCCCTAGCTCTTGGGGAAGGTTGCTGTCACCGCTGCTCCCCATTCTTCCTCTCAGCAGTCTCGCCATTCAGACCAGGCTTCATGTTTTCTACCTCCCTCCCTTCTCTTTCCAGGAAGCACCATATTGATTTCAGGCACCCCTCTTTCTTTCTTTCTTTCTTTCTTTCTTTCTTTCTTTCTTTCTTTCTTTCTTTCTTTGTCTTTCCCTCTTCTGCTTCCAGCTGTTCCAACTGTTGAGCCTGCTCCTATGTATCTACCAGGTACTACACACACACACACACACACACACCCCATCATCATCATCACCTTGGTGATCACCTTCCCATAACTGGTCATAGTTTGCTCAATCAGGCTGAAAACAATCCCGTCCCCGTCTCTGCAGAGCATGACCACTTGTGTCCTGCAGAAGCACACGGTGACTTTCATCCTCCTTCCTTCTGAGATTGAGTTCCAGTCATGATCCCAGCTGCTATCCTGTCTGAACCTGCCTGCTAGCACCTGGGTCTCCGAGCCTATGAACACACTTCTTAACATGGGACACTGACCAACATGTGGGTTCTGCTCCCTGTCTTTCTCAAGGCTGTTAAAATAAAAAAAGATCTATTCTCAGTTTAAAATATGCTAGGCACACTATTGCAACTCCCACTCCCATATGCTAATCACCAGCCCTCCACTCTCCCAACTTGCTCACTCAATACCAAATTTGTACACACCATGAAATAAAACCAGGGTAAGCTCAAATCAATCTGGGGTAAAAAAAAAAGGTTCTGATTAGCATTCTCCCCAGAACAACCTAGCTTTCACACCATATGCAACCATAAAGAAATGCTTGATAAACAACCTCTAACCACCCCCCTCTTCTTTATTAATTATGTCCAACCCTCTCCATGGTTACTGCTTTAGGTGGCATCAGGATAGCAGTGATAATGGTGAATAGAAGAAGGCAAGAATATGTGTCTGAATGGTGGTGCAAATCTTTTAAAGTTAATTTGGAAAAGGGTATCATTTGGGGCTCAAATTCATATAGAAAAAGGTCTTGGGATTCACTCTTTCTATAATTAGATCTATAAAGTTAACAAGAAAAATGGACTGTGTTGATTTGTTAGAAACCGTGATACAGAGGGTATATAACAAAGGATTTAAGGCAGAGGTTGAAACTAGGTGTTGTTCAGCTCTAATTCCCATCCACCATAGCAAGCAAATGCCAGGGAGCTGTGAATCCAGCAAATTCTACCCAACAGTTCCCACTCCTAAGCTGCCTGAAAGTACTTGGCAGGGGAGAAATGGCTGCTGAGTATGGGATTGACCATCCTTGCCCTGCACTCCATATTAGCACTAAGAGAGAAACAGAAAGGCATATCTTTATCATGTGCAGCTCTACTTTCAACTCTGGCAGTCTTCTTCAACACTCCCTGTGATATTTGAGGTTTCACCAGACACTGCACCCACATTTTCAGGCATTATTGTAGCAACCACTGTCGGCTGAAACTTTTTTCCCCCAGAAAGCAAGAAAGCTGAGATTCTTGGAAAACTAAACTCTAGCGGCAGGGGGATACAGATATTCTGCAGCTTTTCTGAAGTGCTGATAAAGCCTGCATTCTTTGAATGTATATTATGTAAAAGCTCAGGTGATACTGTGGTTTCATTAGGACTGGAAGTTCACTGGGTGCTCCTGGGCCAGTCAGCATTTCTCATTTTGAGCTACCTTAGATTGTTGTTAGGAGAATAAAGGAGATAGTAGAGAGCAAAGATGGGAAACACAATGTATGTCATTCTGGGCTCCTTGGAGGAGGAGTGGGATAATGATGTAATAATTAAATGTAATAAGTGATTTCTGAGCCTGTTGGTGCTGTTGCAACTAAAAAACATTTTAGCCCTTTCTGTACCCTTTTCTATTGCCTTGGCATCAGTAGTCTCCTTTAAGTGATAATGTCAGCCACATTTCCTCTGTTGAGCAGAGGCTGCTTTTAAACAATGGGATGAACAATTTTTATACAATCCTCAGGGGATGTTTTGGAAGCCAGGCCTGTATGACATCATGAAATGAGAGCAGGGTTTCAGTGGTGCTTTAATTCAGTAGATGATCACATTCATTTAAACACTAATCTTTTTAACAGGGCAACGCAAAGACTTTCCACATTCATTGCCAAAAGCGATCTTGTAAGAGTTCCCAGGTGGGGTTTGAAGAGAAAATAGTAGCTGATTAGATGTATAACTGATACTACCCAACAGAGAGAGAAATAAAGCAAGTACAATGTAAGTCCATAGGACTACATGCTATTGTGATGCTTTTTCCTGCTTTGGGTTTTGTTGTTGCTGCTGTTTTGTTTATTGTCAGTGAAGATATTATATGTTTTTAACAGACTTGGGATCTCCTTGGAGAAAGAACTGTGTAAATTTCCGTGTTCATAGAATGCAGAGCAGAGTGGGATTTGAACAGTGCACAGATGGGTTCCTTGTTTGGCCTGAAACCATTAGAATTCCTCGACCAGCACGGTCATTGGCCACTCTGACAGGAGGATTCTGGGAGAGTTGTAACCTTGAAAAAGAACCTTTCCCAAGCTCTGGATCTGAGCTTCTTCTAGTCTTTTTTTGTTTTTTTTGGTGATGATGGTGGGTTTCTGTCATCTTTGTGACAGTAATATGGGAAGAAGCATTGCCAGACAGACAGCAACCTTGCAATATTTTCTTGCATCCCATGGACTTGTGTTGGCTGTAATTATTTGTGACATCAAGAAAGGAAGGGACAATTGGCTCTAAACTCTGAACTCTCCCACAGTGTGGTGAGGGAGGAGAAAGGAAGAGCCAGAAATAACAAGGCTGAAAAATCCATTAGAAACAGGAATGGCAAAAAAACACAGGCTCATTTGGTTTTCCATCGGTAACTGCTACAAAAGCAAGCTCAGGGGTGAGGTCTGTGCCAGTGGCTATACTGAAAACAGATAGAAAATGCTGGTGGTTTCCAGAGGCTGACAACCTGTTTGGTTTGGAACTCTGAAGAAACAGGTGCAGCTTAATTCTCAAAACACATTCTGGATCCATACTCTTCTGAAACCTTTGGGAGCATTGGTGGTACAATGCAGATGTCTTAGTCTACACCTGTACATGTAGCTTGCTCTTATTGTGCATTAAACTTCAGATCAGTAAAGTGAGACTCCAGCTGGAGAACAGAATGTATTGCCAGGCTCTCTAGCCATCCTCTACTTTCCTATTATTGTGAGAAGAGGACACAATAAATGAATTACTTTGACTGATACAGCCCTAACTTGCATGTCTCACTGTCTGCTATCTTTTCAGACTGGGAATGTGTCCCTCAGATTTCTTTTAGAAGTAGCAACCTTAGCATGCCTATACTTGGTAGTTAATAGTTGGCATGTCTCTCAAACAACTTCAGCATAGCAGATATTATGTCATTTCCTAGTTGTTGGTCTTAGCTACATCTTCTCTCTTCTTGCATCACTCAGTCTGTAGTTAGACTCAGTTTGTTCATCTCCCATTGTTGTAGTTTTCTCTCTTTCTCTTCTGTGTGTTTGAAGAACACATGTTACAAAGCCTTTCTCCAGTTTCAGGGTGAGGGGAAAGACTCTCAGGACAAGAGTGCTGCCTTCACAAGTTTGTATGTGCATTTGGCTTTGCCAGTCTTAAACATATTTTTTTAAAGTGAGTGACATACAGTGGTCAACAGTGGCTGGTACTTAATGTTATCACATACATTCCAAGATTTCAGAAATGCAAACCAGGACACACTTAGCCAAGGAACATCAGAGTGTAGTCAGGAGGACAAAAGTTACTAAAGAGGAAGAACAGACAGGTTAGGAGAAGCTGCAGCGGTTTGCTTTTGTCTGAGGCTACATTGTACTTCTTCTCTCTTCTCCTCTCCCACCCTGCTGAGTTAATTGAGCATAATCTAATTTTGCACTTTGAACTCAGTTTGCAGAAATTAAAGTAAGCTGAGGAGAAGGGAGAAAGGAGGAGGAGGAGGAGAGAGAAACTGAGATATTTTAAAAGCAGTTGAAAAAGTGGGATGACAGAAGATGAATAGGAATTGTCACTGCCAAATCAGGATAGTTCAGGGGTAAGATATCTAGCTTAATGGCATTACCAGGGGCTTCCCCCTGGCTAAGTTCTTCCTTTTCTCAAAATTTGAAATTGAAATCTCCAGACCTGATATGGTATTAACCTGGCAACCCTACTGGGGGGAATTTGCCAGGCACAGTTGCCTTCCTCATACAGACCAAAATTCTGCAAATAACATTAGATGAATACGAGGAACAAGGAGGGAGTCAGGTTTCAGCTCAGTCACAGCAGTATCCTGCTTAGATACGCCTAACAGCCATAGAGGTCTAAGGCCCTTTCCACACCTTACCTGGTTCCGATGTGGGCACTCAGGGATCACCCAAGCAGCCTCTTGCAAGAGGCACTCGCGTCCCCTCTGCTTCTTCTCTGCAGCAGCTCCCTGCCGGCCAGCAGGAAGCGTGAAGGCTCTGCCTCTTCCTTCCGCCGTGCAGCTGGGTACTTTCCCAGGCTGCACTGGGGGAGGAAGCGCGATGGCCGCATCTCTAGAGGCTCTGCACGCAAGGTAAGTGCGTGTGGGGCCCAGGAGTGACGCGCAATCGTGCATCATTTTTGGCAAAAAGCCGAAAATGATATATTCTGTGATCGTCACCTACTGGCCCCGGCAGCATTGCACGATTGCAAGGACATCATGTGGAATGGTCTTCACAATCGCACAACACTCCGGAGGCCCTTTCGCATGACAAATGGCATGTGAAAAGGGCCTATGAGAAAAGGTGAATATTGTTTAGGATATTATTTAGTTAATGTGCAGGTGGAATATGCCCCTCTCCTTGACACTAAGTAGCTCAGCAACTGCTAACATGAAACTCAAAATGCATTTGTACTATACAGTTATATGTTTCACTAACTTTTGTGGCTCCATCCATTGGAATTTGTGGATTTGCCAGAGAGCTTTAGTGTTCGTCTACTGAGAATCCAAACTAAAAGTCCTAGGATTCCCACAGAAAGGAGTCATAAGACTTAAAGCTCCACCCTCAGTGGAGCTGTACTATGTCTATTATATCTTCCTCCCTTAACCTCTACACTAGAACACTGAGGTAGTAATAATATGCAATATAAAAGTAAAATAGTTCAACATGGGGGGAATGAAATGTGACTTATATAAACTAAGTAAATATGCAACTTCTCTACCCCTCCCTGCATTTTGCAGCATTTATTTTGAAATTTTGAACTTTACATGATCAGTTCTTATCAATTCTTCTTCTTCTTCTAATTATGAGGAGGAGAGAGACAAGTTCTTTATCAGACATTGTAGTTTAGTAAACACAGGATTACATATCCACTTTTGTCAGAGGCAATGTGCTTGTATCACAAAGGGCATCTGCAATAGAGAGTCTGTGGATATAGATGATTTTAACACTTTCTCTGGTTTCCAGTTCTCCTTCTCTCTCTCTCTCTCTCTCTCTCTCTCTCTCTCTCTCTACACACACACACACACACACACACACACACACACAGGCCAGAGTGGTAGTATAAAAAGAGGAAACATTTGAAAGGGAGAGAAAGGGAGTGCGGGAAGGGTTAAGCTCCATCCAAACCATGTATGCGTAGCATAATGTTAGCTTAAACATTATAAATGCACAATCTGTTGCGTCCCATGGAGCTGCAAGTCCAGTGCATGGATAGGACATAACAGATTGCACACAGTTCTAGCAGGGAGAGAACAATTTGACTAGCGGGAAGTGCTACTCAGCTGGAGCTTTTTCAAGCCTTCAGAAGGAAGAACCCTAGTGAGTATATTAGCACACAGCGCTGGCTGGTTTCCCCTCAGTTTCTTCATACAAGCTCTATTTTTTTCTTGGATTCTTTTTTAAAAAAGGTGCTGACAAGTTTTTTTTTTCTTTAGAAAGAGAACCTAAAAACCTTTCCCACATGGTCTGGAAACTTTCCCTGTTTGAATCTTGAAAAGTTGAATATTGGTGGCTCAGGTCAAGATTAGGCTTCTGACAACATGAATAAAGAAACATACACATCTAGGCAGTAAGGGCACCGACCTGAAACAACTCTCAGCTGGACAGATTCACTGAGGTAGAGGAATATTAGGCACTCTATGTGCTGCAAGAATAATAAATAGGGTGCTGAGAAGCAAAAGTTAATAGCTGAGTAGGAAAAGGTGGCATTTCAGCAGATGTCTGTTGCATCTGGCAACTCATTACTCTTAAAGGTAATTCTCAACCTTGGTCTGGCCAGCAAGAGGCATCAATACCAGTCCTGCCATTAAGAAAAGTGAGGCAGCTACCTCAGGTCCAGTGGTGTCTCAAAGGAAGGCAATGGCAAACTCCTGTGAATAAATCTTGTTGAGAAAACTGTAGTCAGAGTTCATTTGAAGGCACATAAAGCTATCCAAGATGTATCCCAAATATATAACTCCTTTAAAGTATGGATTAAAACCCAGGCTGGATTAAATACTGTCCTGATATGGAAGTCAAAATCAACCCAGTTATTCAGGCAGAAGATGCTGGGAAATGGGATGCAGCTGCGGAGTGTTGGAGGACATTGGATATTGCTGCTTCTGCCCCACAGCTCAGAATCTGTAAAGAAAACCTGTTCCTTTGGAGCATCAAGGAAAAAGAATGGGCAGATGGTAGATCTGGACTCATCAATAGATAAACATGATTTGCAGTAGATGAGCAAGAATTTCATTACTCCTAATTACAGTGCACCTTACTTATCTACACTCTCCAGACATGTAAATTTGAAAGTCCATGGCTGCATCATGTCCTATACCTAAAATGGTGGCAATGTGGGCATGTGCTAAAGCATCTGCACACATGTCACTTCCACTGAATGTAACAGGACCCAAGCGTGTGTTAATTTCACCATTTGTGGGGGTTCCTGGAACAGAATCCATATACAAAGAGCGCTCTGTATTTAACTTTAACTGCAACAGCAACAAAATTACTCCCCTCCTGCTCTAAATTGTACTGGTAAAATGATGGAGGCTTGCTGATGACAGTGGGGTGGCTTTTTATAGTGGAAAGGGATGTGAGTTCAAGTTACCTCTAATATACTTCACCTGCCCTGCTTTGGCAGAGACAATCCCAGTTAATCCTCTTTCATCCCACATTTTCAGCTGCTTTTAAAATGTTCCCAGTTCTCTGTCCTCCTCCCACTTTGTCTTTTTCTTTTTCTTCTTAGCTTAATAAAGCATGTTGGTTTGGTCTGAATCTTGCCCTCAGTATTTTTGTTAACTCTCTGTTAGGTTCTCTTGCCCAAGTGGTATTCCAACAACTACACCCTGAGGTGTAGGAATAGGGGCACGGACCTAGAAAGATACCATGATTTAGATATATGACAGAAAGCTGTGCCAGTTCCTGTCCACTGTTGTACATGTACATGTATTTTCACAAGGGTTCAGGGCACAGAACCTTCAAGAAAGTGGAAAAACTGCAATTAACTCCCCCCTGTGATCCCCTCTCATTCCGTTCTAGAGCTCCCTTCTCCCATTCCCTTGCCTTTTGTGAATTCTCAGCACAAGGGAATGGGCAGGGGAGGTCTGGAGGGAGGAAGGAAGGTGTGTGTGAGCCTCCTGTCCATTCCTTTGCCTTTTGCCTGGGCCTGCTTGCCTTCCTTCTCCACACCCAGCAAAATGCAAAGGAATGGGAAGACGAGAATGGGAAGACAAGAAGGCACATACGCACTTGGGACAAACGTGAGAATATAGAGAGAGGACTGTATATCTGTGTTTGCTGGTGAATGAGTGACTCCCATTAAAATATCATGCAAACAAATGAACAAGTGTACACACTGACAATATTTCATTTTGTTAGATTTGGTTTTAGGGCTAGTTATCTCACCTTCCCCACAATAATTGGGAAGGGCCTGCTTGGTAGTGGCTGCCCCTCTAAGGAGCTCCCTCTCCAAAGAAATACGTTTGGTCATGTCTATGTTTTTCCTCCAGTTGAACCTGAAGAGATATTTTTTTGTCCAATCCGCCCTTGACTTGAGTGAAGCTTATTGCTCTGTTTACATTTTTGTGTGATTAGTTAAGGATGAAAGGCCTAAATTCTCTAAAGGCACCAGATCCCATCTGATCTTGGAAGCTAAGCAGGCTCAGCTCTGGTCAATAGTTGGAAGAAAGACTGCCAATGAATACCAGTTGCAGTAGGCTATATTTCAGAAGAAGGAACTGGTAAAACTACCTCTGAGTATTCTTTGCATAAGCATACCCTGTGAAATTTGAAAATCGATAGGTGATTTAAAAGCACACACACACACAAACACACAGTTGAGGTTGGTGTTGTACTGTTTTGTTGTATTGTGCTACTCTTCTATTTACCAGTTTCTGTGGAATTTGAAATTTTTTAATGTTGGGGAACTGGAGTGTTTAAAAAAGCTGCTTTGACACAGTATTTTAGTTCTGCCAAGTGGCATAGAGATCCTTAAAAGAAATAAAGAAATATTGGCCCTCCAAGTAGTTAACAAATACCCTTTTAAACAGCATACAATATAAAATAGAAATTGTGTTATTATTATCCGCCTTTAAGTTGTTTCTGCTTTACGGCAACCTTACGGTGAACGTCTCACAGGGATTTGTTTGGCAAGACTTGTTTCGGGGGTGGCGAGTTGCCTTTTGCCTTATTTGGAGGCTGAGAGAATGTAACTTGCCCAAGGTCACTGCGTGGGTTTCCATGGCTGAGTGGAGATTTGACCCCTGATTTCCAGAGTCATAGTCCAATGCTAAAACCACTACACCACACTGGCTCAAAATACTATGTATAAACTGATTTTAAAAATTAACATAGTCAACAAGATATAAAACAGTAGTTGAGAGCAGAAATTTTAGTTGTAGCTGAAAGGTTGAACAAACAAGACCATCTTACCTTGATACATATATGAGAGTAATGATAATGCTAAATGAATATGCCTGGAGAAGGAGTTTCACAACTGGGGCCCCATCAGAGAGAAAGCTCTCTCTCTGGTAGCTGGTATGTCAGATGGTTTAAATTTTAGCTGAGGTGTGAAGTCAACCTATCAGCTTGTAACAGATTCTTTTGCAAAAGTTCATGGTTTTGACAGACAGTAGGAAATGTCAAGGCAGATATCTTATATTGCAGGGTTGACTATTTGGAGCAAATCCTGTGTAAGTCATTTCTAGTTTCAGTAAATTTCCACCCACCAATTTAAAGTGTTGTAAGAATGATTCAGGAAATATATATGGTGAAATATCAACATGAGTAAATTTCTGTATATTTTATGTGGTGGTGTCACACACTGAAAATATCAAATTGCTCTGGAAGAGTTCCTGCTTCTTTAAAATAAGTTTAATTTGAGATGGCAGCACCCGGAAGATTTAAATTTAGTTTTGCCTATTTCATTTGTCATGTTGATGACGATAAATTAACAAATACACAGATGAATTTTTGTGCAGCTGCAATCAAAACAAATGCCCTCTTGATTACCATTAGAATTCAAATTCTAAATAATCTAAATAATAAGTTTTAAAAACTTCACGACCTTTAATGGTACGCTATTGTTTCATTCACTTAAACAAGAAATACAAAGCCATTTGTCAGGCTATTCTGAAAAAGAACTGAACTGAAAAAGAACTGAATCATAACAATTGGTATGATATGAGTGACCATATTGTATGAAATATTGTGCAGACCTCCTAAAAGCAGATAGTCGATTCTCAAAGAGTGCTGTCTAGGCAAAATTAGGCATTTTTGACACATAAAGAATATTCCTTGACTAAGAAAACGGTATGAAATTCATGGGGTCACCATAAGTCGACGGGTGAAATACATATACACATAAAAAGAATTAAGCATATGCCAAACTCTCCCACTGAAATCAAAGGGTTTTAACTATGCTTAGTGTAGCTGGACTGCACTCATAATTTTTCCATGGGGAATTTTGTCTTCTGTTAACACAAAATATTTTTTTTAAAAATGCCCTGGAGTCTCTGACATGAATTTTGCTCAAAAGACTTAATCTGTGATTTCTTTGTCTCTTATGTATAATGCCTGCTTCCACTCCAGAAAGCACAATAATGAAGCAAACTTTTTGGCAACCAATCCATATGCTCAATCATGGTGCTGGCTTTCCATCAGCCTACATAATACAAGCCCAGAAAACATAATTGCCACAGTTGTACAACTGACAGTGCCTGCCAGGTGTCTTGCCAAAAATATGGCTCCAACATAATGGCTTTGGGGCAGCTGAAAGTAAATTGGGAGAGAAATGGTTGCATTAACAATAATTTTGTTTTGGGAATGCAACTGAAAATCTCTATTCTGCTTCAGCCACAGATTGAGTGCCTCTTTGTACCAGAGCAACAGAAGATAACTCATAAATGCATATTAGCATTTGAAAAGTGCGGGTGGAAAACTACAGTAAATTATACAAAACAGGCAAAAGCGATGGTGTGTGCAAATTAAAGTCTCCCCAGTCATCTTCAGTGTATCCACAAAACATACTGGAAAATATCTTGAAAGGCTGGGAGTCAGAGAAAATAGAAGACAACAGTGCAGGAAGGCCGCTAGGATGTACTTTTTATCTTTCAAATTTAAAATCATGGCTTAAAAAAAAAAAGAGAAGAAAAGGGGTTATCAGAATTACCACCACAGAACATCTCCCTAATTTTTGTCGCTTCCAGTTCCACAGTGCTCAACTGTTATACGTAAGTGCTCAGATTTTGGAATAATTTTGGAATAATTGTTATGATTTTAATTGGTTTCACTTAGCACTGAAACAAAAAAGAATATGTACTTTTTTCTCCAAATTACAAATGCCAGTTGACTTTCACAATTTGTTTCAGATGCATCTCAGTTTGGCTTTTTGCTGAGAGCCTTGAAATGATAGCCATCCTTATAAATGTTAGTGATTATAATGGTTTGGGTGTTGGAATAGGACCCTGGAGAGACAGTTCCCATTAATCTTCTATGACCCCACTTTTTAGGATCGTGGACCCTCGAGACCAGGCAATCACCTCTCCACAGCCTCCCAAAGCACACCATCCTAGCTACTATGGATGTGGAACTGCTATACACCAACATCCCACATCAGGATGGACTACAAGCTATCAAAAATACCATCCTGAACAAAGCTACAATTGACCTAGCCATGAGACTCTGCCACTTTATGCTTATTCATAACTACTTCACTTTTGGGATAATACATACCTCCAAGTCAGTGGCACTGACATTGGCATCCGCATGGCACCACAGTAGGCACTTATCTTCAAGACCTGGAACAATGCTTCCTCAGCACATGCACCCCAAAACCTTTCCTCTACCTATGATTTCTTTATGGCAGTTTGTAATTTGGCCACACAGAAAGCAACCACTTGAGAAGTTTCACCAGGATGCAAAGAAATGGGTTTGTGTCCCTGAAAGCTCAGGTGAAAATAAAAATCAGTTAGTCTTAAAGGTGCTGCCACATTTCTTTTTCTTTTCCTCACCCTTCCTTCCTTCATTTTATGAGGAATCTTTCTAATGCTCTCAACAGCCCTGTAAAGATGGGTGATTGCTAGAAGTAAGAGTTGTCCCAGTTTCACAGCTCTTTTCCCAGTAATTTTTCTCTCTCAAAACCCCTCTGCTCCAGAGGATCAGCAGATTTAGAGGACAGATTTTAGTGTGAGACACAAAAACTACAAGGAAAAAGAAAAGAGTGGTGGGCAAAAGCCCATTATTTCCAGTTGGATTTCATCCTTCATCTATGTGGCTTTGCTTGTGTTGCAGCTTGTTTTTCTGGCACTAGTACCTACTGTAACTGCTTCTCCCCTAAGCCCACTAATACCTTTGAGGAACATCATAGGTTCAGGTTTTGCAAGTGTCTGTTTACCGTGCTGGTTACCCAGGGTCAGACAGATAGACTCAAACTAGTACAAGGTCTGTCTCCTGCTCTGATCTTCCAGCTTCAACTTTTCACTTGTTCAGCAACATCAGCAGCTACTTTTCTCCTTTTTAATTTTTAAAAAGAGTTGCAGTGCTATCATGTATCAGGGAAGTTGAGCTCCCTAAGGGAAAAAAAAAATTAAAAAGCAAAGAGGACAAAATTTGCCTTTCAGATCATTGGACCCACCTCAGCAATCCATGTTCTTGGGTTTTTTTCTTTATTTCTTTTAAAACTCTTTGGAAGAGTCTTAGGCCCTTTCTGCATCCTACATTCTTACGTGGTTGTCCAATGGCAATCCCAGCAGTGGTTCTGCTGGGAAGAAAGCGTGATGGGAGCAGTCCCCGCCACACTGGACTGCTTCCCTGTGGAAGGGAGTGCGATGGACATGTCTTTTCCTTCTGCAGTGAAGCTGAGTACTTTCCCAGGCTCCGCTGGGCAGGAAGCACCACCATTGCACTTCCGAGCCTTCTGCAGGACAGGTAAGTGCAGGATGGCTGCATAGTCGTGAGTCATTGATAAGGAAAACCTGTCAATGATTTAATCAGGGATCACGCTGCCTGGGACAGGAAAGGAGTAGGACTGTGATGATGTCATGCAGAAGTGTTGTTGTGGTTTCAGTCCTCTCCCACTCCCATGCCGAGATGGGAGGCTACTGCGGAAAGGGCGTTTGTATAGATCCAAGAAATCATTTCAAAAAGCCTTTCTCAGAAATGGGACAAGTAGTTGATGGGGAACCACAACTGGCAAAACCCAGGAAAATGTAAGAATCTACACAGCAAGAACATGAAGTTCTTTAAACCTATCTGGAAGGTCCCTTCATTTTTGTTAATCAAAGGTGGATAACTACAACAGGACGAAAGGGATTTTTAGCCCTCCAAGAACCACATGGACTTCTAAAAAGCACCAACTGTACAAAACAGACCCCAGGCTAGAATGCCACTTCTAGTTTTGATAGCTATTTTTTTAAAAAAGTGTAAATTATGTATGTATGCGGTAGGGGGGTGTAACATTGATGCTCCTGCTCCTGCTCCTGCTCCAAGAGGGCAATTCAACTTGTTTTGCACTAGAAAAAGAGGGCCATTTGGGGAGCGGGGAGGATCAAGGTCTTCAGAAATGAACTTAGAGGGCAGCATATGATTCCAGGGCCAGACTTTGACCATCCCTACTGTAAATGTCCACAATAGAGGTGTGTGCCACCCCTGCTTCTTTACTTTGAGAAGCACCCTGATTTGGCTCAGATTGTTCTTGTGACTGCCAGATTTGAGTCCAAATCAGAACCCCACTTCAGGAAATCCAAAGTTTAGTGCCTCCACATTGATTGCCCTGGGAAATCAACAATTGACTATAACTTAAAATAAATCTTGACTGAATTAGGTGATATAAGCAGGCTTTGCAGTTGCTGCAGCACCAAACATTCATCACATAAACAGATGCAGGAATTTTTGTGCACCTTTACATTTTGAGGAGGAGGAGAAAGATTAAACTGAACTACCAGTAAGTATTCCTTTTTCATAGAATTTGATTAAATTTGCTGCCATGATTTCCCCATCTGAGTTGGTGGGGTCTGAAAATTTCAGGCACATCAATGCCTCTTTTTGGATGTAAACTCTCAAGAAAGATTTGCTCCCCATCTTTCTGTTTTCCAGGGACAATTTGTATGAAAAACAACATACATAACAACAAGCCAATCTGAAAAAAAAAGAGGGGGCCATTCTAATTCAACACCCCAACCACAGCTGAATACAGCAAAAATTTAAACCCATACTTGAAAGAGATGAGCAGTCAAAACTGCTTGCCTTTCTCACACATTCTTTTAGACCTCATGTTTTTTCTGCCCAGTATATATATGCGGTCATTCATATTAAAAGTTCCCTCCCTTGCCAGCATTCCCTTAATTTCATTGGTTCTCATGGTTGTTCTTTTAGCTGATATGAAGCACTTTGCATCAAAACCTCTTATTCATGAGGCTACTATTGTTTCCATTTAGCATACTGGGAATGAGAATTTTGTAGGGGAAAAAAAACCCTCTAGGTATTCAGAACAGAAATGTTAATGGTCAGGACTGTAATTTAGATTTGACTTTTCTGCCATTAAAAAGTCATTCAAGCTGAAAAATTGCAGGGGGAGAACAAGTCTAGCATCTGGAGCAGGGAAAATATTTTATCAGCTTTCCTGTTTTCAGGTATACGTACATGATATTTTGTAGAGTGCACATTTTCAAATTGTCTCACATTGGCATTCTTGCTGAGAGTCAAGACAGCACATCTCACATTTAATGCCTCATTTGAAAGGGGGAAAAAAAAACATGGACCAGGGAGTACTAAAAAAAAAAATGCAACGTTTAAAAAAGTTTTCTTTGTTATTCATGAAATGGGATGGTGTAAGATTCATCAAAGCAGCCTGCATTTTCAAGCTGTAGTTTCTGCATTGACCAAAATATATCACATTTTCTGGCATTCTATTCATATAAAAGGTGTCTGCCAAAATATCTGAGTTTTGTTAACGGGACTGAATAAAGCAAAGCTTTTAAAACTACTCAAATTTTGAAATCAGTGATTCTTGAATTGAAACTATATGCAAAATATTTCTATATGCAAAATATCCTCTGTGGGTAATTGTGAAGATACTACCATATACTGGAGAGGCAACACAGTTCTCATTCTTAAGTTTACAGCTGATGCTCCAGTTTGCAAATTAACCAAGTTTATAATTTACAACTGAACTTTAAATGAAAAGAAGCCAGGTCAGCCCTGGTTAGTACTTGGATGGGTGACTGCCAATGAATACCAGGTGCTGTAGGCTATATTTCAGAGGAAAGAACTGACAAAACTTCCTCTGAGTATTCCTTGCCTAAGAAAACCCTGTGAAATTCATGAGATTGCCGTAAGTTGACTGGTAACTTGAGGGTACATACACACATTTGTACAGTTTACCTCTTTAGTAGCAAACATCACTGTAACCAAATTTCAAAAGATATCCCCAGCTATATGAATAATGAAAAAAGTAGGCAACATGTATTCTCCATATAGTTAGACTGCAGCTCTTGTGAATCCTCCACATTGGCTATGTTGGCTAGGGCTGATGGGAATTTCAGTCCAACAGCATCTGAAAGTCTAAAAGTTGCCTGCGTCTAGTATTCTCTATGTGCAAATACACTTTGGATTTCAGTTGCTGAAGACAACCGTAACCACTGACTTTTGAAAACAGAAGCCCTTCTACAGAAAACTAGATGGTGATAGTAAACAGGAGTCTCCTACATGGTCATATAGTAAGTGAAGAGAATGTGGTTGTCAGTCTGCAAGGAATAAAATAAAGTAGTAAATCCTATAAGTGAGACATGGAGAAAAGCGTTTCTCAGTACAATTCGTTTCAAGCACAACTTAATGAATTGCAACCATGGCTTTGTTAGGATGCCATGATAGCAACCAAGACACACAGCCTCTGTTCTGTCAGTTAACAACATGTGCAACTGTTCCTTTGGAAATCAAACTGAATTAATTTTGGATGGCTAACTGTGCCTTCAGAAAACTACATTCAATCTATTATGGGGATTACAGCCAGTGGGTGACAAATGGTATTGGATCACTCCTGTAAGATCTGCTTAGCCAGGTCCTGATGCCCATATTGGGAGGCAAATGTTCAGTGATGTGAACACACTTGGCCAGCACACAGGAGGCAGGTAATAAAATATTATCATCTCAGATGAGGGTGTCTGCTTGTCTGGAATGAGAGAGTGCAAACAGGTGCTGGCTCAGCAGGAATGGAAACATGGGAAGGGCCTCATAAAAGTCATACACTCCAAAGCTCTTAATCAGTGTCCATGTTTTAGTTTATAAATGTTATCAACACTGGAGTCACCTTTATGTCTGTTCGGGGCCAGTTGCATATGGTTTGAACCAAAAGTGTTGTATTTTGAGCCTGTTAACAACACCCTTTCTTATCCTTCTTCTAAATCCCAACTTTACAGAAGGCAGCTTGGAAATCAAAACCTTTCAGTCTAGCAAAGTAGGGCCCCCTGTTCTCATCTGGCTCTCCACCGAAGAAAGAAGTTATTATTGACACATGTAAGTGATTTAAGAAGAGGCTGTCTACTGTGGGAGAAAAGGACTTAGTTGCCTAGTAACACAGGAAATGGTCAGATTTTTTTTCCTCCTGAAAGGTAAAAATCAGAGATTTTTGAAGCAGATTAAAACCTAATTTTCCAAGGTGAATGCTGATTACTGTGTTCATAACCCAGACTACAAAAAACAGAAAAGAGTATTTGAGATAAGGAGAAGAAAGAATTCTTCATGGACCTAACAATATGTTTTGCAGAAGGATGGTCTTTTAATTCTTTTCCTAGAACAAGAAATGATAAAGACATTGGAAAAGTTGCTTTTTTTGTTTTGTTTTGGGTTACAGCTTCAGAGTCTCTCAATTAATAGGGTGAGTGATCATGCTAGCTGTTGGGTTCTAGGAAAATGTAGTGTAAAAAGTAATTTTTTCAAGGTCTGATAAAATATGCCTAGTACCCTGCAATAACAATGACAGATTGAATCTGCTATAAATTAGGATATCATTTTACAAATTCTACTAACAGTTGTAAACATTCACATCCTCCAGCTTTGACTTTGGGAGTAAATGAAGATGTTTCAGTCTTGCTCTGTTGTGCTGAACAATAACAAGCGATCTGGGAAACCAAAGAACTGACTCTCCCCTGCTTCTCCCTTTCAGAAATGAGCCACTGAACAGTTTCCTGAGGGGCAGCAATATTAATCTGCTGAAATTAGTTTTATGGTGCCTTTGGAAAAGGTGTAGGGGTTTTTGTTGTTGTTGTCACTGTTGTCATTGTGTGCCTTCAAGTCATTTCAGACTTATGGCAACCCTAAGGAGAATCTATTGCGGGGTTTTCTTAGCAAAATTTGTTTAGAGGGGGGTTTCCTTTGCCTTCTTCAGAGCCACAGAGAATGTGACTTGCCCAAAGCAACCCAGTGGGTTTCCATGGCTGAATGGGGATTCAAACCTTGGCTTGGATCCAGAGTTGTAGTCCAGTGCTCAAACCACTATGCTGTTTCTGGGAGTTATTAGTCCTTCAGATATTGGATTGAGATGGGAACAGATATAAAAAATGTTCAACAGGAGAAAAAGCTTTTAAATTTCCCAAAATACTCAGCAGGAGAACTGTGCATGAAAATTAAGTTTCTAATTATGAATAGGGTGTATAGGAATGGAGAAGAAGTGTGATTAAAGTGTTAAATGCTGTAAGACTAGAGCTATTTGAAGAATGCATGCCATCATTACATTAAAATGGATAAGATGTGTCTTAAAATTGCACTCATAAACTTATATGAGAAACTGGATGATTTTAGACCTTTATAAATTCTTCTCTGCAAGGAGTTACTTGCCATTAAGCCCCATTATTAACCCAAGTGTTCTCTATATTTAATTCTGCCTGGTGCAGAAATGAGAAGACAGTGCTGAAAGTACTCCCTCATTCTTCACCCACCATCACAGGAGTAGTGACTGCAAATTCAAGTCTAGGCTGTTGTAGGACCCGTACATTTCCATAGCCCAATGCTGTCGTTATCTAAATGTTGCACTGAGTCTAGATAGGAGAGCTTTGCCTACCCATGGAGTCTCTGTACACAATTGAGAACCCTCCAAAATTATCAGGACCCCAATCATGTGGAGCACCCATGTGTTTAGAAAGCTTCCCATTTAGATTTGTCACTATCCATTTGAGGAGAACAATGGAACTAGAGACAGAGCGGCAAGGCTTGCTCTTTTCTCTCTTTGCTTATTGATTATACAAGCTTAGCTAACAACTGAATAGGGCTTACATTACTGAATAGGGTTTAATGCTAGCCAAGTGCATGAACCTACTCTCTTCTATGTATCTAAGGCCCTTCCTGCACAAGTGGGCTGCATCGCTGAGGGGGCTAGGATGGCAGTGGTCAGCTGGTTGTGCTTCTGCATGCCATCAGTGCTAGCCTACTGCCAACTTGGCTCCAAGTGGCGTGTGCGAGTGGTATTTGCAAAAGAGAAAAAAAATCCATTTTATACCTACCATCATGCAGTACTGCCACCCCTCCCAGCTGTGCAGAAGGGTGGAAGCGTGCTGGTGATGCTTCTCTCTCCAGTACAGCAATGGCAAGTGCCCAGCTGCCTTGCTGAAGGGAAGAAGTGGGGCCAGCGTGCTCCCCTTTGCAGTGACCAGGCGAGGTGTGGAGGGGAATGTTCCTGCAGCGCTCCCCTCCCTGCTGGGGCTGCAATGAAAGGACTTGTCAGAGTCCCGTTGTATGGAAATGGCCTGAGATGATGAGAAGAACCTTTTCTATGGAGTTTGGCCTGTAATGTCCTATTCACAAGCACTCATCATCACTTGATGTTGTAGCTGACAAACAATGAACATGCAAATGTGAATCAGCTCTGTACATCTAAATCTAAATTGTGCCAAGCTTCTATATATGCCACAAATTTAGTCTGAATATAATTTGAACTTGGAAAATCTCTGTGTGATATGATCTGCTATCAAAGTGTATAACTTATCCCTAAGTATAACATTTCTGATCTCATTAAAATCCATGGGCTTAGCACATCTACTTCTGCATAATCCTGCAATCCTGACCAGGCTTACTAGAGAGTAAGCTCTATAGAGCACAGTTGGACTTATTTCCAAGTAAACATACCTAAGGTTGCAGTGCCACTCCAAAAAGGCACAGCCCTGTGGTCCCTTGAAGGACAACTTGGGGAGTGCAGCATTTCTCAGATTGGTCCTTGAGAATGGATAAAGACTCGTCTCAGAAGCCGATGTGAATTCCCATGCCATGTGCTACCTACCTGTGGCTGCAGAAAGCTTTGAATTGTGCAGGCTGTGGATTCTCTGGATCCCAAGCACTCCTGGTACACAGCCAGAACAGAGGGGAGACTATGTCAGCTTTGGAACCAGCATGATTTATTTCTCTTCTATTGGAAGAAATGACAGAGAAAACTTTTTTTTTTTTAAAGCAGCCATACCAGGCCATATTTTTAAGTAGGGAAAAGTCATAAACTCCCATCTTCTGCCTTGCTGATACAAGTTCACAAGGTATAGGAAAGAGCAGCTCCTCTGACTCATTTTCTCCTTTGTAGTCCTCATGTATATTAGATTAATTACAATAGCTCACACTTACAATTATATTGGGCAAGGCTAGGTAACAACAGCAGGTCTGGGGGCCAAATTTCTGCCTTTGGACCCTCTGGGACCTGCACAGACTGCCAAAAACCCAAACCCAAACCTGCAAACAGATATTTTAAATGACATTAAACAGGGTAGGGGGGTTGACGAGTGAGTTGCTTATCCTGGAGGCTTCCAGGAGACACTGTTTAGCCTTGCTTTGCAAGGACATACCAAGGAATCAGGAGGAGGTGGGGGCCACCAAACATGCATTTTGCTCATCTCTGATATGGGTGGGTGAGGATATACTTATATAAAATATCTATATGGAGTCATAGAGTTGGAAAGGATGTTGCACTTTGCTCATCCCTGATATGGGTCAGGGGAGGAGAGATATAAAATATTTATATAGAGTCATAGAGACATAAGTTGGAAAGGGCCTCAAGTGCCACGAAGTTCAACCCCTTGCTTAATGTAGAATCTCTAGCTAAAGCATCCACAGGAAGTAGCTGTCCAACATCTTTTTGAAGATGTCCAGAAGAGGAGACAATTGGTTCCATTACCATCGAGAAGTTCTGTCTAATGTTCACTTGAAATATATTCTCCCCTAACTTCAGACCATTAGACTTGGTCCTAACCTGTGTGGCAGCAGAGAATACCCTCTCCTCTCTGTGACAGTCCTTAAGATATTTAACGAGTGCAATCATGATGCCACTCAATCCTCACATGCCTCACCAAGCTGAACATGCCCAGCTTCTGCAACCTTTCCTCATATGTTTTCTTTTCCATGCCTCTTATCACCTTTGTTGCCCTTCTCTGACCTAGCTCCAACCTGATCAGTGCAGAATAAAATGGGATTATTCCTTCCCTTAACTTGGAAATTCCCTTTCCTCACGGGGGGGGGGCCCAAACGGGGCCGTGCACGCAGGGGCAGAGCTTACCCGCGAGCGGGTTGCTCTGTCCTTGCGGAGAGTGCAGATCCGCCGTTCCAAACGCTGCCGAATTTTGGCGGTGTTCGGCGGGTTCCGGCGGCACTCTGCCAATTACGACAGCGTGCCAGCCAGAAGCCCGCCCCCGGGCAGATCTGCAAGGATGCGCTACCGCATCTCTGCAGTTCTTCACCCGGGGCTGCTACGGGGCAGCGTGGGTAAGTTTTATAAAAATCACTTTTGAAGGTGGTTTTTATAAAACTCACAGTGCCATCCCCGTGGCTGCGCTAGAGCAGTTTGAGGTCTAGAACCTCACTTTTTTTAACTGCTCTAGCGCAGACCCCGGTGATGAAGACCTCCAGGAGTGGTCGCTCTAGCGTGGGCAATATGCCCGTGTGGAAATGGCCTATGCTTCTATTAATGCAGGCTAAAATAGCATTCATGTTCTTTGCTACAGCAGCACATTGCTGGCTCATGTTCAACTTAAGATCAACAATAATCCCAAGGTTGTTTTCACGTGTTGGACTGCTGAGCCATGTATCCCCTATTCTATACCTGTGCATTCTTTTTTTTTTTCTGGCCTACATGTAGAATTTTGCATTTGTTTCTATTGAATTGCATCAATATCGATTTGTATGCCTAGATGCAAGAAGATGGCAATGAAGTAGCAGCTGCTGTAAAAAGCTCCTCCTAAAGTTTACCCTTTATTGAATTTCATTTTATTAATTTCTGCCAAATTTTCTAGTTTATTTTTCTAGTATATTTTTTCTAGTTTATTTTCTGCCCAATTTTCTAGCCTACCTGATATCACATGAGCTGTCAGCTAGGTGCAGTTGTATGTTTCTCAACTACAGTGTTGCTTTCCACTCAATACAGATAATAACTTTGATATTTTTCTGTGACACACACACAGACGTACAGAGAGAGAGAGAGAAAGTTAGGTTCATAAATATCCTATTGAAAGTCAAATTGCCAGCTGTTGGTACTCCTTAACCAATTCACTCATAACTGAGCTGAGTTCCAATATGAAAAGCAATTCTTAAGCATTTTAGTAGAAGTAGGGGACTCATTTGTATTTTAATTATTCTCCTAGTAATGCACTGCTTCAATGAAGTGTTTTCCCCTCCCATGGCCATTGGCAACCAAAACCCTTTCCCGGAGAGTAAGCAACATTTCCTTCCCTGGGTTTTTCCCCATCTCCAATGGCACTGCAGTTTAGACAATAATGCGCAATGCACATGATTAATGAAGCTGTGAACTGAGAAGAGGACAGCTGCTGGATCACAAAGAACTGCTTTGTGTGCATGTTGCTGCATGTGCGACAAACTCCACAAACTGATAATTTGTTAATTAGTTGAATCTCTCTGTGTGTTTTTTAAATGCAACCTTCAGTGGGAAAAAAAGGGCTCACAACTAGGAAGGTTTTTTTTTTTCACTACAGCAAAACAAGCAAAACAAACTCTGTTCCCCTAGGAGTGATTTTCTTCTGTTTCTCAGTCAGTTTTGGTTTTTGAACTTCAAAAGCTTCATTTTTTGTTGCTTTGATGTGTCCCAAGTACATGCAAATGTACACTGTGCAACATGGTATCGGGAGTGTGACTAAAAAAAAGCCTATCTTGTGAAAAAACAAATCTGTCATAAAACTATCATTCTCCTTACGATAGAGAACAGGCTACATTTAAATCCACGTGCATTTAAAACAGACTCTCCTAACCTGGTGCCCTTCAGATACATTGCACTACAGCTTTCCCATCATTCCCAGACATCATGGTCTGGGGATGATGGTAACAACAGTCTAACACCGTGGTTCTCAACCTGTGGGTCCCCAGATGTTCGTGGACTTCAGCTCCCAGAAGCCCCAATGCTAAGGGCTTCTGGGAGCTGAAGTCCACAAACATCTGGGGACCACAGGTTGAGAACCACTGGTCTAACAGATCAGGAGGGTGCCAGGTCAGGGTAGGCAGAAATAATATTTGAAAATTATAACATTTAGAGATTTGATGTATGTTCCTGCATAGCAGGGGGTTGGACTTGATGGCCCCTGTGATCTCTTCCAACTCTATGATTCTATGATCCCAAAATTTCACTTCCAAGAGGGACACTGGCATTTTGTGGTATCTAACAGATCTCGAAATGTCACATCATGTGGTTCTGTCCAAAGGCCTTTGTGAGCAGCTTATGCAAGCTAATTTCCTCTCCCTCCCCTAAACTCCCTGAACCCCTAATCCCTTTCCAGATGCTTGTGTCACATGGAATTGTACCACTCGGGCTGGGTTGCATGTAACATGTGAGGGGGAATTACAGGGGGAAAAAATCAGGCAATGGAGTGAATGGCTATAAAAATGTCTTAAGAATATTTGGACTCACATACTAAAAATACAAGCATACTTCAGTTAACAATGCCTTTGACAAAGAAGTTCCTTTGCACAAAACCTTTTTGTGGGAACCCAGCCCTCCCCCCTTCTTGTCTTCTGTCTAGCTGGAGGTTTTCTTGCAACAATGGCACTGGAAGATAGTGAAGGAGGGCTAGAGAAAGAAAGACTTTGCAGAGTTGGGTTGCAGCAGCATATCTGCAGTACACAATGCAATAAAGCTTGTCTTGGGAAAGAATGGGATCACCTTCTAGGAGACCCTACTATAGCTGCATTTGCTTATGTACAAGAGGCAAGGTAAACAGCTGCCTCCAGAGTAATTGACTGAGCATGCGTGAAGAGCAAAACAGAAAGACAAGGGGATGGCAGATTAGCTTGCCTCATCAGCTATCCTGACATGTTGAAAAGCATTGGTCTATAAGTCTAGGCACCAAAATGGAAATCACAGGAAAAGTAGAGGCTGTTGTAAGAGAAAAGAATCATCCCAGGATGCATTTTTGGATGAAGTTTTCAGGGTGGTCTCTAGAAGATTCACAATGTTTTTGTTTACTTGTGTATGGCTTACCTGATTTGGTTGTATCATTTCTTATGTGTATATTGTTAATTCTCAAGCAAAAATTTGCTGAAACATGTTAAACAGCTCTTCTGTTTGGTAGTGTGTTCTTTCCATCTCATTTCTACCTCTGGTTCCAAAGGTTCTGTTAAAGAAGTAAAGCCCCGGAACACATCTACTTCATTAACAGAGGTATATCTGCATACTGTCAACCAGATTTTCAAACTATTCATTAAGTGTAAGGGTCAGAATAGGGCCACAGAAATTCAGGCTCACATCCTCATTCAGCCTTCAAGCTTAATGGATGAGTTGGGACAAATTCTCATCCCTACTTCTCAATATTGATATGAGGAAAAATGGAGGTGATGAATCAAAATATACTACCTTAAGCTCCTTGGAGGACATATGATAGAAGATCAGGGCTGAACATTCTCCTAAGCCCAAAGGACAATACCAATTTTCAGTGCCTTGAGAGCTCTAGAACCTACAACATTGTGCCTGACATTTTGGTAATTTGAATTTTGATAAATTGAATCACTCCTGGACGCTTCTAAGAGTATTTCTTGAGGGAGGAGGTATTGCTATTTCAGAGTGGAGGATTCCCTGAAATAGCATATTTGAGCAATCCACAGTATTTTAACCTTTTCAGCTAAAACATTTGTTTTGTTTTGTTTTGTTTTGTTTTGTTTTGTTTCACAGATATGTAGGGTGGGGAGCTGCTGGGAGTTGATGAGCTCAGGGTAGGGTCCCAAGGTCACACTGTGTCCCCATCTCTATGTAAGAGTAATAAAGGTATTCCATGTATCTAAAAAGAATTGTTTTAGTACATGACAAGAAAGCCAACGCGATTCCTGGTTGCATCAATAGGAGTATGGTGTCTAGATCAAAGGAGGTAATGGTACCACTTTATTCTGCATTGATTAGGCCTCATTTAGAATACTGTGTCCAGTTCAGGGCACCTCAATTCAAGGATATCGACAAGCTGGAACGTGTCCAGAGGAGGGTGACCAAAATGGTGAAGGGTCTGGAAGCCATGCCCTATGAAGAACGGCTTAGGGAGCTGGGTATGTTTAGTCTTCAGAAGAGAAGGTTAAGAGGGGACATGATAGCCATGTTTAAATATTTGAAAGGATGTCATGTTGAGGAGGGAGCGGGTTTGTTCTCTACCGCTCCAGAGACTAGGACAAGGAGCAATGGATTCAAGCTACAGGAAAGGAGATTCCACTTGAACCTTAGGAAGAACTTCCTGACGGTCAGAGCTATCCAGCAGTGGAATGTGCTGCCTCAGAGTGTGGTGGTCTCCTTCTTTGGAGGTTTTTAAGCAGAGGATGGATGGCCATCTGTTGGGAATGCTTTGATGGGTGTTCCTGCATAGCAGGGGGTTGGTCTGGATGGCCCCTGTGGTCTCTTCCAACTGTATGATTCTATGATTCTGTGACAATTCAGTTTTGATGGCTATCACCACCATGCTTAATCTTTCCAAAGCATTAGATGCCAAAAAACGTTGGGGCTACTAGGGAATGAGTCAAAGAAGTTCATTGTATGTAGGCTTATCCCTGTTATAGAATAGCAGACTTCCAAGGTATAATTAGTATCCTGACCTTGCTACTTTGCCTCCACAAATTTTGCCTTGAGGCCAGTCATTATATAAGTTAGTATTCTTTGCCCAGCACAATGGGCCCATCAAAGGGAGGCATCTGCTTTCTATTCAGATGCAAATGCTCAGCCAGGTATCTTCCATTAAGTACTGAAACATACGTGCAATAACATAAAATAGTAACTCACAAAAAAAAGCATTATTCTGAATAACATCTTATTATATAGTGGAAAATATATATGCTGTATTAAATCTTTCAGAATGTACTCAAATATTTAGACAGTCATCTTCCAGATCTTCAGAGAGTGTGTTGCGAGCAAGTATACATCTAGTTTTCATCTAGTCTTGCTCAGAGCTTTTTGGATTTAATTTCCCAGAATTCCCTGCCCAGCATGGACACTATTTGGGATATTAACCAAAAACCAAACCAAACAAAAGCATTTTCTAGATCTGACCACTGGGCAAAGGAATGAAACATTCTGAGAAGAATGTTTGGTGTTTCTGGTACACTGCCAGGGCAAAAGGTAAATATTTCCTCGCTGTTTGTATTTTCTCTTGTGAAAGCATTTCTGCTCCTATTGTTGGAGGTGTGATGAGATAGTAGCACACGGATGGGTAACTGTGGGAGTGGGGAGGAGCCAAATTTGGCCCCATGTACTCACAGCATGTCACTGAAAGTCATGTGACTCCCAGTTGCCATTTTGGCTGGTTTATTGCTGTTTTTAAAAGGTTTTAAGGAAGGTAGCCAGCATGGTGTAATGGTAAGAACATTGGACTATGATCCTTAAGACCAGGGTTCAATTCCCTGCTTTGCTATGGATACCCACTAGGTAACCACGGGCATGTCACACACTCTCAGCCCCAGAAAATCCTGCTATAGGTTCACCTCAAGATTATCATAAGTCAGACTGTGAGCATTGAAAACAAATGTCTTAAAAGCAGCTGAAATATCTGTAGCATAACTTAAAATCTTTTACTATTATGCTATATAAATCCATGTGTTTAATCACAATCACCAAACTTGGTGCATTTTCAAAGGGGATGAAAACAAACACTATAGACAGGTTTTGGACCCAATTGAACAGCTACTTTGGGTACCTCCTGAACATACAGTTTGGATTTCTGAATATTTTGCTCTAGAATGTATGTTCATGTACTGATTTTGACCAAAATTTGGTCAAAATCTTGTATAAGTATGCTGCAGTTACGCGGGATTGTACCATTGCTCAAAAGTTTGGCACATCCATGCAGGGCTATGTGTACTGGCAAATTATGGCCCTTTCCTCACCCTCCCTTTTGGTGAAGTCATCCAGTGGGGATCCCAGCAGAAGCTCTGCCAGGAACAGAGCATGACGGGAGCACAAGATGGCTCTCTATGGAAGAGAGTGTGATGGCCATGCCTCGTCCTTCCACAGTGCAGCCAAATACTTTCCTAGGTTGTGCTGGGGCAGGAAGCACAGCCATCACACTTCTGCAGCTTCCGCAGGACAGGTAAGTACAGGATGGTGGCATGAGTGCATATCATTGACAGGGAAAACCTTTCAATGATTTAACCCATGAGTGCACTGCCTGGGGACAGGAGAAAAACGGGACCACAACAATGTCATGGAGAAGTGTCATCGCAGTCCCATCTTTCTTTCATCCCCATTGCAGGATGGAAGAGTGCTGTGGAAAGGGCCTATATCCAGACTATGGACATAAATCTTAGGTTATTAATTCCACATACAAGAGAGAATAATTTCAGCAATTTTCTCCCTGTTGCATGAGAATACGAGTATTTTTGCACAATTTTTGAACAATATTTATACTTCAGGACTTCATTAGTAAAAATTGGTTTGTGTGGAAAATACACATTATTTCCTGCACAAATGATTTGTTTTGGGCAGAAATTATGGTATGTTTTTTGTGTGCAAAAGAAATTATTGTATTTCGTACAGAACACATAGTTTCTGTCCTAAAATACATTTTTTGTACAGGAAAACCATGTGTATTTTTGCACAAATTAATTATTGTGCAAACAAACATCCTGATCCAGCCCTGAAGTCTGAAGAATTTTGTGGCTATTTTCTATTTTATCAACAAGATGTCACAAGTATTACCCAGTGAAAAATATTAACAAGTATTCCTCACGTACCCACTCTACAGTTGGGAAAATCCCTTTGCTGTGTTCCTAAACAGCAGAATTACTGGACCAATAGTTAAACTAATATAATGCCTCATGCACAACCCTCATTAGGAATTCACCCTGGTGTAATGGCCTAAAAACCACAAACACACAACTGAAACATTGCACAAGGCCCGCACAATGGTATTTGCATCAGCACAAGGCATCAGCTCAATCCCAGCCTTGCTATGTACATTTAGACTAATGTTCTGACATTCTTTGGGAAGTTTGAGACCAATTGCTAATTGTCCTTTTCCTCCCAAGGAATACCATTTTTGGTTCATTTTGCCCAGAACATGCTGTGAGATATAATTTAAGGATTGCAAAGAGCCAGTGTGATGTAATGACTTGAGTGTGAGTATGGCCTTGCAAACTAGGGTGCGATTCCTCACTTGGCCAACACACTCTCAGCCCAGGAAAATCCCGTGACCAGTTTGCCTTAGGGTAGCCATAAGTTGGAAACTTGAAGGTGCACAACAACAACAAGCACTAACACCCAAACTTTTGTTTCATTTAAATCATAACCAAAATCATCAACATCAGCCCAGGGAAAACCAGGGAAATTTCCTAGTTTGGCCATAATTAAGGGACCTTGAAAGTGTACATGAGGTGAAGACAGCAATCTGCCCAAATGTAAATGCCATTCTGTTCAATGGTGGTTACTCTGTAACGGGTATGCAATTCCATAGAAATGCCAGAATATGCATTGTTGCTGATTTTTTTTCTTCATATAGTTCCTTAATGTCATCAATCCAAGCTGCAAAAATACTGCCATTAGGCCATAATAGGTGCTGGATGGTTGCAACTGCCAAAGTTCCTGTTTCAAGTCCTGGCTTACACAAATAGGGCTGCGCTGGCACTAATGAATTAATTCTAGTTATTTATATTAGAAAGTTGTATCTGCCTTATATCTGCTTATTTGTTTCTCAGGGTGGCTAACAACAATCAAAACCAATATGCAAATCCACTTCCCAAACATTATGTTATCACTGACTGGCATCAAGTTCAGTTGAATTGGCATAAATATTTGAGATAAAGGTGCCAGTTGCATAGTGATTTTCATGAGACATTTCCTTTCACTTTTGCCTGCTGTGTTTGCTCAAATATCCTATTCACCAACAACCGTGTAGACGAAATGGAATTTGGACACCTTATGCTTCATTGTAAATATAAGGACATTCATGGATGATGAATCAGGGGCAACAGCAACAACCAAGATCAGTCCTGACCTCACACTGGCATGTGAATGAACAATGTCAAAAGCTCCCGCTTCCTATTTTCCCTTTATGAATATGCACCAAAATCTGCTTCTTTTATGCGTGAAAGCTTAGCCAAGCCCTAGCTGTGATTGTGAACAAAACAATTTATCAGATCCCTGCAGCTGTCATTCTTTAGTGACCCACAAGAGACAGAATACTCCAGAGGGGTGAAGTTAGGCTGAGATATGGTTGATCGGATGAGTCAGCTCAGTGGGTGGGAGAGCATTTGAGATGGGCTCGTATGCCTCTCTATGTAACAAGTGCATTTTAATATGAAATATCTAGAAGCCTGCCGAGTGAATACAACACAAGAAGTTCACTGGGCTGTATGAATATTTCAGTGCACATATATTTTCTATAAAATATACATTTTCTCTATAGGAGGTACATTTTCATCATATCTCTTAATTCCAATGCTAGGGTGTAAGCGTTTCAACGTGGTGGCTAAATATTTCATTGCTTCATAAATATCCGATGTCTCTCTATATAATGGAGGACAGGTAACTAAATATTTGATTTTATGCCAGCTGTAACAGCCTCACACATGAAACAGTGTTTTCATCATCATGACCCAATTACGAGTGCACTGAAATCTTCCACAATAATTCAAGGGACCACTGAACCACAGTCACATCACTTTGTAACTGCGTTCTTGACACTATTTACATAAAAATGGCTACTGGATTTCTCCTCTGGGTGGGTTTAAGGGCTTCTTGAAACTATTTCACGTTCAAGCTTTTATTTGTGCCATGAGAGACGGAAACATTTTGAACTGGTTGGTCAGCTTGAAGAGTGGTGTGTTGTGCAAGGTAAGAACATGAGCACAGTATGGGAAAGTAGGCAGAAAAAAGGAGACTGGACTCCATGTGCTTATGATGGTCCAAGTTTATTCTTTAAAAAGCCTAATACGTTTCAGCCTGTTTATAAATTAATTGACTTTCTTCAGGGGCTATGTTAGAAACAAACATAAATATATACATCAATTTTACAATCTTATAGCAAAGAACAACACACACATATAAAATAATATTTCCAAGTTCATATAATGAAATCTACTATTCAAATAAAAAATTATATACATACCATAAACGCAATCTACAACAGAAATTTCTGGAGTTGCTGCTGCACTCTCTTTATGAACTGTACTGATATGCAATAAAGAAGACAAACATCTTTTTTGTTGTTGTTGTTAGTTACACCATTCCTCAGATGGTCAGAAACAGGGATAGCCCAGAGAAAGGGACGTATCCCGTTACAAGGACATCTGATGTAATTTGGCTCCAAGATTGCCTATTTTTTCCCTTCAGTTGTGCATAGTGGAATGGCTTTATAGTACACATAATGTCCACAGGGATGATATCCTGTGGCACTCCCTGCATCCATTAAAGTGATTTTTGGTGTTTTTGATTTGAGTCTTTGAAAACTGATCTGGCCACAATATCTTTCATAAGAACCCATTACAGATGTCTCCTCCACACTTTGGGGACAACTGCTTCTTAGTTCTACCTTGGGATGCTATCACAACTTTCTGGATTTACAACGTATAACAAAATCATTCCTTTCTAGGGCTGCTGTTTTATTCTGAAGCTGGATAGAACTGAAATAATCCAGCATGAAATTTCTAGGAATTAGAAGATTTCTGACATGCTGTGGTCTCACTCCTTACCTTTGTCCAGAATTCCACCCTTCCCATATTTTAATTTAACTGGGACAATTTTTAAAAAAGTCAAGAATGGGAACGTGTGCTTATGCTTCAACTAATAAGAAAATAAAGGAGCAGTGCAGGATCAGACCAAAGACCTACCTACTCCAGCTCCTGTTTCCTACCAAGGTCAATCTGATGGTTATTTGGCAGCCCACAAGCAGAACTCTTGCTCCTAATACAATTGCAAGGAAAAGGGATAGAAATAAATTATTCTTAATTTCAGGTGTGCACTTGTGGACACTGGTTAAGCACTACAGAAAAATAACTTTATATACTATCACATTGGAGTTTATTTTTCTTTTCTGGGGGGTATTGTATCTAGGCACACAATTGCATATGCATATTAGGAAAATTCTCCACAGAAAGAAGCTTCATTTAATCATATGCACAATACCATCAAAATGGCCTTTTGTCTTTTGCGCTTGCTTTTCTGATGTGGATGTCCTTACTGGTAATTTGAAGGAGAGAAACAGACAGAAATGAACTAAAAGCTATAGGAAAATGTCCATGCATAGTTCTCAGTAGATTTCCTGGGAACCCTGAACAATGGAAATTTTCTCATTTCTAATGCATTACTTCCATTTCAGAAACAAGGCAAGTTAATTTGGGTCTCCAAAAATCCCTGGACAATTCAGCTGAAGAAAATAATGGAAGCATTCCTAAGCCACTGATGGGCCTAGTACCTTTACAGACTATCTGTCAGCCTTAAGTCAGCTACAGTAACTTGGAAAAAGAAAATGAAATCAGACAACAAGAAATGCAGAGGAGGATTATCAGGAGCATATTGTTAATAAAACAAAATCTAAAAGACAAACAAAATCTAAAAGAAAAAAGAAACTGGCAAGGGATGGTGCTGGATCACTGGCTGACAACAGAATTAAGGTTGTTCTAAAGGAGGATAAAGAGACTGCCAAAAAGCTGAATGCATTATTTGAGAATCCACACCAAATGAGATGTGAGACAGATAACCCATACCTGAACCAACAGTTTAAGGAAGCAAGTTCAAGGAACTGAAGTAAATAGTGTTAACAAGAGGTAATACTGTAGATCTTGCTGACAAATTAAGCACACATACACATCACCAGGCCCAGATAACATCCATTCAAGAGTTTATTAAAAATTTAGATATGAAATTGCTGATTTTGTAATAAAATATGAATGTGTTTATAACAGCATCTATTCCAGCAGGGTGGAGGTTGGTCAATGAAATTTCTTTTTTTTTAAAAAAAAAAAAAGGTGATTTAAGGGGGATCTGGGATATTACAAGGCAGTCATCTTATTGTCTCTTTTGTGCAAACTGGGGGACAGTGTTGATAACAGATAAAATAATCAAGGAGATAAAAGTGTATGTCCTACTGAAAAAGAATCAACATGACTTCTGCACAGCTAAATCTTGTCTTGTTAAACCTTTAGAGTTTTATGAAGTTGTCACTAAGCAAGAGAACAGGTACATATAGTTTACTCAGACTTCTAAAACCATTTTGACAAAGTCCCTTACCAAAGACTCCTAAACAAACTGGGCTGTTGTGGGATTAGAGAGGTCCCCTTATGAATAAGTAACTTGTTAAAGAACAGAAATCAGAGAATAAGAGTAAATAGGAATGGAAGCCTCTAAACCAGTGGTTCTCAACCTGTGGGTCCCCAGATGTTCATGGACTTCAGCTCCCAGAAGCCCCAGCCACTATGGTCAATGCTCAGGGCTTCTGGGAGCTGAAGTCCATGAACATCTGGGGACCCACAGGTTGAGAACCACTGCTCTAAACACTGGAGATTCCCAAAGATCTATCTCAGGACTTTTGTTTTTTACCTTGTTCCATAAATTATCTGGAATAGGGATAAGTGGTGAGGTGGCTACGTTTTCTGATAACTCCAAATCATCTGAGTTCATTAAAACAAAAATTGATGTCAGAGAGTTCCAAAAGGATTTTTAATTTTTTTTAAAGTATTTCTAACATAAAATTCTTGAAAGGTAACACATACATACATACCTATACAAACAGTTCACACATTTTTCTTGTACAAACTGGAAATGGGAGTGGGTGAGCATTAAAATGGTAAATGAAGTTTAGTATAAGCAAGTGTAAAATGATTCACATTGAAGAAAAAAAATCCTCAGACAAACCCAAACATCCAATTTTACATTTATGCTGATGGGATCTGAACTAGTAGTGATGACCAGGGAAGCAATCTTGAGACTGTGTCGGAAAACTCAGTTGAAAATGTCAAGCCGTGTTTAGCCACTATGAAAAAAAGCAGATTCCATATTGGACATAATTAAAAATCTGTCACGAGACCACATTTGTACTTCTGTGTACAGTTCTGGAATGTTGTTGTTTTTGTTGTGTGCTTTCAAATTGTTTCCAACTTATGGCAACCCTAAGGTGACCCTATCACAGGGTTTTCTGTGACGGAGTGTGTGTGAGGCAACCAAGGTCACCTAGTGGATTTCCATGGCCAAGCAGGAGTTGAACCTTTGTTTCCAGGGTCATAGTCCAATACTAAAGCCACACTGGCTCTCCGAAAGAAAATGTATAGGAAAGGAAACCTAGAAAGGAAACCATAGGCTGGACCAACTTTCTTGTGATGAAAAGTTACAATGTTAGGGATTAATTACATGCATAGAGGTATGCATGACAGAGAGGTATAAAATTACTCATGATATGCAGAAAGTGAATAGGAATTTTTTTTTCTCTTTCTTTCTCTCTGACCATTTCTGCACTACACTGTTATACTTTCAACATCCTGTGGAATTTTTGGGCTTGTAGTTGACTGAGGCCAAAGAGAATTCTAGCTGAGAATTCTAAATACCCCTCCCTAAACTGCAAACCCCAGGATTCCATAGGATGTTGAAAGTGGAATAATAGCCCTGTAACAGCATAATGCGGAAATAGCCTCTCTCTCTTAATACTGTATTATAACCTATACCAATCCAATGAAGCTGAATGATGAAAGATTTAGAAACTATGAAAGTATACACTGTATATTTTCTTCAAACTGTACAAAGTTAAAGTATGGCATTTGATACTACAAGATGCAGAGATGGCCACCAATATTAACCACTTTTAAAAGGGAATAAAGAAGTTCATGGCATAAGTTCATGCTCTCATGTTTCATCTTGAGCTTTTCCAGATAGGGCTGGGAAAGACTCTGGCCCTTTTCACAACTCACCTTTTCTCAGCACTGGGGTACAGTGCTCACATGAGCAGCCTCTTGTGAGAGGCCCTCGCGTCCAGGTTTCTTCAGCTCCGCACGAGCTTCCTGCTCGTGCGAGAGCCCCGCCTCTTCCTTTCATAGTGCAGCCTGGGACCTTCCCAGACTGCACTGAGACAGGAAGCATGACCGGCCCAGCTCCCAAGGCTCCGCACGCACGGCAAGTGCACGCAGGGCCCCGGAGCGATGCACGACCATGCACCATTTTCGGTTTAAAGCCAAAAATGAAAAAGTGCATGAGCGGTGCCTGCCAGGCCCTGAAGCATTGCACAAATGTGAGTGCGTCGTGTGGACAGCTCGAGGGGCCCTTTCGCATGGAAAATACTGTGCGAAAAGGGCCTCTGTCTGAAACCTGAGGGAGCTGCTACCAGTCAGTGTAAGCAGTAATGAGCTATGTGTCCAATGAGATGCTTCAAGCAGTTTCCCATCTTCTTATAAGGTTCTCAGTGTCTTCTCACCAAGATGGCTATATACTAACTGCAGTGTCGGTAAGTATACAGTTATCTTTTATACTGATTCGTCTTTTTATATTGATTCATATCTTTTGTTTTTAATTGAACTCCTATTTAGTTCTTTTTAAAAACTTTTGTGTAAGTAATGTTTTAACCATATCTTGTTTTTTAAATGTTGTAGGCTGCCTTTTGTAGGGAAAAAGATGAGCTACAAATCAAGTTTAAATCAAACTGATGCAATACATACAGTAAAATAAATGCAGCAAGGGTGAGCAGTTGTAGCTCTCCAGATGTTTTTGGGCTACAGCTCCTGTCAGCTGTATCTTGCATAGCTAATTGGAAGGAATTGTGGGAAATACAGTCCACATCTGAAAGTGTAATATTTGTTACACTGGATATATAGCCATCACAAGTAGCATTCTATTTTAAATAACTTGCATGGAGACATAAGTAGAAGGGCACTATGGGACCCATGTCTTGTTTCTGGGCTTCCCCTGGGCATTTGGTTGACCAGTGTGGCAGACAAATCCCGTACTAGATAGGCTGTTGTTCTAATCCATCATGTTTCTTTTAAAACTCATATGTAGCACCATCCAAGCCTCTATCACTGTTGCTAAAAATATGCTATCACTGGCAGCACCACATCAAATATTCTTGAGACAATCTTCTAGAAAATAGTTCTGACTTAAGTCTCCACTCAGAAAAATATGAGCAGAGATAGATAGATGCTACCAAAAACCAATGTCTGTTTTAGATCTCTTCTGTTGGATCTCTCTGTTTGAAAAAGTCTTCCATTTCTTTTCATTGCAGTGTCTTACAAATGTAAACTGGGTTTTGTTTTCTTATTTCCACTCCTTGTTCAGTTGCAGTCCATTTTTGAAAACCTCAACAGTTTGTTCAGTCCATTTTTTAAAACCTTAACAGCTGAAATTCATTTATTTTTGGTTTTTCCTCAGCAAAATGAACATGACAGGACATAAGAGACTGGGATTTGTTAAAAGGGCAGAAAAAAAGGGGGGCCCTTGAATATATGTATTAGGTAGTGCAAAGAACAGAGTCAAAGAAGGTATTCTTTATTATTCAAATGCCTCAGTGGTAAGCAGAAGAAACAGCAAGTGGGGAAGTTCATCTTCAGTCATGTTGAATAAAAAAGAAGAAGCTGACCCATTCACAGGGCACCGGGAAAGGATTACGGCTCTGAAAATTCAGCCTACTACTTTGAATTATGCTAATGTTTAAATAATGCTTTGCAGCCAGCTTGTTGAAAAGCCTTCGTACTGCCCTGTAGTTTTCTCTCCATGCTTCAGACACATGCCGAGCCACCCGAAGATTAAGTCTAATGCAAAATAATCTGTCCTGTGGCATGGGGAGCATCAAGGAGATTTAGCTACCTTTGTCAGGGAGAGGGGGAAAAAGTAAATGCCTGTAACCAGGAATATCACACAGATGGGACTGTTTGAAAATCTGCTGCATCCTGGGATTTCTCTCTTCTCAACTCCCACCCCCTATTTGCAACCACTCAAGAATAGATGAAGCGATTCCAGCATGAGGCTCTGCTGAGGTATGATGGGCCTGTTCGCTGTGTGCCAGGCGTTCTGTAATTTACCTCTTGCAGCTCATGAATTAGACAGCAGATGACAACTCTGGAAATGAATTACTATTGATTTTATGCCTCTTGTGTGATAGGATACAGGCCAAGCCTGTTTGCTTCCTTGCTTATTTATTTATTTATTGTGTTTATATGTCGCTTTTACTCCCAAAGTGGGACCCAAGGCAGCTTTCAAGAAAGTTTAAAAAATTAAAACAATTAAAGACATTAAAACATATGAAATTATTTAAAAACTTACTTTTTAAAAAAAACAGTTTAATAAATAAAAGCTCTCCAGCTCACCCATTAAAAGCCTACTGGGAAAGAAATGTCTTTGCCTGCTGGCAAAAGGAAAGCAGGAAGGGAACCAGCCTAGTATCCCATGGAACAGCATTCCGCAGGGTGGGAACAACCACCGAGAAGACATCTTTACCATGTCTTCGCCAGGTTAGCCTGGGACGGTAGCAGGGTCGAGAGAAAGCCTTCCCTAGCAGATCTTAGGGCTCTAGCTGGTTCATATGGGGAGATACAGCCTTTCGAAAAGTTTTTTTTAAACAACATGTCAATGACCCAACTCCATGTTATCTCCGCATTCTAACTGATATCCTCTCTTTCTAGCTACACAACCTAGGCCCTTTCCGCATGGCATTTGCCATGCAAAAGGGCATCTGGAGCGTTGCGTGATTATGAGGAGCGATCTGCACAACGCACTCACAATTGCGCAATGCTCCAGGGGCTGGCAGGCACCGATCACGCACTTACCTGGCATGCAGAGCCTCTGGAGCTGCACCGGTCGCGCTTCCTGTCCCAGCGCAGCCAGGAAACTCCCAGGCTGCACTGCGGAAGGAAGAGGTGGGGCTCTTGCGCGAGCAGGTAGCTCGTGTGGAGCTGAAGCAGCAGGGACGCAAGAGCCTCTTACCAGAGGCTGCTTGTGCGATCCCCACACCCCAGTGCCAGAAAAAGGTAAGGTGTGGAAAGGGCCCTAGAACTGACACATACATCTGAATCAGAGTTCAGGTTGTGCTTACACTTCAGAACTAGAGCCTGGCCAAATGACTGTATAAAAGATATTAGCATTGGCGTTTTCACCTAGAGTCCTTTTGAAATCACTGCCTGCTCTCTGAAACTAGAGCTTGGAAACATTCCTTTTCTGGATTGCAGCTTACAGAGTTCCCTAGCCAGCGTGGCCAGTGTCCATGCTAGCTGGAAATTCTAGGAGCTGCAGTTTAACACAGTAGCTCTTCCAAGCTTTGTCTAGAACCAGATGTCAGTACCAGCAGTGTAGTCATCTATAGATATTTCATCTGTGTCCAGCATTTCTCCCACAGTGGGGATCCAAGGTGGCTTACAACATAATTTAAAAAACAATTACCAGTCACAGCAATAATAAGTAATAAATTTTAAAGTACAATAATAACAAAATGCACCCAGTTAGAATAGTTATATAAGGAAATTGGACAGGAGAAGCAGCCATAGATGTTTTTTGAATATTTGTAGTATTTGGGAATTTGTGGGAGTTTTGCGGGGGGGGGAGTCCTTCCTTCAATGCCACTGAACCCTGTTTTCAAGCTGGTGCTTTGCTTGTGATATATGAAGCCACCAAGCAGAGGTGCTATAGAAATCAAGCCATCAAGCTATATATCCGTATCCAAGTTATTTTTAATACAATAACATGGAAACTTGATAACAGTTTCCCCTAGAGCATATTAGCAATGGTGAGTTACTAACCCTGACAAGGGATTTACTATCCTGCTCAACCCACCCCTTTCCCATGTTTGAATTCAAGCAATAAATGTCAAGAGCCTGTACAGGAGATCTGGATAGATTTCATTTTCTGGCTGCTTCTGTAGTGTTGCACATTAAATCTTTAGACAGACTGGGAGTTAAATCAGGAGGCGTGCCATTGCACAAACTAATGCAAGAACATGCAAGAAGGAAGGAAGGAGAGAAGGGACATATCTAAAATATGCAAATACTTAATAAAAACCACTTGACTTCTTATTGCTTATTTGATGCTAGCCACACATATTTATGGACAAATGCATCATTTTTTTAACAGACATAATTTAAAAGTTGAATTATGTACTTAGAATATGAATGTATCCACACTACGCCGTTATCTGATACTTCGCTATCACTTTAAATCCAATGCCTTTCCTATGGAATCCTGCAATTTGTACTTTTGAATTCTCTGCTAGAGAGCTCTAGCAGTTGGGGAGAGTGAATAAGACTTCTGTGAGAGAATTCTAAGCACCTGAACAAGGAGCAGAGTAAAATAAAAATCGGATTTGTTGCTCCTGTAGTGACTGCTCTCTCAGCACCCCTAGTTATCAATGATACTTAGTGGACTGTTTGGGGTCTACTTGAGTACCTGTCTAAATGTCAATTCAGAAATATGCATCTCTTTGCCTCCATTGATTATACTTGGAAATGCTTACAAATTGCCAAAACTGGAGAGATCAGAATGACAATTTTTCATTGGAGGGACAAATTATGGACCATTGTGCTTATGGAAAAATTCACCTCATAAATACATTTCTTAGGAAATTATGATGGACAAAATGATTTTTTTTATCAAATTTGGTATACATTTATCTCTTATCCTGATAGCAGTACAGATGCATTTAGTATTACCAACTCCTTATGGAATTTTATAGAAAGACAGGGTGCATTAACAATTAACTTTTATACAGTATTTTTATAGAGCAATGGGAAGAACTTTAGAATCATGACTTTCACATGGAAAGTTTTTCATCTCTCCTTTTATAGTTTGGAGTGGGCTTTTTACTGATTATCTCTTTGTATAAAATAAATTCTTTTAAAATAGTTATAACTGTTTTTTCTATGTGTCAGAATTGGATATGAGGGGATTGGCCCTGCCAAATGTCAGAGAAATGAGTTTGGGAAGCCTGTACTATTCTAGATAAAGAACAGACAGCTGCACCTATGCTGTGCAGCTCCCAACCTGTTTCAAGAATTATCAAGAGAAATGCCTAATTTAAGTGTTCAGATTTAGATTTTCAGTCTGTTTCAGATGAACACCAGTTCAGACATCTCCTGAATTTAACCAGATCAGCTGAATTCAGTTCTAGAGCCTGGATTCAGACAAATTTGGAGCATACCTCCTAATATAGCAAGAGAATCCAAAGCACTACTCTGAAGTATGCACGGAGATCCCAACAATCAAGGGTATTCCCATTTCCTTCAGTGTCCAGGTTAGACACCATATGATATATATGTAGAAATTGCCTTGATACTCAAAGCATCAAGTGACAGCAATGCCTAACTTAGCTCTGAGGTCTACATGTGTATGGAGAACTCCCCATGCACCTTAGCATTTCACTTGCTTTGATCTATTGGGTGGTATACATTTCCAAAAAGAGAGAACAAAAATGGACACAGGATGTATACAAATATTTAGAAATGATTACAACAATTTAAATAGAGAGTCATTGCATCTGATCTTTGTGGGGAATTTGACAGTGTGGTGACCTGCCTGTCTGCCTTCTCAGTCTGCCTTCTGCTGTCCTGATGTTATTGATGGACAAATTTAAGGCCCTTGCTTAAGCACATTAGTGGATTGACTAGGATGCCAGGCTTTAAGGCATGTCACATTAGATGCAAAAGACTTTTTTCTTACATGTACCCTGTCTTACAGATGAAACAATCAGATGCTGTCCTTGGAGAACGCTACATCACTGCCATGTCAGAAACTGCTGTATGCTATGTAGAAGCCTTTCCAAAACCACTCCACATGTGTTGACTGCAAGTCCTACAATCCTCAACAAGCACGGCCATTCTGCAAACTGTACTCAAACACCTAGATGGCACCAGTTTGGGTGACACTGTCATATACAATAGGATTTTTTTTTAAAAAAAAAAAATAGGGCAGCACTTTATAGCATGTGTATTTCTGTACCACTTATCAGCTAAGTGTTCTCTAAGCGATTTACAATATGTGTTAGCTAATTGCCCCCAACAAGCTGGGTACTCATTTTACTGACCTGAGGAAGGATGGGAGGCTGAGTCATCAACTTGGAGCCCGGTAGGATCAAACTCACAACCTTGTGGCTTGTTGGGGGATGATAGGAGTTTGAGCCCCACAGAAATGCAGCAGAAAAGCCAGAGCACAGCTAGCCAACAGCAGCAACCTTGTTCCCCAATAAGGATACTCACACACAGAGGAGTTTCTTCCAAAACAGGAGGCACTTTATCTTGCAGCAAAGTTCCGTTATATACAAAACATAAGACAGACGGACAAGAGCTGGCACCAGGCACCAGGTTTGGTCAACAGGCAATACAGACAGGGGATTGCTTTCTTATATACATATCTACAACCAACCAGGTAAGGGTTTACACACCTCCCTCTACCATCTGCACATGACCCCCGTCTCTTATGCAACCTTGCAATTACCCACAGCTGGGGCATGATGCAACATCTTTGCAGTGGGCTGATCATTTTCCCAGGGTTCCCTGCCTGGAATCCCTGACATGAGTGCAGTACTGTCATTTAACCACTGCGCCACCAGGGCTCTGGGCAGCACTTTATAAGACATTTTGCGTGATAATATTAAAACATCCACAGAAATTTTAAAGAACCTTTTGTTAAGAAATGGCTTTGGTGTCAAAATTTAGCCAAGAATATTTTGAGAAATTAAGGACAAAGTGCACCTTCTGAAGGGGGATGATAATTTTTGTAACACGCAGAATAGAAGAGGAACTATTTAGAAAGGCACACTGATAACTATAATGGCTATAATTTAGCATAATAGATTTAACTGTAAATAAAAGGGAAGAAATGGGGAAAATTTGACAGTCAAATCTTAAAAAAACAACTTCTTGAAGTGAAATGCATTAGACTTGATAAGTGTTATCTCACAGGAAATAATGCAAACTTGATCACTTGAGTCTGTACAAATGCTATACCTTTTCTCTCACACACACAAATAGATAATGCAGCAAACAGTTCTGAAGTGGCTCTGAGAAAAACACATTCAGAGCAAGCCTGTAAAAGTTTACTCAGAAAAAAGTCGCAGGCCCTTTCTGCAGGATGGCGGTGTCCCAGCATGGGGACACGAGAGGAGTGGGACTGCGATAATACTTCCGCATGATGTTGTCCCAGTCCCGCCCATCTCATGTCATGTGGAGTATATCACTGACAGAAAAACTCCATCAATGAACCACAATCACGCGAGCCTTCTGTCGTAGCCAGCCATGCAGAAGGGCTGGAAGTGCGATCATGATTCCCCACTGCAGCATGGGAAGGAAGCCAGCTGCAGTGTGGAAGGAAGGGGTGTGTCCCTCTCGCTCCCTTCCGCAGACAGCTGGTTGGGTGCAGAGAGGAGTGCTGGGGACACACTCCCATCCCGGCAAAGTTGTTGCTGGGATTGCAAAGGAACAATGCATGAGAGCATCCTGTGGAAAGGGCCTCAGAAATAAGTCTTACTCCCAAGTAAGCAGCTATAGGATCTCAGCCTTAATCTACTTCCTCAGTACTGCTACATCTAGAGCTTATCATTCCTAGTGCTGTTGAGAGTTTGAACAAACCTCAAGGGAAGTGACAAGGTCATGATGGAACCCATATTGTCTGTAGTATGGAGACTGCTCTGGTGAGAGGCAGAGTTTGATTGCTGGCCCATTTGGTTGAGCTGTCAGAGAGTCTCACCCTTACCATCTGGAAATGACAGAAAAATGCAAGCCTGGCTCCAAATACAAATGTTTGGCCCTCCACATTTGCAGGTTTAACTTTAATTTGATTATTTCAGAGTTTCTCCAACCCTTGCCCCCCCCGAAGCACTTCCTTTCCAAGGGGAACCTCCCCTTTCAGTGGTTCTGATCAGGTCATGCAATGTTTAAAAACCTGCCTCTAGTCCTCTTTCTCCTCCACCAACCACTGCCTGGCCAGCTAAAGACAGATCACAGTCCAGTTACTCAGCACCACAAATCCTGTCCCAATGCCCCCAAAAACCCAAGGAAAGAGATGGGTGTGAGAGAGGAAGTATAGGGCCATCAGACCAACCCACCCCCTTTCCCTCTCCTTTCCCTGACCTGGTTTGGACTCTGGGTGCCCACTCTCTCCACAGTGCTTTGGCTTCCTTTCCACAAATACACACATTTAGATATTTGTGATTTTCCACTTTTGTGGGGTCCCATGCCTCTAACCCTAGCGAATGTGGAGGGCCAACTATTTGTATTGATCATTTCAGTACAAATTAAGAATTAGCAGTATCATTATTTTTACTGGTTATTATCCAATAATTAATTGTTAGTGAATGATTAGATTATGCTTATTGTATTCTGCAAAATAAAAATATGACCCTCTAATCTTCATGATAGTCTCAGTAGTTGACCAGTGGTGTTTATTTCATTCTACTTCTGTTAATTGACTTGGGATATAAGTTACTCCCAGAGATATTCAAGGGTCAGAAAAGTAAAGCCAGTTCTGCAGTTGGTTTGCCAGAAGTTAAGGTTTCTAGGGTTCTATTAAAAGATTGGGGGGTTAGGGGAGCTTGAGTGCTTTCAATCCTGCTGTGATTCTAATCTAGATTCCCAAACTCCAAACCCACATGTTTAATTCTCCAAATGGTAATTTATAAAAGTAAATGGAAATTTACAGGCATGGGCAGAGTGATCAGGGAAGCACAGGGGTTTTATTTAAATAAATTAAATTAAAAAATAAAGAATAAATATCACAGCTTTTCTAACAGCTCAAACTAGCATCAAACCAGTGTGGCATGGTGGTTTGAGTATTGGATTAAGACACTGGGAGACCAGGATCTGAATCTCTGCACTGCCATGAAAACCCACTGGGTAACTTTGGGAAAAGCCATACTCCCTGACCCCCAGATGATGACAGGGACAACCCCCATGTGAACAAATTTAGCCAAGAAAACTCTGTGATAGGGTTGCCTTGGTGTTGTCATAAGCCAGAAGTGACTTGAAGGCACACAATAACAACAAAAACAACAAAAATAGTGGTCAGAATTATGACATGTAGTCACCAAAAGTATTTTGGCCTCAACTCTTCCAGAATTCCTAGACAAATGGGATGAACTACCTATTTTGGGAACCTCCAGGAGCCACAATTCACCTTTTTAAATCGATAACAGAAATCCTCTCCACCTGTTCAATATTTGAAAATACTAGTTTCTGTAAACAAAACGAAACAAAATTGAACTGACCTTATAGCTACTGCTGGCATGTTTAGTGGTTTAATTTTTTTAAAAAACTTTTTGGCAGCCTGTGAAGTCCCAGCAAGACAAATGAAACAGTTGGTTGCTATATGTTTCCAGCAGGGAATCGTATAGCGCTCCAGATGTTGAACTGCCAACACACCTCACAGTTAGCCAGATTGGCTAGTGCTGCTTGGATCTTCAGTTCAGCTACATCTGGAGGACGCCACAATTACTGGTTTATGGTAATAGTCTGACTCATAAATATTTGGCCACCATAATGTAGCACTGACAATAGCTGCACTTGTAGTATCCCTGGTAACTCCATTGGCTGTTTTCCTCCCACCCCTGGTGCAACAAAATTCCACCTTGCCCATTCCTAGAAGAAACTAAGCAACATGCAGCCATAGAAGAAATGCCATGGCAACACTGTGAAACCCAGTCTCTTTCCAATACTCCAACAAGACTCTCAGGAAGTGCACTTCCAGAAGGCTATGTAAATGTCAGATCCACAGACATGGACAAAAACAGACATTCCTAATAGAAACTATTTTTAATTTTTAAAAAACAGGTAATCACTTATCTTGGAGTATCGAATGGGGCTGAAAGCAAAGGCTGATCTGCACACTACATCCTTGCGTATCCTGAACTATGTTGGATGTACACAGTAAGAGGTAGGAAATGATGTGTACCTATACTGCCTTTGGCTTGAAGGTAGTACCTCATATGGAAGCAATCCTGTAACATGAAGGAAAAGGGCCCACAGAACTTGTGTCCCCATGAGCCAGGGGATTGGCTTCCCCAGATTTGCAGAGAAAGGATGAGAAGAGTCTGAACACACTGAATGTTGCCTTCTAGAGAACAGGAAATGTGGCTAAGAGTTACTCCTGCCATGGCCTGAAACTTCCCAGAAGCTCATAGAGTTCCTCATCACCGGACAATTAGGGTTTTCTTTGAATGAGATCAGTTGAGAGATGATGGCAAAATTGCTCAAAGAGCAGTTGGATACCTCCATATTACCCGTGGATGGAAAGACAATTCTGAGGAACAGCTGGATTTATTTATTTATTTATTTATTTACTGGAATCATCATTGTTGTCATCATCACCTGTATTTATACTCCACTTTTTCCTCAAGACTAGAATTTGAAGTGGTTTACAAATTAAAATGAGTAAAATATTGTTAAAAACATACTAATGTGGGCCATGAAAATGGAATTAAACTATTAATACTATCAACATAACTTAAACCAGACCCTTAAAAACAATTTTAAAAATTGGTTTAAAACAATGCATTTAAAACAGTGGATTGCCTCATAACAATTCTTCCCCTAAAAACCTTCAGTTCTCAAAAGCCTCTGAAAATTAAAAAAAAAAAAGTTTACCTGGAGGAAAAAGGACAACAAAGTGGACAGGGCAGTCAGACGTCCCTAGGAATGGAATGTCAAGGCCTAATGAGAGCCACTGTTCTCAGTGGCTTATCTTCTGTTGCCAATACTTGTTATCTGTGAAGATGGTGGGACTGAGAAGAGTGCCCTTCCTTAGAATCTCAGGGCCTGGACAGGCTCATACAAAGAGATACAGTTGGCCAAATAGATAAATAATGGCGCTCAAAGTGGCTTTCTACCAAAGAACCACACTCATGGCAGATTTTGTCATTTCAAAACTGGAGGAATCCATGACTTATAATCTGAGTGAGGAGGATCTTACCTTGCCTCTGTAAGTTGGGGCACTTTTCTGCTCAGATCATGGGCTACTAGTAGCATCCCCACTAACATTTCACAGATGAAAACTGAGACACATGTGGCCAAACAATATCAGAGTGGTCAAGATGGCAAAAGTTATTAACAAAAAAGAACACACAAGCTAGAAGAGGCTGCAGAAGTTTGCTTTTGCCTGAGCTTACTGGAATGGGCCTCCCCTCTCCCCTGCAGAGCTGGCTGCAAACTTCATTTGCACTTTGAATTCAGTTTGCACCAATGGAAATAAGTTAAGGACAAAGGTGGAAAGTGGGAAAAGGAAATAGAAACTGGGACATTTTAAGCTGAAAAAGTAGAATAACGGAGAATTAATTAGGATTTTCCCTACAAAATCAGGACAGCTGGAGGGTAAACCAGTGTATATTTCTTTTTCTCAGCAGCTCTGCAGATAATCAATAAGTTGGCAAATTCAAAGCATTATAGCACTTGGGATCAAATTGAACATAGATGCCTGTAGCCACCTTCCACATTGCTTCTTAAGACTGTGATTGGATGCAGGCTCCATGGCTTCAACATCAGGTACTCCCCCCAAATACACACACTTTTGACAGGTTTACTATCTGTGTAATGAAGAGTTCTAGAGAACTCAAAAGCTTTCAGAGTATTTTGTGACCTTTGAGCTGGCTTAATAAAGCCCCCCCCCACGCTCCAACCATGGATCTTTGGATTTGCTGCCGTTGCTATTTTTGAAGCATCCATTTCCACATTACAAAATATATGGTCCATTTCACACAAGTATGCTATGGAGCTGTACGTATGAAAAAATAAAATAGGTATATAATCAACCCTCAGTGGGGGAGTAGGGTGATGTAGGTAATTAATCTGTGTGGAAAAGACTCAGTCCTGAAAGCAATCCCAAGTGAAGCTCATAAACAAACATCTGCTTTATAAAGTCTAATCAGAACAAGGCCTTGTATAGCTTTCAAACAGAGACTGTCTGGCTATTTTTAAACATTCAGCCTTAAAGGTCTGAAAAACATTATTGAACATTGAAAAACTTTTATAAAAACATCAAAATGAAGCCAGTGTTTCCATAGTTGATGTTTTACAGAAATTCCAGGTTAGAGTAGGTTAGAAAGGTTCCAGTTAGCCCTCACATGAGTGCTTCAAGCCTGTGTTTGAGACAGGCACAATAAAAAACATTTTGTGCAAATATTAACTAAGATTAATTGATAGAGTTCACTAAGAGTAACAATGATAAAATAAATCCTTATTCAGACTATGTGTATGGCCACTAACAACATGGAAGGACACATTTGTGCAAACCATTCTGAGCTCATCCATTCATTGCTGCCAGGCAACACTATTTAGCTGTTTCTAGCTAACTGTGGTAGAAATCACTAGGATTTTTAAAGTTTAACATTAAACTTTACTAACATATTGAAATTAAATTTGTCCAAGCATCATATTTGATTCCTAAAGCTGTCTTTTAGTGTGCGTGTAATTCTATTTATTAATTTAGTTCTATATACTAGCTGGAAGGCTTCTCTCTCTCTCTCCCTCTCTCCCTCTTTCTCTCCCAGTTTCTCTCTCATTCCTTCTTTCTCCCTCCTCCACTCTACACATAACTTTTCATCTTGTGGGCTAAAGTGATTCTGCAGGGCCAGTCCTACCATTTGATAAAGTAAGGCAGTCATCTTTGGCAGCAGATGCTGGGATATGTCAACAACAAGAATATACATCTTTCTCAGGGAAGAACAAAGAATTAAAAAGCTTTCTCTTTGCCAAGCAACATACAACTGTTGTGCTTTTCTTTTCTTTGTTTTTTTTTTCATTTTGGGATTTTTTGGTGAAAATTTCATTGGTGAATAAACACTGTTTTTCCTCAAAGCCCCCACTGAAAAAATGTGTGACAGTTTTTCTGTGTTTTAGGGTTGTTGTTTTTTCCATTTCGGGACCTTTGGTTGTAAGTTTCATCTGCACATAAACTCTTTTTTTTTAAAAAAAAAAAATCCTGAAGCATTTTTTCTTCAGAAATGAATTTTTTGTCTTGTCCCCAATACAAAAAATAAAAATAAAAATCTCACGGCAGTTGACTATTTTTGAGAGGGTATCTCTGTCAAGGATGGAAGAAAAATCACATATTTTTTACATCCCTAGTCATCAAGCTATTTGAGAAAAGAAAGCTAACCTCCTTTCTTCAGATTGAATGGAGGATACTGTCCCATCACCAATGTTCAAGAAACTGCCAATCTCTTCAACTTTTGTAAATGGAATGAGAGGGGACACCGTCTTGTCAAGCCGCAACATGTCTGGAGCTAGCCCTGGATGTGTATACGTGCAAACAATTGAAATAAAGACATACAGGCAGACCACATTGTAAATAAAGGTAGATAGTTTAACAGTCCTGAAATTTGCACTATTTAATACAGTTTCCTCTTTGTGTCATGATCTCTCATTGGCTGTTAACAAGTAAAATGTGGCAGTGCTCCCGTTCTATTTCCTTCTTTCTCAACCAAGGTGGTGAAACAATGACATGAGGTTCCCCCATGAGATCCTAAGGTAACAATGGCAACAAGTGTGTTCAGCTGTACAGTTCCTCAGAATCTGTTTGGTGGCCCAACTGCTCACAACAGACATGGACTAAAACCAGAGAATTTTTCATGCAAAGAGGTAAAATAAAAAAAAATACCTAAAGGTAGTTAAAATGCCTACTTGTCACTTGGCCATTTCTGCACTTTGAGGCCCCTCTCTAAATTACAAAGCCGGGAGTTCCATAGGATGTTGAAAGTGGAATAATAGCACTATAATAGTCTAGTGCGGAAATGGCCTGTATTCCTATTGTGAGAAAGAAATGCTGTGTTGAACAGGATTGTATATTTAACATTTTATTATCCCTTCTTCAGGGGAAAGGGGGAAAATCTGAATAGGAAACTTCTCTACACTCTTTACTCTGCTGCAAAGCATTCATTGGCTGATGCAGTTTAGTTCCCAAATGCAACTCTTACCTATTTTAAGAAGATATTTCAGCAGGTTTTCTGCAACAGAAGTCTGCACTCACTAAAGCAAGTCTGCTCTGTGCGCTCATTATGTAGATCCTTCACCAGTCCATCTGCCATGGGGATATGTAGTGCACGCCAAACTTCCTGGCAGATCAAGACTGGAAGATCTGAAACAGCATTGTCAATCCTTTCAATCAGAATGTCCCAAAAGTAAGATTTAGAAAAGCCTTGCTGGTAAAATTAGTATATGGAGGTTGGATAGAAGAAATCCCCACACTTTTAATCCCATAACGTTGCATGAGGTTGCAGCGCCAGCACCACATGAATCAGCTGATCTTGCTCCATGATTTGACAAAGCTCCATCACTGTAAACATAAAAACAACTTAAAAATTATCCCATAGTTACTGTCAGAATGTAATGTGTCTGGTTATTTACAGTTATAATGTAAAATGGCTATACTAGGAACTAGGAACAGACAACATGTTCTGTGCCTGTAAGATATTTCTGACTTACGGTGGCCCTAAGGCAAACTTATGATATGGTTTTCTTAGGAAGAGTTATTCAGAGAGGGTTTGTGCTTGCCTTCCTCTAAGGCTGAGAGAGTGTCACAGCCCAAGGCCAGTCACTGGGTTTCCATGGCCAAGTAGGGATTCAAACTCTGGTCTCCAGAGTCATGGTCAAACTACTGCACTATGCTAGTTCTCAGGAAACAACTAGTTACTTGTAATTAAATACTTTCTAGCTCCTGCTAGGTAACTGTTTTATTTCTTATTCTTGTATAAAGTCACTAGAACATTTTAATTTGGAAACCAGTTTCAAATATTTAAACAAATGGAAACTATATCATTAGGTCATTTTCCCTGCATTTATGAGAGATATTTATCACTCTGAACTTGCAGTGCGCAGGGCTATGCTTGTGACAAAGGCAAATTGTAAAATGTTGGATCATTCTGTCAAAGCTCACTGTTTGTATTTCAGCTTTCCAGCTTTTTTGAAAGTTTGTAAAATACGACATAGGACTGACAATTACCTATAAAAAGAAAAGACATGTTATGGCTTCTTAGGTTAGGAACAGGCAATCAAACTCAACTTTTGCATTACTGTTGCCAATGTTTTGTTTTTGAGGAAAACATTTCTCCTAACTGGTTGCTCAAAATGTAGAAACAATGCCAGAAAGATAATTAAGTCAGCGTGTACAGAAAAAGAAGCAGCAAGTCTTAGTTGTTCTGTTTCAATGGGTCTAGCTTGATGGACTATTTCAGCATTTCAGGAAGCTACTGTGGAAAAATATGGCTGACACTGGATCCTAGCTGTCTGCATAGAGCACCCGGGGCTCTTTCCCACTACACGATTATGGCATTCTGATTCTGCTTTAACAGCCATGGCTATATTCTAATGAATTCTGGGATTTATAGACAGGTAAGGCACTTGAGGTTCACCGGGAGAGAATTCTGACCCCTGCTTGAATTGCAACTAGATAGGATTCCTATTGTCATGGCAGTTGCAGTGGTTGTAGCACTACAATTATATAGTGTGAATGGCCCTCAAGATTGACATAAGAGTATAAAATGTTGTGGTGCCTACAAAGCTGTCTTTCTGTGCGGCCCCTGGGAATAATGTACTGTTTAGGATCGTTTTCTTTTTGATGTTCAAGTTAAGCGACACTCTGATCTACCTTGGGGCCACTGCACATGTGTGGGAAGAAAAGTCTGTTGTTATTTCTCTCAGGTCAGTCATTGACCCTTTCCGCAACTCACCCATTTTCGGTGCTGCGGTGCGGTGCTCACACGAGCAGCCTCCGGAGAGATGCTCTCGCTTCCCTGTTTCTTCGGCTCCACATGAGCTTCCTGCTTGCACGAGAGCCCCGTCTCTTCCTTTCGCAGTGCAGCCTGGGACCTTCCCAGGCTGCACTGAGACAGGAAGCGCGACAGCCTGGCTCCCGAGGCTCCACACACAAGGTAAATGCATGTGGGGCCCCAGAACAATGCGCAACTGTGTAGCATTTTTGACTTCAAGCCGAAAATGAAAAAAACATGTCAGGCCCTGGAGCTTCACACAAATGTGAGTGCGTCATGTAGACCACTCCTCACATTTGCGTGACGTTCAAGAGGCCCTTTGCATTGAAAATGCTGTGCGAAAAGGGCCATTGTTTCACATTTGTCTTCTACACACAGGTGTATGGACTAAAAGGGAGTGGCAGTAATTCTATTGATTCCAACAGAGATTCTCTCATCTTTTTATTGCACCTTGAGTTAAAAACAGGAGCCGTATCACATTACACGATTATAGCATTATAGCCTTGAATTGTGATGGTGGCTTCCTATGGAATCCTGGAGTTTGTACTTTGGAGAGGCTTTGGAGAATAGTTTGGTATTGTCTAAGCACCCTTCCCTAAACTACAAATCCTAGGATTCCATAGGATGGACCCTTGGCAGTTAAAGTGGAATAACAGGGCTATAAAGATGATACTGCATGCATTGATAACCTTAAGATTGGGCTTCTGGAATGTGCATTGGACTACCTCTGTCCATTCAGGTCTTCTGGGGGACATTTACTTCAGCCAGGACTAGGCTGGCAATTGTCCTCCAGAGGACTTTTTCTTCAGTCATCCTAGACTGTGGAATGACCTGGACAAATCTGACATTTGGATATGCTGTCTGAGTTTAAAATAGCACTAAAGACCAGTCTCTTCTTGTAGGCATACCTACAAATTATAAATTTTAAGGTATAAATAGACTGTTTTTAATATATATTGGTTTTATATGCTCTTTTAACAGGTGTTATATGCTTTTTAACTGGTGTTACATGTTTTCAATTGATGTTATGTGTCGAAAATGTTGATGTTATTGTTATTGTTCCCCATCTTGATCTTTAGCGAGAGGCAGGTAAGAAATAAATAAAAGAACAATAATTGTCTAGCGTGGAAGAAAGTAATCTAAGTGGGTGAGTAGTTTAGCTGTGGATGTGATCTGAAGAAAATGTCTGCTGCTTTTCTTCAGGATATTTATCTATTTATTTCTCAATCTTTTCCCGAAGGTTGTTTCATCAAATTATATTCTGTAATCTCACTAAAGCATACACAGGCAACCAAATCCCAGTATTATCTTTTCCCCAAGGCAACACAGCCTCACACAGGATATAATTTTCAAAAATCTAGTGACCTCAGAACAGCCTCAGAGCTGTGACATCCTTGACAGAATATACTGCACAGGGGTGGGAGGCAAAATATATGGTACCCAGGCCAGTTAGGTTTAGGAAAGGCCCTTTTCCAACAGAAGTTCCCCCCAAATTGACTTAATTGCAGTTAAGTTCCACTCTCAACAGGAAGTAACCTGTAATTTGACCTAGGAGTTATTCAGGAGCATTTGGAGGTGGGGAAGGGATGCAATAAGTGAGTCAACCTCTAAACTACCACTAAGGTCTAACAGTTTCCATACTCTCCAACTGTCCAGATTTGACCAGTCTTGATTCATCCTCTGTTATCCTCCTTTTCCAGATGCTTTGAAAATGTCCCAGTTTCTCTCTTCTCCTGCCACTTCCTCCCTTCTTCGTCTACTTAATTCAGCTGCTGCGAACTCAGCTTAAAGTGCAAGAATAGTTTGTGTTCAATTAACTTGGGGCTGGGTGGGAGGGAAGAGGAAGCCATCTTCCAGCTTGTCTGTTTTTCCTGATCTTGACTACACTCAGACATTGCTTGGCCACCTGTGCACGAGTGTGCATGTGTGAAATGTCAGAATGTATGGGTTTCCCACCCTGATTGACAATCTTATAAAATAGGCTGGTGGACAGTGGCAGAGCTTGGAGCATGTGGAGGGGGTCAGGCAGAGGGGTGTGGGTGTGGCTATGGCATGCAAGGGCATGGGTATGGCATGCAGGGCAATGGCTATGCTGCGTGGGGGTGGGGCTACGGTGCACAGGGCAGGGCTATGGCAGACAAAGTGGGGCTACGGCATGTGCAGGATGGGGCTATGGCACATGGGGTATGCTACAGTGCTTGGGGAAGGCCAAGCAAGGAGCCACAGTGCCCCACCAAAAATTGCTGCTGGGAGCGCACTGCCCCATTGCCCCCCATCCCTATGCCACTGCTGGTGGACAAACCATAGCTGGAAAGTGCTACTACCAAAGTCCATTCCTTAGGCCATGACTGGGGAACTTGTGGTGCTCCAGATATTGTTGTTGAACTCCAATCCAAACAACCCTAGCCAGCCTGGCCCACAGGGAGTACTAATGGGAGTACTGTTCATGAATATCTGGAGAGTCAAAGATTCTCCAACTTCTGCCATTGATTTGGGGAGATGTAACTATAGATGGAATTCCTCCTCTGGATTTGAAAGGTTGGAAGAACATGTAAATATTTTGCTTCTTCTCATATTTATTAAAATATTTTCAGTAACACAATGTACAACTGAGGTCACTAGATGTTCCATCGGTCAAAAGAAAAAGAAGTGGAATTGAAAACTCTCTTGTAAAATGGGAGCCTCTATGTGTTTCTGCCGATAATCTGCTGCAAGGCATGGCCTGAAAAAATCAGAGGCTGGGCACATGCACTCATGAAATGTTTGACTGACCCATGAAAGCAGATTCATTTCAAAGAAAGCTCCTATTCCTTGACCTGTGATTTCTGAAGCCGAGGAAAAACATATGCCTATTAGAGCTTCTGAGCTGGGGGTTTCTGCAAATATTGGAATACAGATGCTGGCTTTCTTTAATTTAAGTGTGTTTAGGTCACTATGTCAGCCACAGGGCAGACACAACAGAAGCCACAGTCTGATCTCATGGTAGCATTCAAAGTTTACAAGCATGGGGTATGCCCTCTCAACAGTCAGATCTTTGACATTCACAAGGTTTGCTGAGAACACACACATGCTTATATTTTTTCTGGGTTTTTAAAACGTCAGGTATCAATAAATTGAGTGGCAGTGTGTGCAGAGTGAGTGCAAAAATACCCCTGCAAACATTTGGCCTGCATTGTTGGAGAGGGGACAAAGAGAATGTCTTGGTGGCAAATTGCCAGTTTAGGCTTAAAGGAAAGTTGCTAATTTGGGACTCAATGAGTCTTGCTGATGCAGGGCAAAAAATATTCACACACAAGCCAAAACCTTGTCTTTGCTTAGGGTACATCTGTATCCAATTAGAACAAAGTCTCAGACTTGGGGTTAATTCTGTGGAAATGAACAACAAATCCATGTTGTGTTTAAACTTTCCAGCCTTATGAGGCCATGCTGTGGAAAACTGTGAAGGTCTGAGGAACAAACGCTCACAGGGATGTGCATAAGCGGAGATAGCAAATGCAAATTATTTCTGTTTATGGGGAGGACAGGTTGATTCCAGAAAGTGTCTCCTTTCACTAATGTTACTTCCTGAATGAAATATATAACGTCTTTTAAAATGGTATTTAGCATACTCAGATCTATAATAAATTCCTGAAATACAGTGGAAGATGAAATTGGCAAATGAAATTGAGACTGACAGAGAAAAGGCAGGCCTGGGCAAGATGAAATATTAATCTGACAAGCCTGTGATCTCCAAAATTCATGATACTTTCATTGAACCTACTTTATAGGGTTATCCCAGATGTTCCAGTGTGTTTTCCCATTGCTTAGATCAATGGTTCCCAGCCTTGGCTCCCCAGATGTTAAGTCTACAATCTCCATAATTCCCAGCAGGAGAGGATGATGATCACCACAGTCCAACAATGCTTGGAAAACCCACAGTTAGTAATGTCTGATTTAGATGCAAAAATTTAGGACACAGTAAAAAAAAAGAAAAGAAAAGCATAGTACTTCTCAGTTGCACTGATGCAAATGGGAGAGAATTAAATTTCCCGTTTAGATAAATGTAGCCAAATATAGAAAGACTGCATGCATCTCATCCTGTTCTTCTGTTTTATTACTTTACAGAGGGAGTTGATTTTGTATGTTAGCTTGCTGAGCTTAGTATACAGGTCTCTCATCATTCTGTGCATAGTACACAACTGTTTCACTGTTATCCAACTGGATACATTGCATTGCATTGCACCACACTACACTTTTAAATAAAGAAGAAAGCACAGTAAAGAAGAAACTTCATTTCCATAGTGATTTTGAACTTCTATTGCACAATAGCTATAGTAAAGTCAGTTTAGATTGTATTCTTTTTTTCCCCATTTATATTTCATGAGGAAATGTATTACCTCAGGAGAAGAGGACGGAAGTGGCTTCAGAGACAGGAAAATGGAAAAATGGAACAAATGGCTTTTTATTTCTTTTTTGGCCTGTAGCCACTTTTTTTTATCAGTAGGGGAAAAAATAGATCAGGAGCTTTTCCATATATTTTCTTACTGCCATTATGATAACACTGCAAAAGGAAAATGGGAAACTTTGAACTTTGACCTTGAGCAGAAATGTCATAAAGTGCCTGAAAGACAGCACACTCTGTTAAATGAGACATTGCTGCAGCTTTTAAAATCTGAAAACCAAAGTGAATGTGTTCCCCTTCTTTTAAGCCATTTTGTTATAATGATGCTTGTTTTCCACAGTGTCAGAAGCTAAATAAATGCTGGAGATGGCAGCTTGACTCAATAGAAATGAATCATGTCAGCTGGAGATGAATGAGAGTTTCATTTCAGTTTGGTTTTGATCAGAACATAAATATTCACAAAATTCAAATGTGAGAAAAGTGAAACAAACAGATTTGCTAGTCTCTCATGGGAAAATTAGAAGTTGCCCACCTCTAAATGCACAGATTGGAAAACTTCCCATTTGGACCATGACACCCAGAACATTCCAGCCAGTTTGGTCACTATATTCTGGGACTTGTAGTCCAAAATCTAACTTTTCCTGGCTGTGCTAATACACAGTCTGAGCCTCTATGCCTCCATGATATTTTTTGCAGACAAGCTGGTAATATGTGGGCTAGATGAAACTATTGTTAGAAGGATTTGTATTTGTTTAATGGACAAAACCCAAAGAATGCTCACCAATATTTCTTCACCATCCAAGAGAGAAGTGACAAGTAGGGTACCATTGAGTTCTCTCCTGGGCATAAGTGTTAGTCAACATCTTTATGCTGATGATACTAGACTGGGAGGTGAAGTTAATACGTCAGAAGAGAGAATCAAGATTCAGGATGACTGCAACAGATAAGAAAACTGGGTGAAAATGAAATTCAGCAGGTATAAACGTAAGGCTGTACATTTAGAGAGGAAGGAGGGAAGGAAGGAAGGAAGGAAGGAAGGAAGGAAGGAAGGAAGGAAGAAAGAAAGAAAGAAAGAAAGAAAGAAAGAAAGAAAGAAAGAAAGAAAGAAAGAAAGAAAGATCTGCATATATCGAATGGTTGACGCCTAAGTTTACAACAGTATATGCGGAAAAGATCTATGGTTGGGATTGGGAAGATCTAACCTGTGGGTTGCATTTGTATTCCTTGTCCATTTTTAAGGTTGTTGGGGACCCCCAGTATCCACTTAAGCCCAATTCTTCCCTATGGTTCCTGTGGTCTTCTGGGGAGGTGGTTTTTGTGAGCCTCACTGAGCAATCTATATTGGCATATCACATAAGCATATCACCTTGATGTGGAGGCAGGGCACTAGCTTTTATAAAGATTTGCTCTACCACAACTTCTCTATGTCAAGTGTGCTTGTGATGTGGTAGGGTGGAGACAGGCCTGCCCTGAAGGGATTAGCATTTAACAGTCACACTGCTGTCATGATTGCAGAGCCAGTTTGATGCTAATTTAATGAAGATGAAGCAGCAGTTCATCCTGTTTCTGCATCTTACCTTTTCATTTCCAGGAATGGTTACAGACAAATTGCAGAGAGACTGAAACATCTGAAAAGTTTCTTTGCTTCCCACTCATAGTTTGGAGTGCTAAAAACAGCTTGTAATGTTTATAGCAGATCCATTACTTGATCCAAGCCAGGTTTTCTGAGTATCCTGGGTTACATACATTTAGTACACCCAGAATTCATATTAGATTGGCAAGACAGGAGCAGTCTGCAAGAAAGGAATTAGAAAATAAATTTTACATCATCTAAGTTTGATATGCATCCAGATTCTTATTTCTATGAATACTAGGTCTCTGAACACAATGTATGTCATTCGAAGCTATACAGGAAACCATGCAATCCCCAAGTAGATGCCACAGGACTGGGGGGCAAGAGTCTTATTGATCTGTATACTGCAACACTCCAACACTCCATTATACACATTATAGACATTATAACTCTGCATGAGAAATAAAATGGATTGTATTATAATTCCTATTATTTCCCACATGACTAATAATTGGATATCTTATTGCTTCTGTTGTAATATACCTGAAATGAAAAGTAGATTTCCTGGAAGGTTATAATACTTTTCCATTGTTTTGTGAGATATGAACCATTTTGATGAGCAATTATTTTTATAAATTTCATAGCTGTAACTCCCAAAGTTATCCAAACAGTTCCCTTTCTTTTTAGATATGTCCTGACAGACCAAACCATTCCATCACCCAGGGCATGCTTTTGTAAACTTATGGTGCTGTGTTGCTCTCTACATTTAATATTTTATGATGGCCAGTACTGAAACATGGTCAGTGCTATATCCTTTCATTGCTATTGACAACATCGATCTCACTGAGTTTCTCCGTTTAACATCTGCTCTTTCCTATTTCCCTAGCTATGCAGTAAACATCAAATGCAGTATTTAAAATGATTTTTTTTAAAAAAAATCAATTATGAAATGTAATTTATTCTAATTGGCTTATTATACTGTTGCATGACAATTTGAAAAAAGACAGTCACTGTCTCTAATTTCATATTTCTTGCAAAAATTGATTTTATTTTGTTTTAATTCTTATTCAGTTCCATTTTAATATAGTCCTGTCTGTATCCTACTGAACAAAAGGGAGGGTAGAAGACAACCTGTAATAGTTGGTTGGATGCCAGCCTGTTCCTCTAACAGAATCCTTCTTTTCCCTGTATCCATCCTTCTTGTAAACCTGTTCTAAGAAACTCTCTGGAAGGAATCATGGAGTGGTAAAGGGAGGAGGGGATTGGAGAAAAAAAAATCTTGTGCAGGATATTGATCTAAGCCCCTTCCATGAGATGTCAGACCTGCTTATGATAACACATGCCTTGATTATATTCTTATTGGATGACTGTGACATACTCTGGCCATTTCCGCACTAGACTGTTATAGCACTATGATTCCACTTGCAACATCCTATGGAATCCTGGGGTTTGCAGTTTCGGGAGGGGCCGAAACTGCAAACCCCAGGATTCCATAGGATGTTGCAAGTGGAATCATAGCGCTATAACAGTTTAGTGCGGAAATGGCCTCTATGTGGGGCTACCTTTGGAAACTGTTCAGAAACTTCAGTGGGTCCAAACTGCTATGGCCAAATTGTTGACTGAGGCTAGTTAAAGGGAACATATAACTCTCTGACTGAAAAGCTTCTACCAGTCTGTCTTCATGCAGAATTCAAAGTACTGGCTATGATCTTTAAAGTCCTGTATGGCTTGGGTCCCCACTATCAGAAAGACTGTATATTCGTATATGAACCTGCCCTAGTTTTAAGATCTTTAGGGGAAGGCTGTCTTTTGGTCTCACAATGCTCATGGGCACATTTGGTGTGGACCTGAGAAAGAGCCTTCTTGTGGCTTTTCCCAGATTGTGGAATTCCCTCCTGTGATTGGCCCTTTCCTTCTACCAGCAGGCTAAGACTTTCTTATTTTGGCAGGTCTTTGGTTTAGAAAGGTTTGTGGAGAGTTTTTTAAAAAAATTTTTATTATGATTTGTATTTTTATATTGTTTTAATCTTCTGTTTTTAATTGAACTGCTAGTTAATTCTTTTAAAACTTTAGCATAAATAACCTTTTAACTGTACCCTACTTTGGCTCAAATACCACAAAAGCATCAGATCCTGTCTGATTTTGGATGCTAAGCAGGATCAGCTCTGGTTAGTACTTTGATAGGAGAGCACCAACAAATACAGGGTGCTGTAGGCAATATTTCAGAGGAAGGAACTGGGAAAACCACCTCTGAGTATTCCTTGCCCAAAAAACCCTGTGGAATTCAGGAGATTGTCATAAACTGATAGGCAACTTGAGATTACACACGTACATACTCACAAGCTGCCTTGTCCCTGCATAGGAAGAAAGGAAGGTCTTCAATCAATCAATCAATCAATCAATCAATCAATCAATCAATCAATTGAATATGTGTGTGTGTGTGTGTGTGCGTGCACGCATGTGTGTGTTTATGTATGTTGTATTGGATGTCCACTACCACAATGCGGAAACTAAGCTACTAATTCCAAGTTTATATATTTTTATGCTGGCATAGAGGCTAACCATTGGCTGGCTCCACAGTTGATTGCATGTGTTTCCTGCCAATGGCAAAGCTATTCTAAAATATATACAGAACTACCAGCACTTTTTGCAGTTATTCATTACTTGTTTATTTCTCCCTTATCTGGGCAGGCATGCAAGATGGTACAACTTTTTTTTGACACCAGGAAAACTCTTTTTTGCCCTTGATGGTCCTCAACAAGCTGAAATGCTCCCAATACTACTCTATGCCTTTCTCATGGACAAGAGCTGGCTACTTACTCACCATAGCACCACAAGAGCAATACAAGGACATTGCAAACTGAACAGTTTCTTTGCATAGTGATCTGAAAACATATTGCCAAAGCAGGAATAAAACTGTGTCAGATTCATTTGTTTTGAAATGTAGTCCAGAACCACCCTCTTAAGAAACCTGATATGCTTTTAAACTCTATATAGGCCTCCCATTAGCATTCTCAGGAGATTTAAGCAATAACTTTTCTAAATCAATTAGCTCATTTGGAGAATGTTCAGATCTCCACCTGCATCCTGACCTGAATCTATGTTCCCCCACATGCAAAGGCTTGTTTAAAGCTTAGTTTTAATTGTTTAAAAGTGACTCTGGTACCTTCAGTTGCCAGTTCCTATGGGCAAACTGGTTTCCTCCCTTCTGTCTCTGTCTTGTCTCATGTCTGCATATCTCAGTCTAGCACAAACAATATGGGTAGGTAGTGAGAGGAGGGAGGGAGATGCTACTGTAGCTTCCCAAATTCCAATTGAGATTCTGACAAAAGGACAAAATATATGAACTTTCAAAGGCAGAAATTGGAGTAGTACATAGTAAAAGAACTTAGTTTTGATTTTGTCACTAATGTTCCTGGGAGATGAAAAAATTTGCAGAAGAAGGCAAATTTTAAGAAATCACGTGGTATCTTTAGATTCTGTAAGCATCAAAGTGTCTTTCTGTGTTTAGTGCCAGAAGGAAGAGCAAAAGGGAATATCAAATAAAAGCGGCAACCAGAGAATCCACCATTCCACTGACCATGATAGAAAATAACAGGTCTGTATGAATAAACACTATATAAAGTAGTGTCTTGTGCCTCAGTTTTGCCTTTTATAAAACCAGAATTTAGCCTCTAACATTAAAGAAAGGATGTTTCTGAGGGTGTTCTACAGTTTTAATTGCACTGTTTTAAACAAGTTTGTTAACTACCTTCAAGTCAACTTTGACTTATGGCAACTCTGAATGAGAAAACCTCCAAGACCTCATCTTGGAGTAAACCTCATCAACAGCCCTACTCAGGCCTTACATACTCAGGGCTGTGGTTCCCTTGACTGAGTCTATCCATCTGTCTTCCTCTTTTCCTACTACCTTCTACCTTACCAAGCAGATATTCTCATGGTATGTCAGTTTAGTTACCCTGGCTTCCAGGGAGACTTCAGACTTGGTTTTCCCAAGGCCCCTTTTTTTGTTTTCTAGCAGTCCACAAGATCTATATAACTCTCCTGCAGCATCACATTTCAGATGAGTTGATCTTTCTATCAGCTTTCTTCACAGTCCAACTTTCACAACAAATTTGAAATATGATGGCCTGGACAATCCTAACTTTAGTATTCAATGATATGTCTTTACACTTTACAATCTTGTCTAGTTCCTTCATAGCTGCCCTTTCCACATCCTAGTCTTCTTTGGATTTCTTGACTGCACTTTGTTCAGATTAATGACTGAGCTAAGGTATGGAAAAGGTTGAACTATTTTAATGTCTTCAACATTTACTTTAAAGTTGTGTAAACTATTTGCAGTATTTGGCAGTTCATCTATATCAAAATGTGTTTAAATGTATCAGAAAACATGTATTGAAATACTTTTTCTCAGAAGAATTTTAACATCTCATGATTAATGTGGAAATGGAACAGGGGAAAAAATATAAGTGACAACACACAAAAGTGATACTGTCCAGAGAGGAAGAGAGAGAGATGGTCCTTCCCTAATTTAAGGGTTGTTGAAACAAATCGATAAAGTTAACTTCTGTATCCAGACAGAGGACTACTTGATCTGATATTTGGTCGAAAGGCTAAAGTGCCCACTTGGGGTTTTTTCGATTTTGATTTGTTGAAGTGGATTCATATTCCCTGATAAAGACTACTAAAGCACTGCAGAATGAGGCTCCAGGCATAGCTTTCAAATGTGTCTGTGTAATGTAGCAATCTCAGTTCCACTATAAAAAGTGAATTAGATGAATATATCTGCAGGCAAAAACAGCACTCAGTAGAAAGTCACTGGGAAATTAAACACATTAAATGTGTGTGTGTGCATACACATGCATTTGTTTGGGGGAGAGCTTTTAACATTTGGGTGTAGGTTAAATTCTCATTAATAAGCAGGAGGACTCCATCATCTGCTATAAGGCTATAAGGCTAAATATCTATGCATGCAATGAACATATGGGTGCATTTGGAATGACTAGAATGTAGTTTGCCTAAGACAGAAGGCAAGATGAGCGATGTATACTAGTTAGCAGAATACCAGTAATATCATTTAACCTCCAGATTTCCCATCGTTTATCAAAGCTTATCACATTGTTTGAAAATAAATGGTTACAAATAATGAGTTAATTGTAATTAATTTCTTTCCCCAATAGCGAAGGTATCACTTTGTTACATGACAGTTCTAATTAATGAAAGATAAATTCATGGTATAACAACAATTTTTACTTAATTTCTAGTTCTGGGATTATGGTCTCACAAATTGGGAAAGGAGGAATGTCACTTGGTTCAAGTCCTCACTTTCACTGCACCTTTTGCTGCCGCCTCACATTCTGTCATCATCATCATCATCATCATCAGCCTCACATTCTGTTATCATTTCTTAGATGTCAATCAGGCAACACAGTGAGAAGGTGTTTTGGACCACAAGCCAGTGCACTATAGTATTCAGATTTAAAAAAAAATAAAAATAAACTAAAAGTAAATATTTAGCTACCTTTTTGACATGGGAAAATAAATAATAACTTAAATGGTAATTCTAATAGTAAATGACTACTTTGGGGCCTTCGATCTATAGAAATAGCAAATTACTTTTTAAACAGAGCTTCCCTATTTCTGTGTCTGTCATAACATGAGATGTGAAAATTGATTCTTATTTCCACTTAGTTCATTGTTGCTTATTTCTGTGTAAGTCTACACAGAATTGCATACTCAAAAGGGCTCATAGTATTTTGGCCTTATGATATTTGTGCTAACAAGTAAAGATGAAGGATTGGAATGCAAGTATTTCCCATTATATTGGTGAAAATCACAAAGGCCAGTTCTGTCTGAATCTAGACAGACAATAGGTTCTAGTCTTTCATTCTGATCCTTGTCAACAGCTGAAAGTCCTTTCAGCTTGCGTCCAGTTCTGTCATTAGCCATGATGCTACATGGAGCTGTCCTCTTCTGTACCTCAGTAGCTTGTTGAGTGTCATCTGACCTGGGGGTTTTATCTTATGGCGCTATCTCTTGTTTTGTTTGGGATTGTCTTATCATAGGGCTTTTCTAGTAAAAGATATTCAAAAGGAGATTTACCGTGTCTCCATCTACACAGTACAAGCAAGTATTAGCTATGGTACCACTGCTGTTGTCTCTGCAAGATCGTCCATCAGTGTCACTCCCAAGCATTACTGCTGCCCACTAGCTGTTGGAGCATTTAGTCTGGCTCCTCAGCAAAACCCTTTCTTACAAGAGAGGACCTACCAGCAGCAGTGCTGCTGGCAGCACAGCCTCTTGCCTCACAGAATCCCAACACCACAGAAAGGTAGCACCATTTACAAGGGGAATAATATTAGCTGAGTTGCTGTAATTTCCACCTTCTTATACTTCAGGCTGTGCCACTGAAGCTTCATTTATCTTCAGTTGTAAGCAGTGGCTTTCTCCATAAAATGCATTGGGTATGATATCAGCTTTCAGTTTTATAGCACGCAAAGCCCGGCTTCTTCTAGTCCCGCTGCTGGAATTCTGGAACTGTATATGTGCAAAACATGACATTTGTGTAGTGCCGACACGTTCAGACTGCTGTTTTATTTTTGGAAAGCAGCCTACAGCTATTATGACTGGCTTTTTGATAGACACCATGCAGTGCTCTTTCAAGGGAGAATTAGCTATAAAAATTCAAGTAGCCTGAGGCTTTGGAATTATACTTAATTTTTGAATGTGTTGTCAAGAAAGCAGATTTTCAGTTGAAACTGGATCAACTCACCTCTGATTTAGGTGCACTTGCCTCCTGTACATTTCATGCGCACACGCACACACACACCCATACATTTTCTGTATTATATTCTACTGGTGATATCTTTTGTGAGAAAGAAGTTTTATACATTTACAATTTCCTTCTTATGCAAGGTGTCTAAGCTTCAACTTATATGTTTGCCTTTTAATGAACCAACATGGGAGAAACAGCTTTACAGCAGCTATGTTTGATTTTCCCTCCTGCTCTTTCTGCCCCCACCCCATCTTTATGACAGTGCTTGTGCAATATGGGGAACTGGGAAAGAGGCAAATGTTTCACACACACACACACACACACACACACAGAGAGAGAGAGAGAGAGAGAGAGAGAAATCTTCCAGTACTGTCTTTTGAAATGGCATATCTTTCTTGGTGGCCATGTATGCAGGCCAGTGAGGGAACAAATAACCTGCACTGTGGCAACATCATTATTTGCATTCTAACTAGAGGTAAAAAGAACTGATGTCCCATGACTAGCTGTTTCACTGATCAATAAAATTCTGCAAATTAGGAAGGAACAGCCCAGTCGCTCTGGTCTTTTTCCTCCTATCATGAAAGTAGTCCTCATCCAAAGCATGGAACTAGGAAAGGTCCTCTCAAGGAAAGGAGGACACTGAAGGATGACTACCTGTAGCTACTTGCAGCTGCCTAATGTGCATTCTGGACCAAGGAATAAGCTTGGTCCAGCACAATTACATCCCCCACCACCCAGTCATAACATCATACAGTAGAAACAGTTGGCTATGAGGCATGATGGACAAAGAGAGCACAGACATGATTGTTTGGTAGAAGTGGCTCATGGGAAGACATGATCCCAAAGCACAGAGCATAAGACAGAGGCCCTTTCTGCACACCACCCCCAACCTGCAATGGCCATGGGATTGCCATGGGATCTCAATGACAGTTCTGCATGATGTCGTCCTGATCCTGTGGCAACCCACTGCAATCGCGGATTAAATCATTGTAGGGTTTCTCTTGACAATAACATGTGATTGTGCAGTCCTCCCACTTCCCTCCCGCACTTACCTGACATGCAGAATGTCAGGAAGTGCAATGGCTGTGCTTCTTCCCCAGCACCTCCTGAGAAGGGATAGGTGGAGCCATCGCGCTTCCTCCTGTCCAGCGGGCAGCTGATGTGGAAAAGAGCATGACAGAAGCACTCCCGTCCCAGGAGAGGCTTTCACTGTATCTCCATGCGATGGCTTCAGAACCAAGTAAGGTGCGGAAAGGGCCAGAGGTTGCAAATAAGGGAATAACCTTTTTACTTCATCACTGAAAGAGGAAAATGTCACCTGGGAAATTCTTTTCTATACAGCTTTTGAGATATAGGGCAGTCCAACAGAATCTGGGCATGGCAGCCATAGCTATAGAGTGGTAGATGCTAAAAGAATTAATTTTTAAAAACTGATTTTGTTAGTGTAAAGATATGATAAAAATTAGTGTAAATATTAGAAGGGAATATTAGAAATTAAAAAAAATTCCCCAGAAGCATTGCTTCAGCAGAACAACCACGGCAAATACAACTCTTTTTTCTAATAAGATTTTGTTTTTGTTGCATCAAGCCAGAATGATCTTAATAGATGGACAAGAGACATGCATACTAATTCTTTATGGGCTACCACTTACAAGACTATTGGAAACAACTTTCCAAAGCCACATAAAACTTTTGTTTGCCATTTTTTCACCTGATAATGTTTAGCACATAGCTGTTGCCCCTGAAGACAGCAGTAATGGGAAAACAATTTTCTGAATGCATCTGTGCTAGTGCTGTACAATCATTTCAGCCAAACCTCAAAGGAGATTGGCTCACTTTAAACCAGTCCAGATTAGGTTTGAACCACATCACTGCATCAGGCCCTAAACTAAAGTGGGGGGAGGCCTGGCTAGCCTTAGTTTATTCTAATCACTCAATTTACAGAACCTGAGGCAATATTTTCAAGTTAAGGAAGACTAGAATAGTAATCTGCAGTTGAATACTGCTGGAACAAGCCAGGCAAACTGTCAGTGTCTCACACTTTCCACACTACATCGTTATAATGCTATTATTCCACTTTCAACATCCTTTGGATTCCTGGGATTTGCAATTTAGAGACGGCGATTTAGAATTCTTAGCCAGAGAGCTCTTTGGCCTCAGTAAACTACAAACCCCAGAATTCCATAGGATGTTGAAAGTGAAATAATAGCACTGTAACAGTGTAGGACAGGAAGACCCTCACTCTAAGGCCTTTTCTGCACGACACTTTTATAGAGTGATTATTCCACTTTCAACCTTCTAGGGAATCCTGGGGTTTGCAGCTTCGAGAGGGGACGCCTCTCGTGCGGAAAAGGCCTAACAAATGGCTTCATCTGCTAGGACAGATTAAACGTACTTTTTGTTCCATTAGTGCAGACCAGGCTAAAGCTTTCACAAATGTATAACACCACTAGTTCATTTTCTGTTTTCGGAATCAAGATAAAAGGGACAAGCTAAGCTCCAGCCACAGGAAAAGGAAAAAGAATGGTTTCAGCTACCCATTGCATCTCCATTAAACCATTGTGGAAAGCAAATGGATTTATAAATCTTACCATCTTATGCCTCATGGAAAAAAAGAAAAGAAGAGCAATTAGAAATTGCTGCAATTAAGAGTCTTCTATCAGTAAGCTCAAAAACAAAAAAGTTTCTAGGTTTTCCAAAATTTCAACAGGTATCTTTATATATGCCGTTTCATTCATTTCTCAATTTTTTCTGTCCAAAAAAGCTGCTTTGAGTCTCTACCAGGAAAAAAAGTAGGGAGGATAATAACAATAACAATAATAATAGCAGCAGCAGCAGATTTACTGGGCAACTTAGAATGCCTCCCTGTGCAAATAATTAAAGCCATTTCAAGTAATCATAGAAGGACAGAAAGGAAAAGCTACCTACAGTAACCATTTTCCAGTCATTCCTGCCAGTGTTATTTGGGTAGCTTAGTAACATTTGCTCCAACCTCAATAACTCAGATACCTACCTGGACATTTAGAAAGTCCTTTAAAATGAACCTTTCACAAAACCTTTCTGCCTAGCTAAGTGGGATGCGGCCAGGTCAGCCACAGGCAGAGAACATAGCACATTGATATTTTAAGGGGATTTCTTTAAATGCATCCCAAATACTCAGAGAGACAGCAGTCTGGGTCATTATGACCTGAGGCAATAGACTGATTTGTCTAAAAGACCTGCTGCATTAGCACTTGCTTGTGATGGGATGTACCAACCACAGACATAAAGCAGTCTCACTAAACAAAGCACACACACACACACACACACACACACACACACACACACAAATATTATGTCCTGGTGATGTTGCAACTCACTGCTTCTTTGAGCAGATGCCTTATACCTAGCTTCTCTCCAGGAATTAAAATAGCTTGTCTCTTGAGCCACTGTAAGAGAAGATGCCCGCCTCTTTTTAGCACTGCTCCACACTTCCTCATCAGCAGTCTGCATGTCTGCTCTGATACTTAAAGTCAGGGTGGCCCAAAAGTTTTTGTTGCCCATGGCAGAAGGAGAATTAGCACTCAACCCTGCTCCCCATTCTGTCAAAATGCATTGTACATAAGCTTGGGCAAGATATTTTGCACATACAAAATGTTGTTGATGTGGTTGTGTGCCTTCAAGTCATTTCTGACTTATGGCGACCCTGAGGTGAACCTATCATAGGGTTTTCTAGGACTGAGAGTTATGTGGCACACTCAAGGTCCCCCGTGGGTTTACATGGCCGAGAGGGGAATCAAACCCTGGTCTCTAGAGCCGTAGCCCAGTGCTCAAACCACTGCTCCACACTGACTCTCTACATACAAAATACAATAATAAAATAAAGAACCAACAGTGCGCTGTGCCTTTCATGACAATATCTGCTGCCAGGTGTAATAGAGTCACCTTGCCAAATGATAGGGCCAGCCCTGCTTAAAATGAGGTAAAAATTCCAACGTAATTGGTTGAAAATGTGCCATTAGAGCACCAGAAGACTTTGGGATACAAAATTTAAGCTCAGTGCTCCTTACTTCTTCTGTTAAGCCTGTCTCTGTTTCCTGTATCTACTGCTTAGTGAACTCTGCTGCAAGCACCAATATGTGTATTACAAGAAGCTAGAGACAGAAGGATGAGTTAATTTGATAAGAAGCTGTTTGGTTACACTAAATTAAAATATGAGGTAGTTTGGAATTCTCTTCCCAAGTAAATTGATAAGGCTTTTCTGTCAATTTTGAAGAGAACCTAAAGCCATTAGTATTCAAGTCAGCACTGAAATGACTTTAGCTATTTCATCTGCTTGTATCATTTTATATTTTATGTGTTGTATATACTTGATTACTTTGCTGATAGTTAATTGGTATCGGTTATTATAAGAAACCTTGCTTAAGGACATAACCTAAAGGGCGGGGTGTTAAATCTGTTATATAAAATGAGCTTAGTTGCCTCATACAAATTCACATAATTTTTACGGTAGTTCCTTAAAGAAAGGAAGAAATGGGAAAAGGCAGGACTGAGGATGTTATGCCAGTGCACTAATAACAACTAATTAAATATAGTGGTGTATGTGTGTGTGTTATCGTGGGGTGTGAACCACTGAGAAAAACCCACACTGACAAATGGGTGCCCATCCTTTTTCTTTTCCAAATGAGTCACTTCAAAATAGCCAGATGTGCCATTGGCACAGGATCCCTCCCTGATAGTGAGAAACAAACTCCTCATAGAATACCTTCATGTGAAAGCTGCAGCACAAATCACACTTAAGAGCTGACTTCTGACAGTGTAACCTACATTCTATATCTTTCGCCAGATATAACTGAACAGTAAGTCCATGATAAGGACTTTGGGATCCAACAGACATGCCCTGTTCCCAGGCTTTACCCAATGAACACCAGGCATTTTACTCCTGCCAGCTGTGGTATAAAAAGATATTTAGACAGGCTCAGAACCTCCCCTTCTAGAACAATACTCGCTCATTAAATAGAGAGTTATCTATCTAGCCTCCCAACCTGAACCACACTTCCTGAATTTCCAGTTTGAAAAAATAAAACCAGGCTCTAATCTTCAGATGGAAATTTCAGGAACTCCCTTGGTGAATGAATTCTGAGACCCATCTCAAAAGCCCAGTCTAAAAAAAAAGGGAGTGTCATAGTACTGTGCATCAAAACTCTGTTAGTTAAAAACACAGGGGATGATCCTGCCAAAGTGAAGTAATTCTCAGACTCATTAAATAGGAAAATTAAGCATGTAAGTAGCATATACAACTTTATGCTACCATGGTGGATAAAATAATACATTAATCAAGGCTTCATGTTTAAATTGTTTATTTTAAATATTTATATCTTGATTTTTCTTTTTCTTTTTTAAAAGCAATTCATAACTGAATTTCAGTAGAGTGAAAGCTAAGAACCATGATTGTCAACATCCAAGTGTTGAGGCTTAAAGCTTTTAAAAGCTTTTAAAAGCCTTCTTGAACAAAGAGAAATTCTACTGACGATTTGAAATGACAACTTTAAAAGAGCAGGGTTTCTGATAGGGAATCTGGCGGCCTTCCTGGTGGAAAGAGTCTGATTCCCCAAAAGACCCTATACCTTAAGGACTATCTGTACCCATACTTGAACCCTGAGATCACGTTCAGAGATTCTGCTCTTTCTATCCAGCCACTAATGAAGATTGATTGGTGAGTATCACATCATGTCATTAAGACAATCTGATCCAGTTCCATTTAGACTCAACCACTTTAAAATTAATCCAGTGAAACTGGTGTAAGATAGATATACCATGACAACCAGCTTACTCTTACTAACATCCCAGCTGTCATACTGGGTGCCAACTAAACTTTCCAGGCTGTTTTTAAAGACAGTGAGTGCCATAAGAACAAATTGCAGTAAATTAATCTAATGCTCAGCTTGTTGTTGTTATGTGCCTTCAAGTCATTCCCGACTTATGGTGACTGTTGGGTGATCCTATCATGGGATTTTCTGTGGCTGAGAGTACATGACACACCCAAGGTCACCCCGTGGGTTTCCATGGCCAAGAGAGGAATTGAACCTTGGGCTCTAAGGTTGTAGTCCAGCACTCAAACCATTACATGCTGCCTCCCCTAATGCTGATCACTGAAAGCTAAATCTGTCCTCTTCAGCTGACAATTCTGCCTAAACTGGAAAAAAGCACTTGTAGCTACCATAAACACCTGGGCCCCAGAAAAATAACATCAGGTTCATTGGAACCTCCAAACTGCATAGCTGATTTTTCAGGAAATGTGCAACACCCTCCAAGACAGGTTGCACGGCTCAGTCCTGATCCACAGAAGTTCCAACCAACAACAATTCCATGTTGACTGGATTAAGTTCTAGTTTGTTTACTCTCATCCAGAATAAATATGCAGTTAACAAATGGTTTGAAGTTTCTGTCATCTGGCTGGGATCACCTAATGGAAACAGAAGGTAGGCCTCAGAGTTATTGACATACAAATGGAATATCAATACACTGCATCTTCTACATTAGATACATTAGATAGAAAATATCTAAGGAAACCATAATAAGATCTAGTTCCCAGTGAAATATTCTAGACTGTACCAATTCAGGCTGCAGATGGATCCTTGCACAACTGAATGCTGGTCCGTTACATTTGTTTGTTTGTTTTCTTCTTATGTAGGACCCAAATAAATTAAAACTAGATGCCAGAGATAACATAATGGCTTGAGCAGGTTGGGAGGGATGGGTTTCTGTGCCTTATAGTTCAAAAAGTAATTATTTCCAACCTCTTGCATTGTGGCTGACATGCTAGTTTTCTGCACATCAGAATGGCCATTGCCACACTAGAGTGGAGCAGCGTTTCACCGTATTTTATAAGTGGCGTTTTTTACTTCAACTTACCCCGATTCCTATCTGCACACTCTCCAGTTTCTGTCAAAATAAAGTGGAGAAAATCATTTGTAGCTTCTGCATCGTCAGTTCTCCTGGAACTCCTATTCCTCTTCCTCCTCTACTCCGCCACCACTGAGTAGTCAATTTAACACCCACCTCTGTGGTGTGAATCGATGTAACACTTCCACATGTAGGAAAAAACTCAGTGGCACTGTTGTGGTTGGTTTGCATTGGAGTTTTTCCATTTTTATATTACACCGGTTTCACGACGATATGAACTGCACTAAGAGATGAACACGTGCGGAACGAACTATGATAGAGCAATGTCAAACTGGTTTGACATGCAGATGTATTCGCTACGCAACGACGCTACAGAGATGTATCTCCCTTGTGCGGAAAGGGCCAATGTTTTTCTGTAGGGAATAATTGCCTCATGTGCTGCTGTGTGATTTTTTTTTTCAACTACAACACCCACTACAAATGTGTTGCCTGTTGGATTCTGAGATTCTGAGATTTTCAGGCCAAACAAGTAACTTTTCCAGGCTCTGAAAGTGATGCAGCAAAGTTGTACTTCTCTTATTTCTGTGAGATCTAGGCCTCACTCACATATTATGAGTCTGTCAATCTTGGATTGACAAAGTTTCAGTGAAATGCAATGATGAAGAACCTCCCTAAGGGAAGAAATAAATCAACCTTCCAATTGATCTGTTCCTTCTCAACAAATGGATTAGAGTATTGATTGAAAAATTGTGTGTATCTCTCTCTCTTTTTAAACATGGTACATTGTCTTTCATTTTGTTATCGCCCATTGTTTTTACTGCATGACATCACAAGCCAGGGCACTGCAATATGTACTTGACCTAAATATTAATCAGTGGTACAAAGTCAGAGAAGTAAGCTATTATTGATCATGCAAGGAAACACTGTCAGCTTTTACACTAATGTATATACTTTGAAATATAAGTTTTATTAGGCAATATTGCTGGCTAACAAAGAAGGTGGGACATCATCAGGTAAGGACATAAAGACATCTGTGACAAATTGGTCATATTGAACACATTTGTTAGAGCTGCACCCACCCTAAATCTTTTTGAGGCTGTGCTGTATAAAATAAAAGATTTGCAGAAAGTTTTTGCTTATAGAAATCAAATCAAATGGGGTCCTTCCTCCAAAAGAGAGGCTCTGATAGCACAACAAAAATTGCTAGAAGCAAATGAGAGGCTACTTTGCACAAGCAGGACATGGATGTTTCTACCCTCCATTCATCTGATTACTACCAAAAATCAAGTAGGAGGGGACAGAAACAGCTGGTTCTGGAAATGCCAAGACTGCTTTGAAGATACAATATATCAAGAGTATACAAAGTATGGCCCATAGGCTACATGTGGTCCTTGGGATCTCTCAGTGTGGCCCCAATTTCCAGGTTTTTTGTTTTTGTTTCTTTGTCTAACACTGGTAAAAAAACCAACAAAGCCACTTGAAAATGCAGGTGTTTCATTCTCCTGACCTCTGGAGCTCCGTAAAAAAAGGGGGGGGTCAGTTAAAATTTGGCAAAATGGTGGCTGGAATTGATGCTGGGTCACTTTGAGTATATCACAATGTGCTGATGTGGCCCACTGGGCAGGCACATAGGGGAAAATGCCCATCTCTCTCTGTGCAACTGCCCATCCCTATTATATATGGATCATCCAACCTACAACCTTCCAGAAAAAGTCTAGTGTGTTGTGTCTAGTTTACATTGTCAATCAAAGCATTCAGTCTAATCAACATACCAAGCAATGTGATGGTCTACTAGTACAACTATCTTCTGTGTCATATCAGAAACTATGTAAGATTCTGAGGAGGGGAACCTTGCTGCCCTTCTGTCTATGAAAAGCTTTCTCGAATGAGATTAGATCCAGTAGGAATCTGAGTGAGAGAAAAAGAAAAGATAAGTTTTGTTGATTTCTTTTTTTTACAGAGTTTCCAATGTCACATTCCCTGCTGTTTCAGAGGGTGTCCTGGGCCTCTAGAGTAGGTTGTTTGAGGAGCATGCAGTGTCAAAGAAGAGACAGGTTAAAAAAAAAATCTTGCCCGCTCATGGCTGAATGAGTAGTTGAATCCCACCCATTGTTTGTAGACTCATTCATTGCACCAAAAGGAGGAGGCTGAGGAGATGGTAGCAGTGATAGTGGTGTGCTGATGAGCATCTTTATTTATAGCTTATCTTTTTCTGAAAGCCAGGACTCTAGGCAGTTTACAAATTAAAACAAATACATAGTTAAAACATACCAAAAAAAGCATTAAAATGGAACTAAACTATTAACAGGGCTAAAAACAATTAAAAGCATGACAATTAAAAATGATAAAGAGTAGCTTTAAAACCAACCAATGGCACTATCTTTCCACAGTGGTGCTCCTATGAGGAAAGAGTAGCAGTGCTAATAGTAGAGTCAGTAGACAGTAGAGGCAGTAGCAGTGCTAACAGTAGAGTCTCTCATGTCACACAGGCTTTTGCTGAGAAGCCAGACTAAATGTGCCAAACAGCTACTGGGCAGCAGCAGATGTGGATGGTGACATGGGCAGAGACAATGGAAGTGGCACCATAGCTAACATTTGCAGAAGGGGGCACGGTAAATCCCTTTTCAAGGCCTTTTAACTTGAAAAGCCTATGATGAGACAATCCAAAATGAAACAAATGATTGGCCCAAAAATGAAAATCCCAGATCAGATGGCAATCAACAAGCTACCAGGGTACAGCAGAGGGCAACTATGAGTAGACCATGGCTAATGACAGAACTGGACTCAAGATGAAAGGACTTTCAGCTGTTGACAAGCTCATTGGTAAAATGAAAAGTGTAAGCTGCACAACACATATCATAGGAACATAGATCGTGAAAAGCATGAATCAGGGAAGCTAGATGTAAAACAAGAAATGGAATGTATAAACATTGCAATACTGGGGCTGAGTGTACCAAAGTGGACAGGAATGGGATATTTTGTGTCAGATTATTACAGTGTTTTATTCAGGAAATGAAAATCTAAGAAGAAATGGAGTGACACTAATACTGAAGAGAGATGTAGAAAAAGCAGTCAAGTGGTATAATGCAAAGTATGACCAAATAACATCAATAAGACTTCAGAGAAAACCCGCCTACATAAACATACTCCTAGTTTATGTTCCAATTATAAAGGCAAAAGAGGAACAAATTAAAAGAATCTGTGCTGAAATCTAGGAGGAAATTGATCAGGACATGTTGGTAACCATAGGCAATTGGAACACAAAAGTAGGAAATATAGCAGAACCAAAGATTGTAGGAAATTGTAAGAGAAATTGTCCTAGAATCAAGAAATGAAGCAGGAGAGTAACTATGTAAAGTCGAAGGTTTTCATGGCCAGAATCCATAGGTTGTTGTGGGTTTTCTGGGTTTTCAGGCCGTGGTCTGTTAGTATTTTCTCCTGACGTTTCACCTGCATCTGTGGCTGGCATCTTCAGAGGATATCCTTAGACCCTTGTATTTTCAGTGTGAAATCTCTTTCAAGGAAGTCCTTTCCTATGGAAATCATACAACCACCCCAATTACATCAGCCGAGAAATAATTATTAAATAATTTAATTCCTTATTCATCAAGTAGGCAGTCAATGTTTTTCCCCATACACATGATGTCGGAGCATAAGAAATTGCTTTATATTGAGTCAAGCCATTAGTCCATCTAGTCTAGTATTGCAATTTGAGGCAAGAGATTTTTGACAGCAATTTCAGGCAAGAGATTTTTCCTGTTGCTATGTAGAAGGTTGCATTGGATTACATCAGATGATTGCTTTTTAACTCCAAACCATCTTGGCTCATTAGCTGATAGATTTTGTTCAAAACTATCTTCACTGGGCAGGCTACATATTCCCCAACTCTCCGAGCTTGGTCTGGTCTGGCAGCCAGGAGAAGGTGATAACAAACACAGATCAGGAACTCAGCAGTAACTTAAGTGGTCAGTTTACTGAATAAAGGAAATAGCTTTGCAAATGAGAAACAATAAGGGTTCCAACAATGTTCATAAATCAGAGGCAGGCAAAAACAAACACAAGTCTAAAGCAGAAACACAGGCAAGGGAAGCAAACAGAAGCGTGTGCAGGAGAAATGGTCAGTTGATTGCTGACAAAGGCTAGAGGGGAAAGACTCAGTTCTTATAGGCTCCAGGGTCAGTGTCGCTGGTGCCTGATTAATTGGTGCTTGGCATAAATTGTCTTTGAGTGATTTGGTGTCTACGCTGGGCAAAGGTAGATATGGTTAGATCATCCTCTATGTCAGAGTGAGCAGGGCTGCCTGTTGGGGCTGATAGTTCTGTCCCTGGGGCAGATGGTGGTACTGTCTGTTCTGCAGGTTCTGTTGCAGCAGTCTCTGTGTCAGGGCTTAGAGCAGGTTCTGCTGCCTCAGACTCTGAGTCCTGGAAGCCCGTGACACTAGCCTCTTTTTGCATGTGCCGCCACTGCCCCCACTTCCTGTAATAGTCAGGGCATTCAGTGAATTTTGGTGATCTAACAACAGCAAAGAATTAATTAATTAATTAAAAGAAAGAGAGAAAGAAAGCAGAGAAAAGGGGAGGAGGGAAAACCAGCATTTGCCCTGAAAACAAGGTGCATATGCAATGTACAATGTGTTTATCATAGAATCATAGAATCATAGAAATGTAGAGTTGGAAGAGACCACAAGGGCCATCCAGTCCAACCCCCTGCCATGCAGGAAAACCCTCAAAGCACTCCCGACAAGTGGCCATCCAGCCTCCGCTTAAAAACCTCCAAAGAAGGAGACTCCACCACACTCTGTGGCAGCACATTCCACTGTCGGACAGCCCTGACTGTCAGGAAATTCCTCCTGAGGTTCAGGCGGAATCTCCCCTCCGGCAGCTTGCATCCATTGCTCCTTGTCCTGGTCTCAAGAGCAGGAGAAAACAAGCCCACTCCCTCCTCGACATGACACCCCTTCAAATATTTAAACATGGCTATCATGTCCCCTCTCAACCTTCTCTTCTGCAGACTAAACATACCCAACTCTCTAAGTCTGTCCTCATAGGGCATGGTTTCCAGGCCCCTCACCATTTTGGTTGCCCTCCTCTGGACCTGCTCCAGCTTATCCATATCCTTCTTGAATTGGGGTGCCCAGAACTGGACACAGTATTCAAGATGAGATCTAACCAATGCAGAATAAAGTGGTACCAATACCTCCCTCGATCTAGACACCATACTCCTATTGATGCAACCAAGAATTGCGTTGGCCTTCTTGGCTGCCGCATCACACTGCTGACTCATGTTCAGCTTGTGGTCTATGAAGACTCCTAAATCCCTTTCACACGTACTGTTAGCCAGCCACGTGTCCCCCATCCTATATTTCTGCATACCATTTTTTCTGCCTAAGTGTAGGACCTTACATTTCTCTCTGTTGAAATTCATTTTGTTAGCCTTGGCCCAGCTCTCCAATCTGTCCAGGTCCTTTTGAATTTTGATCCTGTCATCAGGCGTATTAGCAACCCCTCCCAATTTGGTGTCATCTGCAAATTTGATCAGCGTGCCCTCTATTCCTTCATCCAAGTCATTAATGAAGATATTGAACAGCACCGGGCCCAGGACAGAACCCTGTGGCACCCCGCTAGTCACTTCTCTCCAGGATGAGAATCTGCCATTGGAGACCACCCTTTGGGTACGGTCAGTCAACCAGTTACAAATCCACCTGACAGTAGCCCTGTCCAGTCCACATCTTACTAGCTTCTTTGCAAGAATGTCATGGGGAACTTTGTCAAAGGCCTTACTGAAATCAAGATATACTATGTCCACAGCATTCCCTTCATCTATCAAGCAAGTAACTCTATCATAAAAAGAGATAAGATTAGTCTGGCATGATCTATTTTTGAGAAATCCATGTTGACTTTTCGTAATTACGGCATTGTTTTCTAAGTAATTAGAAACTTATGGGCTAACTAACACTCCCAGAAATATCTCAGAATTATTAGTCAGTGACATACTTTTCCCAACATTATTTTTACTGCAAATGCTGGCTTTTCCTTCCAACTGCTACAGTACTGAATTTTAAGACCACAGTAGTAGTAGTTGTAACCCTCCCAGGTTGTTAAGGGGAAGCTAATGCATGTGTTTTCCCACAGATGTTGCTCACCACAGTCTCCACCAAGGGGCTCTCCAAGATTTCAAGCAGGGCTGTTTCACAGCGATCACCTAGAGATGCCAAGGGTAGAACCCAGGCATGATCTCCTCTATTGTGTTACCACTTCTTTATAAAGTAGGACTGGAAGTAATTAATTTAATTTTGGCACGTAACTCTAAGCACATAACACTCATTCATCCACATGCACTTTCAACTTGGAGGATCTGTACTTGCGAAGGGGTATGTATCTCAGATAGAGTGAACTGAGAAATTCTGTGAGTCTGTGAAATCCTACAACTTTGCTAAAAAGATCACTAGCAAGGAGGGAATGAGGAATCATGCTTTATCAGATCAAATTTCCATTTTGTGATTCCTATCGTTTGAATAAAATGATATGTATGTGTCTGTATGAACAAAATAATCATTTCTCTGTTTCTTACTTGATCTACTGGTTGGACAATTGCTGAAGCATGAGGCACATCGCTGTTTCTGAGTAATATGCAACTGGAGATCTTGTCCACCTTCTTTGTAGTAGTCTCCAATTCCTGTAGTAGAAGAGATATAGGCCATTTCTGCACTACACTCTTATAGTGCGATTATTCCACTTTCAACATCCTATGGAATCCTGGGGTTTGCAGTTTAGGCCAGCCTCCCTAAACTGCAAACCCCAGGATTCCATAGGATGTTGAAAGTGAAATAATCGCGCGATAAGAGTGTAGTGCAGAAATGGCCACATTCAAAAACTGAACAAACAAAGTAAAGATGAAGAATGAATAAAATCCTTGGTGTAGGAGCATTCTGTAAACATGTGTTGTTGCTGCTACTTTTGTTGCTGTTTTGTACCTTCAAGTCATTTCTGACTTATGGTGATGCTAAGTTGAACCTATAATGGGGTTTTCTGGGTCTGAGAGTGTGTGATGCACCCAAGATAACCCAGTGGATTTCTATGGTCAAGTGGGAAATTGAAACCCGGTCTCCAGATTCTTAGTTCAAAGCTCAAACCATTGGGCCACACCTATCCTCATCTGCTGTTTTTTTTTTAAATATGTCAGGTATGCATCAGTTCTAGATTTTATTTAAAATTACAGTCTTCATGTTGCTATTTACTCCCAGCAAATTGTGAAATCTTGGACCCATCCTCATCTGCTGCTGTGGAGATTAATAAATTGTCTGGATTTAGTCTTTAGGAGAAAAAAGCATTCATCACTTTTCATTCACATTTTGATTATTATTGCAATTATTTTCCTATATGGGCAGTCTCAGTGAAATGGAAGGCTGCAATACAAGTAGCAAAAAGCAGAACAAAAGGATATCGGGAAAGCAGGCAAACAAAAGCATGGGGTAATTTAATTTGTTGCTCTGTTGCATTCCTGTTATCATCTAATTATCTAATTTATACATGTAAGAATGGAAATGCTATACTGATAGAAATATCAGAAAATAATTGTAACTGACATAGCTGTTTTTAATCTTCCACTGGCCTTTTCCCTTTGTGCTTTCAAGTTACATTATTTTAATCCTCAAATTATATTCCTTATTTTAAAAAAAAGAGGAGGAGAGAGAAATGCATTTCCTGGTTTGAGACAGAACTGAATTCTTGTCTCTTGCATCTCACTGCTCTTGTTCCACTTGGTGAGAAGTAGTGACAGGGGTTAGGCCATTTCCACACGACAGGGCTCTTGTGAGTCATCCTGTCGCAGTTCTAGCAGGGAAAGGAATGTAACAGGAATGCTTCCCTCTGCACGAGACCGCATCCCTGTGGAAGAAAGTATGATGGCCACACCTCTTCCTCCTGCAGTGCATTTCCCAGGCTGCGCTGGGGAAAGAAGCATCGCCATCACACTCCCTGTCCTTGCACAGGACAGGTAGATACGGGAGCATCACATGATCATAGATGCTAAATGCACGACACATGGGGACAGGATGGCAGCAGGCCAATGATAATGTGGGGAAGCATGACCAGGCGACTACTGCCATCCGGTCTCCAAACAGGACAATCCCATCATGCAGAAATGACCTTTGACTGTATTAGCCTGTATCCCAGTTCCTCTTTTGCAGAAGTAGCTTAAAAAACAAACAAACCGACACACCCAGTTTTCATATCAAAGAAACTACAGTGGATGGCTAAGTGTTAACATGTGGTAACACTTTCCATCTTTGGTTTAATGGTCCCAGTGATAAAATGTTGATAATTCTGCATTTAAATTCAATCATATATTGCTGTGCACATCTCAACTATAACCCTATGTTATCGTGTGCCTTCAGTCATTTGGACTGACAGTGACACGCAGGCCACCCTGTCATGGGTTTTTTTTGGGCAAGATTTGTTCAGAGGGGGTTACTGAGGCTGACAGTGGCTTGCCTGAGGTCTCCCAATAAGTTTCCATGGCTGAGCAGGAATTCAGGCCCTGGTCCCAAGAATTATAGCACATCACACTGGTTCTCTCATACTGGTTGCCCTAAGACTGCAATCTAGGAAAATTCAAGTTATAGTAAATCTATTCATCTTAAAGGCGCTATGATAGCCTTTTTTGCTGCAACAGATTAACATGGCTATACCTTTGAAACTTCCTGGTTTTTTGGTTAATGAAAATGGTAAACTACTATGTTTTAATTGTGTATTATATTGTTTTAACCTTCTGTTTTTTTATAACTGAAATGACGTTTTTTAAAAAAACTTTTGCATGAATAATTTTTTAAACTGCCCTCTGGTTTTCTTGTTTGTAAAATGTCTTGGATCCTGTATAAGGAGAAAGATAGGATATAAATCAAACATACAAGCAAACAAGCTTGTTTTCTGATATTCTCATAACCACATGTTGTTGCATGTCATGACTTTACTGAATATACACTGAATGAAGCCTTAACAGAAAGCAGTATATGAATTTAGGACAGCTGACCAGCTGTTGTTTTGGTCTAGCAATCTTAGCTCATCCTTGACATAGGGATGCCTAGAAAAGCACAGAAGAGTAATAACTAATCAGATCAAAGGGAACACTTGGACATTATATTTCAAGTGTAGGTTGGTAGGTAAAGAGATCAGCTTTCCTGTGAGTCTTTCATCCATGTACCAGCAATGATGTATCTACCTCTTATTCCTACTAATTTGTTAAAAAAAAACTTAATTGCTTTTAAATGACTTGATTAGTGCACATTTATTCAGAGCACACTCTTGTTGTCTCTTAGAACTATTTTTCCCTCTTTGTCCTGAACAAATCAGCTTAAGACACTTTAAATGGGCTCAAACCAAAGGAAAAAAAACCTCAGAGAGGTCAGTCTGGAAAATGATGTAAGCTGCTACATATACAGGTTAAAGCTTCCAATATCCATCTATGTATATCCATCATGTACATCCATCCGCGTGCGTGCGTGTGTGTGTGTGCGCGTGTGTGTGTGTGTGTGATGTGGCCCTTTCTATGCAAAGTGCATTTTAATTTTTTTAAATTTTCAGGGATCATAGTTCATACTGCTCCTCCATTTTTGTGTTTATGTCCCCATCCTGGTGAAACATAAAAATGTTTCTACACATTTGATGTCTCTAAAAGGTTCCAGGAAGTGGTGGTCTTGGTAGTAAATTAAAGCCCATTGTGCTCCAGTGATCCAGGCAGTGGCTTCCTGTGGAAAGGAGTGTGATAGACATGTTGTTTCCATCCACAGCACAGCCAGGTACTTTCCCAGGCTACACTGGGGCAGGAAGTGCTGCCATCGCGCTTCCTGCCCTTCCGCAGGACAGGTAAGTATGGGATGGTGGCATGATCATGGGTCATTGATGGAGAAAACCCGACAATGATTTAATCCGCAATCGTGCTGCCTTGGGATGGGAGAGGAGCAGGACCATGGTGACACCATGCAGAAGCGTTGGCACAGTCCTGCTTCTCTTCTGTCTCCATGCCGGGATGGGAGGACACTGCAGAAAGGGCACAAGTTGCAGCTGAGGATCAGTGTGGACAAGAGGTTAAACACAGGGTCAAAGGCTTTGCTTTCAATTATCCTTTTCTTCTTTGAAGTGAAACTTGCAGCTTATATTAGCTTCTGAATAGCAAAGTTTTTTTTTAAATATATTTGTTGTTTTGTTCCAAAACAATCATATTTAATTTGGGCAGGTGGCTTGTAGAAAAAATGAAGGAAAACAGACCTGGAGAATGGGTTTCAAGCATGGAGAATAGTCACATACCCCTTACTTGGTTATTCCTCCCTACAAATAACTCTTCCCCCTTATTCATACTCTAGAAAGTAGTCTTCCTTTGTGATGTGTATTTCTGGTTCAAATCTAGATGAGATTTTCATATTGGCCTTAGTCTTCTTTTGGGCCCAGTGCCCACTGGTCATAAACCAATTGTTTTGGAGGAAACATGCAAGATTAAATAAGAAGGAACATTTCATAATTTAGGTTATTCATGCTGTTAATGATTACTCATGATCACTATATGTTCCTTTATTGTGCAAACAGTTTAGAGTATTTACTTAAGAACAGTTTCTGAGACAGAGAGGTACTGAAACTTGGACAGTGTTACATAGAGAACTTTCTCATTGAAAAACAAAAACTTTCACACATGAACCTTGCTGCATGACAGGAGCTTGAGAAATGACCTAAAAATCCTGGACCGTATAGTCACATTAAGCCAATATTCTGTCCTTCATATGGATTTTTTGTTGTTGCTGTTGTGTATCTTCAAGTCATTTCTGATTTATGGCAACCTTAATGTGAACTTATCATGGGGTTTTCTGGGACGGAGAGTGTGTGATACATCCAAGGTCACCCAGGGGTTTTTGATGGCCGAGCAATGAATTGAACCCTAATTTCCAAGGTCATAGTCCAATGCTCAAACCACTATACTATGCTGGATACTGTCCCCTAAAGTTGGACAGGAAACCATTCTAATCAGGTTTAATGGGAAGCTATTTGAAGAAGGAGGATAAAACATAAAATACACAGACATAGGGATGTAATTTTTCTTCTTGCCTCATTCTCAAATGCAAGAATGCACTTTTTCAAAAGTGTATTGAGAATTTTTGCACATTTTAAATAATTGTTCACATTTGGGGTGTGGGGGACAAAATCTCACAAAGATTTCTTTACAAAAAACAAGGCTTTCTGAAAGAACAATCGAGCAATATAGTTTTCGTGCAAAGTACAACATAATGTGCAAATGTGTATATATACTGGCAGAGAAGATTTCTGCTTAAATCTGAGACGATTAAAGAAATCCTCTATATTTTGAAAATTTAAACAAGATGAACATTTTGCAGTTTAATCTTTAAAAATATATTTTAACCTGTGAAAGAGAATATATCAAGAATATGTTGTTTCCTACACATGATCTTTAGTGAAATTACATGACTCTCCTGCAACTCTAACAGAACTTTCAAAACAAATGATACATCATACACAGTTATGTCAAGTACAGTATGGCTCACACATATGCCCCATACTGTATGTGTCAAAAATGCCCTTTGGAAAAACCATTTATAGTCCATAGGAGCACTGTGGAAAAAGCAGCGAATAATTTGAACTTTCAAAACATTTCTGTGATTTACACACTTGAATAATAAAGTGAGGTTGACATAATTCAGACAATATACAGTCAGTTGATTGAAATGACATGGAAGAAAGCCACAACAAGCTAAATGCGAATGACATTTTTACCTCTTTTGGAGTTATTTTCTTCTTAGAAGACTTGACACATAAATGGTCGCAGACAAGTTAGAGGATGATGTCTATAAGTACAGACATACAGGTTAAAGGATGGATGCATTGGCATCAAATGTCAATACCAAGGAATCATAAAATTCTTTATGGAGTTTACTGTGAGTCAGATAAATACATTTGGTATTTATTACTTAGGAGAGGTTGCAGGTAATCACCCTTAGAAGCAAAACTATGACTGCAACATCACAGGTGACTGGCTAATGATGTTCAACAGTTTTTCATGGCCTTTAGCTATTTATTTCACAGCTGTTGAAAATAATTGTTATTATGAGCTGCCTAAGAGCCAGCGCATTTTACATGACCACTGTTTACAGCAGCACTATTTCCTGCTGTGTGACTCTCTTTCCATGGTGTGTCTGTGAAAATCACAAATCAACACCACTTGACGAAATGGCAGTCAGACTGGCATACCTAGCATATCTAACACATAGTGTGGATAATCTTTTTTTAACACCAGCCCCCAACAAGATTAGATTCAGTAGTAATCATGAAATGAAACAAATAATAATAATGGCTGAAAAAGAAATGCAGTCAGTGAAAATGTTGAACTTTGTATTGAAGTCGTATTGATCTTTTTATATTATCATACCAATAAAAATTAATTAAATAAAAATAAAAACATAAAATAAACATTACAATAAAAAAGAAAAAATGGATTAATATTTTTAAATTACGTTAATGTATTTTTGAGAACAAAGAAGGAAACGTCTCCAACCTGTGTTTGCGATATGATTCCTAGTGTCTCTTCTTTTTCTGAAGCCAGGTTGCATATCTGGAGTTTCTTGTTCTACAAATGGTGAAAGTCTTTATTGTAAAAATTCTGAGCATCATTTTGCTTTCAAGGAGATTAATCCAATGGTCCAATGGTGATTGCAATCCCAGGTGTTCTGTTTCCTGGGGACTGGAATATATATTGAACATTTTCAATCTGTAAGCCATTGTTTTGTTTTTCTATATTTGCTGACAGATTTTAGTTGGAATTTGAGTCGATTTTATCTCTGTAGCTTGAAGCAGCTCCATGGCTTCGTCGTCAAGTAGTTCTTCCTTGAATGAATCTGTCATCCTTTCATCTCTTATATATAGCTCTTCAGTTTATTGTTTCCATCATCTTTTTATTCCTTCTTCATCATGTAGCGTGTTCTCCAGCTGGTAATATAGCGTCCTCACTCTGGGTTTAAATTCCTCATTGATTTTTCAGAACTTGCAGATGAGGTTTCCTGTTCTACCTTTTTTGTTGTTGTTGCTGACATCTTCTGTTTCACTGCATTATTATAGTAGTTCTCCTTGTCCCTGTGCACAAGTTGCTAAACAGTTGTGTTCAGGATTCTAATCCCCCTCTTTTTTTTCTTTGCTTCTTGTCTGTCCATCTATCCTTTATCTGGTTTTCTCACATCTCCCTTCCATCTAGGAGCATCTAGTTCAGCTCTCCAGAAGCCTAGTGAAAATACAATAGAGCTGGCAACCCTGTAATGATTGCCACATCTTTGTACTATGTTCTGGTATGCTTATAGCTCTGTAAAAGAACCAGCCTTTCTCCTTGCACAAACACAAGCTCTTTTTCCTCAGGACTAGAGGACTCTCCTTTTTTTGCATTCCATCTTTGCTTTCAGATGGGCTAGAGACTTGCCTTTTAAAAAGCTAAAAACTAAAGGTCAGCTAATGATTCTAAAAGGTACTGGATACAATGACTGGAATCTGGACTCAGTCTGGCCAGTCTGGTCATATGTGAACCCTAAACTTTGAGACTTGGATAACACTCTTTAAAATCTCCACTAAACTCACCATTTTGCAGGGACGAAAAAGCACTGAGGAAGGAAAATTATAATTCATATTTGAAGATGAATGAAAAGGAAAAAAGGAGAGGAATGAGGACAAGGGAATCTACAGCACCTTTAAGACAAACTGATTTATTTTTCAGCATGAGCTTTTGTGGACATCAATCCACTTCCTCAGTCATTGTATCTGGATCACGTGTGTGTGTGTGTGTGGACTAAAGCTGGCAGACTGAAAACTAGAGTTGGCTCCTGTATCTTTAATGGTTACATGCAAAGGGAATTTTAGCACATGTTGTTTGTCATGGAACCAGGTAAGAAACAACACCTGCTGAAATTACCTCTTGTACAGAACCATCAAAGATAAGGGAGCCCTCTACAGTTTTCACTCTGGCAACCCTAATGAAGAAAGGGAAGAGACATGTCATGTGTGTGCACTGTGTATAAGAGCGTGCTTGGATAGCTCAATAGGAAGAAGTTTCTCTGTGTATTCTATGCACATGCCCATGACTGGGTGTGGCCATATGTGAGTTTGTTTTATGTGACAGCATGTCAGCCCCCTGCTAGGTCCACCCCTGCACAGTGGTCCGCAACTTCGGCTCACAGTTCAACACCATATGTTGCTGTTCAGGACCCTAAAGCTGCCAACCCTGCTGTTTGTCCAGATTCACCCAGGATTAATCTGTAAATGAAGGCAGAAACAATACTTTGATTAACTTAGGATTTAGTTATTTATACATTTCTACTTTTCCTTTTCTCAAGTACCGGGGCTAAGGACAATGAAATGAAGCAATTGTAGATATAAAATTACAATAAAACACTAAACACAGTTGTAAAAAGAATTTAGAAGTATGGATTTAAAACATTCTGTGAAATGGTATTTGTTCCATTCACAGGGCTGACTAGACAGGTAAAGGTGAGGAGTCTCATTGCATGGATGAGATGATGGTGTAGGAAGAAGACTTTTAGATAATACAAAACATTCAGTCACAAGCCAGACCTGTACAAAGGGAATAGGCTCTTCTTCAACCAAGATGGAACCATATTGCTGGTGCGTAACATAAAAAGAGTGACAGAGTTTGAGTCATCCACAAGAGATGAAAGTGACACTGTTTCCAATTGTCCAAATGGGCATGGGGTGGAAACAGGTAATGAATGTGCAATAAATCACAGTAGCCACTCAAATAAATTTAGAGTTCTAAAACATGAGCCAGGCTCATTTCAAGAAAGGCACTGCATAGAAGTATCATATTTAGGGCTAGCTGTGATGGTCATGTAGCAAAATACAATGAAATTTAAAATCCACAAAACAGTGATGACTTTATTGAGGCAACTAAAATGCACAAAAGATATCCTGCAACGTTTCAAAGTGTCACTGACTTCTTCATCAGAGAAAGATATTAAAAATCATACAGGAGAAAAAAAGTGACCATGTTAGAGTCACAGGCCTACATTTTGTCTCAGATGTTACTTTTGTTGTCAGTTAAGATGGTTTATTGAGATCTTGATGCAGGCTGAGGATACTCCCCTTCTTGGCCATGTGTACATTGGAGACAAAGGGCAGTAAAAGACAGATAATAAAATTTCAACTCCATTAGCAACAGCAGAGGAACTTTGAAATTCAGTCCAGATTGGTTGGCTCAATAAAGATATTACTGTCTTATGGATTTTGGATTGTGTTGTATTTTAATATATATATATAGTGGGAGTTAGAGAAACCTGGTGGAATGAAGAAAATCAGCACAACATAGTCACCTCTGAATGCAAACCCTATGGGAACAATAGGGAAAAGTATAATGTATTGCTCTGTATAAGTATAAAAGTATTGCTCTGTATATTACGGAGTGGATTGAGTCAGACAAGTTTTAAATGGCTTGATTTCTCCACAGAATCACTGTGGATGACAATGCCAAGCACTGAATGTAATTCAGTATTATGAACATACTATCATCCCTACAAATCCCTATCATCCCTACAAATTCTCAGGGACATCAGGGCCAGGGATGGAGAGTCAAATCAAGTAGGTATCCAAATGTGGTAATAATAGATGACTGTACTTAATCTGTCGTTGATTGGATAAATTCATTTTCTGGTCAAAGCAAGATACCACAGTTCTAGAAATCCTAAAGGACTGAGGCTTAGAATGAGTGTTTAAAAAGTGACTAGAGGGTAGGTGGCACTAGACTTAATCCTAATTATTACTGCTGTGAGCATGGCTGAAACGATTGGAAACAGTGAGCACAATGCTATCAAATTTAGTTTATGTGTGAGTTGCAGGAAAAAGCCAGAAAACTCCAACATGATCTTATTTCATGACTTCAAAAGAGGGAAAATCTCTAAAATGAGCAAACTTAAGAGAAAAAAAAGCAAGATGAAGGAAAAATGTCAAAAGGTTCAAATTTCTTCATGTTGCTTGGGGCCTCCTCAAAATCATTAATAGACAATCAGCTTGAATGCGTACCACAAGTCAGAAAAACAAAAGTCCATGAGAGCCTCATGGCTAATGAGCAGTATGAAGGAAGCTACTAAATTTTAAAATGTTTCCTTCAGAAACTGGAGGTCTTGCCCAAATGGTAGCAAATTTAAAAGAACAAAAAGATGCAGAAAGGGAATACAAGCAGGAAAGCTTGGATATAAAAAAATAAATTTTGAGAAGTATATTACAAATACCATGAAGCTCCAAGGGTTGTAAAAAGTATCCTCCTGCTCCAGTTGTAATTCATCAGGAAATGATGATAGATGTCCCAAAATATATGTTATGTGACAGTATATTACTGTCAAGAGGCAGTGCCTGCTATTAAATAAAATATGTCAAAATCCTAAATTGTGGTGAGTTTCCCAGAAGCAAAAAAAAAATCAAGATACACACCTTAAAGTTTGATATCCCTGGCATATTTCCAAGTTCCAGGGGCCAGTTTCAAGTCAAAATTCCAACAAGGACTCTTTAGAAGCAAAACAGAGGGTCCGCCATAACTCGCTGGGATTTTCAAGGGAAAAAGAATCAAGAGAGGGCTCTCGAAGGAACTTCTCAATTCACCTCAAGTTTTGCTCTAGGCTAAATTTGATGGCAACTCTAATCATCTGTACAAACAACTCTATGAACTTAACCAAGGATGGACTCTCTGACATCTTCTGTGCTCCATTTTTTCACACATGGAGGTTAGAAAGCTATCTCGCCAGGTAGGCCTTTCTTCTTTTCCTTCTTATGCATCGCCTTTTGCCCTGTTACCATCATTGCTTCTGTAAAGAACAAAGAAATGAAAGAAAAGAATATCTGAGAAGAAGTAATTAACAAGGGGAAGATTGCTACAGCCCTCTGAGGTATTACTAAGTGTGTTAGTTCTAGAGCTTTGATAGGCAAATATTACGAGGAACAAGGAACAGCGTGAAGGGGTCGAGGGATATGGTGATGAGCATATACAAATCAGCAAATATGATGCCTCAGGCATTTTAGTTCTGTTCTATTAGATGAAATAATGCCAATAGAATCAATGTCAAGAGCAAGCAATTGTGCCGATGTTTAAATAGCAAATATTTAAACAGAGTTGTAAGGTTATAAACGTATGACTTTATTTGAGCTTCACTGTGGAAGACTCTTGAGAGCCAGTGTGGTGTAACAATTTGAGAGCTGGCCTACAACCTTGGAGACCAGAATTTGATTCCCCACTTGGCCATGGAAACCCACTCAGTGATCTTGCGCATATCACAAATTCTCAGCTCCAGAAACCCCCATGACAGGTTAGTCTTAGGGTCACCATAACTCAGAAATGGCTTGAAGGCACACATCAACAGCAACATGGAAGACTCAGACTTGGGCCTTTTCCGCAGGTTACTGGATCCAGGCAGCATCCTGGATCCTGGTAGAGCTTCTGCTGGGAGAAAAGTGCAACAGGAGCGCTCCTCTCTGCACCAGCTGACTGTAGGATATAAGGAGGCATGATGGCCATGCCTTTTTCTTCTGCAGCACAGTCACACACTGTCCCAGGTTGCACTGGGGCAGGAAGTGTGGCCATTGTATATCCTGACCCTCTACAGCTCAGGTGAATATGGGAGAGTTGGGGGAGGTTGATGTGATCGCTTGTCATTGATGGGAAGAACCCCACCTGGAGACAGGAGAATGATGGGACATGGGCAACATTGTGCATAAATGTTGTCTAGGTCTCATCCTTCTCCTGTCCCCAGTGTGGGATGATGACATTCTGCAGAAAGGGCCTTGGCCTCCAGACATTGGACTAATAGTTGTGGAAAGCATTAATTAATCTGTGGTCAGACTAAATGCACAATAGAATTAATTAGAGAAGTATCAAGGAATATGATTAATTGTTTATTCTACTTGATCCAGAACTTTCAGGAGGATTCCATTCTTTGTGTATGTGTGTGTGTGTGTGTGTGTGTAAGTGTGTGTGTGTGTGTGTGCAATGAAACATATATAATTTCCATATATAACACAACACTAAGGAACTTTAGGCCCTCCAGATATAATGATCCCTCACTATTGCCTGATTGGTGGGGGCTTATGGGATTTGAAATCTAGAACATTAGGAGAGTCAGAGGTTCCCTACCTCTGTCGTAGTTCTTACATATTATAATTGCCTGTGTATATTTGACTATTTCATGGGTATTTGATGTAAGTAATATAGCAGTATGGGCACTGCAATCAACAAGGGACAATAGGCAATGACATTTAATTTATTAAAGGGCCTGCAAAAGATGGCATCACACACACACTGCAATCCACCATGCCCTCAGTAATAGCATGAATATCCACACGTGGAAATAAGCAGTGCCAGCACTACATATCCTCCATGCAGAATTGTAATACTGTGCAGTACATGTCAATGACTGAATGCTGATGTGCAACATACATTGCACAATGTACAACTGCAAAATGAAATGCCCAACTGCAATGTGAAACATCACTATATTCACAACTCTGCTTTCACTGTCAGCAGAACATAACCCACTGCATTGTGGTGAATACTTCACCCTTCATGCATATATTACTAACAAGATGCCAGCCACAGTTAGACAAATTGCTTTGGAAGATGTTTTGAAAAATCATTATTCAAATAATTTACCATGCAGAATAATATGGCTTAGCACAAAATGATTTTAAACTTAGTTACTTGAGGTGATTTGCGTCATGCCCCCATCTCAAGGCCAAGACAGGGCCCCTCCCAACAGTCACAACACAGAGACATGAGACAGACAACATTTACAACAGCCAGTGTAGGAGTCTTGGAGAATTTATATAATAAGGACTCATTAATTAGGCCAACAGCTGTGGAAGTCTCTGAGCCTATATAAAGTAAGACCAGAATGGGAGGAAGCTATTGCAGTCAACTGTTCCTATTGGTGGAAGCAACCTGGCTTATATTCAGATTCCTTGCTCATGTTCCTAGAAACCTTGACCTTTGCCTTGTGTACAGACTTCATCACTGGACTGTTGCTCTGGATTTACTGTGAACTCAGACTGCAAAATGACAAGTGGTATTTTGCTAACAGACTAATACAAACTTTGCTTGCAGCTGATGATAAGAGGTTATAATTAGACAGCTATAAACTGTGGCTGGCTGCTGTCACAGGACAATTTGGAAGATGTATTTTTTTAAAAAAATATTTTACTAAAATATTTACTATGCACAACAAAACATTCAAGCTTAATGGTTTTATAGAACATGTATTTCTCTAACATGACTGAAGAAGACGAGAAATTCCTAAATAATATATTCACAGTGGCTATGATAGAAACCCAGCAGGCTCCAGGGAAACTGTCATACATTTTGGAGTAAAATTTATATCAGAGTTCAGCTCCCAGCCTATGCCTCTCTGCTAGCAAGGGAGGGAACATGATAGTACTTACCCAAGAGGAGGAGGCAGTGTGGAATATCCAACGCAAACAATCAAGTAGAAACCTGAGCTGAGTCAGAGTCAAGGTCAAATCCCAAAAGTCTAGAATGCTGAAGGTGCATCTAAAAAGGGTCAAGAGAGCCGGAACACAAGGGTCCTGAGAGCTTGAGTAACAATTTTCTACAAGCAAAGAGCAAGCTGTGCTGACAGCCTTATATAGCTGACAAAAACAGGTATTACTCATCATTGTTCTGTTTTCTCAATCTCACCAAAATAGCTTCCCTCTGAGCTGCTCATTTTAGTCTCCTCCATGATTGAGTTGGGAGGCAAAGGTGGATCTAATTCCTCTAAATCATTGCTGGTCTCCTCTCTCTCCAGCACTGGTTGCAACAACTCTGTCTCAGCTTGTCTTTCAGCTGGTGAGGGTGTTGGAAAAATAGTTTGGTCTATCACTGGTTCTGTTTCTGGCACAATCAATTGCTCATCAACCTCAGAGCCATCATTTATCACAATGTAGAAGAGATACAAGTAGTGTATTTATTCTAAGCTTTGCTATTTAAATACCATCAGCTGTACATTATTAGTGGCTAACTGTGTTGAGGAATGAAAAACCATGATGACTTAAAATTCCTAGAATCAGAACAGCTGTATAGTAGAAATAAGTCCTGGGAAATGACATCGCAAATCTAGATTTGAACAAAAGCGAGTATGATTTGTACAATGCAGAGAAGCCCTGAAGTAGTCTGGAGATAAAAGGTAATTGGGCTTAGGCTACTAGTTGCCCTGGCCATATGTGGACTTCATTTAAATGGACAGGACAACATATGTTTAGAAAGAAGTGAATAGGATGCCCAGTCAGTATAGTGTCCACTGGCCCTGGTTAGTAGCAATAAATGGGAAGGATATACACAAAATATTGGTAGCTGGAGAAGAATATATTTAGCATACATCCATGTTAGATATCTTAATACCTCAGTGCTGGCAGAGAGAAATGAAAACCCCTGGGCCGGATTTAACTAAATGTGAGCTAATATATGTTAGTGAATCCCATTATGATGATTATATGTGACTCAAAGTCAGACTCATTAAAAGATTGCCTAGATATCTCTGAAATAAGGTTTGCTAATGTGTATGAGGTTGCAAAATGTGGTTGACTTATTTGCTATGTAGATACCCACTTAATGAACTATCAAGGTGAAATTCATTTGTTTCCCCTTATCACTTATACAACAGGTGTCTTGTGAGCCTCTTCCAGTATCCACACACAATGCTAGGGAAACCTTGTAGATTTTTTTGCAGAGAAATGGAAGGAAATGGTGACTTCATTTACGATTGGGTAAAAATGTTCGGCTTGTGCCTTTCCCTATCTGGTGCCTAGGCAGCTGCCCTCAATCACACAATGTGCCACTGAATCCCCACCTGAGTTTCACAGAGCAGCAGGAATTATAGACCTTATCATGTAACAGAATAGGCTGCTATTGCCAGTATACATATGAAATACTTATTTGAACATGGTTTTTTAAAGGTGAGGAAATGAAGCATGCAAGCAAGAAGCATTATTAAGAGTGAACATGTACACACTGGTCTGTTGCAGATACATCTAATTCCAATCTGGGTAAATTTCATGTGCATTTGATCCTACACTCATTCTGATTTCGTTTCTGCAATTCTTAAAAGAATTAACAAAATCTGGCATTATTTTCTAAACAAGTATTCTGGTATGCATTTCCCAATTTTGTACATTTTTAAGGACAAGAACCATTTTGCAAATTTGGTGAAATATGCAGTCCAAGATTGCTGAATTCCAATCTGCCTGTTAATCTGGATAGAATATATGAGGTTGTTTTGCTTAAAAGTGGGGAAATGAATGAAGTTCTCCAACATCCCTGTGTGCATGTACTTACTTGTTTATCTCAGCAGCTAAGGCCATTTCCGCATGGGGCGAGGGAATTGCCCCGTGACGCTACTCACTGGACTTTTGGGCTCCCCGGTTCGGTCTACACTGTTCTGGAGCAGTGTGTGGCCACTACTCCGCACTGCTCCGGGGACAAAAATGGTGGCTTCCGGTTGGTCAAGGGTCTCGACCAACCGCTGAAGCTCACCAGCCTAAAGCCCGCCCCTGGCAGATCGCAGGCTTGCACCAATGCGAGCCTGCAAATCTGCATAAAGGAGCAGGCTTGCAATGGCGTGCTCTGTGCTTTTGAAAGACCTGTTTTTAGCGATCTTTCAAAAGTACGCTGGATGACCACTTGGGGTCATTCCAGAGCGGGCTGGGGGTGCGGATCTACGTTAAGTAGGTCCGACCCAGTCCGCTCCCAGGTGCAGACGTTCTCCCTGGAGGACGCTCTGCCCCGTGTTAAAAACCTTGCATGGAAATGGCCTTAATGTCTCTAAATATTCCAATGAATAATACAAGATGAGTCTGCCCAGTCAAGTTTCATATTCAGTTGATTGTCTAGCTTTCAGCCATGCTGCTTCTGAAGCTCCTGTTCAGTTCAATTTGGCTTGCACAGGAGAACTGCCTCACAGCTAGCATCTACCAGTGCTTCTCCAGTGGAAGCACAGGTCAAGATACTACACACATGCATCAGGCTTTTTGGTTTTCCTTGATGACAGCTTTTTGCTTCCATGAAAAATTGCTCTTGTAAATTTGATAATCAAAGAGGTATTTGATAGGGCTTGCAGCCAGCATCCCTCCACATGGGCCCATGGAATGACTTTGTCTGTTTGCAAAGACCTCTTCAGATTCTGGCTATACTGTGTATGGTTTCAAGGAATTACTAGCAAATAAACATTTTTGTCAGAAGACAATAGATACATAGATTCCCAGTCCCTTGGCATATACATATTTAGCAGGGAAAATATGTGAAAAGCATGCTTTCTCTATTCTAGCACTCTGATTCCACGATGGGCAAGACTGTAACTATTATTCTTCTCCTGAAGAAGAATTAATACAACTAATTCTGCCTAGAGGAAAATAATTATTCTCTTTGACCCTTCATGCCCTAAGCATGCCTCAGTCCATTTGAGTTTTGCGTCTGTTTTGCCAAAATCTGGGGGAGGAGGCAAGAATCCAGTTTGGTCAATCACACATGATTTAGAGATGTTACAGAAAGTTCATTCTATGAAACAGGATTTTAAAAGTTCACATGAGATTCTCTGACCACTATAGGCAGCTTTGACATTTGGTCCACACTACAGAAGGAAATGGCTGCTCCAAAAATATGCTAACCATCCTCTCCTTTGTTTGCATTCTATTCAGTGGCTTGCATAAATATTCAAACTCTACAGAAAAGGAACAAATCAAAATGTTTGACATTCTACCTCATGTTCCTGGCATTCCTTGACGGGCTGGAATACAATGCAAAACCATGATTCTTTTCAAGCATTGGTCTATTATATTTTTTTTTCTCATTACTTTTTCCTTGTCTTCTTCTACACTGAACTTTCTCCCAGCATAGCATTATATATTTCCCATAGGAACTTTCATGGGACTTTAAACAAGTTCATGGTTAAAAGGATGAACCACTTAGAAGGTGTCCATATAGGTATATATAGGGTGTGTGTACTAATCTCCACAATTTATCAGCGCTATAGTATCTACTACTACAAGCACTTTAAATAGGTTTGGTTTATATGCTTACATATGCATATGAATTCAAAAGAATCCAAATATTTATGGGTAGACCAAAACTCTTGCTGTATGATAATCCAAAAAGTTAAATTGTATTCATTTAGAGAAGTAAGATTTTACATAGAATTAAAAATAGAACAAAATTCTATTAACATAATAAAAGTAATAATGCCTTTAATAACCTCACTTTACCTTTTTAATAGTCAGACAAGAGCTAACCTGAAAGAGAGACAAACCAAGACCAACTCACTTTAGAGTTGATGGACCAATCTATCTCTGTTGGCCGCAGGTAGGACTGACTAGGTATGTATCTTTCATAAATGATCATTCAAAGGGAAAATGGCCCTTTTGATGGCTTCATATAGATCTGTAAGAATTCCCCCCACAACTAAAATGGAAATCCACTTTACTGTTACCTTCCAAAAGATGTGCATTTCTTAACCATATTCCATACTTACTCCTACTCATTGTAGAACTATGCAGCATCCTGATTTGCCTTTTGCCCTAATAAGGTTAATAAGTCTCATTGATGTGACTGGGTTTTGGACACTATGATTCATTTCCTTTGCAGTACCTAACGATCTCTATGGGCAAAACTGCTGAAAGAAATCACAGTGCATCCCCATCCTCTCTCTAGCAAATGATGTTCTGCACTCATATAGACCCTGAAGGTTTGGGGAACCAGGCTATATGAGGCATTCTCTCTCCAGTGGACATAGAACAGTAGCTGTGTGCAACACTGTGGCTTTCTTCTTCAGGAAACACTAGCATGTACCTCCCAAGGTATAGCTTGGGAGTTGTTAGTATATGATGTACCAGGTTAAAATACTGTAATACCAATTGGAAGGATAAGTCTTCCTTAGTTAATTGTAGATGTCTGACAGCATAAGAAGGGAGGAGTTTAAAATATGTCTCTCAGATAGTTAAAATGAGTATTGGGCAGAATCCTGGGCTCCAAAATTTACACAAGTTTGGAGAGGGATGGCTGTGGGCAAATCATCCTAGTTTCCAAACTGATTTAATCTTCAGAGCATTTAAATTCAAAGAATGTTCAGGTATGCTGTTATTTTTAAAAATGAAGTGGACAATAGTTGCACACAATGGGGCTGCTCACTGTTCCTCTAAAGAATGCCCCAAGGAACAAAAGCGACATCATGATCCTGTTTTCCTAAGAGCATTGATTCCCACGAACAAAGCTAGGTCTGCCAGATATAAAAATGTTTTTTCACAAATGATCATGCAACAGAAACAATCTGTTTATGTTTAAAGACTCCTTTCTACTCAAAGACTACTTTGTATTTAGAGGAAAGACCCTACTGAAAATTCTTTGAATTTGTCCATACTTATCAAAAGTTGATAAATACTGTCCACCCACCCACCTCTTTTAGAGGAGACAGATGATCTCATTAGACTGAAGAGCAGTATTCAATCCCTCTTTTGCTTGGATTATTTGGTGAAAAATGAAAATTTTTCATTTGTGTGACTGTGAAGATGCTCCCTAAATTGGATGACTAATCTCACTCTGGAGAGAAATGTAGATCAGATGTTTGCTGAGAATCTGTTGTTGCCGTCCTTGTTATTGTTGCTGTTTCATGAAAGGTGTGATTGGCCCCATCATTGTATTCTTTTCAACATCAGGCCAAAATACATTTACTAGCTCATAAACTGGCTTATGGAACCAGATAGAGTTGATACCTTATTTATCTATTTGCTTTTTGTTGTTATAGATTGTTGTAGCTGTACTAGGTTTTTAACAATTAAAAAAAAAACAGTCCAAATGAAACAGTGCAGTCTTGGCTGTCCACCAGAAACTCAAAAAGGATGGAGATAGCTTGACTTCTTGTGGAAGGGAGTTCCACAGCCAAGATGTGACGACAGAGAACTCTCCATCTGAGGTATTCAACCTAGCTTGTCGGAATGGTGGGATGCTCAGTATAATTGTGTATGTGTGTGTCTGCAAAGCATGTGCTTTATAAATTATGTATTTACTTAAATTATGTTGCTTATATATATTTTTAAAAAAGCCAGAAAGATTAAAAAGGGGAAAAAAGGTGAAAGAACAGGGTAGAAGAGATTGAACAGAAAAATAAAGATTTTGTTTTACAAAATTGTAACAATATATGCATTTACATTTGGAGATTCAGTACCACATTTAAAAGACCACACCTGAGTAATTGCATGCTTTCTCATATCTTGTTTGAAGAAAAGCTTGCTAGCTGTAATCTGATTTCTCTGCTTCAAAGGGGAGCACCTAGCACTGAATTTGCATCCTATCTCTGTTTCCACATCAAAGCACTGGATTACCAGCTTGTGGATTTGGTGTTCTTGCCCAGTTTCAGAAATGATTTGACAGATAATATGTCAGCATATGCAGCCAATTTTTAAAAAGACAATTTTCAGCTCTTTGCCTCACAGGGCAGAGCAGCTGCATGGCTGTCAAATCTCTGTTCCACAGACTTGGAGGCTGAGTGGGGAAACAGCAAGAATAGGTACCCACATCTATAGATAGCAAATGCAAAATGTTAATCACATATTTAACTGAGAAACATAAAGAGGAATGGCCTTAAGAACATTAAAAAAAAAAACACAAGATAACAAATGTGGGCCAGAATTCACTAAGACAATTACAAATGTATGACCTAGAGTCACACATTCATGACTAGTTCATATTCACAGTCCCTACATATTCCCTCATTTTGAAGATACATAAGGACCATGAAAGTTCTGCAGTCCTCACTTTAACTAGCAGCAGTGACTACCATCAACAGGGATCTGTTCTCCTGTCAATCAGGAAGCAGCTGACTGATGTTCTTACTTGCCCTTGCAAGGGTATGAGGGGAAATTGTGGCAGAAACCTTGCTTCTGGCTGTCACACCAGAGATTATTCATAGTAGGGGGTGGAAACATTGGTTAGCTGCTTCCCAATTGACAAAGGGAACAGATCCCTATTTACTGCAGTGGCTGCTGCCTGGTAAAGTGGGGATTGGGTGGGGTAGGCTAGGAGACACTATGTAGCTACAGAACTACAGTAGTTACACATTTGTAACTGCCTTAGTGAATTTCAGCTATATTAAATTCCCTTGCAACCCAATAATTTCTTATAAATTAAATTAAGGCCCTTTTTGCATGGCATTTGTCATGCGAAAGGGCCTCCGGAGTGTCACGCAATTGTGAGAAGGGTTCCACATGACATCCTCACAATCATGTGATGCTGCCAGCACCAGCAGGTGTTCATAGCACAATATATCATTTTTGGCTTTTGGCCAAAAATGATGCGCGATCGTGCGTTGCTCTGGGGCCCACATGCACTTACCATCTGTGCGGAGCCTCCAGAGACACGGCTCTCACATTTCCTTCCCCAGCGCAGCCTAAGAAAATACCCAGCTGCGCTGTGAAATGAAGAGGCAGAGCCCTCACACTGCCTGCTGGCCAGCAGGCAGCTGATGTGGAGACGGAGCAGAGGGGACGCGAATACTTCTCTGAAGAGGCTGCTCGCGTGATCCTCACACACCCACTCCAGAAGCAGGTAAGCTGCAGAAAGGGCGTAAGTTTAAAGAGTGGAGGTAAAGGAAAAGAGACACATATTTAGGAAGCAAGGACCTAGAGTCTGGACCATATAAACAAAGTTAAGCTTTGGTGGCCACTAGGAAGAACACATTCGTCTCATGCCATTGGAATATGAATAAGTAACCTGAGGTGGGACACTTCCTTAGAGGATTAAACTGAAATGAATCTAGGACACACATGTGGGTGAATACACGCACACTGAAAACAAGCTCTAAGAGGCCTCATGGATTTGAGCTTCTTCTTCAAATAAACCTGAGAAACATCTTGTATTATATGATTGATGATTGTTACCAGGAGCCATTCCAGAGCTTTCACAACTTAGGTAATGACTGCATCACTTCCCAAAATAACTCAAGACACTAGTAAAAGCTGCTTCTCAACCCTTGATGCAAGAACATTTAATAAGGTCCGCCTATAGAAACTCCAAAATTCCTTGGAGGATGTCTTTACTTTCTGGTAGAATCATAGAGTTGGAAGAGACCATAGAGGCCATCTAGTCCAACTCCCTGCTATGCAGGAACCCACATCAAAGCACTCCCAACAGATGGCCATCTAGCCTCTGCTTAAAAACCTCCAAAAAAGGAGACTCTACCACATTCCCAAGCAGCACATTCCACTGCCAAACAGCTCTGATTGTCAGGAAGTTCTTCCCAAGATTTAGGTGGAATCTCTTTTCCTGTAGTTTGAATCCATTGCTCCTTGTGCTAGTAAGCTTCACACCAGGAAATGTACAGGACACAGGTAGTCCTATACATTATATTTGTATAAACCTACAACAAAGATTAGATAGTGGGGAGAATAAAGAAGAAATGATTTACTCCTTGTGGAGTAAATCTGTGGATGGTCATTTAGTAGATGATTACAAATCATATGTTGTAGATAGCAGTTGTAGAGATACAATTTGGAAAGATCTATCTGGACCCTTTGGCACTACAAATCCTATCTGCTCCTTGCAAAAAAGCCTCATTTTTAGCAAGCATGTATCTGAAATACCCATGTTGAAGACCAGAAATCCTAACACAGAAGTTAGCATGAAAAAAAAGATCTTCACAGTACCACAGTCACAGAGATATAGCCAACATTTCCCAGGATAAATCCAACATATGGGCCTAGCTCAAACACAACAGTAAGACACTGACAAACACTGCTTCTTTCAACTGCAGGCAGGAATGTCTAGGCAAACACAGACTTTCCGTGATGTATTGGTTGTTATGTGCAAACTTGGGCATTTGACTTGTCTGTTCCCCAACAAGTCAGAGTCATGATCAAACAACAAACCATGGTCTATGACTCCAGCTCTTTCCACATGATGAGGCACAGCGACATCCTTTTGCTGCAGCCCCAGCGGGAGGGAAAGAGCACCAGGAACGCTTCCCTCTGTACCTCACCCTGTTCCTGCAGAGGGGAGTGCTCTGGCACCATCTCTTCCCTTCCACAGCACAGTCAGGCATTTACCATTGCTGCACTGGGGAGGGAGGCATCACAAGTGTGCTTCTGCTTTACCAGAAATGCAGCAGCGCAATGCAACGGTAAGTGTAAAATGGATTTTTTCCATTTTACAAATACCATGCTCGCTCACACAACGCACGGGGACAAGATGACAGTGGGACCGTGATGACATCGTGTGGAAGCACAAACTGTGGAGTGCTGCAATCATGTCCCCATGGTAGAGCAGCCACACGGTGCAGAAAGGGCCTCATTCTAATCAGGGAATAGAAAAGCCAGAGTTCCTGATTCTCATATAATAATAAATGCATCAATGCTGGAAGCTCAGTGGTTTGTTGAGTGAGTTTCTCAATCAATCCTGCTTCTAGAAGGAGCAAAGTGGAAGTAATTGACCAACATGCACCAGGGTACTGGTTCATTGACAGTACCTTTGACCATCATTACAATCTGCCAGATCATACCAGCTCTCTGCAGGAATGAAATGTCAAGCTACATTCCCAATGAAAAGTATAGTGGGCATCTGCCAGTCAACCAAAAGTCAGTTTCCAAATATGTTCATCTTTACTATCAGATATCTTTTCTTTTTCTTTCCTTTTCTTTCCTTTTCTTTTTTAAAGGGGAGTGGTGGGGTGGGGAATGAATACGAAGGTATAAACATTGGTTGCATCAATTGTAGTTACAAGGTCACATTTATTTTAATACAATCCTCTCAAACATGTTTCCTCAGAAACAAATCCTAAGTCTGAGAACATGCCATTCTTCTGTTCCCTATGAATAAACAGGCATTAGGATTGTCTTGAACTTATTTGCATTATAAAGCAACCTTTTTCCTGTGAAACCTATATTTAAAATAAAAATTCAGGAGAATTTTGTTTTCAAATACATTAATGAACAGAAGTGTGAAACATCAGGAAAGGACAGGAATACAGCCAAGTTTTTTGGAATGTTGGGTGCCTACAAACATCCTTTATGAAGAGATCTTTCAAACAATGAGCGGTAACCCTTTCACATGAAGAGAGGCCTTTCTGGAACTGCCTCTGACATACCCCTCAGCTGTCTTTTAGAGAGGAGAGATGAGGAGTTTGGGAGCTGCCATCCATCTCCCAGAGACATTAGTCTCTCTCTGCTACTCCAGAAGGTTCTAGAATGCCCTCTGAGGGCCTCAGGAGAATCAGCCTGCAGGATGCATTTGCAAACTGCCTTGGTTACTGAATGACTCTACACACTGATTAAGACAATAATAATTACGTGTTTCATTACTTAAAAAGATGAGCAGTCTGCTAGCCTTTCTCAACCTGTTTTCTCTGGAAGAACCCTTCAAATAATTTTTAGGTGTCATGGAACCCTTGGATAAAAACTATTTTATTCACAGTTTTAATATCATATCCAATGATGACCTCTCACACAACCCTGGTGTTCTAAGGAAACTTGGGTCATTTCTGCACGAGTCTGTTATAGCACGATGATTCCACTTTCAACCTCCTATGGAATCCTGGGGTTTGCAGTTTCGGGAGGGGCCGGCTAGCCCGACCCTCCTGAAACTGCAAACCCCAGGATTCCATAGGAGGTTGAAAGTAGAATCATCACACTATAACAGACTCATGTGGAAATGGCCTTGGTAGAGAAATCCCAGTCTATGCCATTTGTTGCGGTTCCTCTCCCACTTTTTTCCCTTTTCTCTTTGTGCCTCATCTACTCCAGATATATCAAAGCCAGCTTGGCCCATATTTTTCTCCCATTCTTCCAAACTGGCTTGGAAGCAGAAAATGTCCTGCTTTTTATTTCTAAACTTGAACACTTTGTCTTCAACCTAAAAGGTGGCTGTGCTATTTAGTTATTAACTATTAGGAGTCGGGGGGAGGGGGAGGACAGAGGAAAAGTGTCAAGCACCTGATCTGTGTTTGTTCCCTACAACCAGTTTTTCCAGTTTTCTTGCAAAGAAAAATGGGGGGGGGAGTTTTCTTACAAAGGCAGGGCTAATTCCAAATTCCCAGACGATGAGTCAGCAGTATTTTGTTATGGTTGCAGAAAGTCATGTCAGGTGGTGTGATGACATTTTACCTTATAATGGAGTTGGTGGAAAACATCAAAGGAGCATGATGAGAACATTTATAACACAACAATACCCTCTTGTTATTTTTAAATCTAGCAGCAAGTTAACAATAATGCATCAAAGCTGATGGACCAGGAACTACACATAGGAACTCATTCCTTTTAAGTAGCTTTGGATGAATGAAAGAAACAACAACAGGGAAAATATATAGAATTTTGTGTTGCTTGATTTTGTAATTTGATTTAGAGGGTGGGCATTTGGTCTGAAAATTAAGAGTAGTTGTCCACTGTCTAAAGAAAGACAGAACAGAACGATAATCAATTGCCAGATATATAGAAAGTGAAAACAATTACAAATGCTAAAAATTTTTGGAAACCTGTAACCATGGATCAGTTGACAAATTCAGGGTTAGCCCTGTTGGGCATGCAGCAAAATACAACAAAAATCCAAAGTACACAAAAGAGCAATTCCATTATTGGCCAAAGGAAACACATAAAATGCATCATGCAGGCTTTCAAAGCTCCACTGGATTCTTCACCAAGCAAAAGATGTTTTAAAAAAGAGAAAAAAATGGTGTGATGTTAGAGTCACAAGTTTACATTTTGTATAAAATATTTTTTCTGATGTAGTTCAGCTGGTTTCGAGGGATCTCATTAAAGGCAGATCAATTGCTACTGGTATAATTTTTTGATGTGCTATTGCAACCAAAATTCAGTCCTACAAATTCTCCAACATTTCAAAAGAAAAACTGGGATGGATGTGGCCAAGCAACATCAGAGTGTGGCCAAAGCAGTTATTAATGCAGAAGAACACAAAACTGGGAGAAGCTGCTGCAGTTTGCTTTTAAGGACTCCTCTCCTCCTTGCTGTTAGCTAAGTACACACTACTTTTTTACTCTGAACTCAATTTGCAGTAACTGAAGTAAGCTGAGAATAAAGGGAGAAAGTGGCAGGAGAGAGAAAAACTAGGACATTTTAAAAGCAGCTGAAAAGGTGAGATAACAGAGGACTCTCCCCGCCATTTCAGTTGGAGGATTTGGTCCTGTGCCTGGGAAGAAAGCCTCCATCTCCTTCCAGTTCAGAATAATTTTCACTATGGTTGCAAAATTGGAGGATCTCTGATACAACATATGGATACGTATTTTTTCAACACTGGGAGAAGCATGCCTGAAAAAAAACCTATGCTGAAAGCATTTATTTTGACTATGGCCATTTCTATCCTAGCACTGTTATAGTGCTATTTTTCCACTTTCAACATCCTGTGGAATTCTGGGGTTTGTGGTTTACTGAGCCCAAAGAGATCTCTGGAGGAGAATTCTAAATGCCTCTCGCTAAACGGCAAACCTCAGGATTCCATAGAATGTTGAAAGTGGAATAATAGCACTATAACCGTGCAATACAGAAATGGCCTATCATTCAAGAGCTGGGATTGGCAACTGGAGAAGTTCTTGGGGCCAATTTTCTGCCCCTGTGAGTTTCTGTGGGCCACTCCGACTGCCTCAAAGGCACCAACACACACACACACCCCGGGCTAAAAATTAGAAGTAGCTGTCAGTTCACTTCTAGTTTTGGAAAATGGGTGTGTTTGATGATGAACAATGCAGACAAGGGCTTGCAACCTATTTAAAAAGTGAATTGTCACTTGTAGATTTCAGCATGCTTTTCTTTAAACCACACACAAAGAAAGGACAATTACAAAGACTGGCAGTTTGAGGGCCACAAAACACCCTTGGAAACAGGCATGTGGTTGTGGGGCCACTATTTGTCTACCCCTGGTGCAGAGTGACTAGCAACTCTCCAAAATGGTTATGCTCATGAGAAACTTCATTTTTTAAAATCTTATGTAATCACTTTGATCCAGTTATTTCTTACTGTTTGTTGAAATGATATAACAGTGAAAATGTGGACTTCAGTGTTTACAAAAATCAACAAGTCTAACTTGAAATATACATGATCAAAGCTTTATTTGGTGAAATGATGTCACCCAAAGTCCCAAAAGAGTAATGATTACCATACAATGTCTACACAGTTTCTTTGATGGATTGCACACTTTTTGCAAAATGTCATGGCTGAAAAACCAAGTTCTCATTCCATATATTGCATTCTTGTTTACTAAACAGAGTCTTTATCAGGGGGTTATGTTTTATGTCTCAGTACTGTACAGTGTTGTGGGTGACTAAGGATACGCCTGATGGGAACATGCATTATCTTGAGGATTTTAGCCCAAAGAAACACATATTAGAAATCATGAGTACCAGCTAAGAATCAGATTTATCCTAAAAACTTTTATTTTCATTAAGAATCATGTGGTTTAGTTTAAGCTCATAGCATGGCATTCTCCTTCTGAATTTGCATTTTCATTCCTCCCCAGCAATCTCTGTACACATACACACAAAACAAAAATTCAAGTGCTGTCAGTTATGAGTCAAATCATTTTCTTGTCACCCACTATAATACACTGAAATGCATCAGAAGATTTCAATATGTTCAATAATGAATTTCATCTTTTTAAAATTAAAAATGGCAGAGGAGTGCCTTTTATTCCTGTTGTTGGCCTGAGAAATATGTGGCCCAATAGACATCACTGGACTACAACTCCCATCACTCCCCAGCTGATCTTCCCAAATATATTCAGTATATAGAAGCCCACTGGATGTACATATGAACAAATATTTCCCAAGTAACTTGTGCAAGATTAACTTCAATACATAGCATATTACAGGAGTTTGCTTTCAAGAATACTGAGACATGGAATGAAGCATAAGGAACAAGGAGGACAATTATTCTTGGGTGCTGAGATACCAGCAACCTGGTAACTTTCATGGTACCTGGGACTTTTCAAGAGACGATGCAACTGGTTCATGTATTCAGAACTAAAATCTCATTTCATTCACAGCATTGTCCAGGCCAGCACATTATGTTAGAATTCTCTCTGCCACTTATGATTCAATTTAAGACAGAATATCAATGAAACTGAATGTTGTGATTGCATTTTAGTCTCCTGCTGTACAATAAATGTCTGCATTAAGGCCTTTATTTTCAATGCAGGAGACTATTTTTTAGTCATGAAAGTTCAGTTTCATGGATATTATGACCATTACACCAAGTGATTTGTAAAATATAACAAGTAAGAGCTACTGTCTCTGGCAAGATAGAAAGTAGATGTATTATTAAACCTTAGACTGGTGTGTTTAAAAGCTGTACATTAGAGAAGCACAGAAAGAAACGGTCAGGAGCATGCTTTGTTCTGTGCAAACCAGGACAGAAAAGCCTTAATTCTACAATTTCCAAAAGGTTGGTAGTGTTAATTTGTTGCAGAAAAAGAAAGGCATGTCTTGTGACATCCTGAAGACAGCACCATCAGTAGCAGCATCGTAGTAAACTGTCCCAAGAAGTGTATAATGTGTTGCTTGTTCATCCTCATTATTTTCTCTGTTCCAGAAATGGGACAACCAACTACTTAATATACAATTTGACATCTTACAAGGAAGACACAAAATCAGAATAACACTCATCCTTAACAATCTGCCTTTATTAATATTGCTTCAAAGATACTTGTCATTGGCCAGATGACGGCAGGCTTATAACTAAGGCCCTTTCCACACGGGGGATGGGGGAATGGGGCAGCGCACGCAGGGACGGATCTTACCTGAAAACGGGTTGCTCCGTCCCTGCGGGGAGCGCGTGTTCGCTGCTCCACACGCTGGTGAGTTTCGGCGGTGTTCGGCGGCGCCCAAAATGGCGGCCGGCGACTTCCGGCGGCGCTCCGCCAATCAGGGCAGCGCGCCAGCCGGAAGCCCGCCCCTGGGCAGCTCTGCAGGGACGCGCTAGCGCGTCCCTGCAGTTTCACACGGGGTGCTGCAATGGGTTAGCGCGCTTGCGTTTCGTAAAAACCTCATAAAATGTGGTTTTTAAAAAACGCGCCGCGCCACCCCTTGCGGCCGCGCTAGCGCGGTTTGAGGTGTGGAACCTCCACTATTCAAACCGCTCTAGCGCGCTCCATGGTGTGGACGACCTCCGGATGAGTCGCCCTAAGCCGTTTTTTTTTCCCCGTGTGGAAAGGGCCTAAGGGCCTTTCTTCACTACACAATTATGCACTATAATTCCACTTTAGCTAGCATGGTTGCCACCTATGGAATCTGAGAGTTTGTAGTCTTGGGAGTTACTGGAGCTCTCTGGCTGAGAATTCTAAATATCCCTTCCTAAACTGCAAATCCCAGGATTCCATAGAACAGAATGGTGGCAGTTAAAATGAAATCATAGTGCAATAGTTGTGCAGTGTGGAAAAGCCCTTAATGTTTGTGAACAATAGCATGCACATCTGTCTGTTCATCCCCTGAACCTCATGGCTTCATGAAGATTTCAGAGGCACATCCCAATAGTAAGGAATCATGGATTAGTGTTATCTGTGAATATGATCAAAGGCCCTTTCCTCATGACGACAGTGTCCCAGCATGGGGATGCAAGAGAAACAGAACCCTGATAACACTTTTGCATGACGTCATTGCGGTCCCGCCCTTCTCATGTTGCCATCTGGCATGATCTCAGGGTATATAATTGATGGGGAAAGTCTGTCAATGACTTCTGATCACCAGAGAGTTCCATTGCAGCCAGCCATGCAGAAGGGCTGGAAGGAAGATTTACATGCTCGGTCTCCTACAGCAGCATATGAAGAAGGCTGGCTGAAGTCTGGAAGGGTGGAGAGTGTCCCTTGTGCTCCCATCCACAGGCAACTGGTTGCGTGCAGAGAGGAGTGTTGGGAACATGCTCCCATCCCAGCAGAGGCACTGTTGGAATTGTGATGGGATGACGTGAGAGAACGTTGTCGTGTGGAAATGGGCAAAGATCTGGAAGATGTAAGTTTAAAAGCCATTTCAACAACACTATTAGAATCGAGGTCTGTTGTTTTCAATGCTATGCTAATCAGAGAGAGTACGACTATCAACAAAAAAATAGTGTATCCACATCAGAAATACTGGAAAAAAATCAATCCCTTCTCACAGAGATGCACTCTATATTTCATAGGAGAGGACAGATTGTGACCCTCAGAACATTTTCCAATTTCTATATTGCAAGAAAGTTAAAACAAAAATTTAAAAAGTCATATACATGTATACGGGTATACGTATCTGACTCCAACAAGGGATCATATGAGACAGAGTCATCTGAATTCATTTTATTGTTTTCAGATCTGAGGCACACTGTGCTGGTTGTACGGTTTTGTCTGCAAAGATAACTTAGATACCATATAATACCCTACATCAGCTAAAGAGGAAAGCAGAAACATGTCTGAATACGTGCCATGACTAAAGCAAAGGTCACCTTTCTGGAATTTTAGAACTGCTTCTAAGACAATTTGCCCAAAGAATCCCAACATCCTTAGCTATAGAAAAGCATGTTGCCCCTTGAATTTTCCAGGATGCAGTGAAAATGTTTCTCTGGAGGGTAGCCTTATATTTAGTGCAACAGATCATACAATTAAAGTTCATATTTTCAATAATAGAAATAATTTTTATTAATCGACTATATATAGTGAATATAGATAAGAATATTTTTTTTAATGCATGATACTTTAGATCTCTGGTCTTTGGAAACTATATATAAAACAGCTGCTGCACCAAGAACAGAAACCAGACTACAATTTGGTTTTTGCCTGCCTCCTTGAAGTCTTTGTAACAAACGAGGGTGGTAGAGATGAAGAGACAAAAGTTATCGTGTGTCTTCAAGTTGTTTCCAACTCATGGTGACCTAAGGCAAATCTATCACAGGGTTTTCTGGGGTCTGAAAGTATGTAGTGTGCTCAAGATCACCCAGTGGGTTTCCCTGGTGAGCAAGGAATCAAACCCTAGTCTCCAGGACTGTAGTTCGATGCTGAAACCACAGGTTTAATCCCTGGCATTTCTAAAATTTCTGGCTGAAACACTGAAGAGATACTGCCTATCAGTGTAAACCAGTCTTTCTCACCGTTTTTACCCTGGGACAGCCCTTGAAATAATTTTCATGTCTCAGGGAACTTCACTTAAAATTATTATATCCACAGCTCAAAAAATATGCTTGTTTGTTTTTTCAGTCACAATCTGTCAAGGAATTCTTAGCAACCGCTTGCAGAACCTAGGATTCCAGGGAACTGTGGTTGAGAAACTCTGGTGTAGACAATATACTGGACTAAACAGACCAGCTGACTCAGGATAAATCAGCTTCAGTTTGTCCCTTTAGTCACAACTGTGAGGAAGTTTCTTCTTAGAGTTCTGCGCCTGTAGCATAAACCTCACTGAAGAATTTGACCAATTTTTTTTTAAATCTTAAAAGGAGTCTCAGGCTAATCATGCCTTTGTGAAACCCTAATGACTTTTCTATCAATAGCAAAGGAGCAACATATGATCTTATCTGCTGAGACAATGATATTAATTCACTGCAACAATTAACCATGACTATCTGCAATATGCATGCTTCACACTGAAATTCATATATTAGCTAGTAATGTGGGATTTTATCATTCTCTCATTTTCTGGCAGAGTTCTGCCTGTGCAAATTACTGATGTTCATGATACTGTAGCTACTTGCTGTGTAGCTCTTATTATTCACATCAGTTACAAGACCAGACCAAATTCTTCTTATTTTATCTTAGTTCTTGAATCAATTGCCTAAAAATTCAGGCAGGGTTGTTCTTGGTTTTTTTGTTTTTTTCCCAAATTTCTTTTTATGTAGAATGTGTCTGTCACGTTGTATTGTCAGATAGTATAATGGTTTTCACCTCCCACAGCCCATAGGTATCTGAGGTTCATGCTTGTCTGGCTACTTTTTGCATGACCAAGTCAGTACAATTTCACTGTAAGTTTTTGCAAAATTGCCCATTAGCTTTTTGGTTTCCCAGTTTTAAGTGGGTATGACTATAAGGGCAAGGAAGTAATGGTGATCCTATGCATGTTGTTTCTAATCTTTTTCTAATAACATCATTTTAATACCAATATTTATATTACATAAGATTTTTTTGTGTTAAAATTCTTTTTCATTGAAGCATTCTTATGTGGAAACTTATTTTTCTTACTTTAAAAAAATAGGCCAAGATGTGTTTTGGAACAACTGTTTAAAAAACACATACTGCTAAAATGCACCAAGCTGAAAGGCAATGCATTGTTTATCAAGTGGATAATGCAACTGCCAGCAACTTTGCTCCTGGATAACTGAACATCTGGAACAAGACAGGAGGCAGAGCAGAAGAGCTTCAAATCTTGCCTAGACCTTGGGGCCAGTGACTCTTGTCCCAATTCCCCCATACTCCATTTGTTGGGAAGCAGCCACTGTCATCAACAGGAATATGTTCCCTTGTTGCTTGGAGAGCATCTATCTGATATTCCAACCCCCTCCTGTGAGCAATTCCTGGTGTGACAGGCAGAAATAGGACCTCTGTTACTGACCCCCCTCTCTTGTGCCATCCCCCCTCTTCCTGGCATGAAGAGGGTGAGACCATCAGCCAGCTGCTTCTCAAATGACAGTGAAACAGGCCCTTGCTGATCACAGTGGCTGCTGCTCAGTGAGTGAGAATTAGGGAACTTTCACATGAATACAAAACAGCCATGAGTGCATAACTCCAGGTTATGTATTCGTAACTGCCCAACAGGATTCCATCCATTTTACTTTTTTTACAAAAACAAAACAAAACAAAACCAAACCCTGTCTCTTGCACAAAATTTCCATTTCTTCTGCTGTACTTTGGGGGTGTTTGAATACAAGAAGAATGTTATGGAAGGATATTTTCTTTCTCCTCCAGCAGAGAGAAAACTACTGTTAATTATTTATCCCTGCATACGAGGATAAAATGGTCAAGGATTTACTTCCCTACTATAAGGTTAAGTGCAGATTTAAAAATTGATTTCCTGCTTATAAACTGTTGCCATTCTTAATTTCCAGCAACAGAGATGCCAGGACCCAAGTGTCTTGCCTCTGATATGGAAGTACCATTCTGTGGGAACTCTCTCAATTTAACACAATGGTGAAGGGAAAACACTCTGAACTTTAATCTATCCTTACTTCATACATTCCACGGTTAAGCCCTAACATTGAAAACAGATGCTAGAGGCACAAATTAAGCTCTGCTTGTAAGTCTTCTTTCAGTATTGTGAGGAAATATGCATCTATCATATTTTTTCTTATTTCTGGATGGGTAAGAGGGTAAGAGGTATGATTGTCTGTTGCAGATGAGCAAGCCTAGCAAATGGAAAACCCAAGCTGAAAAGATTCTCATAAAATGGTTTAACACTTTTCTGGCCACAATTTCAAATTTTGCTATATGTGTTACCCATTCATTTCAGTAACAGGGAAAGTCACACAGTATTTATGGTGGTGAAGAGAAAGGGATATACAAACAGATTGGTCTCTGATTAATAGCACAGAATGCTGAGTATGCTTGTAGAGAATGCAGAAGTAAAGCAGAGTGTGCATACATAAAAGATGTTTCACTGCCTTTGTCTGTCACTTCAAACAACTACTCCTGTTAGTCACAATACACTGCAATTCTCTACTTGGAAAGGAGTTCCTTTGAGTTCATTGAATCTCAGTCCCAGTTTAGGACTGCACCTTAAAACAGGGATATCATAGACTGCCCATGATTGCAGTTTTCAGGTTGCTAGTAATAGTATCCTAGATGTCTAAGGACACAAACTAAGGAAAAACATCCATTCTAGCTCTTAGCAGTTCATCTAATTAGATACCCAACTCTTGTTTTAAAAGATGAAGCCAGATAATCTAAGCAATCTCAATCTCTCTTGCTTTCCTAAAACACACCAGCAACACACTTTTGCAGGTGTGATCAAATAGTCAAACCAAATAAGGTGTAGTTTAGTAAATAAGAGACTATATAAAGGTCACACAGATACACAATTACAAATTATTTTAAAAGTCAGTGACTGAACACTTCTGTTACTAATCTTTTCTCAATCTGTACTAAAAATTTCTAGCCAGCCTCTGTGGCATGGGGTAAACAAAGGATGGCACATACCTTCCAGGGATTCTAGGCAATTAAGCCATATTACCCACACTACTCTAGCCCCAACCCTGAACTCACACAGATGGCCTTTCTGCTTAAACTCACATGGAGAAAACTGTGCTATGTACAACAGTAGTTCAGGAAGAAGGGGAAATACTACATATCTTAGTAGGAATTTTTCTGTCTTTCCTAAACACAGAAAACCCTAAAGCCACCCATTAACTAGGTGGTGAGTTCTTTTCACATAGAAAGGTCTACATGGCTGAACTTCTCAGGGCACGTGGCTTCCCTAGAACTGCTCTTAATGTCCCCATGTTGAATGTAGGCTTCTGTGTAAATTAAGCTTACAGCCTGCCTCCAAAGTGGCCTCCAAGTTTTTCATAAACCAATAGCAGTCTTAGGCCCTTTCCACACAGGGGTAAAAAACGTTTTAGCGCAGTGTAGCGCGATATCTGACGGAGGTCTTCCATACCTTAAAATGCGCTGAGTCGTCTTTAATTTCCCAGTTCCACACGTCAATCCACTCAGAAACGTCTCCAACTGTGCTTGCACTGTTTTTAAAACCGGAAAAAAAGTGTTTCTTTTCCCCCGATCCGCGCAATCACGTCCTTGCTCACTTGTGTGGGGGCAGATTCGCGCTGATTCGCCCCTGAGATGAACGGGGGGCGGGCCATGGGTGTAGACAGCTTCGGCGGTTGGCCCGCCCCACAAAGAGCTGAACGGCGCCATTTTTTAATCCTTGCTAGCGAGAGCCCACAGCAGGAAAAAGAAAAGGTACGCTAAATTGGAATTATTTCTTTACAGTCCATCTTAAAATCGCCTTTTGATGTTTCTGTGGGGATATTGGAGCTTCAGGGGGACTGCGGATTTATTGCCTTCATCTGCGGAGTGGGTACCGGGGTGGGGATGGGGGTGGAGGTGGGGGGGAATTTCTTGGAAGTCGCCTCTAGTGATACCGCCATTTCGCAACCCACCACAAACCGCTGCATGTGTGAGGCGGGAGGGCAAGGGGGGCCGCGGCGGCGGTGGGTGGGGACCCTTCGGCGCCTGCCAAGAGGGCACTGAACGGACAGGGCAGCATGGTGACCGCCAAGGGGTCCCGGGGAAGCCTCGGAGTAATGGCGCCTTCACTTTGAAGAAGCGCTGCGGGGATATCAATTACAGGTTTTGCAAATTGGGATTATTTTTTAACCCCCCCATTGCTACCGCGGATGAAAGCGAAAGACCCACAGCCACCTGGCTTCCGCGGCGGCATATTGGGGGGGTGATTTTTAGAAAGTATCCCCAATACCATCATTTCGCAACCCGCCACAAACCACTGAATGTGTGAGCCGGGGGGCAAGGGGGACCACGGAAAGCCTCGCCTTCACGTTGAGAAAGCGTCGTGGGGCTACCCTGACTGTCCCCTAGAAATGCCCAGAACATGAGGGGAAACGGGGCAGGGGGCCATGTCCTGCATTGGGCAGAATGGACCGAAATGAGTGCGGTGGGGTGGCTAGCTGGGGGATGCGAACTCCAGGCATTCAGCCCGACCAGTTATCTCCCCGAATGGCGTGATTGATTTGCAGTTGGTGTCACTTGAGGCCGAAAAGTGTGACCCGACTGACATCCCTTGCTCCAACAGAACTAGAGCCTGATTGGTGGGCAGTTGGTGGGGGCCACGACAGGGACGCGGTCGGGAAAGGGATGGAGAGGAGGGCTGAGTGGGGTGCTCCGGACATAAAGATGACCATCTGCTTTGTGTACACCAGCCTCCCCAAAACCCACTATTTCCTCGCAGGTGGATCCCTGGGGGGCCGTCCTTCGAGGGGGGACAGAGGGATCAGACAAGGAAACTCCGTGGCGAAACCTCCATCCAGTTCTCCAAAATACCTGCAGCTCAAACTGGTCACCTGGCTTCTCTGTCAAAAGATGCAGTTGCTCCAAGTACTAGCAGGTATAGGGCATAAGCTGTATGGGCACTCCTTCAAACCATGGATTTCAAGTGGTGGACTCCCATCGGGTTTAAACCTAAGCACCCTGCTTAGCATCCAGGTTTGGCATGGGATTTGGGGCCTGTTCACACAATCTTCAAGTGCTTTCCACACCTGCCTTGCTATGGCAGGTGGATCCAGGTTGAACTGACTGTTTCCCAAAGGGGGTGAACTGGTTACATGCAACCATTGAAAACAAGTCACAGGAAAGCTTAGAGAAATATATTTTATTAAATAACTAGATAAAATTATCACCCACCCAACATAACAGAAAAACAGAAAACAAAGGTCAAAAAACATTATAGGAGGTTGCCCCTCCTCATCTGTCTCTTGAGGTCCCGCAGCTCCCTCCTTATCTCTGCATACGAATTATCGAGGGCAGCTAACCTCTGAAAGGCTTCTCTGTGCAGACTCATCTGTGGGTGGGAGAGTAGATATTAGGACGCCGTGCTGACACGCTTGGTGAAAGCACCGTAGCCAACCTTCCATCATGGCCACCCGTGTTACTAACTTACACATCTTGGCAGTTTTCCTTTCCAGCGTGGTCATCCCCGCCATCAAGGAATCTGCAATGGACCTCAGATCCTGGGGATGGACCGGGAAAAGAAAAGGTGACATTGGCAGCCGGGGACTCCTTGGAGTGGGCCTCCATGTGTGCCACCTTCCGCGGAGTGATTTTTTTAATTTGCCAGCTGTGTGTGAGGATGCTCCAGGAAAGTGTTCCTGTCGCTCCTCTTCTGCGGACAGCGTGCCAACTGCGAAAGGAAGGAAACTGTTCAACATCCCTTTCAGCAATTGTGCATCTAATCTCCACATTTTCTCCCACATAGGTGGTTACTGTACCGTCAGCTGCTGGCTCCTCTTCCCCTGGCAAGTCAATCACCAGGTCACCGTGACCGGGGGAGGAACCAGCGGGGCTCTCTGCTTGTGCACCTGTGGCTGAAATAGAAACAAGCGGGAAACAGATGTTGCCCGAAAACAGATCAACTTCCTAGCTGTGAATAAAGTTTTCACGCCAAAGCTGTTGCACATGTTTTACCTATATCTTCCCCTGCACCTCCAACGTCACTTTCCTCCCCGGGGCCCGAGGTGTCCCCCAGCACGATTGTTTCAGGCTCTGGAGAAACAGGAAGAAGCAAAGCTCTCAACCTTTGCAAAACAGCAGGCAGACCTCTCGAGAACACACTAGTTCCCCACGTGTTGGCATACGCAGGGACAGGGCTGGGAACTCATAAAAACCCGGGAGGTATCACACTTGCCTTCCCTCTCTGGGTCCCGGCGACATCAACATTCCGCCTGGTGGCACGGCGTCTGGACCTGGGAAGTGGCACATGCTTCTGTCAGTGTGTGCTCAACATAATGGGGTGAACCAGGAACCCCCACCGTTTGATTGACCATCACTTGTTCATTGGGGGGGGGATGATTGTCAAGGGTACTCACGTCCTCTTGCGGCCACGCCAGGAGGGGCGCCCGGCAGACTTCCACAGCCGCAGCATGGTTCGGAAGTAGGGAGGCTTGGCTGCATGGGGTGGGTGGCCATTGAAGCGTTCCATGCAGTTGTAGAACGCCGCCTTGATGGCCTTGAATTTCGAGTTGACCTGCGCGGCCGTCCGGTCAAACCCCTGCCGTGACAACCCCCTGGCTATGGTCTCGTAGTACTCCCTGTTGGGGGCATTGGACACGGAGGAGTACATTGACCCCTCCGCACCACTCGACCATAGCCAGCATCTCCCTTGTTTCGAAATCGTCCCAGAGGGCACCCTCACGCTCCATCTCTCCCCTCTCTCTTTATACACTTAACACTCCTATCTATCTATCTATCTATCTATCCGCCTATCAGCCTGCCTATCTATCTATCTATCTATCTATCTATCTATCTATCTATCTATCTATCTAATAACAGTATAAAAACAATAAACTCACACGCTCCTCTAACTCCCCCACCCGCCCGACTAGCCCACAGGAAGGCTGCAGTTCCACCGCCTTCCTGTGGGGGTCCCGCGGCGCGATGCCCTGGTGGCCGCTGCGTATGTGCGAAGCGTCGCCGCCGGAAGAAACTGCGCTGGGGCGACCAGGAGGAAGCCATTCCTTGGAAATAGCAACCTCGTGGTCAGCCAAACTTTGCGGAGTAGAGTTTAGCTGAAGGTGGCTATGGAGACCCAAGATGCAAGCCAGGGAAATGTGTCCAGCCCTGGAGAGGGAGAGGTCAACTCGAGGAGAAGCAGGGCAAAAGGCAGGGGGGTCGCGTGGCGCCACTCCGAGGTAAAGGATCTCCTTGAAGTGTGGGGCGACAGAAGTACCAGGCGGATCTTCGGGAAAAGTTCCCGGAATATCGAAATATTTGAAGAAATAGCCAGGGAAATGGAAAGAAGAGGGCACAAAAGGACAGCGGAAGAATGCCGCACAAAAACTAAGCGGATGCAGCTGGACTACCATCATGCGGTCATTGCAAAAAAAAGGACAGGCTCGTCCCGGGTTACCTGTCCTTACTTCGAGGAGCTGTCGCGAACCCTTGGGTGGTGACGCGGGTGCACATCCACCAAGGGTCATCGCGAGCCTACAGATTGCAGAGAACGGGGATCACGGAGTGGAGGGGGCTGCAGCATCAGAAGGTAGGAATGTTAAGAGGGGTACCCTCATTTTAGTTTTGTATCACTAACTCATCTATGCATGCAAATTCCACCCATTCGTTTCCCTTTTTGTGCTCCAGAGCGTGCCCATAGCCAGGAGCTTTTTGGGGATTCCCCGGATACCTCTGATGCGGAGACATCAGGTAAGACAGGTTGTTAGTGTGTCAACAAACGTATAAGCTTCGCTTTATCTCCCTGGGTCGCAATAGCCCTTGGGCATGACTGCTATGAAGCGGAAAGAATGCTTTTGCAATGTGCGTGCTACCTACCTTTCGATTCCTGCATCACTACTTACTCACTAACTCAATAGCAAGCCCTTTTGCTCCCCAAAACGGCCAAGTTGTCTGAACTCCTTGATTCCTGTGGGTCTCTGGGTATGCTAACGGTGTGGGAGCATGCAAACGGCGTGCAGTATGTGCCTGGTCCCTTCCAGCTGGATATCAGTGTGCATAGGTCAATGGGGGGGAAGGCCGGAAGGGGGGCCGCCGGAGCCATGGGAGAATGCATTCTCAGCAGACTTGTTCTTTCACGCCTCGCAACCTATCCCCCAATGCAGGCATGGACGACACCAGCAACACGGCAGTTCATCCTGGGACATCTAGAGCGGAAATGACAGCACCACTGGTACAGGTGAGTTTTTAACCACCACCCTTACTCCCACCTTGTCACCATAGCACTAAGGTGTTGGCCGGAAGGTACAGGAACCTTCCTGCTGGACCTTTTGAACAACAGGCAAGCCCGGGGGTCTCACGAGTGAGCATGATTCATGAAACTAGACATACTATTGTTTGCATGCACGGGATGCATAAGGATGATGAAAAGATGTGATTGGTTTTGCTGCTGCCCGGCAAAAAACACATCCCATTAACCAGCACAATGCTACTTCCGTTTTCGCTTTCACTCTCCCTAGATGAGGCAAGCAACGGTACACCAGAGGTGACACGCAGCACTACCGCCGCGGGCCTGTCTCCCCGGTCCAGACTACGCATGTCGCGCCATAGGACCACTGCAGCGGGGCGTAGTGAGAACCTTCCCGCTGCTACCATAGCTACCATGGATCTCATACGGAGAGCAGGAGCTCAACAGGGAAATGCGTTCCAGGGAGTTCCAGCATGAGAGTTCCACAGCGACAGAAGAACGCGGGAGCTGCTCTCCCTGCTTAGGGAATGTATCAGGGTTATGTCCGCAATCGTGGATGCAGTGAATGCAAGAAATGCTGCAATCCTCCCCAGGAATGATGGCAGTGTGGTTTCCGAAGAAACTGAGCCCGAACCAGGCCAGAGCCTTGCGATGGGGGAAGCCCATCGACCTCCTCCCAGCAGCAGGTGGCAAGACGACATTTCCCAAGGGTCAAGAGACCCTACCACAGATACAGCCCTTGAGAATGCATCCCCCCACCTACCTGCCCACCTACCACCTACCCACCTACCTGCCCATTTGGCCCCATTAACTTGTTAGCAACATCCACAATTTAACTGTTTAAAGTTATGTTTCCTATTTCTCCTATGAAAGGGGAGTTGCCATATATCTTGTTTGACTTTGAAGTCGTTACTATTGTTTGCCATTCATGTCGTTTTTGTGTTTTTGAAATAATAAAAGCAATCCCTGTTATTTGAGCAACAAAACCAGAGTAAAGTTTATTTGTAATGGGGAAAATATTCACAGAAGGGAGGGGCAAAAAACCTTAAAATTCCAACTTCAAACCAGGGAGAAAATCACAAATCTACTGGACATTGTCCTCGGCAATAAGGCTTGCGATGGCGTTTCTGACAATTCCCCTTCACGGAGCCTCCTGGCGGAGGAGTGGGGTCAGAAGTCATCCCATGTTTGTGGGAGACGCAGAGGTGGGGGGGCTAGGTCGGGGTGCAGGATGTGGCCCTTGGACTCCAGATGTTGTGGAGGACCACGCAAGCAGATATGACAGGGGAAAGGGAGTTCTTCTGGGACACGGTTAGGGGAGCTGAGAGGCAGCCCCACCGTGCCTTGAGCCTTCCAAAGGCCCGCTCCACCACATTCCGACAGCGGTTGAAAACCCTGTTAAGCCAACTTCCTTGGGTCCATGGCCCCTCCGTATGGCTTCATCAACCACCTTGACAGGGGGGACGCTGCATCTCCGAGGATGACTGGACCAATGGAAATGCCATTTATGGTGATGGTAGGGTTCCCAGGAACATACCGTCCAGCCTCCATGGCGTGCCACAAGGAGGAGTGACGGAAAACAAATGCGTCGTGTGTTCTGCCTGTAAAGCCAAGGACAATATCCAAAAACCGTCCTTCATGGTCCACCATCCCCTGCAGGAGAATGGAGAAGGAGCTCTTGTGGTTTACCAACTCTTCCCCTCTTCCTTTTGGTGGCCGCACAGGAATGTGTGTACCATCAACCGCGCCGATGCATTGGGGAAATCCCATGCGATGGAATCCATCCATGACCTGCAATGGGTGGCAACACAAAAAAAAAACATTACCTTCATGGCCAGTGCAGGGATAGTGGCGGGACCGGTCTGGGCTGAGAAGGGCACCGGAGACGTCGGGGCACGGGGGAGGATGGAAGGGGAGAGAGGGCAGGAGGGGGAAGGGTGGATGGAGGTGGGGAGGGGGGACGGAGGGCCGCGGATGGCAGCGCGCGTGGCGTGGCCAGGCCAGTGCAGGGATGGTGGCCGGAACGGTCTGGGCTGAGATAGTGTCACCAGGAGACGTCGGGGTGCCGGGAAAGGACAGAAGGGAGAGAGGGCGGATGGATGTAGAAATACTCACTCTGCGATAGTCTCCAAGGGAAACGGTGGATGACAGGAGGACCTGCTCTATCGCCAGACACACCTCAATGACAATCACAGCGACTGTGGAGATCCCCAAGCCGAAAGGGGTTCGCCGTTTTGCGATATATAAGCGGCGTTGTCAACCACCACACGGTAATCGCCACTCTCTCCTCCACAGAAAGGGTTGACGCATTTCTGTGGCTTTCCTCTCAAGTGTGGGACGAGACGGTCAGCGATCTCGAAGAGGGTGGCTTTCGTCATGCAAAAATGGTAGAGCCACTGGTTCGTCGTCCCACTTAGCAAGCACCTCCTCAGCCCACCATGTCCTCCGCATCCTCTCCCTACCCACCACCTTCTGGGGCGTGGGAGACGCCGCGAGTGTCCTCTCAGAAGGGGCGCATAGAAAACGTCCTCCTCCTCATGGTCGCGATGGAGCCTGGACCTCCTCGCTCGATCTCTGGCCCATTGTTCTTGCATGGTGGCCACCACTACACCCAGGACCGCAACAAAGGGCCCCAGGAACCTGACCAGGTCATCGAGAACCTTGCCCTCCATCGCAAAGCCACGAACAAGCCAGAAATTCGGCGAAGCAGGAAGCACAACGACCGGCACAAACCAACGCACTAGCCAGAGGTGGGGGATGGCGGCGAAAGGCGGGAGGCGTTGGGGGAGGACCTTGCATACGTACGTCCGCGCATGCGCATGTACGCACTTGCGTGGGTACGTACCGATGCAATGCGCCATTTTTTTAAAAACGAAATCAGCCTATCACAGCCATAGTGGGCGGGTTTATGTTAATAGCAGGGGTGGTCAGGACAGCAAAGTGTGGATCTCTGAAACCGCGCTAAACCGGATCAAGCATAAGACGTATGGATAGAGAGCCGGGATTAACGCGGATACAAAAAAACCCGGGAAAAACCGGCCGGAACCGTCACTACGCGAATTCCTCTCCTCGTGTGGAAAGGGCCTTAGGTTACATGGGAACACCTAGAATGTTGCCCAGTCCAACTTTTACCAGTAGATTCTGAGCAGAAAGTGTGGGCTCCAATTCTCTTATGCTTTTTGTGCACACAAGCAAATATGTGCAGATAAGGAAGAATACATGGTAAGAATGAAAAACAAACTATTGTGCTGTATGAAAAACAAGTTTGAAAAGATTATCTTTTTAGACTAGTTTAGTTTCCTAAATACCCAACAAGCATGGCCACTGGGGCAGATTCTGGAACTTTGTTACCCCAAAATGTGGGTGCCACAAGGGCCCACCAGTGATGCCAGAACTTCCATTCAAAAGTGGGGAATAATTAGCTCAAAGTCAGGAGGCCTGTGAGAGAGAGGTAACTTAACAAGATCTACCACCTATGTTTACAAGGTCCTTGCAGGAAAGAAACAGCCAGAAAGTTTAAATTGTAAACTAAAAATATGTTTTATTGAGAGAAATTCACACAAGCACGCAAAGATCCAAGCACTCACACAGGCGTATAAGAGCTAGCTGAAGGAAAAGGGAGGAAAGTGTGATAGAGGACTTTCAGAGATGAGGTTATAATTACCAGTCTGGAGAGCAGCAAGGGAAGCAGCAATGTGGTTTAGGTAGGCACCTAAGGACAATTCTCATTCAGGAATCAAATGGACAGCATGGCATTCAGAAAGGCGAGAGACTGCACTGGGCAGCCTGAAATCAGGGATTCTTATACCCAAAAATATCCCACAGGTATGAATCTGAAGTGCTCTCCCAGCCAAGCAGACAATGGGAGTTGCAACACAAACAATGAAGTCTGGACAGAGCTAATGGTCTTAGTGTTTAAGTGACAAAAGAGCAAAGACTGTTGTAATAGCCCTATATTGTGGAGAGGTGGAGAAACAATAGGGAAACATCCTGGTGTTCGGGGGTCAGAATTAAGACAATCACAATTTGGGATTGTGGGAATTTCCCTTTTCAGTTCTGATATGTCCAGCTCATTATCTTTAAGCCTATTGTCTTGAGAGGGTCCATGCAATTAGCCTGAAAATGACTTGGTTCCTGCCTAAGAGGTAGGTATAGCTGACCTGCCTTGCAATTTCATGTTTACGGTCAGTAATATGCCTCTTCCAGCATGACCTCCCAGTCACCTCAGGTATTATTTACATCAATGCCAATTAATAGTGCCAATTAAATAATATTTGCCAATTAAACCATGCCAATTGTGGGAGGTGCGCAGTGCCATAACAACTTTGGTCCAAAAAAAATAAAATTTGCATGCTGAGTCATATATGCATTTGGGAGATAAGCCTGGAAGGCTAGAGGTGTGGGACTGAGATAGTGGGCTCTGGACTGCAGCCTAGAAAGCCCATGTCTTAATCTGACCCTGGTGCAGATACCTTCTTTACGATTAAAGGTAGATAGGAGATGACAGGCAGGTAAGACATTTGTTTTCCCTGTTATCTCTTGACATATACATTTTTCCATTTTGTATACCGTCTAGTTCTCCACGCTGTTCCTACCCCAGTTCAACAGAGCAATGAGTACATGAGATGTTAAGTGGAAATATATCTCCTCTGATAAATCTGCTTTCCCTCCCACAACAGAATTTCCTCAGAGATGTGTGCTTCAGCAATCAGACTTGAAAATTAATTTTTTGCTACCTTCTAATGATCATTGGGGGAAAAAGGCAAGCTAAATGCAATATACAGAGGTGGGGAAATAAAACAGGCACTATATCAAACAGATATCTTTCACTATAGAAAGCAGCACCTGTTCTAAACATGGCCTGAACACATTGTCCAGTTTAACTAAGAGTCATACAAGCAGAAGAGAAAATAACCATGTCTTTCCAAAAAAAAAACCAAACCCCCCTCCCCCCCAAAAAACCAATAGCCATTATTGTTTTAATTCTAATTCTGCTAGGTATGTACATATGTATTGAATTTATATCCCATGTTTATCCCAAAATAGGATTCAAGGCAGCCAAAATGATGGAGACAAGAGGCAACACAAGATCCTTTCTCAGGGCTATGGACTCTTTATATAGTACAGTGTTTTCCCCACGGGAAAGTTGGAGAAGATGGGCAAGGGGAGCAATTAATAAGATGTTGGGACCTGAATCTTAGGGCAGTCTCATTGATGCAACTGATTAATTGTGAATCAACACATAGGAAAACCCAATTGACTGAGTGCAACTACTTTAGTTGGGACTAGCAATAGCATTTAGGCATAAAATGGATTACAGAGCCAATGCATTAAAGTCTGAAATGTCATCTAGCCTCCCAGCTGGCTTTTCTTTATTTTTATTTTTTTTTTATATATATATATATATATATATATATATATATATTTTACATTGTTGTTTTGAGTTGGCTTCACTTGGGTCAAGTTAGATCAGTATAAGTAATCGTAACTACTTCTAGAATTGAAGCAAATTTGGCTCAAGAATCACCATCAAATATATTCTCCAAGCTGTCTCTGGCTATGTCAATATTTAACAATCTTTTTTTTACAGACAACAGCCTAATTCAACCTCTGAAGATTTTGAAATGGACTTTACCATTTTTCAGTATCCAACTGTGGCCACAAGTAATGATGAATAACTGCCAGGATTTGGTATGTACTGAACAACATTTTGCCATATGGGATAGCAGGCATTGGATAGCATTCAGTATTTCACACTGCCTGACAGATGACTTAGCAGAATTCATTGTACCAATCAATACAAGTGAATCATGAATATTTATGTCCAATTTCTATTTTGAAATTCAGATATCAAAATATGAAACTTCAAACAGATTCTAAATGTTTCTGAATTTTTATTTCCACTTTTACGAACAAGCGAATGAGCTCACATTGATCACATACCCAAGCATGTGCTCACACTGATCACATACCCAAGCATGTGCTCTGGTTATCCAAAGTGAATTCTGGTTACTGGCGCATCTACAGCCTTGCTTAGGCATTATGGAAACATCTGAATCAACATGTGATAACGAGAAATGGGTGGCTTCTCCCCCTTTAGTTCCCTCTCTCTCCTCATACTCTCCTATATGAGCAGGGACCGGAAAAATTCAGGGTCTCCAATCACATGGGGACAATGATGGAACTAGAAATGGAGGCTTGGGGCTAGAATGTTCCCTTCATCACACGTTGATTGGACATAATGAGTGAATAGGGCTTGACCTGTAACTAAATACATTCATATCATTTTAAAGCCTGCACCCCATATTATTGGGCCCATAGGCCCATCAACGCTGACCATTGGCCATGGGGTTTGGGCTGATGGCAATTCTAATCCAACAACATCCAGAGGATCCCAGATTCCACCATCTTTCATTTATAAAATATTATTATGACTCCCATAGTATAGAAAACTGACACTTTGGTTATGCATCTTTCAACAGCAATCAATTATCAATTAGCTTTAGTTAATTCTGGACATCCCAGGAACAGATGGTTGAAATGTATTCATTGGTCTTCCATATTTTCTCCTTTAACTTTTTTTTTAACTTTGTATTGTTATTGTTTTAATAGTTTTGCATGTTGATTCTTCTATAGAAATGTATCTAAGCTGTGACACCACATAACACAGAAGATTTCTAACTAGGAAATAAATACGGTGCATGTATTTTTTGTTTGTTTTTTTAAAAATCTCTTTATATTTTCCATATAAAATATTCTTAGTAACCCTTTTTAAAAAAGTTTGCATTAAAATGGAGAAATAAGGAAAAGTGTGTGTGTTTGTTGGGTACTTTTTATGTTTCTTTTTCTTCCATTACTGAAACGCTTCTTTCCTTGAAGATTTGTATCATGTTGAGGGTAGGGTGGAGAGAGAAGAGAGTGAAAAATGAACAAGTCATGGATTTTTCAGTACTCTAATGACTTATACTAATGTATTCCTTCATCTAAATACAGATTTCTATTTAAAATTCAGCACACAGTGGTATTATGAATTGGAGTTTAATGGATTCCAAATAATTGCCCTTTAGAAATGATGAATAGCTGTTTAAAGACACTGATAAGAATATACTATTCCTCTCCTAACAATGGGCCTTCTGCATTGACTGTGTCATATATGCCTGAAATTAGTTTATTAATTTTTGTATTGATATGCAAAGTGCAGACTGATAGCAAATAAATTCCTCTAATCTCCCCCACTCACCCAAAAAGTCTCTGTTCAGTGATTTGGGGGTGGAGGGAAGAAAAGGAGATAAGGAGATAGCATTCTGCATTGAAACTGTGCCACTGAAATGCAGATGGGTCCCATTTTGTATATTATTTGGTTCCTTAGAATTTTTTTTTTTTAAATGCTTTTCAAAAGGGATCTAAAGATGAATTAATGACCAGGTTTTGCAAACTTCTGCATTCAGGGAGCTTTTTATAGGCAGCTCATGGTATCTCTTTATGCCTGTACAATACAAAACAAAATCTTTTTAGACTTGTTCTCTCCCCTTCTAAAGCCAAGGACCTCACATGACTCAATTTTTTTTTAAAAAAAAATGCATTATTCATTTATTCAATGTGATAACAGGCTGACAAAATTTTCACTTAACAGATGAGATGGCTTCTTTGTTAACTATATGGAAATCTTTAAAAATCACCAACTTAAATAGATTTGGCAAGGTTTCTATGGCTTAATGCAATAAAGTGCCTACATGGGAATATATTTTCTTGGGGGCTAAATGGACTGCTGCACACAGTTGTATATTTGCTTTCTGTTATTGTTATAGTCCTTGTTCTGCTTTTTTTTCCTCTTCAGCATACAGAATCAATTAAAAAAACTACTTATTTTCTCTCAAAGGGTCAAGGAAAGGGTTGCTGTGACTACTGGGGGAGGGGCAGAGCAATTGCAATCTCACCCCCTGCCACCAGTTTTCTTCTTCGCCTTCAGTTTTCAAAGCAGATTTACCTTCTCCCTCCATCCAAACAAAGCCACCCTTCAAACGTCCCTAAAAAGAGTTAAAGCAGGCCACTTGTTTCTGCTTCCTTGTCTCTTTTATTCACGATTCCTCTCTTTTTAGCTTTTTCTGTTCTGTATAGGAACCTGGCTGCTGCTGCTACTGCTTCTCCCCTCCCCGCGCACCCCCTTCCTAGTGGCTTTTTCTTCTGCCTCTAGGGTAGGCTGCCTTCTCCACACACCACTGGTACCCACAAAAGAAAGGCTCCTCTGTTTGCCCAACCGCCTGCATATTGCATCCATTGCTCCATTCAGCAGGCCTTTTCAGGTCTGCTAGCTGCTGTACAACCCAGCTTTTGTGTAGTGCTGCCAGGGGGTTTCTGAAGCCAGACCGTGGCTGAAAAGAGGGTAGATTTGCATAAACAATGCCATGTGAGGAGGTCTGAGGGAAGCAAAATCAAAATTCAGGCAAGCAAATCTTCCTGGTCAACTTGTTTCATACAACAGACACCTCCTATCATACTTCTCCCTCACTGTTTCTTCTCTGTCATTGTTTATTATTTATCTCAGGCCACCATTCTCAAATAAACCAAGTATATATTTTTGTGGCTCAAATTTACATGAACCCCTTGCAATAAAAAAATACAGTTTTTTTATCTTTTCTTTATTTCTGTATTATTCATGGTACAGCTTGTGCTAGACAAAGGATGGGCAAAGCATGGCCCTGAGGCCACATGTGGTCTTTGAATTATGTTTTTGTATCCGTGGTCCCCTTAGACTCCACAAGCTTCTCTTTATCTCCTCCACTCATATTCAGTTGTTTCTTTGAGAAACCTTTATAGAATCATAGAATCATAGAGTTGGAAGAGACCCCATGGGTCATCGAGTCCAACCCACTGCTATGCAGAAACGTACATCAATGCATTCCCAACAGATGGCCATCCAGCCTCTGCTTAAAAACCTCCAAAGAAGGAGGCTCCACCACACTCCGAGGCAGCATATTCCATTGCCGGACAGCTCTGACCATCACAAAGTTCTTCCTGAGGTTCAAGTGGAATCTCCTTTCCTGCAGCTTGAATCCATTGCTCCTTGTCCTAGTCTCTGGAGCGGCAGAAAACAAGCCCACTCTCTCTTCAACATGACATCCCTTCAAATATTTAAACATGGCTATCATGTCCCCTCTTAACCTTCTCTTCTGCAGACTAAACATACCCAGCTCCCTAAGCCACTCCTCATAGCGCATGGCTTCCAGACCCTTCACCTTTTTGGTTGCCCTCCTCTGGACACGTTCCAGCTTGTCGATATCCTTCTTGAATTGAGGTGCCCAGAACTGGACACAGTATTCCAAATGAAGCCTAACTAATGCAGAATAGAGTGGTACCATTACCTCCCTCAAGCTAGACACCATACCCCTATTGATGCAACCAAGGATCGCGTTGGCTTTCTTGGCTGCTGCATCACACTGCTGACTCATGTTCAGCTTGTGATCTACCAAGACTCCTAGATCCCTTTCACACATACTGCTATCCAGCCACGTGTTCCCCATTCTATAGTTGTGCCTTCCATTTTTAATGCCTAAGTGCAGGACCTTACATTTCTCTCTGTTGAAATTCATTTTATTAGCTTTGGCCCAGCTCTCCAATCTGTCAAAGTTGTTTTGAAATTTGATCTTGTCCTCTGGTATATCAGCAACCCCTCCCAATTTGGTATCATCTGCAAATTTAATCAGCATGCCCTTCACTCCTTCATCCAAGTCATTGATGAAGATGTTGAATAGCACTGGGCCCAGGACAGAACCCTGTGGCACCCCACTAGTCACTTCTTTCCAGGATGAAAAGCAGCTATTGGTGATCACCCTTTGGATGCGGTCGGTCAACCAATTACAAATCCAACTAACAGTAGCCCTGTCCAGCCCGCATTTTACTAGTTTCTTTGCAAGAATGTCATGTGGAACTTTGTCAAAGGCCTTACTGAGGTCAAGATATGCTACATCTACAGCATTCTCTTCATCTATCAAGCCTGTATCCCTATCATAAAAAGAGATAAGATTAGTCTGACATGACTTATTTCTGAGAAATCCATACTGGCTTTTAGTGATTATGGCATTGCTTTCTAAGTAATTATAAACTGGCTGTTTAATGATCTGCTCTAGTTTCTTTCCTGGAATTGATGTCAGGCTGACCAGGCGATAATTATTAGGGTCCTCTTTCTTGAAGATTTACCCCCCTCCAGTCTGCTGAGACTTCTCCTGTTCTCCAAGAGTTCTCAAAGATTATTGCAAGTGGTTCAGAAATGGCTTCTGCCAGCCCTTTTAATACCCTTGGATGTAATTCATTTGGCCCTGGGGACTTGAATTCATCTAGTTTAGCCAGATATTCCTGTACTACTTCTCTACTTATTCTGTGCTGCATTTCCCCCTCCTTCCTCACCTGCTCTCCACACCCCAGGTTGGGTGCTTATATCCTTCTGGGAGAAAACTGAGGCAAAGAAGGTATTGAGCAGTTCTGCCTTCTCTCTTGCCGCCGTTATTAATTGGTCACCTTCTCCACATAGTGATCTTATCATTTCCTTGTTTTTCCTTTTGCTGCGGACATATCTAAAAAAGCCCTTTTTATTGTTTTTGGTGTCTCTGGCAAGCCTGAGTTCATTCTGCGCTTTAGCTTTTCTGACGTTCTCCCTACATCTCCTGGCTATTTGCTTGAATTCCTCTTTGGTGGTTTCACCATTTTTCCATTTCCTGTACATGTTTCTTTTAACACTTAGCTCAGGTGAGAGTTCTTCAGTCAACCATTCCGGTTTCTTTAGAGACCTGCCATTTTTCCTCCTTATTGGCACAGTTTTCAATTGTGCCTTCAGTATCTCATTTTTAAGAAACTCCCATCTGTCATGAACTCCTTTCTCTTTTAGTATTCTTGACCATGGGATTTCAGCAAGTAACTCCATAAGTTTAGGGAAATCAGCTTTCTTAAAGTTTAGGATGCGTGTCTCGCTACACTTAGCTTCTCCTTCCCACTGAATAACAAACTCCAAAAGAGCATGGTCACTCCCTCCTAAGGATCCCACCACCTCCAACTCATCAACTAGGTCATCCCTGTTGGTCAGGATCAGATCTAAAATAGCCGATCCCCTTGTCACCCCTTCCACCTTCTGGACCATGAAATTGTCTGCAAGGCAAGTGAGGAACCTGTTGGACCTTGTGGTCTTTGCAGAATTTGACTGCCAACAAATATCAGGATAATTGAAATCTCCCATTAACACTGCATCTCTCCTTTTTGAATGTGTGGCCATCTGCTCCAGGAAGGCCTCATCCATGTCCTCAGGCTGGCCCAGAGGCCTGTAGCAAACTCCCACAATCACATCCCTATTGTTTCTTGCTCCCTTAATTCTTACCCAGATACTCTCAACTTGGCTTCCCGGATTTAAGTCCTGAATCTCTTCACAAGTAAAAACATCCTTGACATATAAGGCTACTCCTCCTCCTTTCTTGTTTGGTCTATTTCTGCAAAACAGGTTATACCCCCCTATTCCTACGTTCCAGTCATGAGATTCATCCCACCAGGTTTCAGTGATGCCTATTAAATCATATTTATTTTGTTGTACTAAAAGTTGGAGTTCATCTTGCTTATTTCCCATACTCCATGCATTAGTGTAGAGACACTTGAGACGATGTGCCCTTTGTGGAATTCCTGTGCTAAAGTTACTTTCCCTCTCCCTGTTGGTCTCTAGTTCTACTTGGCCTGCCCTATCTATAACATTTGGGCTATTTTTCACAGTACTCACTGAATCCTTGCCCAGAATACTACTGTCCCCCTCCCCAGTCAAACTCAGTTTAAAGACCCCCTGATCCATTTTGCAAGACTGTTAGCAAAATCATTTCAGCCGACAGTTGTAAGGTGCAGGCCATCCCTTGCCAGAAGACCATCTTCATGGGAATGGAGGCCATGATCCAAAAATCCTAATCGCTCCCAGTGGCACCATCTTCAGAGCCAGTTGTTGATCTCCACTATTCTTCTTCCCCTTCATGGGCCATGTCCTTCCACTGGGAGAAGAGATGAAATGACAGCCTGAGCACAAAGGTCCTTCAGCTTCCTATCCATAAGCTCATAATCCTTCATGATGCGGTGAAAGCTGTGCCTCACCATGTCATTGGTTCTGACGTGAACCAAAAGGAGGGGTTTATTGTCAGTGGGCTTGACCAGTCTGGTTAGCCTCTCCATTATGTCATTGATTTTGGCCCCAGGTAGACAGCACACCTCACGATTGATTCTATCTGGGTTCCAAATGATCATTTCCATTCCTCTCAGCAAAGAGTCCTCAACCACTAGAACTTGTCTCGTCTGAGACTTGTCCAGGGTTACTCGATGAGCAGATTCCCTCACGGCCACCTGAACTTTCTGTTCGTGCTGAGAGTGTTGCTGGCACTCAGGACTGGCAATTCTTTTCAATAGACTGCAGCCCCCCTCCATTGTTCAACCTTTTAAAAAAAAACACATGGACATGGACTTCTCACCACTTGAGTTTTGAGGCTTTTTTTCCCTTGAGGAGATTTTTGGGAGGGCTATCCTCTCTGTGGATAGCCCTGTGGAATGGACATTTGCTCTTGAACTCACTCCACTTGCCCACCTGTTACCTGCTAAATCTTGTAGCCAAACTCAAGGGTCCTCCACCCATGAGTGGAAGGGTGAATGATCATATAGTGAGTGTCAGGTGATGGTGGTGGCAACAAACTGGAATGGCACTGGCACCTGAGCTGGGACACAAGGATCAGCCAGGGTTGATGTTGATGGCTGCACCATTGTTGCTGCGCTTTTGTTATGTTTCTTCAAGTTGACTTCCACCTATGGCAAATCGTAGCTAATCTTAGCTATATTTATTTTTAAGCAAGAGGATTTCAAATGATAGTTTAAGAAACTGACTTGTTTGAATAATCCATAGTTAAGTTTAACCATAGTTTAAGGTTTATTTTAATGCTAAAACTGCAGCTAAACTAGAGATATACCTCAGTTAATGAAGTAGCTGTGTTCCTGTGCTTTACTTCTTTAACAGAAACTTTGGTACCAGGGTTAGTAATCATATGGAAAGAGTAAGGATAGATTTTTCCTCGCCCCAAAAAAGAACAGTCCAACATACTTCAACAATGTTTTTATTCAAAACTAACATTGTCCACACATGAAATGAAACAAATAGGTCAGTCAAGTCTTCTATACGTAAATAAAAAATATTCTAAATCTTCTACAGAGCACTTGAAAGCTTCTTTCAAAATGCATTCTGGGATTATTATCTATCTATCAACAGCCTTCACTTTTCTTATGATTTCCATTTTGGTGGCAAAACTTACAGATCTATGCTTTTTTCGACCTGCTAGGGTAGCTAGTGAGCAGGTTAATCTGTTTTCTCCTTTTCTTTTTTGCTTTGCTCTTCATGCAGGCTCAGTTAGTGACTCTGGAGGCAGCTGTTTACCTTGCCAGTTGTATATAAACACAGACAGCTACAGGAAGATCACCTAGAGTAGAATCTCATTCTTTCCCAAGTCAAACTTTCTTGCATTGTTTACTGCAGTCTGTCTTCTTTCAGTCCTTTCACCATCCCCCCAATGTCAATGCTAAAAAAAGGGGGGGGAATACCACCTTCCAGTTGGTCAGAAGACAAGAAAAGGTGTGGAGCTGGCCTGGGTTCCTGCACAATGACTTTTTAAAAAGCAGCTTCTTTGCAAGAGACTTTGGTAACTGAGGTATGCCTGTACAATGGAAGCAGAACTTCCAGTCTCCTCTTTGTCATCACACCAGAGATGGGAGCAGGAAATCCACAAGTCCAAGACTTCAGAGTTCTTTGGGTGAACTAGGTGAATATGACAGATAAGAGCTATGCTAGAAATTGGTAGTAGCTTACCTTGATCAGAGAAGGCTCTGACCACAGATCATTTTGGGTTTCTTCCAGCTGGTGGTTTTCTTTATAAAAATAAATAAAGAACAGAAAGGGTTTTTTTCCCTAGGGGAAAAAAAACAGAAAATATGGAAGGAAGTTTCCTACAAGATTAATTAGTGTAGGGTTAGGTGCTACCCTTGCTCCAGTTCTTATGGCACCATGGAGATTCTACTAGTCAATTTGTATTAGCAAAAATTAACATAGACTTTATCGCTGTTCATGGCAACTCCAGCTTTGGTAGACCTTTGTTGTTATGTGCCTTTGAGTTTTCTTGGCAAGATTTATTCTGAGGAGGTTTGCAATTATCTTCAAACTTCAGGTGTCCAAGTTGACTCCAACTTATGGTTACCTCACTGTAGGAGTTTGTTGGCAAGTTTTATTCAGAGGAGGTTTGACCCTGTTTTCCTTTGAAGCTGACAGAGTATGACTTGCCCAAAGTCACCCAGGGGTGTTCCATGGCTGAGCAGGGATTTCAAAACTGGTCTGCCCAGAGTCTTCGGGTATTTCTGCACCACACTGTTATACTGCTATTATTCCACTTTCAACATCTTATGGAATCCTGGAGTTTGCAGTTTAGGGAGGGGCACTTAGAATTCTTAGCCAGAGAGCTCTTTGGCTTCAATAAACTACAAACTCCAGAATTCCACAGGATGTTGAAAGTTGAATAATAGCACTATAACAATGTAGGGTGGAAAGGCCCTTGGTCCAACACTTACATCACCATCCTAGCTCTCTGTTGTACCATTTTTCTTTCTTATTTTAAAGAATGTTTGGTTGTTGAGGAAAGCCAGGGAAAAATGTATATGTTTAAAAATGTTCATGTTGTTATTTTTACGTTAAAAGATAGACAATCCTTACTTATAACTAACAGATGCTTATAGGCAAGTTAATGAAGCATTGGATCAAGCTCAATGAAATGTGAAACTAGACATGCTCACAGTATTTCTTTTGAATCACAATTAACTTCGTACTTGACCTCGGGAAGGATTGCTCACAGCCACTGATAACTGATCAGACAATGCAGTATAAACATATGTTTCTGTTTACAAAAGTTCACTCGTACGCACTTATAAGGATGCAATACTTTAATTAGTTTTTTCCCCTTGTTAATAGTGAAACCCTCTCAAAGTAGGGTACAAAAAATCAAGACAAAAGAAGCACAATATAATAAATACATGATACAACAATATTCAGGGCCCTTTCGCTCTACAAAATTAGAGCACTTTGATTCCATTTTTAACTGTCAGGGCTTCATTCTGTGCAATTATAGGATTTGTAATTTTGTGAAATATTTAAAATTCTCTGCTAGAGCAATCCATTGCCTCATTAAACTACAAATTCCAGAATTCCATAGGGTTAATCCAAGTTAGAGTAGAATCTTAGAGCTGCAACTGTATAGTGGATAAGGACCTTTACTAAACATTGGCTAAAAACAAGAAATTAATAAACCGTGTCAGCTTTGGGAAAACCAACAACAAAAAAAGGCGTTCTTTAGAGTTTTTCTGGATATCTGCAGAGAAGCAATTTAACAATTCCCCAAGGGAAGCTGATTTCAGAGGTGTGGGCCCACCACTTACTTCACAGCCCCTTTCCTTTCTACTTCAATGCCTAACCACCCAATGGCAGATTCTAAAGTTTCCAAATGATCTTTAAAGGCAGCTGTGCTACTTGGATGCTGGCACCTTTCAGTGAGCATAAAGACTCTCTGCTGTTTGGGGGAAATTATTTTGAAGAGCAAGCTAGAAGTAGAAGTTCTAAATAAATAAAATGATGGTCTCAATTCTACTGTTAGTCACAGCAAGAGGATTGCATTAGTAGTAACTAACAATTCTCATTCATTTCAGTGTGCCTACTCTATGTAGGTTTAACATTATTCCAGAATTAATTCTCCCCCATCCCTCTTTAATAAAAGCTGAACTGAATAATTGAGTTAGAGTTCTTCTCTGATACCTCTGTGCTTTCAAGGAGCTCTCATCCTCATGTTAATAACTGTATATTTCTCTTTAGTTTAATATTTAAATAGATTTGTTCTCCAAAAGGTAAGTCTAGATATTAGGCTGCTGTGAAGTTGTTTCTGAAGAAGCACGGGGGGCGGGAAACCCCTCTGACAATAATTTTAAAAAAAAGCTATTGTCTTTAGGGAGAATTAAAATGCATGAAATATGAAAAGATTGTCATTTCAAAAAAAAAAAAGTTGTTAAGCACAGATGGAGCACTTACTGCAGCATTTACTCTCACTCTAGTAACAAAGAAGGAATATGTTTGTTTTTTGAAAATTGAAAAAGAAAAAAAGAAAAGAATATTTTACTATGGCTGTTTGATTTGCCAGAATTAAAATTTGCCAAGTCTTATTTTCTATACCAGAAATGTTTGATTAATTTTGTGTTTCTAAATTATAAACACTAGAGTGAGGAAGTTCAGGATTTAAGACTGTGATTGCTTGATCCTGACAGGGACATAAGTTTTTTCTTGATATACCCAGTAATGATAACACACTGAGAGCTTTTTCTCTCTCTTTTTTCCCCCCAGTAAAGTTATCCTTTCCCATGCATTAATATTACAGATGTATTAGGAGTAATTAAAAAAAGATAACCAATTTATAAAAATCCTCACAATTTATGCTAATTATCTTAATGGAACCTTACATTTATATTAGTCACTTTTGTTTCTTGCTCTCACTCTTTACTTTTGTGAGGCCCTGGGCAGTAAAAGTATTATAAATCTTTATTAAAACACAACAAGCAGCAAGTCAAGTCAATTAGATGATGGTAAAGATTCTGTTTACCTCATCATCTTCTAGATGGCTTGCCATGGAATCTGACAGTGGTAAGGACTATCACAGTAGTGAACTCTGAAGTTCAATATGAAAGACTCAGACCTTGTTCTGATACAACATTTCTGCTAGAAGTGGGCTGTAATTAATTCTGGAAGATATGCTTATTAGTGGTGGGCAAGCCATTTTGATTATTAGAGATGTGCAGATCTCTAAGTGCACACAATTTTTCTCCTTCTTATTTTCATGGCCAGTTCATGCGCAGTTCTGTCAAGCTGTTTTTTGTTTTTTTAACAAAATCAGATCTGCCCCATTCTTTATTTATCACCACGAATGCATGCATGTTTTATATGTCTTACTTAAATAAGTTCTTCTATCACATAAAGTATTTAAAGCAGCATTTTTGCACATGTCAACTGTGCACCGTTTTCTATGAAAATTTTCAAGTACATATGATTTACAGGTGATATACATAGGCATCCATCAATATAAGGATTCCAGAGGATACATTTCATGTGGCCCTTGGATATTCCAGGAAGTATGGACTGAGACAAGCCCATTAAGATTAATTTCAATCCCTAATAGTTACAGATAAAATTCAGTGCTGAAGTCACATGTCTCTGAATACTAGTTCTTGAGAGGCACAAGTGGGAAGGTGCAATTACACTCAAGTCCTGCTTTTTTAAAAAATATATTTTTATTAAGGATTAGAAAAGAAATACAAAATGCATATCAACATATATTCTAATGTACAACCTTGTTACAATTATTCTCATATTGCTATGTATAAAAATTTCCTTCACCCCCCTTTAAATTTCCCCCCATCTTCTATCTTCCATCTTTCAGCTTTTAGCCTGGAATTATTGTTTTAACAACTATATTTATTCCTCTAACTTTAAACTTCAGTGTCACTGTCGCCAAATTTCTAACAGATAATATAAAATACATCATAATCTATTACAATTGATATTTTAAATATCTTTACAATTTTTTATGTTAAAACCTTCTTTTTCCATCATATTTTTTAACACTCAGGTCTTGCTTTTAAGTCTTTCATAAGCATCTGGTTGGCCACTGGGGGAACAGAATGCTGGACTAGAAAGTCCAGAGTGGGCAAAGTAGAGTATAGGCCATATGTGACTTCATATCACTTCTGGTTTTAAAAAAAGACACACCCTCTAACTATCCTGATTTGGCAGGGCCACTCCTGATTCATCTTCTTTCAGCTTTTTTCAGCTGTTTTTAAAATGTCCCGGCTTTTCTCTCTTCCTCTCATATTTCTTCTTTTCTCCTTAGCTTACTTCAATTGCTGCAAATGGAGTTCAAAGTGCAAAAATTGTTTGTCCTTAATGAACTCAACAGTAGGGAAAAGAGAGTGGGGAATCTTGCCCTTCCCAGTAGCCTCAGGTGAAAGTAAACTGCTACAGCCTCTCATGCAATCTTCTTTTGCTATCTTGACCGCATTTTGATGTTGCTTGGCCACACCTAGCCCAACTGTATCTGTAAAATGCTAAAGGGTATGAAGAGTTACCCCCTCAGTTTAAGGTACGGTGAAAGAAAGGATGGAAAAATTGTGTCCCATGGCCCCAAGTCATGTAAAGAGAAACATTTGAATGAGTGGAACTGAGTAGAGGTAGACCCCTTTCAGTTCTGGCAGAGGGAAGTATTTTGCCCCAATAGGGCATTTCTGTTCTGTGTTTGGTTGCCATAAATTGCAATTATAAATAAGTTCAGTTTTTCTCTACATACAGATCTGTTAGCAACTGATTAGGCCCAACTCCTTGTATTGCATTTCATAGGTTTTCCCTAGCAGATTTCCGATTTCTGGATATCTTCCCCTCAGTTTCTTTTTTCCTCTCTGAAGGGCCTTGTCTTCTCAACTCTTTTTTTAACCACATCTTTCCACTGATCTTACCACTCATATCTTCCTTTTAAATTGCTGTTATTGGTTCTAGAATAAAGTATACATTTCATGTACCACAAAGTGGTTGGACGTGAATCAACTGTCTGGATATACATATAAACAAAGCCAATGTATGTTGATGTACAATTGTTGGAAAGTTGCCCAACCTTGACATAGGCCTTTAGTCAAACATAACAGAGATCTTCTGGGGTTGGGGTTATTTGTTTGTTTGTTTTGTTTTATTTTGTTTTACATTCTGACACATTCTCATTTGACCCGAGTGAGTAATCTGTAGTCAGTACTTAAAAATAAGCTGCATGGTTGTTGTTATTTTTTCATTAAAATTAGCCAGAGAAATAGACTGCAGTCATGTCTTAATAATATGCACAGGTATTTACTTAATCGTTGTATCAGTTATATGGTGTCCCCTAAGCATTTTTCTGGACAGCTTATAATCAGAATATTAGCCCAACCATTCAAAAACAACTACAGCATGAAGTTAATCAATTAAATCAATAACACTAGGAAGTATTGCAGCAGAGAAATAATTTAAAGGCCTTCTGTCCTCATAGATTACAAAAGCTATATTTCTCAAGCTTCTGACTTCAATACACAGAAAAATAGGAACTTGTTACATCATAATGGAGGTCTAGTGTTGGGGGGATAAGCACATAGATTTTAAAGACAGGATGCTACAATCTCAGAAGGAAATGATATCAGATTAAATAATGAGTAATTCACAATGATAGTTAACCTAAGGAGAAAAGAATATATTATCGCTTAGTAAGCCAGCATGATTTAGTGGCTGCAGTACTGTCCTGGGGAGACCCAGGCCATTTCCACCCTACACTGTTATAGTGCTATTATTCCACTTTTAACATCCTGTGGAATTCTGGGGTTTGTAGTTTACTGAGCAGGAGGTCGGACTAGATGGTCCCGTGGTCTCTTCCAACTCTATGATTCTATGATTCTGTGAGGCCAAAGAGCTCTCTAGTTGAGAATTCTAAATGCCCGTCCCTAAACTCCAAACTCTGGCATTCCATAGGATGCTGAAAGTGGAATAGCACTATAACAGTATGGGGCGAAAATGGCCCCAGAGTCAGGATGCTACCCTGATATGGAGCACACTGTATCTGATACTTGGCTCTTTCGCACTACAGAATTATAGCGCTATGATTCCATCCTGTGGAATCCTGGGATCTGGAGTTTAGAAAGAGTTAATTAGACTTCCCAGTTGGAGTGTTCTAGTGTTTAACCAAGCTACAAACCCTAGGATTCCATAGCAGCTAAAGTGCAATCATAGTACTATAAATGTTTAGTTTAGAAGGGCCCACTGTCTTTCAATACAGCATATGTTGGACCAGTTCTTATTGTCTCTGTGGAATCCACCACATAAAGCTGTGGGAATAAAAATGGGGAGAAGGGCCACGTACTGTCCCTTTATCCTTGCCTCGTCCATTTAATATGAATCATAGGGTGAACTATCTGTCTTAGCCCAAACCTGCCTGTGAAGAAGGAATGGATCTGCCCACAAATGTTAAACGACAATGAATCCCTTGGAGGGAAGATGAGATATAAATGTAACAAGCAAATGACACAAACATCAAACCTGTTACTAAATGTGAGAGTTGATGATAAGAGAAATCCAACTTCAGATAAAGAAATTGATATGCAAGTTGCAAACCATGTGTTACACTGTCAGCACTTCCAGATTACACTCTTATAGCGCGATTATTCTACTTTCAACACCCTATGGAATCTGGGGTTTGCAGTTTAGGGAGGGGCTGACCGGCCCCTCCCTCAACTGCAAACCCCAGGATTCCATAGGATGTTGAAAGTGGAATAATTGTGCTATAAGAATGTAGTGCAGAAATGGCCTGTATCTGTTTGTCTCCTCTCCTACATAAGGACAGGTTTCTATGTAGTAAACTGTAAGATACAGCATTCACTTACCCCTGTGCATTTTGTACTCTTTGGCCCTTTCTGCACCTTACCTTCTTCCGGTGCTGGGGTGAGGGGATCGCGCAAGCAGCCTCTGGCGAGAAGCTCTCACATTCGGGGTCCTTCAGCTCCGCACGAGCTGCCTGTTTGTGTGAGAACCCCGCCTCTTCCTTCTGCAGTGCAGCCTGGGACCTTCCCAGGCTGCACTGGCGCAGGAAGCACAACTGGCGTGGCTCTGGAGGCTCTGTGTGCCAGGTAAGTGTGTGGGGCCCAGGGGCAATGTGCAATCACGCACCATTTTCTGCTTCTAGCCGAAAATGAAGAGGTGTGCGATCGGCGCCTGCTGGCCCCTGGAGCGTCACACGATTGTGAGTGCATCGTACAGATCGCTCCTCACAATTGTGCGATGCTCCAGGCCCTCTTTCAGATGGAAAATGCCGTGTGAAAAGGGGCTCTGTTTGTTGGACAACTAATAATTCAATCACAAAACAGCAAATATTATAATAAAAACACTAGTGCTTTATAGAAAGAGAAAAATTAAAAAGAAAAAAACATCAGCCAGCCAAAATTCAAAACCATAAAATTGTAAACCAAAGGAGCAACACAGGGCAATTTGCAGCCTGACAGATCAAAAACTTGCCATTTGAGGGAGAAACAGTAAGAATTCTCACTGACCCAGTGGGAGGAAGATAGATCTTCCAGAGCTGGGACTGCCAGAGACTGGGAACAGTGACAGAGAAGCCCTGTTCTACTCTTGACTTCAATCTTCCCTGATACCTTATCCTTTTCAATTCGTACCAAGATGTAAAAACTTGTTTTATATACACTTTGTGTGATTACTTCTAGGAATTCAGCATCCACACATGAAAGGCCTCCTTTTTCTACACATACATACCCTCCAACTGTCCTCATTTGGCAGTGACAGTGCTGGGTGGGACAGTCATTCCACTTTTTCAACTGCTTTTGAAATGTCCCGGTTTCTCTCTACTCCTCCCATCTGCCTCCTTGATCCTCTGCTCACTACAATTGCTGTGAAATGAATTCAAAATGCAAATAAACTCAGCAAGGGAAAGAAAAGAAAAGGGTCAGAATCTTGCGCTTCCTAGTAGGCAAAAGCAAACTGCTGCAGCCTCTCCTGGTTTGTGTGTTTTTCCTCCTTAACGTTTGCCATCTTGACCATACTCTGATGTTCATGTGTGAAATGTTGGTGAATTCACTCATAGCTGATCAATCTACTTGGTGTGTATTTGAACTAAAATGCTGGAAATGTGCCTTTCTAGAAGAGATTCACCCAGAGCATTACATCAGTTTCTCTATTCTACACACACACACACACACACACACACACACAGAAAAAGAGAATGAGAGAGACTCAAATGTTGTTTGAGATCAGGCCCTTGACACAATAATGTATTTTGGAATAGATTCCACGGAATGGTAGCTTGAGACCTTAGCTGCAGGATTCCCAGCATATGTACATATATGTGCTTTCAAGTTACCTGTTGATATATGGTGACCCCATAAATTTCATAGGAGTTTCATAGGCAAGGAATACCCAGAGGTGGTTTTTCCAGTTCTTTCCTCTGAAATATAATCTACAGCACTGCTCTGTAAAAAGAACTGGCATCACTGTATATGTATAAAAAAAAAATCTTTGTGGCCTAAACCCAATCAGTAGTTTGAATTAAAGTAAACTCATCAAATCAACAGTATCTACCCAGATGTTGACCTACCCTTCAGCAGTTGATTTAGTGAGTGTACTGTGGTTGGGACTAGCATTGGATTGAAGCCCAAATGTTTAAAACATGTGTGTATAAGCATGGCTGTATAACTGATATTGTAATCTAAATCAGATACATACACACACACACACATATATCCCAATAGAAATAAGATATACATTTTTTAAAAAACTTGTCTAAATGCCATATTCTCGAACACAGGTTCAAGGAGAATATTTCTCCTGGGTATATCTGGTCAGCTACCATCAGCCTACTAATTCTAAGCTGTAACACTTTTTAAAATTGCTTAATTTATCTTTATTTATTGCAGTGTTGCCAGCATTCAAATGACACACAATAATGCCTGGTACAAGGTACCTTTTGAAACCTCTTAGCAGGATCCTATTGGGACTGACACATAATTGAAAACATTTAACAGAATATTTCAGGGAATGATGCCAAGGAACAAACAAGAGAATCACATTTCAATTTAAAGTACCAGACAAAAATCATTTCAAACAATCAGAGCTGTAGTTGAGAGAAAAAGCAGGCTTGGATAATTTACATAGACTCTTTATTTTTTTATAACCCAAAATTATTTTCTCTCTTTGTTGCATTTGACATCTCACGAATGTCTCTTCTGAACTGTCTGACACTCCCTTTAATTAAGTCACAAGACACAACAGGCAATACACTGATGGAGGATTACATCATACATGGAGCGTGTTGAGAAGGATCAAAACCCAGATATCAGGTTCTGCACTGATTCAAAAAAGCAAGCTCCATGTGGATGGTTAACAGTTATCATAAAGATTAGATCATCCACATCATTTCTTCCCCTACATTTTGCAGAGACATAAACAACTCCTTCCTTTTTACATCTGGGAAATATAACATTTACTAGGGGTGGGTGAGGAGGAGCTTGTTTCAGTTTATTCTTAATAAGAAATCCAAATTTTCCAAATTTCTCCATATTCAGGATGGGGAGAAAATTAAACAAAACAGATCTAAATAAAAAATAAAGAAATAAAAACTGACAGGCTCATCTATCCAGGTCCAAGATTTTACATACTTATTGTTAAAAAGTCTGGATTTGAAATTCTATTTAAACATATCTGTGGTACTAAATTAGGGTTGCCACCCTTCCTTCCTTCCTTCCTTCCTTCCTTCCTTCCTTCCTTCCTTCCTTCCTTCCTTTTCTTCCTTGCTAACAAGAAGATAGAACATGATCATCTCCACTTCTTCATACATGGTGCTCTCCATGCTGGGAACAACTGTGCTAACAGAATTTTTCCAGTGAACATGGACAAAGAATTTCCTTTCATTTCAGTTTTGAAAAATATACTAACATTCAAAAAATGCGTTTGTGAAATGGTAAGAACTTTCATTTAAAACATTCAAATGTGGGAGAAAGGGAAATTGATGAATTGATGACATTGGCCCTTTCTGCACGAGGCGAGTGAATCGTTCCGTGCTGTTACTTACCGGTTCTTCTTGGCTCGAAGCAACGTGGACTTTCCCTTAAGCCCTTCCACAGGGTTCCTCTGTTTGTTCCAGGGCGATGTGGAGCAGTGCGAGGTCTTTAGATCCGCACTGGTGAGGCTTACAAAATGGTGGCTTCTGGTTGTTTGTGGGTCTGGACCAACCGCTGAAGCTGGCCACGCCCACTGCCTGCCCTCCGCTGATCGCAGGTTCGCATTGGTGCGAATCTGCGCATCGGCAAAACTGAGCAGGAACAAAATGGTGCGCTCCGGAAAATTGAAAGACCGTTTTTTTCCGGTCTTCACATAGCGCGCTGAAGGACCACTTGGGGGCGTTTTGGATCGGACTTAGGTGTGGAACTAAGGTAAATAGTCCAAACTTAGTCCAATCCAAGGTGCAGACGACCTCTGTGACAGGACGCCTTGGCCCGTCTTAACTTCCTCGTGTGGAAAGGGCCATTGATGAATTTTCCCCTATCAGTCATTGCACTGTCCAAGACCAGATGTATCATTCAGCAGAGTGAGCTAACTGTCTCAGAAGGAATATGGGGTGAGGAGGAGCCCAGCATCAAAATTTTTAAGGACAGAGTTGTGTGTGTGTAGTAAAGGACATTGTTCTATCACCACAGTAGAAGTATGATTTAATTTCCAGTCTTGTCAGCTTATGTACATTGATATGGGAGGGCCACCTTCTTGTCTTTGCCTCAGTCGAGCAGCAAGATGTCTTTGGCCAGCTTTGAAACTGTCAAATGGTTACAGTCTAAGGCCATTTCCACACTACACACTTATAGCGCGATTATTCCACTTTCTATATCCTATGGAATCCTGGAGTTTGCAGTTTCGGGAGGGGCCTGCAAACCCCAGGATTCCATAGGACGTTGAAAGTGGAATAATCGCGCTATAAAAGTGCAGTGTGGAAATGGCCCAAGTCCGGTGACATTTCAAGCTGGTGCCTCTTAAATCATAAGCACTTTCTTCTGAAAAAGCCTATGTATGACAAAATGTGGACCTGACTACCACAATATAGACTCCTGGTCCATATATGTGCACATGCAAGGGTCTAATCTTCACCGATGGAGATAACTCAGCTTGCTTCTAACCAGCTGTTCAGTAAAGGAGAGAGGAGAAAATAACCAGCGTGATTAAGTTCAGCCTCCCATTCCAAACAAGGTATTAGCGGTATTTAGCATAGGTAACCAAAACTATACATATGCCTCTGTACTGGCTAGTGAAATATCAACAGCAGCTATTTTCTTATGCATTTCTCCAGAGGTGAAGTGTATACAAACTGCTTAACTATATTGCTTTGATGCCACTTCAACTGCCATGGTTCCATCCCATGGAATTCTGGGATATGTAGTTTGGTGAACCCACCTGAACTACAGTTGTAAAGCCCTCCTGCAAAGAATTCTAGGTGCTTCACCATATGAGAGAAATGCAGGCTATAAATTAATTAATTAATTAAATACAGGTTTCCATAAGATGGCAGGTGAAGCTGTAGCATGCACACATCCCAACTAACTAAGGAAAGATGCTCAGGTGTGTACAGGCATATCTCAGTTAACAAAGCCTCTGACAAAGAAGCTCTTTTTTTAAATGAAGTCTTTTTATGACCACTCATCCTTCCTTTCCTCCTCTTCTTCCATCTAGCTGAAAGTCTTTTAGCAGCATCAGCACTAGGAAGATGGTGAAGGAGGGCTGAAGAAACACTGACTTTTGGTGTCAGGATGCAGTTGTAAGTCAGTGTCATGCCTCCCCCACTATTAAGAGTCTGACTTCATTGGAAGATGAATTAGCCTTACCAATGCTGTTAAGGTCATAGCACACACCTGACAGCTAGCCAAATACTCTTTCTGTTCAACAGGTCAGGTCAGGTTCAGAACAGGAAAAGGAGCTGGAGGGGGGGTTCATGGACCAGCATTTCCTCTCCCACTCAAGTGGGCAATCTTTAGTGCAAAGGGAAATTGGCAGAAAGACCTTGCTTCTGCTTGTCACACCAGAGATCACTTGGGGGGGGTGGAAACATCAGTCAGCTGTTTCGTGATCAGCAGGGGAACAGAACCCTGTTGCTTGCAGTGGCTGCTGCTTGGTAAATGTGGATTATGGGGAGTCAGGCTGGAAGATACTACTAAGCTATATAACTCAGGTGGCTGTATAGTTAAGTAAGCGATGCAGAAACATGGCCATCTTGTCATTTTATTTATTATTCAAAAAAGAAAATATTCCATTATTTTCCCCAGTTTTTCTGGGGGAAAAAAGCTTCTTGGGAAAAGAAAACAGTAAAAAAATCTATTTTATTCCTAATTTGCCTAGTTTTTTTGTGGGCCTTCACATATAACATGGCTCTCCTGGAGAAATGCATAGGCATAGCTCTGCCCTTACCAGTTCGGACATTGTGTCATCCTGTGGAGTTAACACTGGCGTGACTCAGAGACCTCCTCAAGCAAGCTAGTTAAAAGTCCAACGCCTTGCATAACGGATGCTGATGCAAGTGTAAGTCTCCAATCCTATTTTGACCTTAATGTGCTAATCCTTTCCTGCTGATTTCCCCATTTGTGCAATAATGCTGTGTTTTTTATTTGCAGCAATAAAGCAACTGTAGATTTAATAAATCCGTTAAATTTTCCTATTAACAAATACTCCCAGGAATGGAACTAAGGGCAAGAAGTGTTGCTTCCCCTTCTTGCCCCATCACTTGAGAGGTCCCCCCAAAACTACAATAACCTTCTACTCCTTTAAACAGTTTTGTTATTTCTGCCACTTACTGTTAATTTTCGTTAAGCATTTTTAATCCCATTTTTTAAAAACCCTCCAAGACAGCAAACAACTTTTTTGAGTGGTGGTGGTGATAGATTTTCCATTCCAAAATGTGTTTTTTATGCTTCAGACAGTGCAGATTATCAGATCTCACTAAAACATAAGAGATAGTTGGACGAGCCAATCAAATCTATCAGCTATTTAGAAACATGGATAACAGGTAAGAGTATTCAGGTTAATACTTCTCTGTGTAGAATCCTCAAACAAAATGATGATAAACAAAGGCTTTTGCCAGTTGGGGAGAACTACATACTTTAGAAACAGGAACATTCTGTTAAGGAATAAGTCTGCTTGATTTTACAAAATGTGTTTCCTATGTTACTAGGTCATAGGGCTAGTAATGTGAAACCCAAGCTTGAGATTCTTGCTTCCATTCTCTTTAGCACAGTGGTTCTCAACCTGTGGGTCCCCAGATGTTCATGGACTTCAGCTCCCAGAAGCCCTGAGCATTGACCATAGTGGCTGGGGCTTCTGGGAGCTGAAGTCCACGAGCATCTGGGGACCCACAGGTTGAGAACCACTGCTTTAGCATCATGCATACCCAGTGTGGCAAACCTGATGGGAGGGGGTCGTGACAAGAGAGCCTCCTTGGCAACTGAGAGTGTTTAAGCTGATTGGCTGATGAAATGGAACCTTGGATAGCCCAGGGGAGGGGCTGGTGGAAAGAGGAAAATAACGGATTTTAACTGTCTGGTGTGTGTTTGAAGAGGAGTGTGATTTGTGGTGTGTTTGGGAGAGGTTGGAGATTTCAATAGCTCTGTGGAGGAGAGAACTGAGAATTTGGGTGTACGAAAGATAGTGAATGAATTGAAAGAGAAAGAGAGAGAGAAGAATGGTGTGCCGTTTATAAACTTTCAGATACAAAACACATTTAAAGCAACAGTGTCACAATAAATGTTCTGTGTTCCTTAAAACAGTGTCACAGAGTCTCATTCTGTATCCTGCAATATACATGCTACCAATAATATCGTCTTGACCTTAGTGCCAACAGTACCACAGTCTCGGAAAATATAAATCACTGCTGATCCTTACATCTGGGAGAAGGGCAGATTTAGGGAAGGCAGTAAAGGGGGAGAATCCTGATAGGAAGAAGCCAAGGGGGGACAAGAGTGAGAAAGGAAGAACTGAGGCAGACCCATTTGCCCTGGGCCTGACTTGATTCAGAGATCTCCCTGGCTGTTCAGTTCTGATCACAAAGAGGTGTCAGACTGGGCAGGCCTTGAGTGCGAGGCTTGGATGCACCTTTCGCACTTGGCACTGACGGGTGGCAGTCCCCCCCCCCGCATTTTAACACCCAGAACTATCAACTGTTTGGTACATATGGAAGCCTTTTATTAGCTTCCCTGCCTCATCCTGGTGAGTGGTGCTTTTAACAGCCACAAATCCTAATCAGCTGTTCAGTGGTATATACACAAAGGTATCTGTACATTGCCCTGCATACAAAGAACTACAATATAGAAGAGTGCTCCATGCACAAACATTGGTCTCTTGGTGTGTGTATTTTTTCTTTGTGGATTGAAGCACACACCTTTAAATAATTCACACTTGATTGTGATAAACTTGTCAATGATTTCCTTGTTACAGTTCTCCAATGGCAATCAATATTCAACCATATGCGGTACCTGCTGACATTCTGGAGCAATCACAATAAGTCTTTGGGCCAGATTATGGTACACAGATGTCCTTACCCATGGTGATAAATGTCCTGATGGCTACAGTTCAGCACCTGATTTTTGTCTGCTCTGCAGGCTCCCATACCTTTGAACACAAAGTATTGCGTTGCCCTTTATTACAGCTTAGTTGATTTGGAGGTTACTTTTGAGGGTATGCTGTATATTTACCCCATTACTCAAGGTGATAAATACAGGTGAAAGAGACAGCAGGAGGTAATCAGCTTAATGATTCTGCCATGTAATTTTATGTGCAAAGGGTGGTGCAAGCAGCTCTCCGAGGCAGTGCTGTTTGCCAATAGACACAGGTTGTTCAATCGGCAGTAAAACTGGTTGCTGGTTCAAGTGCCAGGCAGTTTATATAAGATAATTATTAACTTTAGCACAGGGTGCCTCCGGAAGGGGAAAAAAAATATCTGGAAGTCTCAAGGGCTTCCAGTTTTGTTTTGTTTTTTGCTTTGATTGCACTTGCCTATTCCCAAATCTCATCTTGTCTCTTTCTTGAAATATGCTGGGTTTTTCTTCCGTCTCCTCCTTTGTGGTCTTTCCCTCCCCTTCCCACTGATCACATCACGTCCAGTCACATACAACATTTCAAAAATCTATTTTCTGCAGTTTCCAGTGATCTTTTTATTATTTTTCAGGAGTTGTAGTCAAAGTAAAGAGCCAGCATGTGTAGTGGTTGGAGTGTTGGACACAGGGAGAGCAGGGTTTAGGCATGGAAACCCAGTGGGGATCTTGGGCAAGTCATACTCTCTCAGCCTCAGAGGAAGGCAAAGACAAACCCCTTCTGAATAAATCTTTCCAAGAAAACTGTGTGATAGGTTTGCCTTAGGGTTGCCATAAGTCAGAATGACTTCAATACACACAACAGCAATATAATGCTGTATCAAAGAATGTAGGAAAATTTGGCCAAGGATTAAAAACAGAAGTAGGAGAGCAATTGACTAAATTTGGTGAGTCCAACAGTTTGTTCATTGCAAACACATTCTTCAAGCAACCAAGAAGGCAACTGTATATATGGATATCACCTGGTGGCCAGTCTCAAAATCACATGCACTACGTAACTGAAAACAGAAGACAGAGAAGGTCCATTCTCTCTGTAAAAACAAGACAGAGAGCAGAAGAACATTAAATCAACCATCAAGCCAAAATACAGCCTGAAGAACATCACTGTAGAATTTAAAGAAAATGTCAAAACACAGATTGCATCTATTAAGCCTAATTGACTAGGAGACAAAAGAACTCTGGATTGAAGCCAGGGGCATTGTCAGGTAGAATGCAAAAAGACACTATGTGCAGCCAAAAAGAAAGAAAGAACTCAATGGATGACAGAAGAAATAGAGGAATCTCTTCAAATGGGTTAAGAATAAACAAGAAGCAAAGGTAAAAAGTGACAGAAAAAGAGTTAGAACTCTGCATGCAACTGTTCACTGACATATGTGTGGGAACAAAGATAATTACTATAATAGCAGAGAATAAAAGAGAACAACAGAAAAGGAGAACAAGAGACTTCTTCCACAAGATCTGAAGAACCAAAAAGAAATTTAAACCAAGAGTGGGGATGGTCTATGAGCAGCTGGGGGACACATTACATGACCAAGTAGAAACAAAAAGACAATAGAAACAATACATGGAAGAATTATATTAAAAGTTGAAAGGATGACAGCTTCATTCAAGGAGCTATGAAGGAACAAGACAGGATTGCAAAGTGTAAATATGTATCATTGAATACTGAAGATAGGCCTCTCCAGGCCATTGTATTTCCAGTTTCTGTGTAAGATTGTGAAAGCTAGACAGTGAAGAAAGCTGATAGGAAGAAAAACAACTAATTTGAAATGTGGTGCTGGAGAGTGTTCTATAGGTATCATGCTCAGCTAAAAAGAAAAATAAATGGGTCCTGGAGGAAATCAAGCCTGAACTTTTCCCTCCCCCCATTTTATTACTTGGATGATATTTGTGATATTGTTGGCCAGTGTCATGCCCTGCTTCCAGAACATGGACTCTGACTCAGAGTCTGAAACAGGGGGCATGCCAGAGGCTGAAACAGGAAACCTGCTGTACCGGAGGAGGTTACAGTGCCAGCTCCAGCAGAGAGTCCTGCCCCTTCAGACATAGAAGATAACTTACCTGTACCCAGTGATGTACACTCAAATCAGCTGACTCAGACTTAAATCAGACTTGAGTCACTTCAGTGACTCAACTCAGACTCAACTTGGACATAAGTGATGCACTGACTTGACTTGACACTTGTATAGTTTTAGTGATTGACTTTCTGCCCTTGGTTCAGTAACATAATACATTTTAGAAACTTTATGACTTTGAACAATGCTTCTGTCTCTTTTTGGCTACTGGTCACATGACAGTATGTCTCAAGCCCTAAGCGTGGGTGCATTTCTCAGACAGGAACAGCAAATGGGTAAGGTAATGGGCTTGAAGCAGGCTTGAAGCAGGCTTGAAGTCTGCTCAGCAGCCTGTCTCTGCTGCCTATCAGAGGAACCTTCTAAAATGTTTCCTAAGAGCAGAAGACAAGACTTGCCCCTAGAGTGCATGGGGCTTGAGGAGGAAGGATCCTTCCTTCTAAAGCTTTTGAAGCTTCAGTAATGAGGAGTAAGAAGGATCCTATTCCCCATTTCTGAAAAAGCCTCAAGCTTCAGGGAAAAAAAATGGGAAGTAAGAAGGATCCTATTTCCCACTTCTGAAGCTGCAAATTGCAAATGTGGAGGGCTGACTTTGCTAAAATTATTAAAACTGACTTTATTTGACTTTGTCCAGAAATTCTTGAATATAGGCTGGGATATAAAGTTGGCTCCCAGACTTGAGATTTGACTTGAAAGTATCTTCAAGGACTTGAGATTTGACTCAAGACTTGGAGTAAAAGACTTAAATACATCACTGCCTATACCCACCTTTGCAGAGCGCAGACAGCAAAAAGGAAGCCAGAGTTGCTTTCTCAGAATTTATAACCAACAACAATTAATCAAGCCACAGCTGCACTGGGCTTCAGACCTATATAGCTGATGCCCTTCCCCTCCAGAAGTTGTCAGAGCTTGTCTCACCTTCTACCCTGCTAGATACCATGCTGAATGCTCCAACTGGCCTTGGACATTCTCTTGCCTTGGAGGCCTGTTCAACGTTATTTATGACCCTGTGCTTACTGCCTGGAAGTAAGTAAGGAGTTGGGAGCTATTCAGTATGTTTTGTTTAAATTGTAGCTGTGCTGGGACTGAGATAGGACAGCTGGGTTCTCCCCGCACTTCACTCCATCCTACTTGCATATATTATCATAGCTAATCACTTGCATGAAATCCATTAGGAGCGAGGGGCCAGGGCTCACAGTACCTTTCCCCTTTCAATTTTTTTCCTTTCAGTTTTAAGATGATGAAACCCATAGTACAGTTTTCCCAAAAGTGGAAACCTCTGGATATTCTAGACTGCAGCTCCTGCTCCCTCTGGCATGACTGGTGGTCAGGGTGATGGGATTTGTACTCTGAAACATCTACATAGCACCCAAATGAGGAAGGCTGAGATACTCTCACTGATGATGAGCTAGAGACATGAGGAAACTGATGGCTTAGGTTGCAGTCCTTTACACTGGAGTGGGAATCACATAGCCCTCCAGATATTGTTGGACTTCCGCTTCTTGCATTTTTCACCATTGGCTGTGCTGATTAGGGCTACTGGGAGTTGCAGTATAGCAACAGAAGGCTGTATAATTCTCACCCCTACATGCTTACTTTGAGAGTAAGCCCCACTGAATTCATTGAGGTTCATCTCTGAACTTCAGTGCCTAAGGTTGCACTGTAACTATTTCTACATCTTTATGACTACAAAACCCATAATACAGTATAACAGTGAATTATTAATAAACGTTCAGTGAAGTGTCTAGCGTCTTTAACAGAAGTAAGCAATGTATATTTCTGGAGGGGTGAGCTCAGAATAACTGGAATTCAGATAGGCATGCAAACGTTCTTGAAACTAAATTAATAAAAAAAGATTTGAAAATGGAGTGTCTCTCCCAGGTTATGCATATCTGCAGCAAAGGTAGATTCTATTCCCCTCGAATGATGATACACTCAAAGGCTGCACAGGCTTCAAGGCTATTGTAATACTGTGTCTTTCAGTGTGACAGGTGAAAGAACAATATGAGTGAACAGGACATACATACTACAGGGTTCTGCAGGGATGAAATGGACTACTTCATGGCATTGCATGTGATTTCGGCAAAACTTGGAAACATAACTGTGTTTTAACCTTTTTATCAGCGGATTTTTTAACCATTATCTTATTTTAGCCTTCTCATAAACTATTCGGGTCCCATGTTGGGAGAAAGGTGAGACATTCATTAATGAATTATTTGGACTACAGCTTCCAAAATTCCCCAGATAGAATGGTCAATGACTGGGAATTTGGGGAATTGTAGTCCAAAAAGTAACTTTTCCAAGCTCTGGTTTGGGGGATGGGTAAGAAATATTCATCCATGATTAAGGAAATTATAACATTAACCACAGAGCAATTGTGGTAAAGTGATTTGAGTACTGGACTAGGACACTAGCAGACCAGGGTGTAAATCCCCACTTGGCCATGGAAACCCACTGTGTAACCATAGGCAAGTTACACTCTCTCAGCATCAGAGGAAGGCAATGGAAAGCCTCCTTGGAACAAATTGTTCAGAAAAAAAAGATAGGGTCACTATGAATCAGAAATGACTTGAAGGCACACAACAACAAATATTACCTGGGGGTATATTTTATTTATTACTTACATTTGTTTTAATTGCATCAGTATGGGATCTCTGACTGTCTAGACAGGAAAAATACTTTAGGGAGGCTGGCAGACTAAAAGACAATGGTAGACTTAATGTTTTTTAATCTCTCCATGTAAATGGATGTTTTTGTTAAGTCTGGGATGAAGCGCTGAGTTTTATCAAGCAAATCTGCCTTTGTATATAAATGGAGATCATTCTGAGCTTGAAACACTAGAAAGTGTTATGCAAATTGAAAGATTAAACAGAGTATTGAATGATATCAGATTTGTAAAATAGTTTACTCATAGTTTAATATGAGAAAACACACACACATAGATAGGCACATGGGACAATATTTGAAATAAATGTAGGGAAATCCCAAAATGAAAACTTGATATTTCTTTTACTGTAGTCGTCACTGACACGTCATTCTAAAACCATGTAACAATAAAGCAAGTCAAAATTTCAGATGCATTGGACATATGGAAAAATATTCAAGTTGACGTCCAGTCCTACTCCAGTCCTACTTTCCATGAGATTACAAAGGTTCTGATGAGCAAACAGCTCCTGTGTGTGTGGTTGTTTTCCTCTCTATGTCATGGAAGGGGGAAATATCCACAAGTAAAACCATGCATATCTGGAATTACACATATGCAAATTGTGATTCATCAGAAAAGAAAGCAGTAGAAAAAGAATGAGAGCGCACTACAGCTGGAGCGAGTCAATCAAGAAAGCCATGATCCTGAATCTGCTAGACAGAAACAGGACAGCTGACAACCAGGGCTCTTGGACGTTCATAGGGGCGCTGTATGTTGAACCTGACTTGATAGCAAATAACAGTAATAATACACATGTGAACACACACACACAAATGAGACAAAACTTTATGACAAGATTCTGTAACAGTTCAGAAAATCATCTAGTCTAGGGCCTAGGTGTGTGGTCCCTTGTAGTGTTAACCGAAATAAAAGTTGTGTCAAATGTTTCTGCTTGGGACTGATTGCAGTATTTTAAATATATGTTACCTCTGAACATATTTATGGTGAATATATCAGTCCTTTCCGCTGAGCCTTATATTTCCAAATTTGTAATACAGCTGGCGTTCCACATTTGCTAGGAGCGCAGGACCCTCACAAGAGTGGAAAAATATAAAATATCAACATGTGTGTGTGTGGGAACGAGGACAAGGCATGGTAGGAGAAGCAGATATTCAGGATCCAAAGCAGGTAAGGGAAAGGAGGGGGAGGGGAAGTCGGCATGGCTGTCCTATCCTTACTCTCTAACCTATCTACTTCCCTGGTTGTGGATGTATCAGAAGAGGGTTTGTGGTGCTAAGAAATTGGGCTGCATCCTTAGCTGGCCAGCCAGCTGCTGATAGAGGGGTAGGAGGACCAGAAGTGAGTTTTTAAAAGGCTGCATGACCTGAGTGGAGCTGCCAAAAGGGAGAATTTCCCTGGGAAAGAAGTGCCTGAAGTGAAGGAGCAGGGGTTAGAGAAACTAGCAAAGAATCAAATCTGTGAAAGTCAAACTCACAAATGTGGAGGCCCAAGTGTATAGAATAAACCCATTCACTATTTCAAATAAAGCTCTGATTCTAATCAGAACGATTGATGATGATGATGATGATGATGATTCTTACTATTATACTTACAGTTTTTTTTCCCAGAACTATACAGAAACAAACTCTTCAGTTTCCCCAGTGAAAGGGTTAAATTGAAGAAGCTATTGCTAAGGTAGAAAAATAGAGAAAAATAAGGTGAGCAGATATGTCCTTTATCTTATCAGGAGGCTTAGGTATGTGCTTAGCTGTGCCGGGAATCTAGGGAGTTTTGATGTTGGAGAAATACTCCCTTGGTACCAAAATATATCATTTTTGAAAGTGAAACCCTAGGTCTGTATAACCTGTAAACACTTCATATATGATCATATGTAATCATTTCCTGTAACCTGTTTACAAGAGGGTATAAAAAGAGAGCTAATACCTGGATCGGGGTTCTCAGACTTTGGAAATTCATTCCACTGAGATCCCTGCAGTAAAATAAACTTTTTTTCTTGCTTTCTAATCTGGTGGTCTCAATTCTTGGCGAGCTACTTCATTTGTGGGGGCTCGTCCGGGATCTGAGAGGCCCGTTGCCACTTTGGTGGACGCCAGGGCGTCGGGGCCGTCGCCTCTTCCTGACGTGACCCAGGGCGCCCCTGACTTACTTTTGTCAAAAGGATCGACTGGAGTGAGGCGGCAGCTCTGTCAGTGGCGTTCCCGCCAAAGAACCCGAAGGCGGAGCAGAAAGCAGAACCCTCCCACGACTGTTGGTGAGTGCCCTCCCTGCAACTTCAGGGAGAAGAGGGGCCTGATCAACCCCTTAGTTTGCCTTAATACCCCACTGTTGTGGGTGAAACCGCGAGGCTTTTTGGAGGTGGAAAAAGGTGGGAGGTAGTTGTTGGTGTGAATGTGGTGTGAAAGGAGAGTTGCAAGGTGTCGCAGTTCCCATTGCATACCGTTGAGAGTCCGGGTGCGTGGGTCGGCACAGAGAGAGTGGTGTCATCCCCCTTTGTGTTGGTACGTGAGACTCCCTACTCACGCGCCGAATCCCTTTCTCCTAGTGTGTCTTGTCCACGTTGGGAGGAAATGGGTGGGGGGCAGAGCCAGCAGACCCCTTTGGGTTGTATGTTAAAGAATTTCAAGAAAGGATTCAGTGGGGACTATGGGGACTCTCCGATGACGCCAGGGTGTTTACGGAATTTATGTGAGGTGGAGTGGCCTTCTTTCAAGGTGGGGTGGCCTCCGGAAGGGAAGCTAGAACCCGCTCGAATCAAGGCAGTGTATTCAGTAGTGGTGGGTGAGCCTGGCCATCCTGATCAGTATCCATACATAGATTCAGGGGGACACAGTGGTTACAGAGAACCCCCTTGGTTGCAGAAGTGTCAGGAACAAATTTGTAAGGCCATGGTAGTGAGGCAGGACAGGGCCAGACAAAAACTTGGAAAAGCACAGATTTTGCCAGATTCGGCTCCAGAAGAGCCCACTGCCCCCCTCCACCGTACGTGGTGATGCAGCCAGCCCCGCCACCACTGGCTTTGGTAGTACCACAGCCTGCTCTGCTGCCATCAGCACCTCAGACAGCCTCACAACAAGAGGGAGCTGTGGCCGGGGGACTGGCGGATTTGGGCCCAGTTGCCCATGAGGAGGTTATGACAGAGGAGTTGCCGGGTTCCAGTTTGGCTGTCCAGAACAAGATGACACTTAGACCCAAACCCGAACAGACTGGACAAAAGATAAACCTAAGAGTAAACAGGTCAAGAGTAAACAGATGAAACCCCAGAAGGAAGTAGAAGAAGCAGATGATTCGGATGGGGAAAGTGGAGATGTGATCGCACCATTGTAACAAGTCAGTCAATTGGTGATAGATCCCACCCAAGAGGATGGTTATCGGCGAGTCCAGAGTTACCAATATACTCCCTTCACCACGTCTGACCTCCTTAATTGGAAGACCCATTATGCTACTTACACAGATAAGCCACAAGAAGTAATTGAACTTTGCTCCAGTATTATGGCCTCACATGTCCCCAATTGGCAAGATTGTCAGCAGTTGCTCCTGACTTTGTTCACTACTGAAGAGCGGAGGAGAATAATTCAGTATGCAGAACGGATAGCCAGAAAAAAGGGCACCTCTTGGAGAGGCGAACCCTGAGCAGTGGATGAGAGGCAGGGTCCCCTTGGCGCCCAGGATGGGACCCGAACCTTCCAGCACAGTTGACTATGCTCACTGATTATCAAGCTCTACTAGTGGAAGCTATGAGAGAAGGAATGAAGAGACCTGTTAATATGTCCAAGGTATCAGAGATACTTCAGGTACCCACTGAACCCCCAGGGGCATATTTGGAAAGATTACTTGATGCTTATAGACAGTATACTCCTTTAACCCAGAAGACCCAGGCAACCAACAGATGGTGAATTTGGCCTTCGTGAGCCAAAGTTATCCAGACATAAGGAAGAAACTCCAGAAACAAGAGGGATTTGCAGGTATGATTAGCCAATTGTTGGAAATTGCCCAGAGAGTATATGTGAATAGAGATCAAGAGGAGAAACAGGAGAAGGAAGGTGGATGCATAAGAAAGCGGACTTATTGGCTGCAGCTTTGGCGGCAAAGGAAGGGGGCGGAAAATTGGAAAAGGAAGTGGACCTCCATTGAGACGCAATAGTGTGCTCTCTGCCGACAGGTTGGGCATTGGAAGAATGAATGCCCCAGACAGAGAGGGATGGCGAATAGGGGAAGAGGGATGGATCGAGGAAGAGGAAGAGGAGCAAATCGGGGAAGAGGAAGAGTAGTGGACGGAAGATATGAGCAAGAGATAGATGAAGGGTTCGAAGACTTCATTGGACTGGCTGAAATGGAATTAAAGCCAAACGCTTGCCCCTTCGTGTAAGGCAGTATGATTTGCCCAGAGAAGCCCTGGAAGGGATCCAGAAGCATTTGGAACGGCTGAAGAAGTACAATATGAATTCAGGAATGCCGCTCTCCTGGAATACTCCATTACTCCCAGTATTAAACCTGGGACGAGGAATATCGTCCAGTACAAGATTTAAGGATGGTAAAAGAAGCTACAATAACCCTACACCCAGTGGTACCAAACCCATATGTTCTGATGGGACTAGTTCCATCTGCAGCTACTCACTTCACTGTTCTGGATCTCAAGGATGCCTTCTTCTGTATTTGAGTGGCCCCTCAAAGCCAGGAAATATTTGCCTTCCAGGTGGAAGACAGCATTATGGGCCAGAAGACCCAGTTCACGTGGAGCCGCTTGCCTCGGGGTGGAAGAACTCGCCAACAATTTTTGGGACATCATTGAGTCAAGACTTGAGAAGATTCCGATCTGAACCCAAGAGACGAGTTTTGCTGCAATATGTGGATGATCTACTGTTGGCACCCACCAGTGAGGAGGAGTGTAAGGAAGCCACAATGGAGTTGCTCCAGCTTTAGTGGGAAGCTGGCTACAAAGTATCTAAGAAGAAGGCCCAGTTGTACCAGACAGAAGTGCGATATCTGGGATTCCAAGTGACTCAAGGGAAACGAGCGCTAGGCCGAGAAAGGAAGGAGGCTGTGTGTGCTCTACCTGAGCCCCGGAATCGGAAGTGGTGCAGAATTCTTAGGTGCAGCTGGGTTTTGCAGAATCTGGATTCCTAATTTTGCAGTAATGAGCAAACCATTATATGAAGCTACCAAAGGTCCGGAGAAGTCTGAATTTGTGTGGGGAAAAGAACAGAAGAACGCCTGGGAGCAGATAAAGAAGGCGCTGATGGAAGCTCCGGCGCTGGGTCTGCCAGATGTAACAAAGATGTTCACCTTATATGTTGATGAGAAGAATGGAATAGCAGTGGGAGTACTGACACAGATGTTGGGATCCTTGCATCGTCCAGTGGCATATCTCTAAGCAATTAGATCCAGTCGCTAGAGGATGGCCTGGGTGCCTCAGAGCTATAGCAGCAACAGCCTTGTTGGTAAAAGAAGCAGATAAGCTAACCTTAGGCCAGAACTTGATGGTAAAGGTTCCACATTCCGTATTGGCCCTCATGGAGTACAAAGACAACTATTGGTTCACGAATAGCCGAATGTCCAAATATCAGGAATGTTGTATGAAAACCCTAGAGTGAAGTTGGAATGTGACACCTTGAACCCTGCAACACTGCTCCCAGCAGAATCTGGAAATATACATATGATTGCCTTCAAACCATGGATGAAGTGTACTCAAGTAGACCAGACTTGCGGATACCCCATGGCCCCATCCTGATGTCACTTACTATACAGATGGAAGC